>OZ024830.1:42576447-43279154 GCA_964016985.1 Anodontia alba | reverse complement strand
TAAGCGAACAGATAAGCACCTGATTAAATTGTGCTGACGGAAAGGCAAATCTGAGTTTTAGATATTTGCATAAGGTTTATTAAGCATAGTCTACCCCCTTCCCCATGTAGGGGATGTGAGACCAATGACATGATCGACAATTCATTCATAATGCACCGTTTTACGTGATAACAAGCTAATGCATCGCTTTGTGTGATAACCAGCAAATGCATCGTTTTACGTGATAGAAAAGATAAAATTTACATAAAGATCTTTTATGTGTTTTTTTTAAAGTTTTCGATGCATTAATATAAGCTGAAAAGTTTCGCCGCCCTTTGTAAATGCAGACCATTTTAGTAGAAAGACTCTGTTTCCCCGGTACAAATGTCGTGATTCACTTCTGAAATGGGACTGCTCCCAATGGGTTGTGGGGGGGGGGGGGGGGGGGGGGGGGGGGGGAGAGACGGTCGGGGAAGGCAGGGAGCTGGAATACAGGAGTGAGGGGGACCATTTTTGGGTCGAACTGTTTACAGTCGAGTCATACTATACAAATACCAAACTTTCCACAAGGTAGTTGTCCGCGTGATTATCATTGACCAATGTAATCGAACCGCGTGTTAGACGAAATCCATGTAACGGTTATTTTATAGTTGCGCTATTCTTGTCGCCGAGACACCAGAGGTTATCTGTTTGTTTGTGCTGAGGTTTACGGCCCAGTCAACTCAATGGGATCATGTCGAGCGCGGTCAGTTTACCTAACACACGTTTACTGGGCAGGCTTAGTCCTCTAAGCGGTTAACCAGTATTGTGCACATTCTTTCGCCAGAAACTGACAACTGCCCTTCTCGAATCAGCGTAAGGGAAAGAATGACCGTAGAAAATATTTCATGATCAATCTCTACGAAAGAATGTTGCCGACCTCGGCGGGGTTGAACCCGCGACCTCCTGGTCTCCAGTCGGACGGCGCATCTGTAAAATCTGGACTGGGACATTAGCAAACAGTGCAGACCCAGAACAGACGCCGCAGAACGCGGCGTCTAATCAGAGTCTTCACTATTTGCTTAAATTACAGGAAGTTAAGGGTTAAATTAAACGGTCTTAAGTCCCCGTTCAGGACCATTTTCCCGGCCTACACTCAGAAGACAATCGACCCACCAGTGCTGTCAGTGCTTTGATTTTCGTAAGAGTTTTACGGTGAAAAGCGAATGCTTTCTAGTCAATGTTATCACAGTCGCCTTAAAGTTTGCATGTAAGAATGTGATGCTGCAGTAATAAAGTAACTGTAGCAGACAATTCATATGAAGGTATTTTAGGGTTACCTTTACCACTCGTGAAGCTAGCTCAGCAGACGACATATTGACGATATTGTTTTTGTTTTTCCAGAATATAAATTCTGACATTTCATTTACAGTTCTTCCAGAATTGCATGAATTGACAGAATCAAAGTCTAATTCCAAAATGTCGTATGCTGCCATTTTACCTAGCATGCTAAGCGTTAACGTGCAAGAAACGTAGATTGTCAATCAATACAGTTGCGATAATTTGATCAGGATACACTATATACTTACAGCAGTCAAAAACAGTGGTCTTTGTCATGGAGTCGTTTCCACGAACATTTACCATAAACTTCAAGACGTTTGGTGTAACAACATGCTTGATAATATCTGCTCTACAAACTGCCAGTGGATATAAAACCTGTACTTCGACCCAATATGACTTTAACGGGTATACGCACAGAGTCGACCTAAGTACATCGCAGAAGATATGGACGCACTGCCAATTTCCGAACCCACTCATAGAGCCGACCAGTTGTGGGAGGAGGACATCAGACGTGGAGAATTATGTATGTGATCCGGATCATCTTCTGAATTCTGCCGCCGAAGGTAACAGCTCAAATTTGGGAAGATTGCTGGAGGAGAGGAAAGGGGAGAGGGAATAGGATCGGGGCGAGATACGTTAAAGGCTTCAGAAATCCTTATCTGTATTACAGAGCGCTTATATTAAATTTGAGTCGGGGCATAGCATTTTCTACAAGATTGCTTGTACGGCCAGTGAAGACGCAGATCAGCCTGCGCATGCGCACAGGCTGATCTCTGGTCTTCGTAGGGCACTCTGTGGGTTGCCAAGGATTCGTAGCGTCTTCAGGAATACGGCGAAGACTCTTATCAGCAGGCGCGGATCAGCCGCGGAGGCTGATCTGAGTCTTTGCTTGGCGTACATGCTGTATTATAGGAAATTCTGTGCCCCGGCTCAGCTTTAAATGAATCGCTACAAGCAAACTGTAAGCTACCGTGTTTGCCCTGTATATTCAAACTGATATGCCAGAGTAAATAGCAAACGACCATACAACAGCAGGTTGATCGGGGTCTGCTATGTTTGCATTCCGTAACATTTTAAGATATACCATGTCATCATATGCACTTGTTCAAAATTTAGGAAAAATACTTGTATTTCAAGGAAATAAGGTGTTCGAATATTAAGGGACAACGCGGTATTACATTTTGTGAACGCGCAGAGCGAGGTCAGCTTGTACGTCAAACTGCACATTTACACAGTGAGGTCTGAGACTGCGGATTTCATATATAAATATGGCACGGTGAATTATAAGCCTCGTAACAACGACAGCATTTGTTCTCAGAGATGATGCCATTGGAACGAATTTATTGTTGTAAAGAAAACTTTATGAGTATATTAATATGTTAGAAGGGCCTTGTATTATTCTTATTGCCGGCCTCGGTGGCTCAGTTGGATGCGCCGTCCGACTGGAGACCAGGAGGTCGCGGGTTCAACCCCCGCCGAGGTCGGCAACATTCTTTCGTCGAGGTTGATCATGAAATATTTTCTACGGTCATTCTCTCCCTTCCGCTGATTCAAGAAGGGCAGTTGTCAGTTTCTGGCGAAAGAATGTGCACAATACTGGTTAACCGCTTGGAGGTCTAAGCATGCCCAGTAAACGTGTGGTTAGGTAAACTGACCGCGCTCGACATGACCCCATTGGGTTGACTGGGCCGTAAAACCTCAATACAAACAAACAAAACTTAAATGATTCGAAAGCCGATGGCTCGTTTGTCGCGGCTGATTGGAACTCGATTTTAGTCGTTAGAGAATTCTTCCGATAGATCGAGAAAACCCTTTACGAAAAACACTCCTATTCATATATATAGAAAATTTCACCTAAAAAAACTGAAAGTTTAAAAAAAATCTGATTTTTTCATATTTCTGCTCAAAACGTAGAATGTGGGTACTCGTTAGAACCGCCTCGGCGAGGCGGTTCTAACGAGTACCCACAATCTTTGTTTTTTGAGCAGAAATAAGAAAAATAGTGTATACCCTGTAAACCCCAGTTTTACTACATAAAAAAGTGGGGTTTAAGGGGGTCAAAATTATATAGGCATGTTTTCGTGATACATATTAAGGGGCATTTTAGGGAAATTTTCTTTTGTATTATGAAAATTTGTGTCGTGTATACTCATTAGAATGGCATCATGAATGTGATTATAATGAGTACATTCAACATAGCATTATTTTATAGAAAAAATGACACTCGTAAATTATCCCCAGTAGCCTCCTGACCTGGCGCGATTGTTAACACTCAGTGGCTCAAACTACCCTTGTCTAGCACAAATTTTCATGGTTCCAAAGATGTTCGAGTCATTGAGGTTCAACTGTAGTTTATTTTTCAACAATCTTTAAAGGGTCACACCAGAGCAAAACGTGTAAGCCGAGACCAAAACTTTAAAGAGTATTTTATTAAGGTCATTACTGTTTTCACTTCTTCCATGATATATCATCACGTTATGTAATTACTGCATTTGATCTCAGTATTAATGTGTACCTCTGGTATATGTAGACATGCTACACCAACATGATTAAAGAATAAGTTAGTATTACAATAATTCCATTAGTTAATAATGGATAAATCGAGTTTGTCAGTGAGTCAGGACTTATTATCTTGGTATGTTGACCTTTCGGCATTGGACACAGTTAATATCCAGACGGCCCAGTTTCCAAGTCATTCCTTAAGTTAAGCTATACATTAAATGTGAGGTGTCCCAGTTAGCATCCTTTATAAATCTATAGCGGGTCGTTATCGGCCCGTCAGCTACCCTGACGGGCCGATAACGGCCCGCTATAGATTTATAAAGAATGCTAGCTGGGGTGGGATTAGCTTGGCACCACGCTATTGGTTTTACTTTTCTAATCTAACAAAAGTAAAATACCTAAATCCAAATAATGACTGTCACACTTGGTACAGAGCACTGAATATATACATGTACATTTTTCTTTAGATTAATTGATCATATGTATTTGGTATTAAAACGCCGACGCCGACGAAGATTTTAAAAGTTTAGTTTCTGATGCATTCATATGTTGCGAAATCTGATCTTAAACCTTTACCACCCTCTGGGTAAATTCAGCAGAAGACAAATTGATGATATTTTCCCTATTTTTTCCAGAAAAAAAAGGCTTCGTCATTTCATGCAAATTGTCTCGGCGAGGCGGTTCTAACGAGTACCCATAATCTATGCTTTTTAGCAAAATAAGAAAATTAATATATACCTCTGTTAACCCCAGTTTTACTATATAAAAAGTGGGGTTTTACGGGGTCAAAATTATATAGGCGTGTTTTCGTGATGAATACATTGTGTTTATTTTTCAGGGGTTACAATTGATCGTAGTTTATACAACGTACAGACCGAAACGCAGACAATCTGTTTCAGCGATACTGGTGAGAAAGAAAGCTTCATTATTGGAGTACTGTTAATAAAGAGGATAAGAATGCCGGATTTCCAAAGCCCGGAAATGTAAGACACCGTCTTATGTTGATTACCAATTGAGACAGGTCTAGAGAAATATCTGGATTTGCGCTGAATGCTCTCCAGCCAACAATGTTTAGATCTCTGATAAAAAAAAAAAGCAGGCTTTAATGAGTCTTAATAAAACCGAGTCTCAGGTTTTCGTTCTTTTGTGTGTGTTTTTTTTCCAAAGACAACCTTGTACATTTTTTATTTTACTTCACTGCAGCTGGTGTTCAGTGTCAAACATCTCCCCATACTTAAATAGAATGATTCATTACGAAAACACGCCTATTCAAATCTATAGAAAATTTCATCTCCAAAAACTGAAAATTTTCAGATAAAAAACTCCGATATGTTTCATATTTCTGCTTAAAACATAGATTTTGGGTACTCGTTGGGTACTCGTTAGAACCGCCTCGATGAGGCGGTTCTAACGAGTACCCACAATCTGTGTTTTGAGCAGAAATACGAAAAATAATGTATACCCCTGTAAACCCCTGTTTTACTATATAAACGTGGGGTTTAAGGGGGTCAAAATTATATAGGTATGTTTTCGTGATGATTATTTTTTATTTCCTTTGCCATCATTAAATACTTTCTGGTTACATATGTACTCTGAAATTTGAATACCGCACAGGCCGGTGCTGAGGGGAGGGGAGTGGAGGGGATGTGGCGAATGCAGCCTCGCAAGCTACATTGCTGCAAATGTATGAAAATAACTAATAAAATCGAGTCTTCAATTTTCGTTCTTTTGTGCTCTTCTTGCTTCCAAAGGCAATCGTTTATATTTGATCATACAATCAGAAAGAATGGACTGGTCCTGAGCCTGAAATGTGTTTCGGAACTTTATATTTGTGTAATATTTTTTAACACGATCAGAAATTTGATTTCGAAAGTTATCATTCACCCTTTTTCAAAAACCAAACAGATACAATGTAGTCATTTAAGTTGTATTCCTTGTAACAAAATAGCGGAAGTCTACCGAGTGTACCCGGTCTGCTTAATTATGCAGATACAGTCGACTCTCGTTATCTCGAGCTCAGTTGGATGCGCCGTCCGACTGGAGACCAGGAGGTAGCGGGTTCAACCCCCGCCGAGGTCGGCAACATTCTTTCGTGGAGATTGATCATGAAATATTTTCTACGGTCATTCTCTCCCTTCCACTGATTAAGGAGGACAATTGTCAGTTTCTGGCGAAAGAATGTGCACAATACTGGTAAACCGCTTAGAGGACTAAGCCTGCCCAGTAAACGTGTGGTTAGGTAAACTGACCGCGCTCGACATGACCCCATTGGGTTGACTGGGCCGTAAAACCTCAACACAAACAATCTCGAAATCCAAGGGACTCTATGAAACACTTCGAGATATCCATATTTCGACATATCAGACTTGCGAAAATGAGGAAAACAATTAATTGAACAACCACCTTTAACAGAATGAATAATGTAATTTGACTCCTAAGTTAGAGATACATGTATATTGAAAATATTGTGGAAAAGAGGAGAAATTGCTCCCCTCTTTTCCATAATATTTTGTTGCCTGTTGGTACATCTCTGTGTTAAAACAGGGACCAGATTTTCACTTCGAGATAAGCGGTTATTCGAGATAAGCGAGGTCGAGAACGAGAATCGACTGTATATGAAGGGGTAGTTTGGCATCTCTGAAAGAAGATATATGTACCAATGGCCGAATTCCAATCTTTATATCAATGTATGGTCAGTGTATGTCATTATAAACCCAATTAAGCAGACTTTATTAAATTAGCACAATTTGATTGGTCTAAAGAAAATTCAAAACGGCATTTACACTTCGATAAATCCACTGAGGAGGAATCTTAGAACTATTTTCTTTGCTTAGATTTCTACAATAACCTATTTTACTTATGTTTTTTTTTTAACGTTAACATGTCCGCATTGGAACTCTAATAAATGGAGTTGCCATCTGGAGATTAACGATGTGTAAACATCAGGTTAGTTAACGTATCGTTAGAACTTTGATCATTAAATATAGCAACACTAATATTTTGGCTGAGAAAATGCAAACTACTCAATTTTTTTCCAGCAAAAATACCTGTGAATTAGATTAGATATTGTACTTACTAGAACAGTTAACATTTTGACCACTAACGAGCTCGTAAGCTAAAGACGCTTTGAACAGCTGGGCCCAGCAAATTACTCCCAGAGAACTTTATGTTTGTGAGTGATTCGCGGCATTTAACCCTTCTCGTGATGAATAAATTAAGATGCCACGCCCACTTCTAATTTCCAGCCAATCAGATTACTTGATCCGGGTTTTTGATAGAAATTCACATATTTATTGACAAACAGTGCAGATCCAGATCAGTTGGCTTCTTCAGAAACCAACTGATCTGGATCTACACAGTTTGCTAAGAGAGGACATGTCGTGTTCAGCAAGAGAAGGGTTAAGGTTGATAAAATTAACAAAAAGAAACTTCATTCCTATAATAAAGTCGTGTTCCTCTCTCACTTAGATGTGTCAATGACTGCGGTGAGATCCATCCAGCATTGGATACGTCGGTACGAGTGGCTACAGGAGCTGAAGAAAGAGCCAATATGGAACACTTTGCTTTCAAGATCAGGGAGCGTTGGAGCCTTGGATCATGTGACAATGACGTCATTGTATTCTACAGTCAATACCTGAATAAGGTACTTCCATGATAAAAGTAGGGCCGATCATACTCGCAAACATATCCAAAAAGTCCATTGAGGATCTTCGTTGCTGTTCACAATTAAAATTCTGTAAAGGCATCTATATAATGTACACGGCTAGCCATATCTCTAAAAATACTGTACTCGTATTTCTCTATTTCTCCACAAAAAATATGTTGTGAATACTCATAAAAAGAGCCTCACTGAGGCGATTCTAATGAGTACCCACAACATGTTTTTATGGAGAAATAAGAAAAAATATTTTCATACCTTCTTATCTAGAACTTTGTAATCCATGACATTTTCGCCATATAATATGGGAAATAAGGAAGACCTTGAGTATTGAGCGCCTAAAGACTAATTTAAGTTGTAAAAAAGATTGCAAGAAGTAATAAACAAGTTTAAAAAGCTGGTTTAAAGAGCGCGAAATACTGAAAGTCCGCTTAATAATGTAGACCCTTAACCCGGCCCCTATATGCCTTTGTTTGTTTTCAGTATATATCATTGTGTGTGTGTGTGGGGGGGGGGGGGGGGGGGGGGGTGCGTGATAGTCACATTAGTTAGACTTGTTAACTTAATGATGGAAGTAAAAACCTGAGAAAATCAGCCATTATTATATGACATAGTAAGTTACACGTCACCTAATTATTCTGCCTGCACTAACTAAATGCATTTTGAATGTCTGAATTTATTTTTCATCTGGGCATTAATTAAGCTGTGCAGCGTTCCCCAACGGGCACGTGACGTTTAAACAACGCTGATGCAAGGTCGATTATACGTTATGATGTTGCATCTACTCATGTCGTTGAATCGACATTGATGCGGCGTTGTTTCAACGTTGCGTGCTCGCTGAGATCTTTTTTTCACCCGACGTGTATTTTCTTTACCTCGTTTTCTACCTTTATTGTATGTCCTCTCATATATGTAACTGCGTGAATGTCTGTTTCGATAAAAGTTGAAGAAAGCCGAACTAATATCAAGCACGGTTAATGATTAATGGATAGTTGTTAGATATCTGCCGTTTTATTTACAAAGTAGACAACTTCTGTGATTTTCTGTTTTCTTTCCTGGACACCAGACCCTTTCTGAAGAGAGTTCTGCTCTAAAAGGAAAACAATTGCTCCCCGTGGGAGCAAATTAATTGCTTTAGAGCGGACCCATTTTTTCCAGAAGGAAGGCAAAACAGTTTTAATAGAGTTAACTACCTTATAAGTGTATTCGTTCCCTTTGCTGTTGTACAGAATCCTTATTGAGTATATTGATATGTTAGAAAGGCCTTGCTTTATTCTAATGTCCTCATAGAACATATGTTTTGGATATTTGTTAGAATCGCCTCAGTGTGGCGATTCTAACAAATATCCAAACAAATGTTTATTTAAAGTATCAAATACAATACTTTTGCATAATTTGTGACTAATTGTTGCCTCTTAAGCGAAGGTTTCGTGACAGTCGAATTGTTATTATAACGAATTTTGACGTTGTATTGAGTGTCGGTATAACGAGGGTTGTCTGTACAAATAATTCTGTAGTCCCACCTCAAGAATTAACCCTTTTAGCCTTCAGATACAGATACTTTTGCATATAGAACAGATCCAGTTTAGGAGTCTGAACAGGATCTACACTGCTTGCCATTCTGTTCTTGATTAGTGATTCACTATATTCATTACACCATTTCTCTTTACGGGCCTTCAAAACAAAAAAATGTCTCAAACATGCGTAAAATGCGCAGATTGAGATCATCCCGCGCATGCGTAAAGTATCACTCATTTCATGCATTTTTAGTGTTCAATAATTCTGTTAGCGGACAGTAAAGGCCCTGATCAGATTGCGCGGATGCGCCTCCGCTGTCCACATATGCCCGAAGACATGTTAGCGCATGACGCGGCCCATATACAGACCCTTTTTATACCGACACTCAAGACAACGTCAAAATTCGTTATAATGACAATTTGACTGTCACGAAACCTTCGCTTAAGAGGCAACAATTAGTCACAAATTATGCAAGAGAATTGTATTTGATACTTTAAATAAACATATGTTTTGGATATTTGTTAGAATCGCCTCAGTGAGGCGATTCTAACAAATATCAAAACATATGTTTTATGAGAACAATAAAGCAAGCCCTTTCTAATATATCAATATACTCATTAAGGATTCTGTGTGACAGCAAATTCATTTTAATGGCAACGTCGTCGGGAACAAATGATGTCGTTGTAACGAGGGTTCACTGTATATTTCAGGTGGAAATATCAATTGGCTCCAGAGCAAAGCACTATTTGCCAGACAGCAAAATCGGCAGCATGAAGGAAGAATTCATGCGATATGTCAACAGCGATAGACTAGAAGATGGACTTCTGAATCTAATAGAGCTACTCAAACAGGCGTTGATGGCCCCTCTGACGCCCGCGCAGATTTTGTTGATAATTGGAATGATAATTATGATTTTCGTCGGCGTCTTTCTTGTCTATTTCCTGATGTACGGAGATAAAGATATGAACATTTGGGGTTACGAACAGCCAGTTACTTTCATTCAATGGTTCCTTTCTGTTCTAATGGGTTTGTGGTTGGCAAAGATGGCGGTAATTGGTATAATGTTCATGTCCTTTAAGCTACCGCACTGGACCGCGGGACTCCTTCTACTGACGGCTATTAGCATGTTTACTCTGTATGGCGTTGAAAAATTTGATAATTGACGATAATTCATTATATAAAACACATGTTTAAAAAAATATTGATTATATTATATTTAGAGTCAGTCTAGCTTAAAAGGGGTAAAATTTATACAAACACTTGTCTATACATGTACTGGCATGTCCATTCACGAAGTATCTACATTTTGACTGAATTGTCCCTACATGGCCATAATTTCTAGATCATGCAAAAAAAAACACATCAGCCTATGCATCTGCACAGTCTGATCAATTCATTTGAATTTCACCTGCAGAACCACCTGATATTGTTAGGCCTAAAGAGCACTGTTCGAAGTTGTCCCAGACGAAATTCTAAATTGACTGGACCGTAAAACTCAAACTCAAACAAACAATTTGAACCGTGTCATCCATCGGAAAACGGTACCGACATATTAACTTTCCAAACATATCTGGGCCTACATTGTATGCTTACAGATTCAACGGATATTGAAGTACAATGTATATGTCGACGAACATAGAATGCCCTGCTCAGACAACACGGATGCGCATGCTGATCTGGGCCGTTATTCACATATGACATAAGAGTACTTATTCCACCTTACAGGGGTATACATTACTTTTCTTATTTCTGCTCAAAAACATAGATTGTGGATACTCGTTAGAACCGCCTCGTCGAGGCGGTTCTAACGAGTACCCACAATCTATGTTTTGAGCAGAAATATTAAAACTATCCGAATTTTTTATTTGAAAATTTTAATTTTTTGGTGCTAAAATTTTCAGTATATTTGGAACAGACATGTTTTTGTAAGGATATATCCTAAACACGCCTACCTAACGATCGAATGCGTAACCGTCGGTTTAATAAGCACATCTACTTGTATTTTCTGACCTTTCAATTAAAATGTATGTTTAGTTTAGTTTGTTATATTGTTTATAAGGCAATAGTCGCCAGTCGTGATTTGATTTGATTTGAGTTAGAGTTTAACGACCTAGACAAGACTGTTAAAGTCATGTCGAACCCGTCAGGTTACCTTCCCACATGTTTCTTCGGCGGGCTTAATCTTCTAAGCGGTAAGCAGTACTTTGTTCAGTAACTGACAACTGCCATTCTTGAATCAGCTGAAGGGGATAATGACTGTAGAGAAAATAAAGTCTTGATCAGTCTCCACAAAAGTTATGTGGCTGTGCTGGGCATTACGAAAACACGGCTCTTCAAATATATAGAAACTTCCATCACCAAAAACTGAAAATTTTCAGATAAAAAAAACTCTGATATTTTTTATATTTCTGCTCAAAACTCAGATTGTGGGTACTCATTAGAACCGCCTCGGCGAGGCGGTTCTAACGAGTACCCACAATCTATGTTTTTGATCAAAAATAAGAAAAACAATGTATACCCCTGTAAACCCCAGTTTTACTATATAAAAGTGGGGTTTAAGGGGGTCAAAATTATATAGGCATGTTTTCGTGATGGATTATCAGTAAACTTAAGCTGCGCGTCCATGCAAAGAGACGTCAGAAGACAGAAAGTAACACGTACATTCCCAACTAGCATTCAACTTAAATCTATATCGTACCATTATCGGCACGAAACGTAGATTTATGTAGAATGCTATGCATGTACCTGGGCTGGCTGTCATTAAGCTGAAGCAGAACTGTTACAGTAATTTGTGCGAATATTTGCAGTCGGATGAGTGTATTATAGTTTTCTTCAGAAAACTCAGAAATGAACTAGGCAACATTTTATGATGCAGCAGTGTATTTATTTATTTATTTATTTAAAGAGGACAGCACATTAACTCTTTCGACGCCAAATTTCAGACTACATTTATCGTCTGCTTTTAAAAAAAAAAAAAAATTAAACTATCGTTCGGAAAAAAGTTCATATGGAAAGTTGAAAGAATGAATGCCAAACAGCGTAGATCTAGATGAGACGGCTCGTTCTGAGCCGTCTCATCTGGATCTTTGCTGTATGCAAAAGCCTGTTATTATCGCCTGTGGCAGTGAATTGATTGTGTTGAAGCTTAACGACACGTCAACCCTTTTGAGTCATTTTGTGTCGTCTCCCAGAGAAAGGGAAAAAAGAGATAGAAGAGGAGACAGAGAGGGAAAGGGAAGAAAGAGGAACATGAATGAAAGTAAAGAAACAGAAGAAATAAAAACATCCCCCCTCTACCCTTACCAGCTAAAAGGATAGCAGGTCTTGCCCAACTGTAAGCCAATATCAGCTGAACGCCCCAGTGAAGTAAGATACACGACACCTTCGCCACACCCGACCACCACCTGTGGCAATGAAAGAGTTAAGTTAAATTAGCCAGCCAGTCGAGCATGTGTCCCTCTAAAACTACACATATACATTGCATACATGTACTTCATCATTGGGCACTCTTGCTTCCACATCTCGTTATCTCGACCTCGCTTATCTCGAATAACCGCTTATCTCGAAGTGAAAATCTGGTCCCTGCCTAAACATGAAAATCTAACAACAGGTATAAAAATATTGTGGAAAAGAGGAGAAATTGCTCCTCAGGAGCAATTTCTCCTCTTTTCCACAATATTTTTAATATATCTCTAATTTCAAAAGTCCAATAGCATATATATTTGTTAAATCTCGTTGTTCGAATCATTGTTTCCTCAGTTCTGCAAATCAGATATGTCGAGGTCGGATATCTCGAAGTATTTCAAGGATATTCAATTGGAATTCGAGATAACGAGAGTCGACTGAAGTTTAATGAGAATATCAAAGATATCCTGGATCACAAAGAGAGAGAGAAAAAAACAAACACCGTCAACAAAAGCCATATCAGACATATGGAAGAGGAGAAAAGCATATTAAAATGACAGTAAGGTGTTAAAGAGGTTTTGCAAAACACGCCAGTTCGTTATATATAAAAAAACGTTCGTATCTATAAATTTCTCAGATCCACATTTTTTGTACTTTCTATTCCGTTTCAATTCAGTAAAAGTCATATCCTTAGCAATTGCCCATAGCACACCAAATCTCGGGTCCCAGCGCGTACAGTTGTGCCGGACATTCCTTGACTCCATCCCTACATCTTGCTCTCGCAATATTACAAAGCCATCCTCGAAATCTCGGGTTACAGGGGTCGTAATATGGCTGTACTGCTGTCATGGAAACTGAGGAAATCACGGCGAGAAACACCACAATGAAAATGAATTTCATTGTCAAATGGATCCTGAAAGAAAACAAGTGATCATTCCCCATCATGAAAACATACCTATATAATTTTGATCCCCTTAACCTCAACTTTTAATTAATAAAAGTGGGGTTTACAGGGGGTATACATTATTTTTCTTATTTCTGCTCAAAAACATAGATTGTGATTACTCGTTAGAACCGCCTAGTCGAGGCAGTTCTAACGAGTACCCACACACTATGTGTTGAGCAGAAATATGAAAAAAATATCAGAATTTTTTATCTGAAATTTTCATATATTTTTTTATTTTCTTTTTATTTATTTATTTATTTTTTATTTTTTAATTTTTTTTTTGTTGTGGTAAAAGTTTCAGTATATTTGCATGGGCATGTTCCTAAACACGCCTACTAAACGATCGAATGCGTAACCGTTTGTTTAATAAGCAAATCGGTTAGATCGACATCGACGTATCCTTATAAATATCACGTGAAGTGGTCAAACCGACAGGTCAATTTTATAGTCGATCTATTATTTGATAAATATTTACTAACCATGACGTAGCAAGAGATTCCCAGGTTTCGCATTGAAATTTCAGTATTTCTCTGCGTGACGTAATGGTCAGTTTGTTTGTTCGCTTTGGGTTTTACGTCACTTTCAACAATCTTTCAGTCATATCGCGACGACATCTGGATTTGACAGGGAGCCCAATGCTCACGTTTAGAGTGCTGCCTCACTGAAAATCACTCCCAGACAAATAGCATTATCTTTCACCCACTCACATCAAACTGAAACCGGGCTGACAGGTTCTGGCTCTACTTTCTTAATGCTGAGCGTCAAGCGAAAGAGCGGCTAGTACCTTTTTTATAAAATATTGTTTTTCGTCTTAAGAAATAACAAAAAAAATCAACACACTCACACACACACGCACACGCACGCACGCACGCACACACACACACACACACACACACACACACACACACAATTAAATTAAATTAAAATAAATAAATAAATAAAGAGCGGATGCCTCCCGCATAATTAACAAAGATACATAATACAAAAGATATGAATTTTGCATTTTGCACCTCGCGCATTGTGCATAACCCTTTCATCCCATAGGAGCCGTCCCATCATGATATCCACTGTTTGCCATCATGTTATTGATTTTTGACTGAAACCCCTATTTGCAAGAATGGATGTGTCCAAATTAAGAGATGGAAGAGCCCATTCAGAAAATCAGGAGTGAAAGGGTTAACAATCATGACGGTATTCTGAAAAGTTATCCAGCGGACACGAGTTTGTCACAAACTGCGACTTGCAAACTTCAAAGGGATATAACAAAAGGTATGTCCAGGAGTTATGGTTCTTGGGCCCTGCACGTCGTCTACTCTTGATTATATTTCTATGAAGTTTTATGAAGGTATCCTAAATGGTTTTCTGGTTACAGGGCGGGCACGATTTTGTGGCGGACAGACGGACTGATGGGCGAGCGTTTAGGGTTACGGGTGCATTTCGTAAACGCATTAGGCTATATTCCGTTAAGTATGCATTGTTAGCCCCAAATCAGCCACATAATATTCAGGGTTAGGGGCTATTGTGAATGGGATATTACATGCCTGATTAGGGGCTAATCCTTGCCGTCGTAGGGGCTAAGAATGTGTTCTTAACGGAATAAAACCTAATATGTTTACGAAATGAACCCCTAGCCTTCTGAAACGTTTGCCTGAACAGACAGACAGACGATCGTGGCAGATACAATAGGTCTCCCAACCTTAAAGGCATAGTTATGTAAATATATTAATAAATAAATACATAAATAAAAAAATAAATAAATACTCACGTTCCAGTTGCTCAGAGAAGGCTTAAATTACAATGAAATCAACCTGATCAACGCACTAGTAACGGTCAACTACTATATGTGCTTTGTTAGATATCCCTACGTGGAACTGAAACTATGCCTCGCAAACATTATATGGGCCACGTCAAACGAAAAAAATACCTTAGAACATGTGCGAAATGCGCAAATTTAGATCATTTTGCGCATGCGCAAAGTATCATCCGGGCCTTTGCTCTCCATTCATACCTGGTACATATATAATATCCACTGATTTTGTAAGCGGACAGTGAAGGCCGTGATCAGACTGCGCGGATGCGCAGGCTGATCTCGGCCTTCACAGTCGGGATATATCCGAGGATATATTTTCGCATGACGCGGCCCATATGAGCCGCGACATGAGAAAAGTGCCGTGCTCTGTGAAAACGCGTTTCAGCCGGGTAACAGCATTTCCTGCAAGATTGCAATGCGCCCAGCGAAAACACATTTCAGCCTGCGCATCCATACAGGGTGATCAGAGTCTACGCTGTCCACCTGAAGACGTTTCGGGTCCTTGGCTACCCACAGAGTGCCCTGCGAAGGCTCTGATCAGACTGCGCAAATGCGCAGGCTGATCAGGGTCTTCGCTTGGCGGATATGCCATCTTGTAGGAAATGCTGTGCCCCGGATCATTCGATCTGTGCAAAATAAGGATCTTGCTGAAGGTAATTAACCCATTTATGACCAACGTCTAATAAAATGGAACATTGGCAAACAGCGTGGACCCAGATCAGACGCCGCAGAACGCGGCGTCTGATCAGGGTCTACACTGTTTGAATTAAATACATGAATTTCTATAAACTAGAGCAAGAGCCTGGAGGGGCACGAAACGCCCCGGCTGGCGCCATTACTTATTTATAAAAATAAAACTTTAACGCAAACCTTTGACGCAGATGTTAACTAACGGACGAACGATCGTTCGTACATACGAACAAACGAATCAACGTAAAGACTAAAACTATATACCCTCGGCATACTTCTTATGCCGGGTATAAACAAGGTAATAATAAAGCTACCCAATCCACACCTCTGTTGGAAACTGGACAAGTCTAAAGTGTTATGGTAGAAGAGTCCAGTCGGCATAACTGAATGGGTTAAAAATCCTGACCGACCAGCTAAAAGTCTACATTGATACAATAGGGGACATTTTCCTCAAGGAATCTCCTATGATGATGGAACAGATGATTGATGCAGTTGGCAAATGAAATGATGAAAGTTAGAAAATGTAATCATAAAATCTGAAATGTCACCATTACTGGTAAACAGAATTTTGTTTTACCTTTATGTACTTTTTATTATATGTGCGGTATATTAAGAAAACGTATCTTTGTACACGCGCAGTCTGATCAAAGTCTAGGTGGGTAAGGGTTCGACAATTTCTTCAGACGGATAAGGAAGACTGACTAGACAGCGCGTTGCGCAGGCTAATCTAGGCCTTTGATGAAAGAACATGTCCGAAAGTTACGGCTCATAAATATTAAGCCTCCATTTCACTTGACGCGATCCGAATAGCATACATTACGTCACACATCCCAGCGGGCACATGGCGTTTTATTACGACGTCGGATGAACGTCATGACATTACATCGACGTTGATGCGGCGTTGACTGGAATCTATCTAAATTTTACACGCAGCCATAGCGCTAGATAAGCCAAATTTGAACTTAAAATTTTAATAGTTTTCTATTTGTCTCCACAAAAAAACTCCCCAAATAAAAGTATATTTTGTGGGTACTTAAGCACAATATACTTGCTTTTGTGGAGAATTAACCCATTTATGGGGTATTGGCAAACAGTGTAGACCCAGATTAGACGCCGCAGAACGCGGCGTCTAATCAGGGTCTACACTGTTTGCATTAAGTTCAGACATTTCTACAAAATACGATAATAATAAAAACTAACCAGACACACTTTACATAGGAAATGGACCTGTCCAAAGAGTTAAGGTACCTGTACAAGATTCCACTTGGCATAAATGTGTTAAGAAAAACATTTATCTTTTACCCCTTTTATCTTGAGCTATGTAAGCCCAGCAGTCACGCAACGTTGAAACAATATCGTATCAACGTCGAGGCAACGTTTGGGAAAGTGCATGTTAATCTGAGTCTTTGCTGGGCACACATGCAATCTTATAGGAAATGCTGTGCCTCAGAGTGCTGTGCCCCGGCTCATGTAATATAAGCGCACTGTGCACTTATGACAGAGAATATGAATCTCTCTCTCTCTCTCTCATTGTATTTAAATTTGAAAATATATAAAGTAGGGTTTGGACAAGAAGAATTATCAACGACAAGACTTATCTTTGTGTTGAATCCTGTCTTATCAATAAAAGAAACTGAGTGGACTAAATACTTGGCGGGTAATACAAATAACCGAACAATACCGAAACTCGAAATACCGGAACGAAACCGGGGAAAATAAAAAAAAACAAAAAAAAACAAAAAACATACACTTACACACTAAAAACAAAAACAACAACAACCAAAACCAAACAAAAACGGACAATTAAATATATACGGAAATGTTCGTTCAGGTGAATTGTGCGAGTTTGATAGATAGATAGATAGATAGATAGATAGATAGATAGATTGCCTGCAGGCTGTCTGATATATATATATATATATATATATATATATATATATATATATATATATATATATATATATATATATATATATATATATATATATATATATAGATACTTATTTAGATGTGAACTATTTAAAATTGTTTGGGTTTTCTTTCAGTGTTCTGTATTATGCAAAGCTATTTGAATAAAATTAGTAACCACTTTTTCTTCACTTGTTTTCTATTTCTATAGAGCAGAAGGGACATAGATTGGAAGGGCATTTTCACGTAGGAACATTAAGTTCAGACATTTCTACAAAATACCTAATAACTCAATATCAAATGTATCCTTACAGCATATGAAAAATGGGTAACATCATGAAGTGAGTTAATTCCTAAGTAAAGGTATACGCACAACTTTATTCCAACATACTTATCTATCTTCTATCTTCGAATTCTGCATTTTTTGGCAGGGTCTTCGCGTCGTATGGTGAAGAGAAAAAGTAAAAGCATGACTATGAGTCCATATTAAGATGACACGTTACAAATCTAGACAGAAAAGAAGGCTGAAACATAAAACCAATGCTTTTTAAAACAACTAGGGTACAGGGACAGGGCTAAAACCGATAAAACTGATTAAAAGCAAATATAAGTATCTAGGGCTTGAGGTAGCTGCAACTTTCCCATTTCTGCCTTGAATGAATCAAGACTTGGAGAGGTTACAGCTTTCTCTGGAAGGGCATTCAACTCATTACGCAGAACAATGGCCAGTGGGAAAAAGGAATACTTATAGGAATCCTTGCCAGTATAAAGCTGACGAAATGTCATAGAGTGGGAGTATTTGGATAGCATACGATTACGGGGCTGGATGTAACGTGGCACGACCACGAGGCCATTCCTTATTTTATAGATGAGCTAGAGACGGGCCTGAGTTCATCTGGCTTCAAGCGTCTGTCAGTCCAACTCGTGCAACAATAAAGAGAGACTTGTTGTCCTGGCGTAACCATTCATGGTCCACCGGGCTGTGCGTCTCTGGACCATTTCAACTTTGTGGATGTTCTATTTAGTGTGGGTGTCCAAAATAGTTCTGGCGTGCTCCATCTGGGGACGAACAAAAGTCTGGTAGGCCATTTCCCAGACTTTGGATGACTTAGTTTTTAAATTTCTCTCTATAAAGCCCAGGAACCGGTTGGCACTTGCTGTAACTCAGTTCACATGGGTGTTCCGGCTGATGTTGTTGGCAATGTCCACTCCCAAGAACCTGGCACTGATGACTGCCTCCAGGACCTGGCCATGGAGAACATACTCAATATTGAAGTGGTCCTGGAAGAAGTCACCCGTACAACTTGGCACTTGGAGGGGATAAATTCCGTATCGCATGTTGATTTCCATGCCTGAAGTCGGTCCAAGTCTTTTTGTAAACAGTCACTGCCATGCTTAGTTTCAACGGTGAGATAAATGGCAGTACCGTCAGCGAAAAGACCCACCTGTGAGACTGTGTATATATAGGTCAGGAATAGAATCGGACCCAAGACAGACCCCCGAAGGACACTTGATGTCACTGGGACATGGCTTCATTTAATGGGCTTTGCAAACAATTTACAAATTATAGCCCTGGGGATAAAAAATGGACCACCCCGTGGTTCGCTTGATTTACATCATTAGTCTCATAAAGGGAAAAACTTTAAAATCTTCTTGTGAGAGACTAATAGGCCAAAGCCTTTGATATTTGATATGAAGCGTCATCAAATGGGCCTTTTTTCCAAAGGTTGTTTAAAATAGCCCTTGGTCAAAAATGCACGGCCATGCACTAGGGGTCCTGTAGTTTTACATAGAATCATATAGGGAAATCCTTATAATATCTTCTTGTGTGAAACTGGAAGGCTAAAGCCTTCGATGTTTGGTATGTAGCTTCCTCAAGTAGTCCACTACTAGGATGGTACACATTATAGCCTCGGTGTCAAAAGTGCTACACCCTAGGGGTCACTTGTTTTACATGGTATCTTATTGAGAAAAGGGAAAATTCTTATTGTGTGAATTTGCAATATTCAGTATGCAAATATGTTAGCTCAGGTGAGCGATATAGAACCATCATGGTCCCCTTGCTCATAGTTGCGCTAAAGTTTTCCGTCAGAACCATTATGGGTGGCGGGAAAACGTTTCCGTAATATATATATATATATATATATATATATATATATATATATATATATATATATATATATATATATATATATAAGGTAAACTAATCATTTGCACTGTTAATGATTAACTCACAATGCATTTATTTATATAGTTAAATCAGTTGTAATTGTTTTAAAACATTGCTAGTCTAAGGTATAAAGTATAAATGTTCAATATTCATGGCTTTTTTTTTTCACTTGGAAGTGGCTAGCCGTCCGGAACCGGACGCCTAGACTCAGATGCTAGCCTTTCGGAACCGGATTTAGCCGAGCCACACTGGGTAGTCTAGCCGTGCGGGATTAGATCGATAAATGCATGCGATTCTAGATGGCTAGCCACTTCCTTTTAATTTTGATAAAAATTCTTGGATGGCATAAAATTGTCGGGATTAAAACAAGATTAAAAATTTAAAAATAAGCTTTAAAAGATACAATGGCACTAGAGATTACAGAGGTGCACTGTGGAATAACATGTTTGCTACTAAGAAAGTCTATTATAGTAATAATAACACAACTTAACTGAGACTAAAAGTTTTTGACTGAATTGAATGCATGTACTTTTGAACCAAGATTTTTTTTTATTTTTTTATTTTACATGCGGTTTTTTACTATTTTTGTCATTGCAACACTAGCTTAAATTTGAAATATTCTAAAGTTAGTGTTTTATAATCAGTTACAAATTTAAACTAGAATGCGCAGTCGATGGCGCGCCATCGCATATCCCCACGCTCGTTGCTAATGTTGCTAATAGCATGACTGACGGACAGACAGACTTGCTCTCGCACATCCTTACTATGAGGGGGTTAAATTCCACCCAGTGGTTTAGAAGGAGATCGCGAGACGGACAGATGGACAGACGACGGACGCACGGACGTATAGACGCACAGAAAAAATAATGTTGCTCTCGCTGCCCAGTGGAAAGACGGTTTAGATGGAGATGTAGCAAGTTTGGTTGAATTCCGCCCAGTGGTTTAAGAGGAGATAGCGTGACAGACAAGATGGACGGACGACGGACGCACGGATTAATGGGCGCACAGAAAAATAATGTTGCTCTCGCACACCCTTACCATGAGTGGAAGTGATGTAGAAAGTTTGATTAAATTCTGTCCAATTGTTTAGATAGCGCGACGGACAGATGGACGGACGCATATAAAAATAATGTTGCTCTCGCACACCATTACCATGAAGGGAAGTAATGTAGCAAGTTTGGTTGAATTCCCCCCAGTGGTTTAGGAGAAGATAGCTTGGCGGACAAATGGACGGACGACGGACGCAAGGATGGACGCACGCACGGGAATATAATGTTGCTCTCGCACATCCTTACCGTGAGGGGAAGTAATGTAACAAGTTTGATAGAATTCCGCCAAGTGATTTCGGAGATAGCGTGACGGACGGACGGATGGAGGCATTCTTAATATCCCCATCACTTTCTTTTAAAATAAGCGTGGGGATAATTATCGTCGGTGCGTATTGTTCCTACTCATTTTACCGAATGACCATTACGTAACCTTATCTTTCGGTGTCGTTCCGATAATTAGCGTTACCAATACTTGTCGGTATTTAGTCAAACCACCATCCGGGGAGATAATCAAGTTTGGCCCCACAACAGACATGGCACTGAGAAGTGTTGGCATTGTTGCGAGATTTTTGAAGAAAGGGGATTTTAAACTATTTCTCAAAAGTAAGAGCAAGGATACAGCTTGCCTGCATCTGATAGAATCAAGTGTCAATTTTTCTATAACTGTTTTATGATTGTATGTCTAAATCTGCCAATGCCAATGGGTCATAAATTATAACGTCTTCAGGTCGGGTTTGATATCTGAACTCTGTCGAGATGAACCAATACCAGTGTAAAGTAAACAGCAGGGAGATACAGAAGATGGCAGCCCAGAAGATTTGGCATGGACCACAAAAGTGCCATTCTGCAACTGGATTCTTAATCAGAATGTTGGGGATATCTCTTCCTGCACAGTGCTCCTCCAGTTATGTAACTTAATTATATCCTGGTCAGAAGGGTGGTGTACATCAACTTCATCCCTGTCAGTGATTTATATGAAGCATGTTTGGACCTAGAACATTTCTCACCTTGAATGGGGCTCTAACACTGTCTCAGGACCTCTAGCACAAGTGCACTAACATTGTTTGAGTTGATTGTTTGCTCCGACCCATCAATACCATATATTGATGGGGCCAAATTATTTTGCAGTTGAACATTAGTATATGGTCGGTCAGTAGAGGAACTCTTCAGTTGAAAGAAACCATAAACAGCTATCTGCAGCACCACCTTGCGGCATATATACAAGGTTGATTTCGTTGACAGCTTAATTACCAAAATTTACAAACTTTCAATTAAAATAGTTCGATAATCTGAATGTTCTCCAAAAACTCCAATAAATCACTTCTAGAAAAGATAGTGCTCAGTACCAGAATGTGCTTGATTATGAATTTACTTGGCTTGTTTGTGAGATTTTTGCATTGAAATATGTTAAAACCATAAGGATAAAATCTGAAGTATGCACCTCCAAGGTAAATCAAGATGGCAGCTATGATGTCGGCCCATTCATCCCTATAGCTAGTGATGATCAGCATGGAAGTCTTCAGGCAAAAGAAACCCTAAAAGAGTTATGAAATCCACTATTTTGTCTCATTCGATGGAGGTGATAACCTTGGATTTTCTTCACTTACAGTAACCAAATTTTAGCTGGAATATATTTAAAAGAATAAATTTAAATTCAGTAAATCCTAATAATGAGCATAAGAACAGCTTATTCCCTCTTACTAAATGTAATTGCTTTTTAAATATCTTGAAACTTTTTTGTCAGCTAAAATAATTAGTCTGCAACAATAAAAACCGAGGAAGTACTTTCGCAGAGGTAAAACAATGGTGACTCTGACGTCAGCCTGCTCTCTCTTATACACCAAAATTACCTTAAGGTTGTTGTCCATGTGATTATCTTTGACAAATGAAGGGGGTAGTTGGGTGAGGCAAAGGTGTCCTGTAGCTTCTGTCACCAAGGTGCCCAACTGATACAGGCCTGCTGTCCTTGCAGCAGGTACATATAAGGGTAGAGGGGGAATGTTGTTATTTCTTCTGTTGCTTCACTTTCTTTCATTTCCCTCTTTCTTCCCTATCCCTCTCTTTCATCTTCCCTACTATTTCTTCAATCTCTTTTCTGCCTTTCTCTGGAAGAAGACACAAATTAAATTGACCCACAAGTGTTTACATTTCCTTAAACCTCAACACAATCAACAATCAGTTGACAAATGAAATCAAATTGCCTGTCATTTTTAATATAAAGAATAATTAAATACCGGTACTCAAAACATGCAAAACAAGTTGGTTTGCATTCCCCCACAAATTGTTATTTCTTTTTAAATATAGTGCTGAACCAAATATACTAATGAAATACAACCAAAGCATAAAGTCTGTCAGACAAAGGTCCAAAAATAGTAATAATAAAGTAAAACAAGAATGATTTTAAATTGATTTAAATGAATACAATTAAATACATCAGGGTTTTCCCTGACTCACATTTTGGTAGTTTTTACTCCCAAAACCTTGTTCTGGACCCTCAAGAGTTAGAGGCAAGGGTCCTTAGTGATGCATATAAGATCAATCCAAAATTAATTTTATTTATCTACAGCTTCGTAATTACAAACCCCTAAATCTTGTCATCACGAAAACATGCCTATATAATTTTGACTCCCTTAAACCCCACTTTTCTATAGTAAAACTGGGGTTTACAGGGGTATACATTATTTTTCTTATTTCTGCTCAAAACATAGATTGTGGGTAATCGTTAGAACCACCTCATCGAGGCAGTTCTAACGAGTACCCACAATCTATATTTTGAGTAGAAATGTGAAAAATATCAGAATTTTTCATCTGAAAATTTTCATTTTTTGATGGTAAAATTTTCAGTACATTTGAATAGGAGTGTTTTCATAATGTTAAAGGACCCCTTAATTCCAGATAAGGCAGTCCTCAGTTTAAAACCTTGATACATGTAGGGTTAACAATCTAAGGAAAGCTATTGAAGCTGTGTGGGTGTTAGCGGGGGTGTTACTTCTAATAAGTATAGCTAGCCTCTAAAATAGATCGTAAATACCAGTAGAAAGTGGGTCATATTTCCCCTGAGTTTTCAGACAAACGGATCTAGGCAAAGAGTCCAGCTCCACATCAGATGCTGCAGAATGTGGCTTCATATCAGGGTCTATACTGTTTGCCACAAGGTAGTCAAATTAACTTCAAAATTAAGAAGTATAGCAAGGAGTTAAAGAGATTGAATACTTAAGGTAGGGCCTAAATCTGCAATTTTCGGACATATACATGTACGTACATGTCTGAATGAATGGTGTAGTCTCAGATTGAACTCCCAGTAAATTGTTTGATCTGCTCTTTCAATTCCTATCATATCCAGACTAAGTTGCGAGACTAGACTTGTGCAGCAAGGTTCATCCCGCCCACCCCACCATGTCAGCTCATCATCATCATTGAACCCTTGCCGAAGTATGTATTTTGGCTGTTGCTGAGGGAATGTGATGAACCCTGCCTGAGGTGCTGTATGGGTGTGCATGTGTGTGCCCATGTGTGTGTGCGCCATTGTTTGTGTGTACATTGTGTACTTAGTTTTTGGTCATCTGTTTACAACAAACCTAAAGTATATATACACCAAAATTTCCATATTTCAGAGATTGTTGTCCATGTGATTATCATTGACCAATGAAATCAAACTGCACGTTAGATGGACCTACCAATTGTTCACCATATGAAACACACAATCTGTTGTTTAATTCTGAGAAGCTGATTTATACTGTTGTTGTCCACGCTGGTCAATATAACTAATGCTATATATTAGCGGTACACAAGGACAAAAATAAAGCTAATTTAGACAGATTCAAAATGCAGTTGGAATGATGCCCAAATATGGATAATTCAAGGGTTATCAGACACATCTTCATTACTGGAATGACCCAGAATACCTGAATATTAACCACCAAAGTATTGGAATTACTACGGCCTCGGTGGCTCAGTTGGATGCGCCGTCCGACTGGAGACCAGGAGGTCGCGGGTTCAACCCCCGCCGAGGTCGGCAACATTCTTTCGTGGAGATTGATTATGAAATATTCTACGGTCATTCTCTCCCTTCCGCTGATTGAAGAAGGGCAGTTGTCAGTTTCTGGCGAAAGAATGTGCACAGTACTGGTTAACCGCTTAGAGGACTAAGTCTGTCCAGTAA
The DNA here is from genome assembly GCA_964016985.1 of Anodontia alba. Lineage (NCBI taxonomy): Eukaryota > Metazoa > Mollusca > Bivalvia > Lucinida > Lucinidae > Anodontia > Anodontia alba. The sequence goes on along the minus strand of OZ024830.1, from coordinate 43,254,037 downwards.
ACGTTTGGTTAGGTAAACTGACTGCGCTCGACATGACCCCATTGGGTTGACTGGGCCGAAAAACCTCAACACAAAAAAAACAGGAATTACTGCTTGAAATACCAGAATAACCAATTGACTTTTGAAATAACCCCGAAAATCCCTCCAAAAATTTTGCAATATAAATAAAAGTATTTTAACTTCGTAATACATTAACCTATAGATAATGTGCTATTCTATTCTGTTATTCACCCCCTCCACAGAAAAAACGACCTTTCAGTCGTTATAAAGTCTTAATTCAGAAGGTCCCTTTAACAGTTACCTGTATGACGTAGTTCCTCCCGCTCAAATGATCACGTGTCAGTTTCTTTTCTGTGGACTTTGAATGTTCAAGGATTATTATTCTGTGTTAGAAAAAATGGATTAAAATTATTCTACACGGTTAAAATTTTTATATCCTTGACTTTCTCTGGTTCTATATTCACTCCTTCTACTATCTATGTACTTATTTTCGAAATATCGATCTTAGATTTCTTGTTTTTCTCAATGTTAAATTTCTTCCTTTGTTTCCGCGTCAGTCGATGCATTTCGCCCGCGGCAACTGTGGCCATTTAAAAGCTAAATGGGATACACATTTATCATGTCTAACTTGTAATTCTTGCACACGTATCTCTCCGTGTTATATTTGTAGTTCCTGGACAGAAAAAGTTTGGAACCTAGCAGAAAGAAGACGCCTTCATGCTACTAGAAAATCAGTTATGACGCAGAAGAGAAAACAGAAGAAATCAAAGAAATCCAAGAAGTCCCAGTCAGACATGTCTGACAACGGGACAGTTGATGGGAGCACCGCCCCTCATAGCTTTACTGCTCGGGGCAGGACCCATCAAGGTGGCAGCCTGGCGGACTTAGAGTCTGACCGGGCACTAAGCCCACCAGTCACCAGTCACCAGTCAACCAGTCACCAGTCAACCAGTCACCAGTCAACCAGTCACCAGTCATCCAGTCACTGGGCAACTTATCTCCGTTCATCCAGTCGCCAGTCAACCAGTCACCAGTCAACCAGTCAGCCAGTCAGCCAGTCACCAGTCAACCAGGCACCAGTCAACTAGGCTCCAGTCAACCAGGCATGGGTTTACAGTCATTCCCGTATGACCTACAAACACAAATTCCGCCTGGTTATATTCCTATAAATGTGCCTGTACAAAGCTACGCTCCGTCCATAAGTAGCCATATTTCACAGGGTAGTGTCCACAGACTATCCAATGTCTTTATTCCTGGTTACGAACGTTCTAATAGACTAGAACTTCCTAATCCAGCTTCTTCCTCTAGACAGATTATTCCACTCGAACCTGATTTTTTGCAGGTCTCAGATCCGAGTGTAATGATTGAGCCTCCAAATTCAAATGATTTATCTATCTCCAGACCTTCAAGGAAGGATCAGTCTAAAAGAGAGCATAAATCTAAAAAGAGAAGAAGACATCGATCGTCCTCTTCTTCTATCTCTACTTCCAGATCAGACTCTTTGAGTTCTTCTCGGCGAAAGAAAAATTCAAAGAGATCTAAGCACTCTCATAAAAAGAGAAGAAGACGATCGATGACGCCTTCTTCTTCATCAAATTCCTCCCAATCTCAACTTGACATTGGTAGATATACAAGGGCTCATAAATCTCCCCAGGTTGTTCAAACGCCAACTCCAATACAACCTGAGGAGACTAACTTTAGTCAAATCACAAATCAACCTATTAATTACGATCAGATTCAGCCGAATCTCACTCAACAGAATAAGGAGTCAGATTCGGAAACTGAATCCGAAGTCTGGTCATTTGATCGTGCGATTAACGAGGTCTTCCGGCTTCTTCCTCCTGAGTTATGCCCCAAAACTCAGCAGGATCAAGCTCCATTAAAACCTCTCTCTGGGATCGAACAATTAATGGAGTCTCGTTCCACTCCATTACTTGTCCTCCCACAATCCAAATTAGTACAAAATACAACAAAATATATTCAAAATAGACTAGAATCGGACAAATGTTCAAGAGATTGGATTTGTCCGCAAAGCTTGGTTTCGGCTCTTGCTCCGACTAAATTCTACAAGAGCCAAAACCAATATTTGCCAACTGATAATATCCCTCAATTAGAAGCGGATGCGTCGCTCCTAGACATTTCTAATAAAGGAAGAGCTTCTATTCCGCTCAAGAATCTAGAAGCATGGGAAAGGAAGGCTAGAAAACTAGTCGCTATTAATTCTCATGCTGATCTATTTTCTTCAGCTGCCTTCCTTTCATTACAACAGGAATCGATGTCGGTTGCGGCCCTTTCCAGACTTCTGGAGGCCGTAGCCAAATCGATTAAACATGCTACTGCCATGTCTACACTTTTAACTACTGAATTATTCCAAGCTAGGAGGGACGCAGCCCTAGCTTCGTCTAAACTACTACTCGACAATTCCACATACGAGTTAAGGAACGCTCCTATTAACTCAAAATCCTTATTTGACGGCAGGATAAAAGAAATAGCTAAATCAAATTTCGAAGCTCAACAGCAAAGGTTTCTAGCTTCTACATCCATTCAGTCACAATCTCATTCTTATAAGCCTCCTTCGCAGAGCAGAGCTTTCAAGATACCTAAATATCCTGCTAAACAAACAACATCCAGACCTAAACCTACGCAGTCGTATAGGTCCAAAAATATTCCTCAAAGCTCATCTTCTCACATTAAGAAAGATAATATCAAGAGGACTGGTAACATCCGTCAGTTCCCCTCCTCTAAACCTGCCTCTTCCTCCGCAAGATTATGAAGGCCCGCCCTTTCCACTGCCTGCTCTTCCGCTCGCGGACATTCCAGTGGGAGGACGATTGGCCCATTTTGCGGAAAAATGGGAGGAAATAACAGACAACAAATGGGTCCTCTCTATCGTACGAAACGGATTCAGGATACCATTCATCAAAATTCCTCCTTTGTCATCTGTTCCGATCAGAATGAGTCAATCCTCCTCCCCGTTTCTCAGAGAAGAGATCGAAAATCTTCTCAACAAACGGGCAGTGGAAAGGGTACAGAATCCGGAAACTCCCGGCTTTTATTCCCGGATATTCCTTGTGCCAAAAAAGAACGGAAAGTTTCGTTTAATATTAGACCTGTCTTTATTAAACCGTTACATAGAGAAACAAGCATTCAAAATGGAGACAGTCAAATCGGTAAGACAAGCGATGAGACTCAACGATTGGGCTGTCTCCATAGATCTAACAGATGCATATCTACATGTGCCGATACATCGTCAATCCAGGAAGTATCTTCGTTTCGTACACGAAGATCAAGTATATCACTTTTCGGCCCTACCGTTCGGAATGTCCCTAAGTCCGTTAATTTTCTCGAAACTGATGGACGTTATTGCAGCTTTTCTACGCCAACGTGCCATATCAGTTTTTCCATACCTAGACGATTGGCTGATAAAAAATCTGATTCACAACCGTCTGATTACTCAGACAAAGATTTGCATTCAAACTATTCAAAGCCTAGGTTTTCTGCCAAATCTCAAGAAGTCAGACCTCTTTCCTGCTCAGAAATTCACCTTCATAGGTATGGAATTTCTGACGCAACAAAATTTAGTCAGGGTTCCAGCGGATCGTGTACAGAACCTAATTCTAACAATCAAGAAAATAATGTCAGCAAAACATGTATCGGCACGAACTTTCCTTTCTCTTTTGGGCAAACTCAGTGCTGCAGCAGACCTTGTTCTCCTGGGCAGACTGCACTTACGTCCTCTTCAGATGTGCCTGCTGTCAGTCTGGAAACCTCATATTCTTCCTCTCGATCACCCGATCTCGATAAACGGCATGATTCGATCTCACTTACAATGGTGGATAAACCCCATTCGATTCGAGACAGGGACTTCAATCCATCCTCCAGACCCCAAATTCTTCCTTTATACGGATGCCAGTCATTACGGATGGGGAGCTCATTTAGAGCCGACAACACTGTCCTTTCATGGTCGCTGGACAGAAAACCAATCCCAGCTCCATATCAATATGTTAGAAATGATGGCCATACGATTAGCACTGAAACAAGCCAAAACATTTATTCACCATTCTTGCATCATGATATCCACAGACAACACAACGGTGGTCTCATATATCAACAAACAGGGTGGCACTCATTCCCCCAATCTTTGCGTAGAAGTTTGGAAAATACTCAATTGGTGCCTGGAACAAGACATAGTTATCAGAGTACGTCACATCCCAGGCAAATTCAACATTCTTGCAGACCGCCTCTCAAGACTAGACAAACCTATCAAGACAGAATGGGCTCTGGATCAAACAGTTGCGAATTCAGTATTCCAGATGCTCAACTTCCCAAACGTGGATCTGTTTGCGACAAGATTCAACCACAGACTCCCATTATATGTCTCTCCAGTACAAGACTACAAAGCACTAGCGATAGATGCCCTGTCCATGGACTGGAATCATCTTCATGCATATGCTTTTCCTCCTTTTATTCTGATACCTGCTGTTCTAGAGAAAATCCGACAACATCAGTGCAGAATAGTTCTCATAGCTCCGTTCTGGCCACAGCAACAGTGGTTCTCAGAACTTCTTCTTCTATTAGTGTCAGCTCCGATTCGTCTGCCACTAATTCCAAGACTACTGACTCAATCCAAAGGAAGATTTGTACATCAAAACCTCCCAATTCTCGACCTTCACGCTTGGGAGTTATCAAACAATCAATCAGAGATAAGAAATTTTCACAAAACGTTGCAGATTTTGTCTCCAGATCAAGAAGAGCATCTACACAAAAAGTCTACGATGCAAAATGGACCATCTTCTCTAATTGGTGTCATACAAAAAAGGTTAATCTGATCTCGGCCCCTATTACAGTTATAGCCGATTTCTTAATCTTTCTTTTTTCGGAAAAGAAATGTCAGATTAGTACTATTAAAGGTTATAGATCTATGATCTCTAACACTTTAAAATTCAAAACTGGTAATAGAATCGGATCTAATCCAGTTTTATCTGAACTTATCAGATCTTTTGAACTTCAACGACCAGTACAAAGATCTCTTACACCTAAATGGGACTTATCATGGGTTTTAGTATGTCTACAAAAACCACCTTTTGAACCTCTTGATAAGGCTTCTAAATTTCACGTTACTATTAAGACAGCCTTTCTCTTAGCTCTTGCCACTGCTAAAAGGTGTAGTGAAATACATGCTCTAGCTATGGATTCACAACATTTAAGATTTAATCAATCTGATGGTTCAGTTTCCTTGATTCTTAAATCTGGTTTTTTAGCAAAAAACCAGCTTCCTTCTGTTAAACCAGATCCTATTGTTGTTCCTAGTCTTGCTCGAATATGTAAATGGGAACATACTGACAGACTTCTTTGCCCCGTTAGGGCTCTGAAATTCTATCTCAAAATGACTAGCTCTTATCGCCAAAATAGAACTAGACTTTTTCTTCCTATTAAAGGCAATAAGGATATCTCTAAAGATACTATCTCGAGATGGATATCTTACACTGTTAAACTTGCCTATAGGAAACTCACTAAACGAGATATCTCTTTCCTTAAAATCAAAGCTCATGAAGTTAGAGCTCTTTCCTCTTCTTGGGCTTTCTTCGACAAAGTTCCTCTCAATGATATACTTCAAGCAGCGGTTTGGAATAGTTCATCAACTTTTGCCAAATTCTATCTCAGAGACATGTCTCAACAAGCACAGAATCTCCAAAGTTTGGGCCCCATTGTAGTGGCCCAAAAAGTGGTGGGGGGCCAACAGCAATCAGCTATGGATGTGTAGACAACGTCAACAGCCCCCCTAGACCTGATGCTATACTAGAGAGGTACTAATTATATCTTTATTATATATATATGTTAACCCTGGATTACTTTATCCTTGGTTAAAGGATCTTATTATTGCCTTAAGCACTAATTATGTCCTCATTATATATATATAAAAAATAAATCCTTTTATTAAGCCTTAATTCAGAAGTTGGGACTAACTTATTAGGAGAAATCCTCCCTCCTATTCTACAAATTCTAGCACATTATCTATAGGTTAATGTATTACGAAGTTAAAATGAAGTTTTTTAAAAGTAAAACATATTTTAACGAGTAATACTTAACCTATAGATAAGTATTTATCGTCCCACCTCCCTTCCCTCGCTCCTTTCTCCTAATTGTGTATTGTTTTACACATAAAAGAAACTGACACGTGATCATTTGAGCGGGAGGAACTACGTCATACAGGTAACTGTTAAAGGGACCTTCTGAATTAAGACTTTATAACGACTGAAAGGTCGTTTTTTCTGTGGAGGGGGTGAATAACAGAATAGAATAGCACATTATCTATAGGTTAAGTATTACTCGTTAAAATATGTTTTACTTTTAAAAAACTTCATATTTATGTTTCCAAAACAGACATTTATTAAAATGGGAAATTTTGTCTCCAAATTAGGAAAATATTGGGGCCAATTTCCAATTTAGGACAGGAAAGTCCTTGTTAAGTGCAACAGCACCAGTTTGTACCAGTTATTTAAGCAGTGATCAATATTAGCCAGATATGGTCATGTTATATTTACAGGCAATATAATACAGGCCATATCTGATTACTGTTTAATAAAATACATTGATATTTTACACTTTATTACATTTGAAACTAAACAAGATTGCATTTTAATACAGCTGAAGTATACTTTTAACCCTTATCCTGCTGTTCACAACAACCCCTACCTTTGCAAACAGTGTAGATCCAGATCAGATGGCTTCTGAAGCCATCTGATCAGGATCTACACTATTTGTCATTCAGTTTGTGATTTTGAACAAAAACATTTTATGATGAAATCTGATTGTCTGATAGTCAGAAATGGATGTGACTAATTAAATTATTCAGCAGGATAAAGGTTAACGTACTTGCCTAAAATCACAAACAGTAGGTGAGAAGGTAAAATGTAAATAGCTTAACCCTTGCCCTGTTGAACATGGATATGCCCTACCTCTGAAAACAGTGTAGGTCCAGATCAGTTGGCTTCTTCAGAAGCCATCTGATCTGGATCTGCATTGTTTGGCATTTTGTATAACGGCCTGGATCAAGCAAAGTGATTGGCTGACAATTAGAAGTGGGCATGGCATCTTGATTTATTCAGCATGGCAAGGGTTAACATGGCTGTTTGTTTTATGTATCAAACTCGCAACATCTTCAATACATTATGTTCTACAGCGTATGTTCCTGTATTTACCAAATACAACCTCTTTAGAACTATTGTTGGGTTCCATAGCATAAACCGTGTTACAATGTAGTTAAACAACCGTGTTATGGAGCCGGCCTCGGTGGCTCAGTTGGATGCACGTCCGGCTGGAGACCAGGAGGTCGCGGGTTCAATCTCAGCCGAGGTCGGCAACATTCTTTCGTGGAGATTGATAGTGAAATATTTTCTATGGTCATTCTCTCCCTTCCGCTGATTCAAGAAGGGCAATTGGCAGTTTCTGGCAAAAGAATGTGCACAATACTGGTTAACCGCTTAGAGGACTAAACCTGCCCAGTAAACGTGTGGTTAGGTAAACTGACCACGCTTGACATGACCCAAATGGGGGGACTAGGCCATAAAACCTCAACACAAACAAACAAACAACCATGTTATATCCAAACAAAAATGTATAGATTATATTGAAAAATGACCATTTATGGTCATTTATAATCTATACATTTTTGGGATCCATCTTTGAACCATGTTATATCCAAAACCGTCTTATAACGAACCGTGTTATAAAGAGGTTGTAGTGTACATTGGAACATGATTTTAGGAATGCAGCTATGAAGACTACTTCATTTATTGCAGATATACAGAGTTGTCAGCAGCAGGCAAGATGTCTGTCATCATTGGTCAATCTTCCAGAAACACATCAGATGTTAAGGAAAACATGCAGAGACTTTGCTGATAATGAACTTGCACCCATAGCCGGCCAGCTGGATAAAGATCACACTTTCCCAAAAAAACAGGTATTGTATTTAGAGGCCAACAGTGCTTGCACTTAAGATAAAAAACTGTAAGTATATAGCTCCAGATAAGAGGGGGCCACGGTCTCCACTTAGTATTTTCTTTATTTCTTCATGAAAGCATATATTGTGGGTATTCATTAGAAGCGGCTCATTGAGGCGCTTCTAATGAATCATAGGTCTTGATAAGGCACTTTTTTCAACCAAAAAAATATCTGTATTTTTCTTATTTCCTGACAAAAACATAGGTTGTGGGTACTCATTAGAAGCGCCTCGGCAAGGCGTTTCTAATGAGTACCCACAACATATGTTTTCATCAGGAAATAAAATATTAACCTGATACCCACCCAGCCACCCTTATCTAGACCTATGTGACTACAACAACATTCATGTATATTTTCATGGAGCAATAAGAGTAGTATCAGTACTTTTTTTGATGAAAAAATTCCTTATCAGGAGCAGCTATGAAGTCCCAGCATTTCCTGCATTTTAATGTGGAAATACAACTGAAGGTAAAATTTCATTTTTTGCCATACTGTTTATCACTGAGAACTGCTTCTTCTCTAAGTGTCTAAAAATAACATTTAAATACTAAATAGGATGGGAGTTAGGCTGAATCTGCTTTATAAATGTCAGTGTATGTCTTAAAGTTGGAACTCCTGAATTCCAAGCATCAATATTTGGAAGTCCCAAAGCATTTTTTGTGAGTAGAACTCCGGGACTTCCCTTAGTGCAAGCACTGGGCCTATGTTTTCATTAAATTTTGCATTAAGGAGAATAAAAACCATAAGTTGATGGCATATTTGTATAAAGATTTACAAAGCATTAATCAGGATAAGGCTTTTTTTTTTTTCAACTAAAAAGTATTCATATTTTTTCTGATTTCTCCATGAAAATGTTTTGTTTGTATTCATTAGAAGTACATCAGAGAGGCTGTTCTAATGAGTTACCACAATACGTTTTCATGAAGAAAGTGGGTGGTCGGATGTGGGGAAGGCGTCCTGTATCTTACATCAGCAGGGCATCCAGCCGATATTAGCTTACACTTTGGCAAGTTTGTTTATCCTCTGTATTTCAGGTTAAGATGCTTGGAGAAATGGGGCTGCTCTGTGTTGACATACCAGAGGAAGATGGAGGAACTGGTCTGGATTATTTGGCTTATGCTATTGCCATGGAAGAGATTAGTCGAGGCTGTGCTTCAACTGGCTGTATAATGAGTGTAAATAATGTAAGTATTCATGACAGGATTAGGGCTATAGCACCATTGTCCTTTCCACATAACTCGGAAATATGTTTTTTGCTTGGCGTTTTATTTTAAATGAAAATATTTTGTTCTGTTTGACCATATCTTATCAGAAATCAATTGTCTTTCCTGTTTCTGTGTTTTGTTCTCAAATATGTACCCTAAAATTGAATTTATGGCCAAAAAATTGGTCTGACCTTTGCATTTCTGTAGTAAAGTGATTTTTTTTTAATTTTTGTCTAAGAAAATATTTTTATTATTTTCTTTGTTGAATTTTTATTACTAATCATGATGTTTCACAACAATATTGTGAAATTTTCAGAAAAATTGAACAAGCCAAACTTGTTGAAAATCTGCCTCTAAGCTACCTACCCTACAGATTTGTGCATAATTTGCATTCATTTTTCTGCTCCCCGAAGGGAGAGCATATAGTTGTCAGTCCGTCTGATCATCTCTCCATCCGCCCATACATATGCCAGGTACATTGGGAGGTTAGTGTTTGTATTGGTGTCTGGTTTATTCCATCATTGTGGGTTAAAAATTGTGTTGTGGGGCTGACAAATAGATAAAAATTGTAGTTATGGGGTTAAAGAAGATCAAAGAAAGATCAAATGATTAATTTTGTGCAAGCTGATCATGGTTTTTACTAAGGCTGACACAATTAATCAGATAATCGATTAATTAATCAATAAATTCCATAAAAATGATTATCGTTACAGATAATTTGATTTCCCAAATTATCGATCATTTGTTTTCTGTGTCTGTTACTTTATGGTATTTACCCTTAGTATTCAGACACCTCAACCTCTCACCATACTTTATCTAAAATTTTAACAAATACAATTTACTACCCAATGTTGTACCTAAAATAGCTGGATGAATGGCAAACAGTGTAGACCCTGATGAGATGCTGCATTTTGGGTCATCTCATCTTGGTCTTCACTGTTTGCTCAAGCCAGTCTGACCAAATACACCTGTGGACACAAAACTGTACAAACGTTGATGGGCTTCATTTCATTTTGATATGACACATATCCTAACATCCTGTCAGTCAAATGCTAGCCAGGTATAAATGCAAAACATAAGTTGTCCATTGCACTGCAGAGCCTGCCCTGTATCAGCCAATTAAAGTACATCTCAACTGCCAAGAACATACATCAGATCTAAAATAGAATAAGTACTTGTCAAAATGAATACGATCAATCAATGTAAATTGTTAGAATTATCCATGAATGACATTTGACTGTCAAACAAACATGAAGCAAACAGATTCATTGAAAGTTACTTCATCAGAGTTTGCACAGTTTTGTGTCCACAGGTGTACATATAGTTTTAGTATAACATATGGTAATAATCATGCTCAGACAGACAGGTAAAATTATAATCAGATGTTCAGTGATTACTAATCGATCATCGATCACAATGACAGGACTGATAATCAATTATCTTTTCAGCTCTGATTAGCCAGCCTTAATTTTTCTATTTTCAGTATCACTCATACTGGATCAAATTAGTGAAGAAAGTGAAAAAGTGAAAAGTCCAACTACAGTTTACTCTCGTTATCTCGAAGTCCAAGGGACTCTCTGAAATACTTGGAGATATCCATACCTGGACATATCAGATTTGCAGAATTGAGGAAAAATAAATCAGACAACCACATTTCACAAATGAATATGTTATTTGACTCCTGAATTTTGAGATATATTGAAAATATTTGTGTTGAGGAAAAAAGAGGAGAAATTCCTTCAAAGGAGCAATTTCTCCTCTTTTCCACAATATTTTGTTACTTATTGTTAGATTTCTATGTTAGAACACCAGATTTTCACTTCGAGATAAGCGGTTACTGAGATAAATAAAGTCGAGATAATGAGAGTGGACATTTGATGACTACTCAGTTTTATCTCATAGTCAGGAGCTTCACTATAAACATAGGGTATTTTCTGTTTTCACAAACTAGCAGTTTTCTAAATACGATAAATGTGTCCTAAAATTTGGAGCACAAGTGTCTGACAAAATGGCATATGCAAACAGTGCAGACCCAGATCAGACTGCTCCTAAGGAGCAGTCTGATCAGGGTCTACACTGTTTGCCATTCCACTAAGTATTTTGAGAGCTGCGTAAAAGGCAAAATTTAAGCCAAAAAAGCATGGAATAAAGTGTTAAAAATTTTAGGACATTTACTGTACTGCACTGATGAGTATTTCTTTTCAGTCTCTGTACCTGGGACCATTGAAGAGATATGCTAATGCAGAACAGAAAGAGAAGTTTGTGAAACCATTCCTGAATGGAGACAGAGTCGGCTGTTTTGCTTTAAGTGAGCCAGGTAAAGAATGAATCATTTCGACTTAGAATAGATATACAGTGGAGGTACATGTATATGTGCAGCCTGGCCTTGAGGTTATAAAACTTTTCTCATGCTCAACTCAACTGAGCATGAAATTTGTCTTGCTAATAAATCTCAAATTACTAACAATTGCAAATTCTTTCTTGCTAAACATAGCTGAGCATGAAATTTTCTCTGCTAATGAATATGAAAATGCCAACTATTGTTGGCATTTTCATATTTATTAGCATAGAAAATTTCATGCTCAGCTGAGTGGAGCATGGAAGAAGTTTTATAACCTCGGGGCCTGAAGGAACAGTTCAGCCTATATACAAAAGTCTGACCATGGTCCATGCTGTTTGCTTGCAGGAATGTTCGGTGCCATAGAATAACAGTCAGAGCATTCGCTGTTCACAAACATTAGTGGCTAGAGCAGACTTTAGTCCGTAAAAGTTAATTTTGGCCAGAGGGACTTCTAGCCATGCTGGACTCATGGTCCAGTGGGACAGATGGGGGGTCTGGGGGATAATTTGAAGGTAAAATGTCCTGGTAGGTGTATGTTGTTAGAACGTGTGGTGTGTGTGTGTGCGTGAGTGAGGGTGGGTAGGTGAGTGGGATTTGAAAACGATAAGCACAAAAAACAACAACAAAAAAAGCCAAAAAAACAAACAAACAAACAAAAAAAAGCAAAAAGCAAAAAAAAAAAACCCAAAAAAACAACAAAAAAAAAAAAAAAGCAAATAAAACAATTCTGAGATAAAACTATCATGGTTCAGTTTTGGGGGTTGAGTTGGTGAGAGGGATAACAGGTGGAGCTGATGGGCAAAGCTAAATGCACAATTAAGATAATCCCAAAATAGGACCTTGCTGCTTTTCTTTGTTATTAAGTTTGTCATTGGGACAAAAGGCAAACAAGAATTGCAAGGCTTTCTTGATCAGTTTTTTGTTTTTTTTTATAAAAGGGCAGATAATCTGGCTGAGAGTAAGGCTGTAGTTGAAATGTTAGCTTTGTGTGTGTGTGTGTGTGTGTGTGTGTGTGTGTGTGTGTGTGTGTGTGTGTGTGTGTACTCTAGCTTCAGGATGCCATACTGCAAATGACATTGTGACTCACTATTAACATAATAATTTTAAAATTTTCATTATCACCTTTCCACCAAAAATACTGGTGAAAGATACATAAAATCATACCTTTAGATAAGACTCTATTTCCAATCAAATAATTTTAATGTTTTTTGATTTCAACATGAAAAAGTAAGCTGTTGGTGCTCATTAGAATTACAAGGTGCTGCTAACAAGTGCTTACACCTTATGTTTTGTTGAGAAATAAGAAAAGTATTTATCTTAATATGTCTCTCATAGCTCCAGATTAGAGGGGCTATCCACATAATATTTTTCTTATTTCTTGATGAAAACCTATGTTGTGGGTACTCATTAGAAGCACCTCACCAAGGCACTTCAAATGAGTACCCACAACTTAGGTTTTCATGGAGATATAAGAAAAAAAATATCAATATTGTTTAGTAGAAAAAAAAAAGTGCTTTTGCTGGAGCTAAATGTCTCATATATAGAGCTTTGAATAAAACCATAAATACATTAATATGTTTGTATTGCTAGGTAATGGCAGTGATGCTGGAGCAGCTTCTACCATGGCTCAGTTAGATGGGGACCACTGGGTTTTAAACGGAACCAAATCTTGGATCACTAATGGCTATGAATCAGAAGCTACAGTAGTGAGTTCTTATTTAACCCTTGTCATGCTAAATAAATTAAGATGCCACACCCACTTTTAAATTTCAGCCAATCAGTTCACTTGATCCTGATTGTTGGTACAAATTCAAATACAGAAAGGCAAACAGTGCAGATCCAGATCAGTTGGCTTCTTCAGAAGCCAACTGATCTGGATTGACACTGTTTGCAAAGGCAGGGTATATCCGGCTATGGCAGGACAAGGGTTAATATAATCTGTTTTTTTTTTTGCTGAAAATTAATTCCAGGGTTCATCAACTTTCAGTTTTCAGGTGTGATAAATGTTTAACCCTTAAAGTACTAATCACAACTGCAGCAGACAAATTTTGATTGCTCTGTTGTGTTTATCAGAGAAAGTAAGGCTTGAAATTTCATACGAATAAAACAGATGATTCACATGAAATGTCAAGCCTTAGTTTTTCAGAAAAATGAAAATACAAAGTACATGTATATATATTTAGGTGCTACAGATTTGAATGGCATCTAAATTGCTGTTTGAAACTGTTGAAGATATGGGAATGTTAGGTGCATGTCACTTGATTTCTTTCTAAAAAAGCCTCGTTTGAGAGATTATGATATCAATCTTTAAAATTGAGACTCCCAACTGATCCGGATTTTCTGATCAAATCAAGAAACTTAACTGTTTAAAAGCAGTATTATTAATATGATATTGAGATTTTGTTGCTTCTTGTATTTGTGTCTTGTAGCTTCTGTTTTAATGTATTTTAGGTGTTTGCTACCACAGACAGAAGTAAGAAACATAAGGTAAGATAATAACATGATAGCTCTTGTCTCTGGCTGCTGGCATCTTCAATTTCTCGTGTGTGCTTACATTTTCTCCATTATTCATTTTACAGGTAAATGAGAAGTGAACTGTACCTTAAAGGAATTTCTAATTCTGATGTCATACCTATATACAATGGAGAAGGTTCTGACAGAAATGCCTGCTGGTCTCACCGGTTTTGAATTTTATAGTTTATATACATTACTGCTCTGGGTGGAACTTCAGGGTATTGGTCATGTTAGTTTGTAGGGGCCTGTGTTGGTCAACAAAACATCCTTATAAGCTCTAGTCGTCATGTTGTACACCGTATCAAAGTATAGTCAATGTCTGAGGACTATTTTAAATTTCAAAAACTTAATTCCATACCTTTTTGCTCTTCAAATTTTATTGTTTTTGTTTCTAAGCATTTAATTTGTTTTTCAAAAAAACAACCAAAAAAAAACAAAACGAAAAATACTTGGTGACATAGCAAGCAGTGTAGACATTGATAAAGACTGTAGCCTTATCTGAGACTGCATCTGTTTATGTTTGCCATTTTGACAGGAATGTTGATGTATGAAATTTTGGGACAAGTGTTATAATTCTTTGGTCTGTGTTGAAAACTGACATATAAATATAAAGCTTCATCTAACTTTGAAATAAAAGGAATTTAGTTTCGTCATATATTTAGCATATTAACCCTAAGTATTCTAAACAGACAGACCTGAGCCAGCCTTATATATACAGTTGAACCTCGTTATCTCGAACTCACTTATGTCAAATTACCGCTTATCTCGAAGTGAAAATCTGGTCCCTGTTTTAACATGAAACTATGACAACAGGTAACAAAATAATGTGAAAAGAGGAGAAATTGCTCCTAAGGAGCAATTTCTCCTCTTTTTTATATTATTTTATATATATATTTCTAACTTCAGGAGTCAAATTACATATTCATTTGTTAAATGTGGTTGTTAAATTTATTGTTTTCCTCACTCTCTCAACTCTGATATGTCGAAGTACGGATAACTCGAAGTGTTTCAGTGAGTCCCTTGGAATTCGAGATAACGAGAGTCTACTGTATATATATATATATATATATATATATATATATATATATATATATATATATATATATATATATATATATATATATATATATATATATATGTATGTATATATATATCAGTTGAAATTTTAGGACAAACGTGGTGAGGAATTCAGGTGTCCAAATATTTGGGTTTATAAGATAGTGGGAGACTTAAAAATGCCAGTTTTGTTTACTGCTAAACACAGTCAAAGCTATGTTAAGCAAGCTCCAATGGAAAAGTGAAAAAATAGTTGCTTAAGATAGGTAATTGCTCAATAGGGGTAAATTTCCACTTTTTTTTTACCTTTAATGGGAATGAAGTATTGGCCTTATAAGGCAGGTGATTGCTTAATACAGGTGGTCTTTACAACATGTTTGACTTAATTTATTTAAACTGACTACAACTTAAAAAAAAAAATGTTTGCATAAGCAAATTTCCAAACCAGTTTAGGTGTCCTTGCTGTCATGTGCGGCACTTCTGATAAGTACCGACACTTTGTTTTTGCGCAGGAATAAGAACTGATTGATTGATTGATTGTGTTGGGGTTTAACGACACGTCAACCCTTGTAGGTCAATTTTGTGTCGTCTCCCAGAGAAAGGGAGAAAAGAGATTGAAGAATTAGTAGAGGAGATGAAGGAGAAGGCCAGGGAAGAAAGCGGAACAGGAATGAAAGTGGAGACACAGAAGAAACTAAAACATTCACCCTCTACCTTTACCTGCTACAAGGATAGCAGGCCTTGCCCAGCTGTAAGCCAATATTAATTGGACACCCCGGTGACGTAAGATACAGGACATCTTCGCACCACCCGACTTCCCCTTCAGGAATAAGAAAAAAAATATATCCATCTGATACATTTTTTCTGGAGGTATTTGGAGATTAGAATTGGCATAAAACAGAGTGCTTGACATATGTGTACATGTATTGCAAAACTTGCACTTTTTCTCTTTTCTAGGGTATTAGTGCCTTCCTTGTGCCAAAGCCAACCCCAGGACTGTCCCTGGGTCAAAAAGAAGATAAACTAGGAATAAAAGCGACATCCACATGTAACCTTATATTTGATGACTGTAGAATACCAAAGGAAAATCTGCTAGGTGAACCCGGGTTTGGATTCAAAATAGCCATGGTAGATGACATTATTAAGCATTATTATTATTATTAACATTTTGACATCAGAATATTTACCTCCCTTCTCAAAATGGGGCTACTCTTAAAGGAAAGAATTTGCTCCCAATGAGAGCAAATTCTTTTCTTTAAGAGTAGCCTCATTTTGATAGAGAGATTCATATCCCAAAGAAGCAAATGGTTTTTGCTACAGTGCTGTCCCTTTATAGAAAGGAAGCAGCAACTTTCAGCAGAGAGTGCTCTCCCTTTTAATTGTATCCTGTTACGTAAATACTGCAAATTTGTCAATGGATATAAAATTTTTTATAACATATTCATGTACAATCAGCGGGTGATAGGATGGTGCACCCTACTGCTCAAATGTATGGAAAATTGGCCCTGTCAATATTGGCTTTCCTCGGACTGATTCTTGACTCTCTTGAAGAAAGTTTTGGGGTTGAGGCCTTTGGGCCTTTTTCTCACTCATGCTATTGTTCTTTTCTCTACACCTCTCTCTTTGGTAGATGGCTTGACATAAAAGAAATATTGTTGACATGGGTGGTTAAATCTCAACTCAAACAAATGAAAATATTGAACATGTTCAGGTAGAGCGACAATCGCAGATCATACTGTACCAGTGACACCAAGAAGAAGAGTAAACATCCTATGATGGACAGCACATGTTGCAAACCAACAATTAGCAAAGCATCCAGCTTCTTCTGCCACACCAAAGTGATCACCCTTAACACAGCAGGACAATAAACAGCCTGCCTTGGTGGCTCAGTTGGATGCTTGTCGACTGGTGATCAGGAGGTTGCGGGTTCGACCCACGCATGGTTGGCAACTGTCTTTAGTGTAGATTGATCATTCAATATTCTCTGTGGTCATTCTTTCCCTTCTACTGATTTAAGAAGGGCAGTTGTCAGTTTCTGGCGAATGATTGTGCACAATACTGATTAACTGCTTGGAGGAAAGCCTGCCCAGTAAAATTGTGGTTAGGTAAATTGACCGTGCTCAACACGATCCCAATAGGTTTGACTGGGCAGTAAAACCTCAACACAAACAAAGACAATAAACAGGACAAAACACACCAGTAAAAACACACAGAAAACAGCCACACTGCTCCACAAAGAGCAAACAACACCAGATTGGAGGCATCTATTTTTCTGTTGATTTTTATGCAATATATTTTACTGTTTTTCAGCAAACACTGGATGCTGGCAGAATAGGAATTGCTGCTCAAGGTGTTGGTATAGCACAGGTAAATACTGTCAGTCATTCTTCTCCTTGTAGCTTTTAACGCTCTCACCCCGGAATTTCTGAAATGGACTCTTCCCTTGTTGCAAATAGGGGTTTCAGTCAAAAATCAATAACATAATGGCAAACAGTGTAGATCCAGATGAGACAGCTCGTTATGAGCTGTCTCATCTGGATCTGCTCTGTTTGCAAAGGCATCTGTATTGGTCTGCAGGAATGTAAGGGATAAACATGCTGAGCCCTGTTGTACAAAGCAACTTTAGCTTAACAAGTTTGCTAATGACAAACATATTAACTGTGGTAGCTATTTAAAGGAATTTTCAAATAGATTGATATTTTTGTTGCAAAAATTTGAGTACTCTTATTTTTTCAGCAAAAATATGATTGTGTTTGCCATATTTAAAGATAGAAATTCTAACGTCATGTTAGCTAATAACTTCTTTAAGTTTTGAACAACTGGGCCCTGGTTGTCTTATGCCACCTAGACTCAAATCCGAATTATATATATTCTATAGTATCCATTGATTTTGAAAGCAGACATAGGTCCTGATCAAACTGAAGGATGATAAGGTGTTGAGATAAGGACATAATATCTTGTTGTTTATTACAAAAAAAAAAGTTTAAGAAAGAAGAGAGAAAAAAATACCATTTTTACCCTAAACATTCTGACACTTTACCATACTTTCCTAAAACATTTAACAAGGTCATTCAACTAAATGTTTATTTATCTAAAATTGCCATATGAGAGACATTCAATAACGATTCTTATCACCCAGCATTTTGCTCTGGGTCCACACTGTTTGCTCAGACTTACACAGTAAGTGCCAATTAGCCGGGTCCTTTCTAATGGTGTATTAACAGCAAATGCAATAGTGCCAAGTTAGCCTTTTCTTTTCTTTTTTTTTTTTTTTTTTGTAATTGGGTATAAAAAAAACCCAAAAACAATAAAATATAAATATTTTTTAAGCCACAATTGATATAAAAATTCCAAAGAAACATACAAAGAAATAAATATGGCATGGTACCAATACAACAATTTACTCTGATCAAGACAGTTATACTGCAGTCATGTGTCCACTACAGCACGCTGGACGATGTGACAGTGTATTACGTATATATTTGCTGTTGTGGCACTATTGCAGAAAGCATCACAGATAATTCTGAAAATGCCCAAGATGCGATTTTTTTTTTAATTATGCTTACCTGAAAACAGATTTTGGATGAACTCGTCCAACCTTTGACATGACAGTAAACATTCACCTGTCATTAATACACTGTTTATGCATTTTTTCCCTTTTGATTAGGCTTGTGCATGCAGAGTTATGCCTCTTTTTCAAAGATAAAATAAGATTTTGGAAAAGAGTATTTTTGATTTCATTTTTTTTAACTTTTGACGAGGAGAGCTGATTATTTGGGAGATTGTTAGCATTGTTGTGTTAGTTGTTTTTTTGGGGGGGATAAGTGGGTTATACTGAATCTCAGAGTGACAAGCTCAGTTAAAAGTAACCTAACATCGAATTAAGCTTTAAAAACAGAACAGTCATGAAATTTTGCCCAATAATGTACATCCATTATACCCCGGTTTTGACTATACAGTACAGTCAAACCTCAATGGCTCTAATATCTTTGGGACCATGGAAATTCATTCTAGATATGAGTAGTTTGAGCCACTGAGGGTTAATCATAGTGCCAGGTTAGGAGACAAATGGGAATGATATATGGAGTCTTTTAGATCTTTTATAAAATAATGTATGTTGAGTGTACTCATTAGAATTGCCTCAGTGAGGCAATTCAAATGAGTACACACAGCATACATTTCATAATAAAGTTGGAAAAGTCCTAAATATCCCTGAATATTTGTTTTTCTGCTTTTCTTCTATCTGAAGAGTTTCCTAGGGACTCAAAAACAAATTCAAATTACTTACCATAAACAGGTCATCTGTATTTGAGTCATTGAGGTTTGGGGAACACATGGGTTTGAATTACACAGACTTGTTAATGTAATGAAAGTTTGAATCTGTCCTGATAAAATTCTTCATTTATAAGTCAGATACTGTAAATGACTGGGAATAGTATGGGAGATACAAGTATTTAATCTGATAATATGTATGTGTAATCTTTGCATGTTTCTGTTCCCACAGGCTGCATTGGAATGTGCCATTGAATATGCTCAGAAGAGGATGGCTTTTGGACAGCCCATATCCAAGTTTCAAGCTATACAGGTGAAGGAGCTGTTTCATGTATGATTTGTCAACCCAAATTTATATACATTCAAACCTGTCTGAAAGGCCACTTGAAGGAGGCAGTCACCCATACAGGCTATCAACTGATTCCTATATTCCTGTATTGTCCTATATTTTTCAGAATTTTCCTAGGTTTTTAAAACCCTCCTATAGTTCCTTTTTTTCTATAATTTGAACATTTTTCCTCCTTCAAAAAGCTGTTATGTAGAAGATTAATATTTTCTAAAGCATCCCCGCCTCGCAGAAGTGCTGCTATACAGTAGGGCTCTTCCATGTGGACATTCAAATGAATATACCAAACTGTAGAGAACCATACTTGGTAATACCTTCTCCAGCCGGGCTCCATTGTGCAGTCAGTAGGGCATCTGACTGCAGATCCAGGCCCGGAGGTTATAAAACTTTTTTCATGCTCAACTCAGCTGAGCATGAAATTTTTTCTGCTAATAAATATGAAAATGCCAACTATTGTTGGCATTTTCATATTTATTAGCAGAAAAATTTCATGCTGAGCTATATTTATCTGGAAAAAATATGCAATTGTTAGTCACTTGAGATTTATTATACAGATACAGGACAAATTTCATGCCCAGCTAAGTTGAGCATAAAAAAAAGTTTTTTTATTACATTTCTTACAATGAGTTACCTATTTTTCTCTGTGAAAGAAAGCCAGGTAATCGCTCACCAGTGAATTATTTCATTTCTTAAAATGGACTGTTTTCACATGCTAATTAGTGACGTAATTCTGTGACGTAATTAATTCATTTATTGAGGGATTGTGGGATTTTTGCTTTCAATGCATTAAACGTGTCAAATTACAAAAAAAAGAAAAAAATTTATAAATAGGATTATAATTTGAGATCTTTATCTCAATTAGAACTGCAATCCCATGTCACTATTTTTTTGTTCAGCGTTTCAAGGCCAGTCATCTCTCAATAGCATATGAAATTCCCACGCGTCACAAATGTAAACTACAACATCCAACTAAAGCACATTGTGTGTGGGGAGGGGGTGGGAGTAAGAAATGTAATAAACAGTTTATTCGTTTGTTTTTGATCGATTACTGAGAAATAATTCATGCGTGTTCTATGGCTTTCGTGTAAAAAACTTGTTTGCTATCGCTCACTCGATTTTTACATGGAAGCCTTAGAACACTAGTGAATTATTTCTCCGTAATCGGTCAAAACAAACAAATAAACTCTATATAACTTCGGGGCCAGGGGTTGAGAATATGAACCTCAGCTCAGTCACGTCTCTTCGTGGTCATTGATTATGAAATACAGCTAACTCACTTATATCTCAAACACTGAGAACTCAGACTACTGCTAAAGTCAAATTAAATTATAGTAGTGTTGATTTAGTTTTGCTTTTTGTTCTTTTCATTTTAAACTCCTGTTATCTCAAACTACTGTTACCTCAAACTGAAAAATTCTGGTCTTTTGGAGTTTGAGATAAGGAAAGTTCACTATAATGTTGACTGCCATTATCCCCCTTCTGTCGATGCAAGAAGGGTAGTTGTCAGCTACTGACGTAAATATGTGCACAAACACTGGTAAACTGCGTAGAGGACTGAGTCTGCCCAGAAATAGTGTGAATAGGTTAACAGACCATGTTCGGCATGGCCTTAATGGTTTGAAGGCTGTAAAACCCCAACTCAAACAAAGCTAGGCCAATCAAGCTCAAATTGCATATTCAGCATTCTGAAGACCAGACTTTTCATTTGTGAAAAATATTGGGCAATGCCTTGAAAATTCACTAAATTATTCATCTGTTATCTTTTTTCAGCTGAAGCTAGCAGACATGGAAGTTCAGGTTGAGAGTGCAAGGCTCCTGACATGGAAGGCAGCCATGTTGAAAGATTCTGGTCAACCTTTCACAAAGGTATTGTAACTTTAGATTATAATGCATTTGAACCAAGATCGAAGGAAAGACCATTATTCAGATGCTGTTGATTGTGACAGTAGTTTACATTTTTCAAAACATGTAGGTACCTCTTACCATACTAACATTAAATATTGATCAAACTTTTTTCATGCTCAACTCAGCTGAGCATGAAATTTGTCCTGCTAATAAATCTCAAATTACTAAAAATTGTTAATTCTTTCTTGCTAATCATAACTGAGCATGAAATTTTCTCTGCTAATAAATATGAAAATGCCAATTGTTGCAGAGAAAATTTCATGCTCAGCTGAGTTGAGCATGAAAATAGTTTTATAACCTTGGGACCGGACCAGTGTAAACAGTGTCAAGCAGTTGTGATATCTTCAAACCTCCATAATTTTCTTGTCATCTGATTTTTATCAAATTTGCATCAAAATGCCTGGTTTATCGAGATCATGCTTCTCCAGTAGGTTCTACACCAACATTGCTTTTTCCTTTAAAAGAATAAATATGTTACCATAGTTGCTTTGTTGGTTGAGCAGATCATTGCAGTTAGACTTTTGTGTAGCATTTATACCTAAATTCTCCGTGAAAACATATGTTATGGGTACTGATTGGAATTCACAACAGTTCTAATGAGTGTCACAACATTTCTTTTATGGAGAAATAACAAAAATATTTTGTGGATAACTGTATTGATAATTTTCTTTGGGAAGGTATATCGTTGGTTTTACATTCGGAAATTTTGTTTTACGGAGACATGACAGTGGAGCGACAATATACCTCACCAAATGGAAATTTTCATTACGGTTATCACCATTCTAATGGACTTCATCAGCTTTAAAACCACACAAAACCGCATGCTCGGTCAGCTGGGTAAAACCAAATGCCAGCCAATGAAAAGTGGTGTTACATAAGGACGTCGGGTTTCTGATGGTATGTGGTAGAATATACCGTCGCAAATTTGTGACGTTATCCAAAAGGACATTGTTTTACATTCTTCAGTGCATTAGAATAGTAGTTGAAATGAATACACACAGCATACAATTTCATGATAAAATAAGAAAATTTATTTAAATATTTGTTTTTCTGAAGCTGTCAGAAGAATTTTGTAGGGACTTATAAACAAGTTCGAATCAGCCATGGTAAAGAAGCCATTGGTGTTTGAGCTATTGTGGTTCACCTGTAGTAGGTGGTGTTGTTTTTTAGCTTCTTAGCTGGGCTCCATAGTGCAGTTGGTAATGTGTCCATCTGCAGAGTCAGGGGTCGCAAGTTCGAATCCCAGCTCAGCCACAAGTTCCTTTGAGATTGATCATGAAATAATTTCTGTGGTCCTTTTCCCCCTTCTACTGATTCAAGAAGGTCAAGTGCAGCTACTGGCAAAAGGATGTGCACAGTCACTGGTTTACTGCATAGAGGAGAAAGCCTGCCCAGGATCAGTGTAAGTAGGCTAAATGACTGTGCTTAACATGATCTTAATGGTTTCACTGGACTGTAAAATCTCAACTCAAATGGTACAGTCAGATGGCTTGTTTAGTGTGGCTAATTCAAACTCATTATTCAGTCCTAAAAAATTATTCTGATAGTTCAAGAAAACAAACATTTAGGGATATTTTCTTATTTTATCAGGAAATTGAGTTGTGTGTTGCACAAGTCTTATTGTAGGTTTTTTTTTGTGCGCTGACTCATTTGTCAGTGTCATAGTTTATTGTTGTGTGAACAGTGATTGAGAATATTTTGTGTTTTGTAGGAAGCTGCCATGGCCAAATTAGCAGCCTCAGAAGCAGCCACAAATAATAGCCATCAGGTATGTGTATTATATATCATTAAATAGCTATAAATATTGAATGATTAAATATGTGTAATAAAATCTGAGGAGCATGCATGCAGATATCACTTGATACCAGCACACATACTTGATATTGCATGCGTACTCGGATGCCTTCAAATATTACTGTTACTTTGCTTTTGAAGACATCTTATGGCAGTGATGCCATGCCAAAATTTGTCACATATTTGTGCAGTCTCAGAATTTTAGATAATAAAAATGCCCATTTTTTGGCTACAAACTACTGAAAAAAAAAAAAGGAAAATATTTACAGCTATATAATAAAAGGGTTATTGCACTGATATTGATGTAAATTGCCCCTTGATGAGGTATCAAAGGCTGCTCTCAAGCTCTTTTCCTTTGACATTCCAAGTAGGGGAAGTATTCACCTGTATCAGTTCAGTTTTCAGATTTTTAACGCGGCCAGGCAACAGTCACACAGAGGCAGCACCTCATCTCTATCAGTGCAATAACCCTATATTAATATATAATCTATAAATAGATGTTCTCTCATTGGCCAAAAACTTAATCTATAAGGCCTGACATATCTGATGTCTACTGTTCTATGAGGCATTGGTTTCTAAAATTAGATTTTCTAGTGGACATTAGTTTCCAAAAATAGATTTCCTATGCCACATCGCCTATTAAAATTAGACAGTGGAATATCGTTATGTTACAGCTTGCTGGTTCTCATTCTGTTGTTTTAACTTTATTCAGGTATGGGAACCAGTGTTGTAGTTTGACCCAGTTCTAGATCAACGAACCTCAGCAGGCGAAAACACTGCGAACATTTTTATACCCCGCCACACAATAGTGGCGGGGTATTATGGTTTCACGTTGGATGTCCGTGTGTCTGTCTGTCTGTCCATCCGTCATACGTCGTCCATCCGTTTTTCGTTTCTGGATGATAACTTGAGTAAACATCAATGGATTTTCACCAAACTTGGTATGTGCATTGCTTTTGTGGATATCTGGTTTGGGATTGCTAATGGGCAAATTTCGTCAAATTTTTATGGAGTTATCTGCCCGAGACACGCCCATATATTCGTTTCCAGACAATAACTTGAGTAAATAACAAGAGGCTTTAACTAAACTTGCTTTATGCATTGACATTAAGGAGATCTGGTTTGGGATTGCTAATGGGCAAATTTCGTCAAATTTTTACGGTTATCTGCAGAAGCACACCCATATTTTCGTTTTTGGACGATAACTTGAGAAATAACAAGGGATTTTAACCAAACTTGCTATATATATTGACATTAAGGAGATCTGATTTGGAATTGCTTATGGGCAAATTTCGTCAATTTTTTACGGAGTTATCTGCCCGAGACACGCCCATATTTTTGTTTCTGGACAATAACTTGAGTAAATAACAAGGGTTTTTAACCAAACTTGCTATATGCATTGACATTAAGGAGATCTGTTTTGGAATTGCTAATGGGCAAATTTTGTCAAATTTTTACGAAGTTATCTGCCCGAGACATGCCCATATTTTTGTTTCCGGACGATAACTTGAGTAAATAACAAGATCTTTTAACCAAACTTGCTATATGCATTGATATTATCAAGAAATTGTTTAGGATTGTTATCTGTCCCTCCATCATTTTCTTTCCAGACATTTTTGCAACGATAACTTAAATACATAAACAAATAATTGCTGTGGTGGGGTACTATGCT
This sequence comes from Anodontia alba, assembly GCA_964016985.1. Taxonomy (NCBI): domain Eukaryota; kingdom Metazoa; phylum Mollusca; class Bivalvia; order Lucinida; family Lucinidae; genus Anodontia; species Anodontia alba. The sequence continues at coordinate 43,228,928 of OZ024830.1, read as the reverse complement.
TGCAGTGCTTTTATTAAAAAAATAATTCTTAAGCAAACATTTTGCAAATTTTTTATCACATTACCTTGAAACATAGCACCTGAAATTCAGTCAGTGGAGTGATCATAAGCTGCTGAAAATATCTAAGAAGAAATCGAAAGTAAACGTTTCACCTTATTTTTCTAGCCTGTTACCCTGATCATCACGGAGCCGCTTCTAATAAGTACTATATGTTTTCATGGAGAAATAAGAATTTTATCAGTAGTTTTTCATCTATAAAATCTTCTTATCTGGAGCAGCAGTTCATGCTTGAACCCTAGGGCAGGTGCAAATATTTTTTTGTATTTTTTCAGGCTATACAGATATTAGGTGGTATGGGATATACGACGTCTATGCCTGCTGAAAGACACTACAGAGATGCTAGAATTACTGAAATCTATGAGGGTACCAGTGAAATACAGAGACTTGTTATAGCTGGTGCTCTTTTAAAAGAGTACGCAGCAAAGTAGAACTATATTTTAGGGGATAGAGTATAAACATGGCATATCTGAGCCGCAACATGAGAAAACATATATTCTGACGTTCGCCCAACAAAGAGTCAAATCAGCTTGCACGTTCCCACAGTCTGATCAGAATATTTCTTGTCAGCATTAAGAAACTTTGTACCAATAGCTATCCAAACTTCACCCATTAAAGTTTCTGGCCCCGAGGCTATAAAACTTTTTTCATGCTCAACTCAGCTGAGCATGAAAATTTCTCAGCTAATAAATATGAAAATGCCAACAATAGTTGGCATTTTCATATTTATTAGCAGAGAAATTTTCATGCTCAGCTATGTTTAGCAAAAAAGAATTTGCAATAGTTAGTAATTTGAGATTTATAAACAAGGCAATTTTCATGCCCAACTGAGTTGAGCATGAAAAAAGTTTTATAACCTCGGGGCCTGATCAGACTAAGTGGATGCTCAGACTGATCTGGTTCTTTGCTGAGCTCATGTGTCCGAAGGTAAGTTTTGTGATGTTCCAGCTCATTGTTTTGTATAACTCATAGCTCTACATTAAAGAGGTGTGTTCCAAAAAAAAAAAAAAAAAAAAAAAAAAATATTGATGTATTTCTTATATCTCTAAGAAAACATATGTTGTGTGTGACTTATCTGGGTGGCTGACTTGTTATTGCTCCCAATTTGTGATCACAAGGTTTCAGGTCTGCATCCTGCAAGGGGCAGAATTTAGCTTTTGACCGTATGGTGCTTCATTGCACAGTCTTTCTTTATTACCATTCCATGGATCTGAGATAACTTAAATAATGTTGAAAGTGACGTAAAACACCAAACTATCATCATCTACAAAAATATATGTTGTGGGTACTTATTGGAATCACCTCAGAGAGCCGATTCCAGTGACTACCCACAACATATGCTTTTATAAAGAAATAGGAAAACTCACCTCGAAAACATACCTAAATAATTTTGACCCCCTTAAACCCCATTTTTATATAGTAAAACTGGGGTTTAAAGGAGTACATGTATATATCATTTTTCTTATTTCTGCTGAAAAGCATAGATTGTGGGTACTCGTTAGAACCTGTTACAAGCACCCACAGTCTATATTTTGAGCAGAAATTTGAAAAATATGAGAATTTTTATCTGAAAATGCAGTTTTTGGTGGTGAAATTTTCAATATATTTGATTAGGCTTGTTTTCGTAATGATTTATCTGGATACCCCTCTTATCTAGAGCTATGATATGTATAGTAATCCTATATGTACATTGTCACATGACAAAATCATGAAAAATACATGTAAGCGCACAATACATGTGTTTGTGAAATACCTTGTTTACTCGAAGTGTTCAGAAAGAATGGCCCAAGCAAACAGCACAGCCGCAGATCACATGGCACAAAACATGGTGTTTGATCAGGGCCTAGACTGTTAGCTGTTCATCCAGCAATTTTTAGGCACATCAACAGGCAGTAAAATGGACGTTCAAAATGTGGGACAAAAATGGGGAGAAGTTAAAATGTCCAAATACAGTCGACTCTCATTATCTCGAATTCCAAGGGACTCTCTGAAATACTTCGAGATAGCCGTACTTCGACATATCAGATTTGCAGAAACGGGGAAAAAACTAATAATTCGATTAACCACATGTAACAAATATATGTGTAATTGGACTCTTGAAGTTAGAGATATATTGAAAATATTGTGGAAAAGAGGAGAAATTGCTCCTTAGGAGCAATTTCTCCTCTTTTCCACAATATTTTTTACATGTTGTTAGATTTTCATGTTTAGGCAAGGACCAGATTTTCACTTCGAGATAAGCGCTTATTCGAGATAAGCGAGGTCGAGATAGCGAGAGTCAACTGTATTTAGGGTAAACATGGTATCTATGCTCAAAATAGTTTAATACAGCAATCTCTAGAAATGAATCCATACGCACATAGAATACCATTTCTGTTTGTAAAATAAAGAATTGAAGGTGCTATATAAAAGGAATAACATATTTACCCTAATAATTGAGACTCCCGAAGTACTTTTTTTTATAGTTTAAACACATCCATTTCATACTTGCCATAAGCTGTGGATTAAAATCCGCGAGATAAAGCAAAGTTTTAAGTGAGATTTGACAAAATTCTGTGAGATTTTCTTAAACATCACTTTGGAGCTCCCCAAATATAGTCTAATCTTTTTCTTTCATGCAAGAAGCTTGTGAAAACCACAACAGTGTGCGATTTATGTTTATTTCTTCATAAAATCTGTTGTAAAATGGTCTGAAAATTCTGATATTTGGGACCATGGAAATTTGTTCAAGACTTCAGCTATTTGAGATGCTGCAGGTTAATCACAGTGCCGGATCAGGAGACAGATGATGATAATTTAATGATGTATTCTAGATCGTCTAGAAAATAATGGTTTGTTGAGTGTACTCATTAGAATCGCCTCAACATACATTTTTATGTGTAAATATTGAGCAGACCATTGAAAATAGCATTGACCCAGTCCATGACCTTTCATAAAGTGCTTCATGAGCGATGGCAAGTATTAAGATTGGGCATAGATAATAAAGGGCTCAAACTTGTATGATATTCCACTGCCTGTTTATGTATCTTAAAATAGCTGGAGGAGTAGGCCTGCATTCTGTGGCTTCTCAGCTAGGTCTACTCATTGAAGCCTGGCTGTCCTAATACTTAGGGTAAATTTGGAACATTGTATTTATGTTTAGCTATACATGTTATCAATTTTAAAGAATAAAAATATGATTGTGTTTATTGTCAGATGCAATTTAATTTTGCTGGATCAGATTTGTGGATTAATCTACTATTAATTTTTGTGTTTTTGTTTTGTGAGAGCTTTGATTTTTGATTATTTTCTTTTGATTAATTTTTTCTTTGATTAATGGAACCATGAATTCATGGTTCAATATAGGAAGGCTGTCCAAATGATATTTTCTCCACAAAAACATGTTGCTTCCCATTTTCATCACTTCTTAGAGGCAAATCTACGAAATACCTATAATTCTCTTGAAAAAATAAAAAATATTATACATTTTTTGCTAAAAAGGTGTCTTGTCTACATGTACAATTGTGAACTTTACAATTATGTCTTTTTACTTGATTATGGTATGGTATTCTTAAGTTTTACTGTCCTTTAAACAGTATTTTATCAGGTCAGTAATATATACCACTGACTTGTCCCAAATATTTGGACATACAAGCCTGAGCAAACATGTAGATGAATGGCAAACAGGGTTTACATCATTTGCTCAGACCTGTCTGTCTGAATACTTTAGCGAAAAAAAGAGGATTGGTCATTTTATACTCAGCCCATGACACAGTGAGTGTGATTTGCATATACTAATAGTTGGAAAACATTCCCTGGTCTGATCGAACACATCAGCTGTAACTTACAAGTTGAGAGCATATAGCACCAGGCAACTCCTTCTCGATGAATTTGTGAAATAGTTTTCAAGATAATGTAAACTGAAGATATAAATCAACTGATGACTGACAACTTTACCCAGGAGTTGTTAGGTGAACTGACTGCACTCGACAAGACCCAGTTAGGTTGACTGGGCCGTAAAATCTCAACACAAACAAATATCCTGCAAGCAGCTTGATCTGGAATGGAACATGCACACATACAATGTGGTTCTAGACAAGATTATTTTTAAGCCCAAAAAATGTACACCACAACCTCTTTATAACACTGTTATTGGGGTCCATAACATAAACTGTGTTAGTTAAACAACCGTGTTATATCCAAACAAAAATGTATAGATAAGGTTTTGCCTCACATGATTTTGTGTAGAAATAAGAACATCATACACTTCAACCTCTTTATAAGACAGTTTGTTATAACAAGGTTTTGGATATAAAACGGTTCAAAGATGGATCCTAAAAATGTATAGATTATATTGAAAAATGACCATAAACCATTTTTCAATATAATCTATACATTTTTAGGATCCATCTTTGAACCGTTTTATATCCAAAACCTTGTTATAACAAACTGTCTTATAAAGAGGTTGAAGTGTATGATGTTCTTATTTCTACACAAAATCATGTGAGGCAAAACCTGAGAAAACATACTTTTTTACATGTGATCAACAAAGACTCAAATCAGCCTGCACATTACGAAAACATGCCTATTCAAATATAATGAAAATTTTCCCACCAAAAACTGAAAATTTTTGAGATAAAAAACTCTGATATTTTTCATATTTCTGCTCCAAAACATATATTGTGGTACTTGTTAGAAACGCTTCAGTGAGGTGGTTCTAATGAGTACCCACAATCTATGTTTTAGAGCAGAAATAAGAAAAAAAATGTATACCCCTATGAATCCCAGTTTTACTATACAAAAGTGGGGTTTAAAGGGGTCAGCATTATATAGGCGTATTTTCATGATGACATCAAAGCAGTCTGGTTGGTCTTCATTGTCCACAAGAAGAAACTCTGGGCCTGGTTGTTCAAAGCTTTGTTAGCTTAATGAGCTTGTTAAGAGTCATTTCGTTAACTGTTTTAGCAGATTCAATACACAATATTCTGATATTTTTTGCTGAAAAAAATGTGAGTAGATTTTGCAATGCAAAAGCTACTCACATTTTTTTCAGCAAAAAATTTCAGCATATTTGTGTATCACTCAATGTAAATTTTAACAAATCGTTAACTAACAGTGTCGTTAGCTTTGAACAGCTGGGTCCAGTATAATTTGGCAATCCAAAATGCACCCAGTGAAGATTTTGTTCAGGCTGTGAATGCTCAGGCTGAGCTAAATCTTCACTGTGCACACCTGTCCAAAGGTATGTTAAGTGACATTGCAGCTTATATGTGGCAGATACTCATTAGAAGTGTCTTACTGAGGCAATTTTAGTGAGTACCCACAACATGTTAAATGGTTTTCATAAAAAAAATTGAAAAACAAAAATTTATCTGGACACTCCTTCTATCTAGAAGTATGAAGAAATTGTTTTGGAGTGGATGTGAAATGAACATAATTACATGTATAGATCATTTAGAAACACTCACATTTTAATGTCTTTGTGTACTAGAATTTTTGTTTTGTTATTGATCTGTATTACTCCAGAAAGAATAGTATTTGTTTTGTATATTAAATGAAATGTGAAATGGAAACAGTGTATCTCAGTATATGTCAGTGGTAATCCCAGCTCTGTCATACATATGCACCACATCATGAGAAAAAGGCCTCTTTGGACTTTCCATTGAATCATTCTTTCCATTACGAAAACATGGCTTTTTAAATTATATAGAAAATTTCACCTCCAAAAACTGAAAATTTTCAGATAAAAAATTGTGATATTTTTCATATTTCTGCTCAAAACATAGATTTTGGGTACTTGTTAGAACTGCCTCGGTGAGGCAGTTCTAACAAGTACCCACAATCTATGTTTTTGAGCAGAAATCAGAAAAATAATGTATATCTCTGTTAACCCCAGTTTTACTATACAAAAGTGGGGTTTAAAGGGGTCAGTATTATATAGGCATGTTTTCATGATGAGTGACATGCATAGCTCTTAAGCAAGGACACATCTAGTCTTTTGACTGAAGTTTCCCCTTTGTGAATTGCTTACTTGGGCAAACAGCATAGGTTCTGGCAAGACTGCCCTGGTGTGCAGGCTTACCTGAACCTTCGCTGTTTGCATATTCTGTAATGGCTGTTTTCCTATGATGCATCTCATGTGGACATTCTGACCAGGATCTGCACTGTTTGCCTGCAGAACATCCAGATGTGTAAATTTTGGACAAAATGAACCTGAAGTGGATTTCTCACAAACATGGATTATCTGTACTTGCCACTAACATATACCTTAATCTTTCAACCCTGCAAACCAACCTCATACTTTTGCAAACAGTTTAGATCCAGATGAGACGGCTCATAATGAGCCATCTCAACAGGATCTACACTGTTCGCGACTTTTTTTGATTTCTGACTGACACACCTATTTGAAAGAATGAATATGTTCAAACTTCAGTTATAGAAGAGTCCACTTGTGAAAGGCAGGGGATGTAATGGTTAAACTTTATTTTTTTTCTGCTTGGTTTAAATGACTGATAAAAGTGAGCCTATCACATGTTATATATCTAACTAGATAAGGTGCTTATTTTTGACCAAGAGCTATTGATGTTGTTTTTGCATGAAAACATGTGGGTACCGTTTTTACCGTATGTATTTGGACAGACAGGCCTGAGCAAACAGTGTAGACCCAGATGAGATGCCGCAGAATGCGGCATCTCATCAGAGTCTACACTGTTTGCCACTCATCCAGCAATTTTAAGACACAACATCGAGTAGTAAGTTGTACTTGTTAAAATTTTAGAACAAGTATGGTAATGAGTTGAGGTGTCCGAATACTTAGGACAAATACGGTACTCATAAATAGTGCCTCACAGATGGGAATGTAATGAGTAACACAACATGTTTTTTGTGGAGAAATAACAAAAAGTATGTATCAGCATACCCATCTTATTTAATGGTATAAATATAACCTTGTCCATTGTCCTATGACTTTTGGTTTCAATTTTCTCGTTGACATAATACAGCTGGGAACCAGAAGTCTCAGGTCATTGGACAAGGTAGTATTTTCACCTATAGACCATTTTAATGTCATTGTTTTTATTCGGGCTACTGACCACGTGATTACAATATTTTGTCACGTGACCAATAATTGTGGATGGCAAAAACACTTCCGGTTCCACTGATACTAATTGAATCAAGCCAAACTTTACTTGGATAATACATTCGTTTTGGTCAATATTCACTCGTAAATTTTAACAATACAGCTTAAAGAAGTGATCTGACTGCTTTTCCTAAGACAAATACAAATGTGTCAACAATATTTTTCCGATATCAGCTGGCACGCGCGCAAACGTAATTTTGCTTTATGATGACCATTTTAACGCCTAGTATTAGCTAGTATATAGTAAAAATATGTGTTAATGTTTTTAGTTATGACATTTTCTGAAAAGACAGCGGCAATGTTACGGTCCGATAAATGTAAACAACAACTTTCTGCCATCCAGTAGTAACAAGCCTAGAACGTACTCTGCATAAAAGACCGAGAGGTTCAGGATGATTTTTATTGTGAAACGTAGTGTTTAAAAAGGTCTATAGTGCTATGTATACATGATCTAAATGTTCAAATAGTAAACATGGGACTTTTAAGCTAATTACCTAATAATACCGGTGTGTGAAATGGAAGTAAAGTATTTGCATAGGGAGGCATTTTAACCCTTGTCCTGCTGAACCCGGATATACCCTGCCTTTGCAAACAGTGTAGATCCAGATCAGTTGGCTTCTAAAGAAGCCAACTGATCTGGATCTGCATGGTTTGACATTAAGTATGTGAATTTATATCAACACTCTGGATCAAGTAATCTGATTGGCTGAAAATCAGAAATGGGTGTGGCATCTAAATTTATTCAGCAGGACAAGGGTTAATGACATTTTATTGGCATCAGTTTGCAGAATTTGTTAGTTCCCCACCCCACATTGGCGATGTTAGATAACTAAGAGTGCTTACTGACTGTTCAGGAGCTTTACACATAGCTCCGGATAAGAGGGATTATACACACTAATTTTTTCTTATTTCTTCATGAAAACGTGTTGAGGGTACTCATTAGAAACTGAGAGGTTTCTAATAAATACCCACAACATGTTTTATAGAGGAATAAGAAAACTGTCAGTATTTTTTCTGGAAAAAATGCCTTATCTGTAGCTATGTAAAATCACATTATGTAATGACATATGCCATATGTAAACATATTTAGAGGGGCTATTAAGAGGAATGGATAAACTTGCAGGGGGGGAGGGAATCTCTCAAACTGTTTGACCCCTTCTGAAAAGGGGTCTGCTATTGAAGGAAAGAATTTGCTCCTAAGGGGGTAGGCCTTTTTTCAGAAGGGACCTAATGAGCAGAAAAGCAAACAGGAAGTCACAAAGGTTATCACCCTTTGAATAAATGGCGGAAAATCTACCAAGTAAATCCCATCCCCTTAAATATGTGTATTTAGCTCATGCTTTGCAACACTTGGGTGTCTTGAGGGTCTCTATCCTCAGCTGATATAATCTATAGTATCTGGGAATTGTTTAAAATGTCTTGATACGCTTTGTAGATTTTTCTGCCACTTTTTACAAGGGAGACAACTATAATGACTTCCTGTACATCAAAACCTTTCGAAAAAGGGGTTTACTCTAACAGGAGCAAATTCTTTCCTTTTAGAGTAGACCTCTTTTCAGAAGGCGATAAAACTATTTTGAAAGAGTTGCCTCCCCTAAAATATACCCATTTCCCTTAACAAGACAGTGAAGACCATGATCAGACTTTGGAGGCTAGCAGGAAGATTAGGTCTTCACTCATGTATGTCTGATGACTCATTCTCACACAACATAGACCATATTATGTTGCTAGTTGAAATGATAATTTTGAGGATATAAATTTGTTATTTATCACTGCCAAGTCTGTGATAATGAATAAAATGAATACAGAATCTTAGGACTTTGTATTTGAGTTACCTAAGCCAAATTACACACCAATGCATTAGATTTTAGCTCCAGCATGCAAGAGTGTTGCATGACAATATATTTTCAATTGTATCTCCAAACACTGCAAGGCAGTTGAATTAAAATTGCATTATAGAGCATACACTGGAAGCTCTTTATAAGACAATTTGTTATAAGATGGTTTCCCATGTGAATTACGAAAACACGCCTATTCAAATATATTGAAAATTTCACCACCAAAACTGAAAGTTTTCAGACAAAAAAAATTCTGATATTTTTTATATTTCAGCTCCAAACATAGATTGTGGGTACTCGTTAGAACTGCCTCACTGAGGCAGTTCTAACGATTACCCACAATCTATGTTTTTGAGCAGAAGTAAGAAAAATAATGTATACCCCTGTAAACCCCAGTTTTACTATATAAAAGTGGGGTTGAAGGGGGTCAAAATTATATAGTTATGTTTTCGTGATGAAGACATCTTAAAGGTGGCTAACAAAAGTGTTTTATCTAAACAAAAATGTATAGGTCATATAGAAAAATGATAATTTTTCTATATACTCTATACATTCTTGTTTGGATAGAACAGTCATTTAGTAAACTTGGGTTTTTGATGTGGATTCCAGCATAGTTAACAGATTTTACTGTTGGTCCCAGCAATAATGTTATAAAGAGGTTCTGGTGTACTTGGGATAGGAGCTTTAAAGTCCATGAAAATTTCCAGAACAGATATCTATGACCCTCCAAATGACTTCTCTGAAACTGTAATACCATTTCAGCTCAAATTGTATATTGAACATCCTTGGGGTAATCTCCTAAGAAAAATATTAGGAATTGGCATCCAAGATGGCCACCACGACCATGTATGTTAAAAATGTTCAATTAACGTTTGAACTCCACAGCCATTTTGTTTTTCCAGGTAGTACTGTAGCAAAGCTGTTGTTGTTGGTGAAGTGTTGTCTGACCATTACAGGCTCAGCAGCTGGTTGAAGCTGACAATATGATTGTTGGGCATAAACCACTTTTTCATTGACATATTTACGTTACAATTCAGCATGTTTTCGGGTGGATTGTTTACAATTGAGCCAATGTATACATAAACCAAAATTTCCTTAAGGTTGTTGCCCACGTGATTATCATTGACCAATGAAGTCAAGCAGCACGTTTGTACCAAATCCAGGTAACGCACATTTGTATGATATGCACTTAGTGGTTATTTATACCAACAGAGTCACGGGAACAAGTTGCGCAGGACCGAGCAAAATGGCAGAGCCTCATCAGAAGAGGTGCTAGTGAATATGAAGCAAAAAGAATCGGCGAAGCTGAGCAGAACGGTGCACAGCGCAAAGCCAGAGCTAAGGCATCACCAACAGAGCTGTCTTGTTCTGACATCTATTGTTCCATCTGCAACAGACAGTTTAGAGCTAGAATTGGTCAATCAGCCATCTTAGAACACACAAACAATAGCATTTCTCGCATGTGATTAAGATTGGTCATTGTCAGTAATGACAGAACTATTATTTATAGCCGCGGTATTCTTGTCACTGTGATGTTAGAGTGTCGTGTAAAGACGGTTACCTGTAAAACCTGGATTGAGACATTGGCAAACAGTGCAGACCCAGATCAGATGCGGCGTCTGATCAGGGTCTGTAATGTTTTCTTAAATTACAGGGTTAACGGTTAAATGAAACAATCTAAAGTCCCCATTCAGGACCAATTTCCCAGCCTACAGACAATCGACCCACCAGTGATCTCAGCGCTTTGATTTCCGCGTGTAGCCATTACTAGTTACACAGCGCTTTTTACAGTCTAAAATTCCACCACTGGCCGTATGTATAAATTATTAATACTGAAGCTCCAGAAGAACCCTAATGCCACACTGATGGTCAAAAACAACTTAGTAATTATAAATTAGCCTCTCCACCAGTCATTAATCACAACAAGCTGTACACTGTAAAATGACGATCATTGAAGCACTGAGTTTCTTTTCGCACAAATACAATCAGTATGATCATTTCCTCAGTTTCAGGCTTCTGATGAAGGGAATAAAACAGGTTTCAATACAATCAGTGTGATCACTTCCTCAGTTTCATGCTTCCGATGAAGGGAATAAAACAGGTTTCAACACAATCAGTGTGATCACTTCCTCAGTTTCAGGCTTCTGATGAAGGGAATAACACAGGTTTCAACACAATCAGTGTGATCACTTCCTCAGTTTCAGGCTTCTGATAAAGGGAATAAAACAGGTTTCAACACAATCAGTGTGATCACTTCCTCAGTTTCAGACTTCTGTTGAAGGGAATAACACAGGTTTCAACACAATCAGTGTGATCACTTCCTCAGTTTCAGGCTTCTGATGAAGGGAATAACACAGGTTTCAACACAATCAGTGTGATTACTTCCTCAGTTTCAGGCTTCTGATGAAAGGAATAACACAGGTTACAACACAATCAGTGTGATCACTTCCTCAGTTTCAGGCTTCTGATGAAGGGAATAACACAGGTTTCTAGAGAATCTTTCGATCTCAACCACTACATCATCATCGATAATGTATCAGTCCTTCGAAGATAGCTGCAAAGCAGTCTAAAATAAGCTGTACTAACTTTTCACTGTCACTTAAGATGGAGTCAACAATAATTGCGGGGTTTGCCTGACATAAGACCACATTTGACTGATCTTTATAGCTTAACCTTGGCATCGGCCATTAGTTTCCTACTGGTTAAAGATTGATCTGTTGTCTTGCAAAATATATTCGCCTATGAGAAGTCGAAGCTGAAGGTAAGCCCTTTTGAAAGCCCTGGTATCATGAGGGATTGATTTCCATGCTGGGTGTATTTACCCGACCTAAGGGATATTGTACATTCAAATAAACGTTAAAAAGATTGCCTTTGGAAACAAAGAACACACTACAGATAAGAAAACGGCAGTCTCGGTTTTATTGAGACTCTTCATAAGCAGTAATGAAGTTGGCAACACTGCTTACGCCCTCTAGCGTATACATGAGCAGAACTTCATTTTCAAAGATTTCACAAAGGGCCAAATGATCCCAAAGGAAATGAAATATAATCTGCACTATGGTAAAGTACGGGGAGACGTTCTACCGCCGCCACACGGCAAGGAGGTTTCTGGTCCTGGCTATCCAAAATGCGCCCAGGGCAAATTCTGATCAGTGGGCGCGAATGCGTAGGCTAATATGAATCTTCGCTGGGATGCATGTACGAAGGTACGTTTTCTGACGTTGAGGCTAATATTAACCCTTAAAACGCCAAGAAAACCTGCATCTGAAAATGTCGTCTGTTTATGTCGTCTGCTGAATATTCTTGCAAACTTTTCAAACCTATTTTTGCATACAGGCAAACAGTTTGGACCCAGATCAGACTGCTCCTAAAGGAGCAGTCTGATCTGGGTCCACACTGTTTGCAAAAATGACTTTGAAAATCACATGCAGATGACAAAGAGACGACAATTGTTGTGATTGGCAGTTTAAGGGTTAATTCATCACATTTGAAATGAGCCAGCGCACGACAAAACCTACAATAAGTCCTATGTGACCAGCAAAGACTCAGATCAGCCTGTACATCCACCCAGTATGACAAGGGTTCTCGTTTATCCCTCTTTGTATAGCCTGGAGGCTGTAGAAGGCTCATGCGATCAGTGAAGACTCTGATCAGACTGCAGACGCGCAGGCTGATCTGAGTCTTCGCTGGTATCACGTCTTATTGTAGGTTTTCTCGTGCGCTGGTTCAAATCGTATAAACATGGAGTTAAAATAAGCAAGTAGAAAGGCAGAATAATTATAAAAGTTATTATACTTGTATAAAACTTGTATGTACCCAGAAGATAAAATAAAAACGGAAATGAACCAGCACACGAATTTGTCATTGGTAAGTACAATTATCAAACAAATACATAAATGAAGAATTATATATGTTGTTTTAAAACTCATCCATAAATAGTGAATCTGACACCAGGTTAGAAAGAAAACAATAAATTATTCAAGCGCAATAAATAAATTTAACAGATATCTTCTCATTAAACCAGAGAAAAGTATTGTCGCACCTGCACCCATTATATATCTATATATACAGATTTACCATTTTTCGTTTCCACTCTGTAACTGATTATAAATAGATTCTGAAAGAAATGGTGTAAGAGAGCTAAGAGCTCGCAGAGAGAACTTAAAATTCCCGAAGTGTTCATGTTTTATGGGTCAGACTAGTTAGTTTGGGCAAACCAGGTCTCATTAGTAACATTCATATGAATTTACAAATCTCCTAGAATTGGCGTTATGATCACAAAGGGCCAGAAATTATAAACTGCACTATAGAGAAGTACGGGGATATGTTTACGCCGCCACAAGACTCTAACACAGATGTAGTGAAGATTATTTAATAGATTGTAAATGGAAATACAGTCGACTCTTGTTATCTTGACTTCGCTTATCTCGCATGACCGCTGATCGCGAAGTGAAAATCTGGTCCCTGTTTTCAACATGGAAAGTTAACAACAGGTAACAAAATATTGTGGAAAAGAGGAGAAATTGCTCCTAAGGAGCAATTTTTCCTCTTTTCCACAATATTTGCAATATATCTCTAACTTCAGGAGTCAAATTACATTTTCGTTTATGAAATGTGGTTCTTGGATTTATTTTTTCCTCAATTCTGCAATTCTGATAAGTCGAGGCACGGATATCTCGAAGTATTTCAGAGAGTCCCTTGGACTTCGAAATAATGAGAGTCGACTGTACCCTTGGAATTGACATTACGAAAATACGCCTATTCAAATATACTGAAAACTTTACCACCAAAAAACTGCAATTTTTCAGATAAAAAATTCTGATATTTTTCATATTTCTGCTCAAAACATAGATTGTGGGTACTCGTTAGAACCGCCTCGTCGAGGCGGTTCTAATGAGTACCCACAATCTGTGTTTTTGAGCAGAAATAAGAAAAATAATGTTTACCCCTGGAAACCCCAATTTTACTATATAAAAGTGGGGTTTGAGGGGGTCAAAATTATATAGGCATGTTTTCGTGATGAATATGATATATGCTATTTTATATTATATACATCTATGAAATAGTCCTTAGAGTGCCTCATTGAGATTTCAGACCTAATAACGTAGTCCACAATACACAGAATTTTATTAGATGACTCATCACCAATATCACTTATCAATTCATATATACTAAATCTTAGTCATTATGTACAACAATGAACTTATAATAATACCACAACTGTAAAAATGCAAGTGAAAATAAATCTTGTTTTATAATGTACCAGACCATAGTTCCACACGTTATCAAATCGAACTAATGAGTCCATTAAACATGTTAGAACCGAACAGGAATCGGCCAGTGCATCAGCTCTTATCAGGGCTTTCACATGACTACATACACAGTAGCTGAACAGTGTTAAACGCACAGACTGATCCGGGTCACTGCTTTTCGTATATAGTTCTTTTTTATGCTGTGATTTACGAAATGTTCCGCAATTTCCCTCAATCCTCAAACCCCATAGCTACTTGAGGAGACTGAAGACCTGACAGATGTTTCACCGTTTCTTTCAAGTGAGACACCTTTTGTGATTTTTCTCTTTGCTTTACTCCACACCAATAAAAATCTAAAGGATTGCCTTTGGAAACAAAGAACACACAAAACAATGAAAATCGGAGACCCGGTTTTATTAAGTATCTTCATATGCAACACTGTAATTTGCGAGACTGCATACGCACCCCACCCATCCCCTACCAGCACCGGCTTAAGCGGTATTCGATTTTCAAAATATTCAGAATGGACTCAATGATCCCAAAGGAGATAAATATTATCTGCACTATGATGATGTACGGGGAGACTTTTTACGGCCGCCACACGGCACAACACCAGCTACAATGTAGTAAAATAAAAATCTAAAGGATTGCCAAGCCCCTTCTATAGGCTCCCTTCTCTATAAGGAAAGACGTTTTCTCCGTTAGAAGTGAGTCTATTCTACAAGGAAAGAATTTGCTCCCATAGGGAGCAAATTCTTTCCTTATAGAGTAGATCCCTTTTTAGAAGTTGACAGTATTGACACAGCTGTCTTTCCTAAAAATGTATCAATCCCCATGAAGGATCCGTTCTAGCTTTGCGTTCAGCGTGTGCTCATGACCCAGTCATGTCTGTCTGAATATTTTGGGTATACACGGTATTAAGCGTTCGATAAATCTAGAGCTGGAGGAAATAATTCGCAAAATATTGATTTTGACTGGTAATGATTTTAACGACAGTCTGTGTCGCCTTGTAGGCGCGTGGGTTTATGGATTAGCAAAACAGGCTTTTGTGATAGAGCAGACTATTGTCTGATAATATCATTACACACAAAAGAATTTCACATTTGCGGCAAAGTTTTTTTTTTTGTTTTTGTTTTTTTTTGCATTTTGTAAAATACTTTTTGTAAAATACTTCACTTATAGTAACGTAGATTAAGTGTGTTGATAAGACACCTGTCAATGGCCCCGCCTTTTAAACTGTTAAATTTCTGACGTTTGATACGAAAAGCTGGATCAGTGGAGTCTCGATTTTTCCGCGTCCTTACCGGATCCGCACCACCATTACGAAAACACGCCTATTCAAATATATAGAAAATTCACCTCCAAAAACTGAAAAAATATTCAAATAAAAACTCTGGTATTTTTCATATTTCTGCTCAAAACATAGATTGTGGGTACTCGTTAGAACCGCCTCGGTGAGGCGGTTCTAACGAATACCCACAATCTATGGTTTTGAGCAGAAATAAGAAAAATAATGTATACCCCTGTAAACCCCAGTTTTACTGTATAAAAGTGGGGTTTAAGGGGGTCAAAATTATATAGGCATGTTTTCGTGATGACACTCTCAAAAGGAGCTTGTTTACGCTGACCTCATTCGAGGGCGTCGGAAAATATACGGACTTTTTATTCTTTCTCAAAAACCATTTAATATTTTTCAAACATGCTTTTTATTCTTTTTCAACGTATTACCCACCTATGCCTCAACAATTTTGCCCCCTTTGTGTGAGCATGTGTATTTCCTCTGCAAACCATGAAGTAGACCTTCTGTTACAGCTGATATCAAAGCCGCCCTGATCTCATATTTGTTTCCAGCGAGTCTTTTTTTCAGTTCTGGAAATAAAAGTCGCAGAGGGCAAGGTCTGGGCTGTACGGAGGGTGGGACAACATTTGCCACTTGAGGGAGTTGATAAATTTTACTGTAGATGAACAGTATGAGAGGGGGCATTGTCATGCAAAAGAAGGACATTTCTCTGGGCCAGCCTAGGACGCAACTTTTTCATTTTTTTTTTTTTTTTTGAGATTGTTTTTTTTTTTCAAAATTACTTCTGAATAGTAACTGCCAGTCACAGTTTGACCTTTTAGCATGAAATAAGCCAGTTCACGTAAATTCCCAAAAAGTAAGTAGCATAACCTTGCCAGCTGATGTAGACAGCTTTAACTTCTTGGGAGGTTGGGAACCATCTCGATTCCACTGCTTTCACTGAGCTTTTGTTTCAGGTTCAGCATAATGAACCCACAGTCATTCACCAATGGCAATACAGTTCAAACACTTATTTTCATCATGGTTAAAACGTCCAAATGTTCTTTTGCTATGGTTACCTTAGATGTCTTTTGGTCCTCTGTCAGCTGTTGCGGCACCCCCTAGCGCTTACCTTGCTCATACCTAGTTTTTCGTCATTACGAAAAAACGCCTATTCAAATATATTGAAAATTTTACCACCAAAAAATGAAAACTTTCAGATGAAAATTTCTGGTAGTTTTCATATTTCTGCTCAAAACATAGATTGTGGGTACTCGTTAGAACCGCCTCGGTCAGGCGGTTCTAACGAGTACCCACAATCTATGTTTTTGAGCAGAAATAAGAAAAATAATGTATACCCCTCTATACCCCAGTTTTACCATATAAAAGTGGGGTTTAAGGGGGTCAAAATTATATAGGCATGTTTTCGTGATGTGTAAAATCTGATGTGCTGATGCTAAACTGATCAGCTGCCTCTCGCAATATATATTTATGCGATCTTTGTTGACAAAAACCTCAACTTTCGCCAACAGTTTTAGTCGGGTTTGGCAGTTCCTGTTGCTTGCAAAAAACGTAACCCTACAATCAGAAAGATATACCATCACGAAAACATGCCTATATAATTTTGACCCCCTTAAACCCCACTTTTATATAGTAAAACTGGGTTTTACAGGGGTATACATTATTTTTCTTATTTCCGCTCAAAAACATAGATTGTGGGTATGGAATTGTATGGATTTTTTATGAACATCTTTGTTTGCGGAAATTACGTCACTTATTATCTTTGGTCTTCATAATTCTTACCGAGTATAGTTCGTTAACAAAGGTTTTGAAATTGTGGACATGAAGGAACGCGCGGCGATTCCCCTCAACATGATAGTTTTAAGATGTACGTTAGTACAATACACTATTTTATATGAATAATTGTTATGGAAAACCTATAAAGACGAACGCCCGAAATATGTCCGGGAAAAATCTAAAACGTGTCATACAAAACGGTGTCATGAAATTTGCAATCACACTTTTACTTTCAGGTTTATCGTGGCGGCCATATTGAATGAAAAATCTAACTTGTTTGGTAAAATCCATTTCTGTATACCTTCTAATAAATGCTCTAGAAAATGATAGAAGGTTTATTTGAAATGCAGTTGGCATGCGAAATTTAAAAATTGATTTCAGACAGGAAAGCATGGCACTCTCTCTTAAATGCTGAAAACAACCAGAGTGACATTCATGGCTTAACAGGCTTCATGTTTGCATCTTCCTATGAGAAGATGAGAAGATAAACATTCTGCTTTCTATTTTTAGCATTTTTTCTTTCTTGATTATGATTTTAACCGGAATACACAAGGTTTTGTATACTCAGAATTTGTTAAATATCAACTGGGCCACTATAGAAACGCGTAAGTTTTCGCGCAATTCAATGTATGCATATCTGCTATACACTTGTTTTATATACAGGCATGTTAAGGAATTCTTCCTATATCGAAATAAATCGTACATGTTTCCGATTCTAGGGTTAGCAAAACTTGAGTACCGGAATAACGTCAAAAAGATTGCCTTTGGAAAAGAAACAACAACCCCCACCAAAACAACACACACACACACACACACACACACACACACACACACACACACACACACACACACACACTACAGATTAGAAAACCCGTACTGTGTAAGGGTCACTGCCTCAGCGTGCCTCCTTGATATAGGTTTGTCCCTAACATTTGTCCAGCCCTTTCTAAACTGTGAAACCCAGTTATAAAATGTTGAACGGGATATGTAGGTGTTAGAAAAGTTTTTTTCTGCACCATTAAAAATGTGGCAAGGTGTTTCACCCTCTAAAAGGAGGATTTTTATTACTGATACCTGTTCCTCCACCTTAGAGACCGTGTAGCCCTAGCACATACATTTGTTTAAATGCTCAAAACTTCGTGTATACACATTTTTCTCACTGAAAATAAACAACCAATTTATAGGCGCTAAAATGTAGTTTTCGCTCATATGTAATATGTGTAGGCATCGACAGGAGCATGAAAAGTCCGGATATTTTCTGACCGCCCCTCTGAGAGACCAGGCGACATGCGCGTAACAACGATACTGCGTCTTTAACTCTCCTAAGCGGCTGTTAAAGCGCCGTTCAAATTCAAAGCAAAATATACAACTTTTGATTGTATTTCATGTTAATTGTCTGCATTACATCATCACGAAAGAATGCGGTATTGTACCACAGGGATATTGCATTGACATTGATGCATCACGGAAACATGCCTATATAATTTTGACCCCCTTAAACCTCACTTTTGTATAGTAAAATTGAGTTTACAGTATACCTTATTTTTCTTATTCTGCTCAAAAACATAGAATGTAAATATTCGTTAGAACCACCTCGGCGAGGCGGCTCTAACGAGTACCTACAATCTATGTTTTGAGCAGAAATATGAAAAATATCAGAATTTTTATATGAAAACTTTCAGTTTTTGGTGGTGAAATTTTCAATAAATTTTAATTGGCGAGTTTTCGTAATGTTTACAGTGATGTGATGTGATGCTCTGTATCACGTCACGTGTATGTTCCAGTAACTCTGAATCATACTCAACACAAGCATCTCGTGTGTTCCTGTGATCTGAGAGCATCCTCCCGACGTAATACATAGTGTTCGATCACCTAACTAGAGTAATAATGTGTGTACTACTACAACAAATGAAACCAACCGTCAACAATGCACATTTTTATAATTGCATACTTGGAGCTGTATTAGGTGCAATTAAGATTGGGTGCAATTAAGTAAATATGAATTCATTTGCGTAAAATATTTCCTTCAGTAATAGTGCAGCAATATTGTAGAAACACATTTCAGTATGTGCCAATAATATATTAATTCATTCTTTATATATTTATGGTAGCTCGAGTGCAATTTTACGGCTGCAAGATGTTGCAAGTAATTATGAACTCATTTGGATAAATTATTTCTGCATCGTAAGATACTTTTGTTATACTCGTATTGCAGCAATATTGTGGAAACAGGTTTTTAATATTTGTCAATAATATATTATAACATTATTTATACCGTCATGGTCATTGTATTTCAATAATATGGGCAGCAAGGTCAAGAAACGTACTTCGGACAAGTGCGCCCAGTGAAGAGTCAGATCAGCCTGCGCATTCACGCAGTCTGATCAGAATCTTCACTGTGCGCATTTTTGGATAGTCAAATATACAAAATTTCTTTATGTGGACAAGAACGACTCCTATGTTAAAACATAATTTATACAGTCATGGTCGTTGTATTTTAATTGTTTATTTATAATGGCTGTATGTTGCAGCTGTCTTGTACCGCTGTCATGTTAAGCAGAAAGCCCGCCAGCAAATAGGCGCATTATTGCATATTAAACACAGAATACCCAGAGAAGACTATTTAGCAGAAATAATTAGGTCCTGCTGAATCTGCATATTCCCATACTGGACCAAGCAAATGCACAAGCTGATCCAGATAAAGTCTTCATGTGTATGATAAAGGAACTGTTTGTTTGTATGCTAACGTATGTTCATGCCACTGGAACCTTTCAGGAACCCATTTGAATACCTTATACTGTAAAACTTCAATCACTCGAACGCCAATAGCTCGTTTACAGTGGCAGATTCGCATGCGCTTTTGAGTCAAAAACTTCAATCACTCGAACGCCGATAGCTCGTTTACAGTGGCAGATTCGCATGCGCTTTTGAGTCAAAAACTTCAATCACTCGAACGCCGATAGCTCGTTTACAGTGGCAGATTCGCATGCGATTTTGAGTCACTAGGAAGTTCCTCCAATAGCTCAAGAAAACAAAGTATTTAGGAATATTTTAAGAATTTTTTTTTTCAACTTGAAAATTAATGTAGTGTGTAACCATTACACTCGCCTCATCGAGACGACTATCACGAGTTCACACAACATACCATTACTCTATAGATAATCGAAGACATCCCAGTCAGCATTCTATATAAATCTATAGCGGGCCGTTATCGGCCCGTCAGGGTAGCTGACGGGCCGATAACGGCCCGCTATAGATTAATGTAGAATGCTAGCTGGGATATCCCTGAATTATCACCATTTGCCTACTGGTCTGGAAATATGATGTACCCTCAGTGGCTTGAACGACCGATGTCTAGAACAAATTCCAAGGTCCCAAAGAAGTTCGAGCCATTGAAAGTAAATCAGTAAACTCAGGAAGTGATACAATCATATCCACGTCAAGTTCGACTGTAATGCAACAACCGGCCAACATATCAAATATAGTACAAACACTGTCCAGGTAGAACCACAATTGTAGAACATGGCCTAGCAATGCCACCAACAGGAAGAACAACACAAATCGGAAATACTGACTTTGTGGTCGATAGGTATTTGTCAGCATGAAATTGTCACCAGCAATACAATGTACTATCATGCGCAAAGCTATTTAAATCTACAAGAAACACTTGGTAGATGTTGCATATTCTTTTTACAACGGAGGTGATTTTTGTGACTTCCGGTTTGCTTGTCTGTTTACAAAGCACCTTCTGAAAAAGGTTTTGCAGTAAGAGGAAAAGAATTTGCAATGTTTCTGTGCTTTAACAGGGGTAATCAAGTGCATACATTATAAGTCGAATTTTCTGAAATTCCAAGTTCTTAAAATTAAATTAACTTTGTTTTATTATTTCTATTCCTCTTGTCATTTTCTTCTAACGTATCTAAATAGGAGGAAGGTAATGATCAAGAATCGATACAATTACCTAATACCTTCCGTTCCAAGACACTAAAGGGAAAGAAGGACGCACTTAAAGTAACGGCACCACATCCAAAACACTACAAGCAGAAAGCCAAAAGGACAGATTCTTCCAAAAGAAAAGACCAAACGGCTATCCAAAATAAAATAAAAATGCACCAAAACAAACATGCAAAAACATACAATGACAGATATAGTAAACCACAGCAGAAACACCGCCTAGGAGTAAAAATATTACTTGGGGGAGGGGGGGGGGGTGGTGTGGGGGCGGCTTATATCGATTTTACGAGGCCAAACCCTCGCGCTTAGTTCTGCGTACACACAAGACATTTGTTCAGTCCGCGTGTAGGGTTCCTAACTCATCAGTGCGACATCTCCGAGAACATAAAAATCAAACGAATACAGAGATGAAACAACAATGATGACTCGACAGCAAGGAACAAAACTTAGTTACCAAACTTTATTCCTTTTCTCCATATCAGACAGCAGAAATGTAATGGCTAACAAAGCTCCAGATATGACTGATATCCATATAAATATTTGCATACGTTTCTCCAAAGAAATATGTTGTGGGTAAGCATTAGAAGCGCCTTGAGAGGGCGCTTCCCATTACGAAAACACGCCTATTCAAATATATTGAAAATTTCACCACCAAAAAACTGAAAGTTTCAGATAAAAATTCTGATATTTTTTTCATATTTCTGCTCAAAAATATAGATTGTGGGTACTTGTTAGAACCGCCATAACGAGGCGGTTCTAACGTGTACCCACAATCTATGTTTTTGAGCAGAAATAAGAAAAATAATGAATACCCCTGTAACCCCAGTTTTACTATATAAAAGCGGGGTTAAGGGGATCAAAATTATATAGGTATGTTTTCCTGATGTAATGTCTACACACAGCATATATGTTTGGGAAAAGTAAGAAACTATCAGTTCAGTATGGTTAAAAAGGCGCATTATCAAGAACGGTGACTTAGAAGTATGCATTTCACATCTATATTAGGTAAACGTAAAGAGGAAACATATTAGATGCCACGGTGTTCAGATAGTACTGCAATTAATGTTGATTATGGCCATGAAATCTAAAAGCAATAGTTTTGATATAAACCTTGCCAAGAAATCAAAACGAAATTATACAATTATAGAGAATATATACAATTTTGCAGAGAGCACCATGAATCTCGTTTTCGAGTGAAGGAAACATGTTTTCATGAGCGCGAAGCACGAAAATTCAAATATTTTCATCATCGGTTTCAGAAGATATTTTAATTAATGGCTTTCAATATTTCAATAAAAGAAGCGATTTTTTTTTTATTTTCTCAGTACCACTGATTTTGGTATGTTTTTTTTGTGTATGTTATATGTATAGTAGGTAATAAATTTATTATTAAATAAAAAGTGTTCTACTTTATGTAGAAACGACACCTGCTATTATCACATAGCTGAAGCTATTTGGAAATATCTGCGGGCAATGGAACTCTTTCTTCATCCGAGGAAATATTTCTTCCTATAGTAAAGAAATAGTTCCCCGAGAATGCCTGCATACCGTTTGATGAGTGAGGACGGCGCATCTAAAAGCTCACTAATGTGTGGTTTTATTTTCCGGTCCTTTATAATCATTTCACCCTTTCATGTGTTTTTGAAAAATTATATGAGGGTCACTGATGAGTCCTAACTGGTCAAAACTAGTTTCTGTTCAGTTTTGCATGTGTGTTTAAGGGTGGTCATTGCTCTCAAAGGTCATTACTTTTAGCATCTTTAAAGTATTTACTCTATTTGAGAACGTTAAAAGAACTTGTCGCTATTTGTGCAATAAATTAGTTGTGGTACATAAAACAAACAAACAAACAAAACAAAAAGGTATCAAGTACACATGCTGAAAACCCAGACAACTGGAAATCAAAGGAGATCGAACCAATAAATATCCTTCAATCTTTCAGCTGCAGAGACAAACTCCACTCTTATAGAGACTATATACTGACAACAAACATTTAGTATGCTGAGTTTTAAAGTCGAGCCAGACATATAAATTCTTTCTTTCTCTGATCATAAAACAAAGTTTAGAAGTTTAGCTTTTTGTTTTGATTTGGATTTGAAACTTTTCCTTAGAATACAATTTCAAGTGTACATTCCCCTTCTCCTCTACTAACAAAACAAATACTAAGAATAAAAATGTATTAATCTTGTATTTTGTCATCTGCTATTTCCCTTTCAGCATGCAATATACCCTGTGATACCGAAATCAGCATAAGTGTTATTTTTAGGTAACAGCTTAATTAACTTCCTCTATTAAAACAAAGCGGGCACGTTAGTGAAAATTCGTTCTTGATTAGATTTTAATTTCTCGCCCGAGGGTCGAAATAATGCATAAAACAGAACCTAAAGAAACAAAATCATTCTTATGATTTGAAATATAAAAGTTATACACATTGAGTTTAAGTTAAAGTTATAAATAAGCTCGGGGTGGGGGTAACTTCCTGTATATAGCATTGTGCGGATGTGCGTGCCGAATGGCCCCCTTTTTCAGCGCTGCCAGGTATATGATTACCCCCCTTTTTTCAACAAAAAGTACATGACTGATCCGATTTTAGTTGATTCATATGTGAAAGGCCCCACTTTTTCTGACATCAAGGTATATGCGTATAGTTTTCGCTCAGCGATTTTTAGGCCGCTTATTCTCTTAGTATTCAATGAATTGACTGCGATATTTTTCTAAGTACCAGCAATAAATCGCTTTAAAAATCAAAGGGGTGTATATGAATATGTCAACATTTCAGACGATCAAGTATATGAATGGGTCCGTTTTTTCAAAGGCCAGGTATATGAATGGGGTAGGTTTTTAAATATTGGCTCGCACACCCGTACCAAAATTACCCCCAAGTTACCATCCCTCCCCGTCCCCCACCTCCCCTACCCAACCCTCGAGCAAATAAGTTTAAATTTTGAGCCGTCAGGCAAAACTTTAAAACTATTTAACAACCAATTTGTCGCTAATCTAACCTCTATGTTTTTGATACAGGATGTTAATAAGACTGTAACCTTAAATTAACATTAATGTTGATTCCGGGATCACAAGGTAATCTATATTTATTCATGCTTAAAGGGAAATAGGAGACAACAAAAGTGTGTAAATCTTCTTATAAATAGTTTCGTTAGGGGAGGAGGATAAGAATGCACACTTGAAACTTTATTTAAAAGAAAGGCGCGAATGCAACTGAAAATAAAATGCTCTTACTGTTTTATGGTCAGAGTAAGAAAGAATTTAAATGTTCTCTTCATTTAAAATTCAGCAGACGTAACACTTGCTTTCATTTATACTACTTACATAAGGACGTGTTTATCTCTGCAGGTGGTGGATTATCATAACATTAAACCGGCCCATTTTCTATTTGACTGCATTTCTATCTTGGGGACTTACGAATATGTAATGTTTAAATGTACCATATCTCATTTATCGAACAAATAGTGACCAAATAAGGAAATGTATCCCTCGACATATTCAGAGAAATAATAGTTTGTGCCTTTAAGTGCCGTGACTAATTGTTTCTTTATGGTATTGATACCTAAAGTCAGATAGAGCTTGCAGATTATGACATGAGAAATTTTGTAATTCGATGCGATCATTCTAAGAACTATATTTGTACCAATTACTAGCGCGTTAAGTATTTAATCTAATTGTTCGGACACACATGCTTCACAAAGGTGCAGACCCAGCTAGACGTTGCAGCACGCGCTCTGCCATGCCTGATCAGTTTCTACAATGTTGCCAAAGCATGTCTATTCCAGGATATAGGGAAACGGTACGTCACTTCAATGATATCTGGAAGGGTAACGCTACGTCTCATCAATGCTAGCTCTAGATATCAGGCGTTTTCTTTTGTTTTTGTTTTTTTTCTTCAAAGAAAAAATATTTATATATTTTATTATTTCTCTGTGACAGCATATACCTTGGGTACACTGTACAAGCGTCTCTCTCTCATCATATATAATTAGATGAGTGTTCAGAATTCCGCAATGTTTAAGATAGTGTAGAAGCTGCCCAGCTAGCATTCTACGTAAATCTATATCGGGCCGTCATTGGCCCGTCAGCTACCCTGACGGGCCGATGACGGCCCGATATAGATTTACGTAGAATGCTGACTGGGTGTACAGGAAGAGCCAAATGACAGAATACAGCCTATCAATGACACCAAGAGGACGAGCGAACAATCCAGGACAGACAGTATAGAAAATGCAAACCAACGAAAAGCAAAGCAACCGGCTCCCTCCTCCCCAAGAAGGTAAGCACAATGCTACCATATTTTGAACAATACGCATATTAATATAATGATTGCGAAGCGGGATACGACACCAGATTTGCTAACCAGAACAATAGACGAACGCCAACCAGACCCGCTCCAACTGCAAAATGGGTAGTCGAGCTTTCATCTGTGCTTCATTTACTGATGAGTTAGGCAACCCCATCGCGAACGACACAGTTGTGTGCAGCTAGAATTTATCAAGATTTAGGTCGAGGGTGATTATTTGGTGAAAATAGGGTTATAGAAGACCTTACATAATTAAGAGTGGTTTCAGAATTTTGCAGTTTTAAACAAGCATTACAGTCTGTTTCTTACTAATAGGTATAGTTTTACTGCATAAAGCTGTCTTAATGTGCGGAATAGCCAAAACCTTCCTCATTTGTCATATTACAATTATATAATTTCACGGCTTATGTAGCTCTAGATCAAAAGATATCATGATAAAATTTCCTTCTTTCTTCACAATGCTATACATAGGCGTAGCACTCATTACGCACATTACGTGTGTGCACAACATGCGTAAGAAACATATTTAAAACAAAGTGCCATTAATAAAGAAATACTTTGCTTCTTTAACATAGATGTTGCTCTTGCAGCAAATTCTTTCCTTTGAGAGAAGCCCCTATTTTGGAAGCGATTCTAGGTATAGTTTTCAAGACTTTTCCTGAGTGTGCGTAAGAATAATTCCATTCTGGCTATGGCATTGCCATATGTTGTGAGTACTCACTGGAAGGAAGAGGGGTCTATTTTTGTTACATTGCTCAGACATGTCTGTCCAAATACTGTAAGTAAAAACGGTATGTCGGCATTTTAAAGTAGAAAGAACATACTCTAGGAAAGCAGGTCTGTTAAAGTCTGTAGACGTTTAGGTGCTAAATAAATGTGCGCCCAGCCTGCGCCTTTGCGCATTCTTATAAGACTCTTTACTAGGCACATTTTGGATAGCCAAGGATGTATGGTTTGATCACGCGGACAACGAAGACTGATCAGACTGTGAGGCTGTGCAGGCTGATTTGAGTCTTCGTTGGGTGCACATGTACGACAGTACTTTTTCAGACTTTGCGGCTCAAATTTTGGTATGAATAAAAAATAAAAACTTCATCACTTGCTTCTTTCCCTTGGACCATGAAATTATAAAGTTATTGTCGAGAACAGATAACAAAATTAGCGACAGTTGCATAAAGTAAACGCCTGATTTGGAATACCTATAGGCAGATATATAACCTTGTTCGGTGACCTGAGGCTTCTGGGTCCCGGTTGCATTACGTTAATACCAGAAGTCACAGGTTACCGGGCAAGGCTATATTTATACCTTTATTACGTTTCAGTTCTGTATGATTTGTTTGCTTACATATGTACATTATTATTATATTTGAGCCGGGACATCCGAGATCTGTTGACGGATTTCCTCGGGATAACAAGGAATATACGACGCAGTTACAGTCATACAACTAATATGGCTTCTAGCATTCATATTTTAACATTAAACTAGATTACCGTATATGTGAGGTTGTCTCATGCGGGACCATCCGGTGTCAATCTGTCCCTCTGTCCGTTCGTCTGTAAACATGTTCGTTATTGCAACTCGTCTTAAACCACTGTGCGGATTATTTCGAAAATTTTTTGGGATGTTCTTCTCGGCCATGGTTGGGGCCAATCGAAATAATTCCGATTCTGTGGAAATTGTCGAAACCTTGCATATTCCTCAAAGCTGGCCATGGATCTTGCATATGCCTTGAAATTGGCCACGGGTGTTAACCTTGATGTCTTCTTATGTGAACGAAAGCGATGCTTGTTAGTCGACCGGTAAGGCATTCAGTGACCCCCTCCCACTGGACATCGGGTTCACTCCGTCAGTTAACGTCCTGTATCGCTTCTCCCCCAGGCTTCTGAGCGGATTCTGGGCGGATTTTCTAGAAACTTGCCAGGTCTAGCATTAAAGTTTAGAACTGATTAAACAAACTGGTTCCGATCCGTTAACCAACACAGTCTACGGACAGCATCTTTATTGTTTCCCTGTATCGCATCCTTTATCGCATCCTCTAATTTTGTCTAGCACAAAAATCGTTCCGGTCGACCATTGTTCTGGCAGTACAAAAGCCATCTTGAAAACTTAAAATCAATCATTGCCGGATACTGTTGGAAGCTCATTACAAGGCACCGGCCTAAGGACTTTAAATAAGTCCGTTGGTGCCTGATGCTCTGGGTCTGGTCGGGCTCACGGGAGTTCACGGGAGCATTTCAGTTATTTCTTGCTGTCGAGTCCTCTTCGTTGTTTCATCTTTGTATTCGTTTGTTTTTTATATTCTCGGCGATTTTGCACTGTTGAGTTAGAAACCATTCACGCGGACTGAACAGATGTCTTGTGTAACCACGGCAGAACTAAGGGCGAGGGCTGTGACCACGTAAAATCGATTTAAGTCCGCCCCACCCCACCACCACACTCCCAGTAAATTTTTACTGACCGTTCCAAGGCAGTGCTTATTCTGTGGTTTACTATTTGTGTCATTGTATGTCTTTGCTTGTATGTCCTGATATTTTTTTTTTTATTTGGATAGCCGTTTTGGCCAATTATTGGGACAGAAACTGTCCTTTTGGCTTTCTGCTTGTAGTGTTTTGATTGGAGTGCCGTTGCTTCAAGTGCGTCCTTCTTTCCCTTTGGTGTCTTGGACGGAAGGTGTAACGTAATTTTATCGATTCCTGGTCATTGTTGTCCTTTGTATTTATTGTAATCTCTTTATAATATCTCCACCAAGCCGTATTTGCTCGATATTTGCCAGGGATGCTCCACCAACACCAGTCCCAGGGTTTAGTTATGTATATAATCTATCGGTTTAATCGGCAGCGACCATGCCTGATTTTACTCGTTATCAAAGCTTTCGGGATTATAGTAGGACTATTTGTCCACAAACATGAAAACTCATTCTGTTTACTGTCTAGTTAATCCGAGACGCTCATACTACGGACCTTGCTGGTCAGTATAGCAATCTCTTTATTGCATCTTCTCTGGGAGCACAAGGCAGGTTTTTGTCGAAAAAAAGGAGGAAAGGGAAAAGAACAATTGACAAGAGACTGCAATATACAATCAATTAAACCTGGGCTGCCTTCAATTAACGGAAACATTCGCGGTTACTCGCAAAACAAAAGCCATTACGAAAACACACCTATTTAAACATACCGAAAATTTACCACCAAAAATTGAAGATTTTCAGATAAAAAATTCTGATATTTTTCATATTTCTGCTCAAAACATAGATTGTGGGTACTCGTTAGAACCGCCTCGGCAAGGTTCCGTATACGTGAATAACGGCTACATTCTAATTGAAGGTCATATGAGACGACTTTACAATAATCTTTCATCAGAAAAAAGTTCTTGAAAAGTAATCGAGAAAAGTTTCGATTTACAGGCCTGGTTCTATGAGCGCTAGTCCCTTGTGATGCACTTTCAAAGTTTGTACTTTTTTTCGGCAATTGAAAATTGGTACTTATTTCAAAATTTATAATGTGTACCATGTAAATGTTCCATCCATTGAAGTGTTAATAGCTCACCTGAGCACGAAGTGCTCTCATGGTGAGATATTGTGGTCAGCCAATGTCCGTCGTCATTCGTCCGTCGTGCATCGTCCGTCGTGCGGCGTCCACAATTGCTTTAAAAGCCTACTCCTCCTACACCCCTGGGCCAGTTGACTCGATACTTGGTAGGAAGCATCGGGGTGACTTGTACATCAAAAAAAGCTAAAATCGTGCCGATCGGAAATCCAAGGTGGCCGCCATGGCAGCCATCTTGAAAATCTATTTTTCGCTTCTTCTCCTAAACCCAAAAGCCAGTTGACTCCAATCTTGGCAGGAAGCATTGGGCTGACTTATAGATTTAAAAAAATAGCTAAAATCGTTCCGATCGGAAATCCAAGATGGCCGCCATGGCAGCCATCTTGAAAATCTATTTTTTGCTTCTTCTTCTGAACCGAAAGGCCAATTGACTCCAAACTTGCTAGGAAGCATCGGGATGACTTGTAGATCAAAAATAGCTAAAATCGTGCCGATCGGAAATCCAAGACGGCCGCAATCTTGAAAATCTATTTTTCGCTTCTTCTCCTGAGCCGAATGCCCAATTGACTCCAAATTTGGTAGGAAGCGTCAGGGTAATTTGTAGATCAAAAAGTAGATAAAATCATGCTGATCGGAAATCTAAGATGGCCGCCATGGTGGCCATCTTGAAATTCTTTTTTTCGCTTCTTCTCCTAAACCCAAAAGCCAACTGACTTGAAACTTAGTAGGAAGCATCTGGGTGACTTATAGATCAAAAATGGCTAAAATCGTTCCGATTGAAAATTCAAGATGGCCACCATGGCCGTCATCTTGAAAATCTGTTTTTCACTTCTTCTCCTGAACCGAAACTGACTTTAAACTAGGTAGGAAGCATCAAGGTGACCTGTAGATCAAAAATAGCTGAAATCATCCCTATCAAAAATCCAAGCTGGCCGCCATGACAGCAATCTTGAAAATCCTACTTTTCGCTTCTTCTCCTGAACTGAAAGGCCATTTGACTCGAAACTTGGTAGGAAGCATTTGGGTGACTTGTAGATCAAAAATAGCTTAAATTGTTTGGCTCGGAAATCCAAGATGGCTGTCATGTCGGCCATGTTGAAACTCTTTTTTTCGCTTATTTTCCTGAACCAAAGAGCCAGTTGATTTGAAAATTGGTAGGAAGGATCGGGATGACTTGTAGATATAAAAATAGCTGAAATCGTTCCGATCGGAAATCCAAGGTGGCGGCCATCTTGAAAATCTATTTTTCCCTTTTTCTTCTGAACTGAAAGGCTAATTGACTCGAAACTTGGTAGGAAGCATCGGGGTGACTTGTAGAGCAAAAATAGCTCAAATCGTTGCGATAGGAAATCCCGAATTGCGGCTATGGTGGCCATCTTGAAAATCTTGTTTTAAACTTTTTCTCCTGAACCGAAAGGGCAATCAACTCAAAGTTCATTGGAAGTATCGAGGTGACTTGTAGATCAACAATAGCTAAAATCATTCTGATTGGAAATCCCTGATGGCTGCCATCTTGTTTATGTTTATTATATTTCCCTGCCACTGTACTATTTACATGTATAAAATCATGATTCTTCAGAAACCACTTAGCCAATTGCCTCCAAATTTTACATTGATCCTATTGTTGAAATGTAATTGAAAGTTTGTTCAAATGATCACGCTCCATTGACTGTCATGCCATATATAATATTCTTCTTCAAAATTAAGAACTGCTTAAAGGATGATCTTTTCATTAGTTGCGATGATAGGATTGGAAAAATGTTGCATAACATCTGCATATCTGCAGTGGCTATGTCACTCAGGTGAGCGACCCGTGGCCCGTGGGCCTCTTGTGTTCAACTTCAACACAATGAACAATTTGGTAATGTTATAACGTCCCAACATATTTCACCATAGTGCAAATTGAGTCCATTGTGGTATCTTTGAAAATGGAGGTCTGCTCATGTATGCGCTAGAGGACATAAGCAGTGTAGCAAACTTCATTACTGCTTATGAAGAGTCTCCATAAAACCGAGACTCCCATTTTCTATCTGTAATTTTTTTTCCGAAGGCAACCTTTTATTATCATTAATGGAAGACATATTAGGGTCTGATTAGGGTCTCGACTGTTTGCAAATAGTTTTCTCTAGGAATATCCTGATCACATAGCCTGACATATCTAATATTGAAATTGGACTCTTCCAATATATAGTGTAGGGGAGTTCATTCAGTCTAAAGTGGGTTAAATAGACGTCAACATTGATTACACAGTTCCTCAGTTGCTATTATAGAAACGTTCATGCATATAAACGAGATATTCCTATCATTAACACAAACAGCAATGAAATGGAGAAATTCATATCCTAATAATCTCGTTTATTTTATCCATTTATATATTTCGAATCTGAATAAGGATTTGGCTATAAATCCGTTTAGTTTACTTGACCACATTAACCCTTAGCGTTCTAGACTTTTGTACGGAATCCCGGAAGTAAACATTTCATCTCCAATATTTAGCAGAAAAGAAATTAGATAGTATGTTGTTCTGTTTGCTGGTTTAGTTTTCTGTCAGGTACTTAACAGGAAAGAAATCAAAACAATAGACTATTGATAGGAAATTAAAACAAAAAGTAACAAAACCCCGGAAGAGACATTTCCTTTCCGATATCTAGCAGGAAAGAAATCAGAACATTAAAAACCAGAACGTAAATTTAAACAAAAATTAGACCTTTCCTTTCCGATAGATGGCAGAAAAAAAATCAAAACAATAAAAACAGAACAGAAATTAAAACAAAAATAACGCATTTCTTTTTAGGGTTCCGTACATATGATATTTTCAGACGGAGCTTTATAACATCATTTGTGACCTAAGTCTGTAAGCCGCTGTATGGAAAAAGGAACGTGCCTTGAAGCGGGGATAAATCTCATGAAACAGTTATTTTTGTTAAATCCTTTGCTTCAACTGTCATTGTATGTATTTTAATAAAAGTAAAAAAGGATTGTCTTTGGATCAAAGAACACACAAAAGCACGAAAATCGGAAACTCAGTTTGATTGAGTGTCTTCTTATGCAACACTGTAATTTGGGAGGCTGCATGCACCCGCCTAGCGCCGGCTTGCGGTATTCTATTTTCAAAATAACCAGGATGATCTCAATGATCTCAAAGGATATAAAATATAACGTGCACTATGATGATGTACGGGGAGACTTTTTACGGCCGCCACACGGCACAGCACCAGCTGCAGTAGAGTAAAATAAAAGTAAAAAAAAAAAAAAAAAAAAAAAAAAAAAAAAAAATAAATAAATAAAAAAAAAAAAAAAAAAGATTGCCTTTGGAAACAAAGAACCGCACAAATCACGAAAATCGCAGACGCTTCATACGCAACACTAGTTTGCGAGGCTGTATACGTCCCCCCTAGCGCCGGCTTATGTGGTGATTTTCAATATAACCATGATGTTCAAGTTTACGCCAAAATCAAGTTTTGAAAATCAAAGAAAACCTTCTCTGTAAGAATAACAATTCGATAGAATAAATGATGTATATTGCGCGAAGGTGCTTTCGAAACATAAGGATAAACAATGTTAGCTTTTCAAGAAGCTTATGAAGTCATCTTATGGCGTGATTGAATGGTGCAGTGGCTTGTAATGAGGTTTCAAAGAGCTGAACAAAAGTACATTGCTTGCCATTTATCTCTGTTTAATGAGAATAATCAGAATGAAGGCGGTGGCTTTGGAAGTTGTCAAGGGTATGTTTGTGTGCATATGGTGTTTAGACACACATAATTTAGGTAGTTCGTGTTACGTCAGGTAGGACATCTATGAGTTCTTATCACACATGATCAGCCCCAGCACCTACCAAACTTCAAAAAGTATCTACTAGTCTGCGTCGCATATCTTCTTTTTCGATTGATTGTTACAATCGAACCAACGTATACATACACAAACTTTTCGTAAGGTTGTTGTCCACGTGATTATCATTGACCGATTAAGTCAAACCGCGCGTTTGTACGAAATCCGGGTAACGCTTATCTATAGCCGTGCTATTCTTGTCACCGTGACGTCAGAATGTCGTGTAAAGAGGGTTATCTGTAAAACCTGGACTGGGACATCGGCAAACAGTGCAGACCCAGATCATACACCACAGAACGCAGAATCTGAACAGAGTCTACAATGTATGCTTAAATTACTGGAAGCTAATGGTTAAATGAAACAGTCTTAAGTCCCCATTCAGGACCATTTCCCCAGCCTACACTCAGAGAAAATCGACACACCAGTGCTGTCAGTGCTTTGATTTGAAGATACTTCTTGTTTTAGCTGCATTAGAACTAATGGCGAGGTTTCCTGCGAGTACATAGAGGATATTTGCTCTTCTGGAGTGAATATCATAACTATTTTCATCGAGTGTAATAAAAACATCAGTATTTTTATGAGTGTGAAGCATAGATGCAAATTCGAATGTTTTCATTTCACGAAAAAAAAAACAAAAAAAAAAAAAAAAAACAACAAGCAAATTCTTATTTTATTGTTTTCATGCTTTAGCGCTTCTGACGTTATAACTGGCGTTGCCAAACAAAACAGAAACAGTATGACGTCGTCATTGAGTACCTACCACAAAGAGAGAAAAACAAATATTTCGGCAAATCAAAGTATTTTTGATACCAGGCTGTTCCTTACTTTCTAATTAAGATAATGCATACCAAACTTGGTAGTTTAGTCCAGAAACAAATAAGTTAGAGGTGTTCAAAAATCTAAAGTGTGGGTAACGTCTGGTTTTGGAACAATGAAGAATACCGAAGTCATCCAAAGCGAGGAGCGAAAATATAAATCGTATCAACCGCTAGTGATATGGTATCATTTAACTAGTGATTGATACCACTTTTATTTTCACAAGATATACGCAGATGTCACTGCTAACTATGAAATAAAACTAGTTTAAGCATCCGTTGGTGTTTATGCTGATCATTCTAACACGTTCCGCTGTTGCAGTTCTTCTCGGCTCGCATCACAAAAACATGCCTATATATAATTTTGACCAAAAAGAAGAAGCCAACAGATCTGGATCTGCACTGTTTGTCATTAAATATGTGAATTTCTATCAAAAACTAGATCAAGTAAACTAATTGGCTGGAAATTAGAAGTGGGCATGGCATCTTAATTTACTCAGCATGACAAGGGTTAAACCCCTCTTTTATATAGTAAAGCTGGGGTTTACAGAGGTATACATCATTTATCTAATTTTTGCTCAAAATATAGATTATGGGTACTCGTTAGAACCGCCTCGCCGATGCGGTTCTAACGAGTACCCGCAATCTATGTTTTGAGCAGAAGGTTTACATCTCGGAATTGTCAGTTTTGGAGGTGAAATTTTCTACCTGTTTGAATAGGCGTGTTTTAGCTAAGTACTTCGAGTGGTTGTTAATGTGCCGTTTTTGTTTGTCATTGCTTGATCCCCATCTCTTCTTCCTTCGATGACCCGATAAGGTTGTTCTTCGTGAGTCCTGTCTTCCCGGGTAACTTCAAGTAAGTTTCTGGAAAGTGCGTAGTGCCCGGTCAGGGTCTGCTCTGGTTTCTATGACCTGCGATTCAAACAACAAAGAAGCAATGACCATAGTTTGTAGTATGTAAAACCAATTTACCCTTTAATACTGTCTGGATAAGCATTTCAGCAGGCATTTTGAAATATGTTTCTAATTCCCTCCCCCACCCCCTCCCACCCCGCCCCCCTCCCACCCACAAAAAAAAAAAGGATAAAATTTGACATATAAAAACGAAGACATTTTGCATGAAATGTTAAAACTTGTTTTCTGGGGTATGAGAAAAAAAATCAAAATGTCGTCTGCTGACATTTTTACCCAAAGTGCTCAGCGATGTACAGATAATAAATCTTTCCAGCTTGTTTATTTTAAATTATTGACCTATGATGTGTTTAACAGCAAGATGCTTATCCCTTTATAAGAAGTAAAATGCCACAGTTGAAAAGAAATAAGTGTGGCTACTTAACTGTTTTACCCCGGAATTTCTAGAGTTGATTCTTCCATTCTTGAATTTAGGCTTATCCATTGATGCAAATAAGGGGTTCAGCATAAATTAAAAAAAAAAAAACATAATAGCAAATTGTGTAGATCCTGATGAGACGGCTCGTCTCATCTGGATCTGCACCGTTTGTAAAAGTGTCTGTTTCGGTCTGCAGGGACGAAAAGGTTAAAACCAAAATAATAATAAATACGAAAATAAAACCCAATAATGCCCGGATTATCTCCAATGAACCTGTCCATGGTACAAAATGGAAAGAGCCGTCATTTATTCATAGGGACGTTATAGAGAAGATGGACTTGACTAATTGTTTCTGTAAAAACGTTTAAACATCTAATAAATATTTGTTGCACTGTGCCATAGAAAACGCTGAGAATAGAGTCAGTTTGAAATATTACGTCTACTTAATTGTATTTGTGCAGAGCAAACACAAACAGAAATAAAACCAATATAAAACAGTCGAATCGTATAAATACACCGAATAAGTCCCGAGCTGGCCTCTTTGTTATGGTGTACAATAGGCTCCCGATAACATCGATCTGTTAACAAAGTACATCATCACGAAAACATCCCTATATAATGTTGACCACCCCTTTGAACCCCACTTTTACATAGCAAAACTGGGGGTTTCATGGGTATACATTATTTTTCTCATTTCTGCTCAAAAACATAGATTGTGTGTACTCGTAAGAACCGCCTCGCCGAGGCGGTTCTTACGGTGTACCCACAATGTATGTTTTGAGTAGAAATAAAAAAATATCAGAATTTTTATCTGAAAATATTCATATTTTCGTGGTAAAATTTTCAGTATATTAGAATAGGATTGTTTTCATAATGTTATAAATCATACTGCGATTGTGAGAGTATACTGTGCAGAACCTGTTCTTTGGTGTCTGATATGGTTCGACACTGTTAAGTACAATGTGACAATCATAGGCTTATTGGCACATTAAACTATTCTAATTCGTAAACACTATTTTTTTCAATGTTTTCCCAAAAACAAAGCTTTTGAGGTAGCGTTCAGTAATATTTTGTTGCCGTACGGACACAACACCAGCTGATGTGAAAGCAAAAAATATATACTTGTAAATATTGCCCTTGGAAATAAGGAACACAAAAAAGGACGAAAACCGGAATCCCGGTTACAGTGAGACTCTCCATAAAACAAATGTCTAACGAACTATATCATATTGAAACGATGAACAAAATTAGCTCAATAAAATAAATTGTTGCTTAGTTCCGACTATAGGGCTTTTAAAAATCAACTATCTATGCACTGGTATTTACTTTAATACTTTACATTTCCAACGTTAACGCTAATCTTTCTACAAATAGATAAAGCAAACGGCATGGCCAAAATCTAAGTTATTTATTTCCCAAATACTTAATCGATGGTATATTATTGTGTAGGTTTTGTGTATGTTTGATGAACGAGTTGCAGCAAAAAGCATATATCTGTCAGCTTTATTTATTGTGTATTCATTAATGACTAGAGAGGACAAGTAAAATTAATCATCACGAAAACATGCCTATATAATTTTGACCCCCCCTTAAACCCCATTTTTATATAGTTAAACTGGGGTTTATAGGGGTATACATTATTTTTCTATTTCTGCTCAAAAACATAGATTGTGGGTACTCGTTAGAACCGCCTCGCCGAGGCGTTCAAAAACATAGATTGTGGGTATTCGTTAGAACCGCCTCGCCGAGGCGGTTCTAATGGGTACCCACAATGTATGTTTTGAGCAGAAATATGAAAAATATCAAAGTTTTGTATGTTTTGAGCAGAAATATGAAAAATATCAAAGTTTTGTATCTGAAAATTTTCAGTTTTTGGAGGTGAAATATTCTATATATTTGAATAGGCGTGTTTTCGTATATGTGTTCACTTTAACATTTTAGATGTTTTTTTTTTTTTTTTTTTTTTGTTTTTTTTTTTCTTATGAATGAATTTCATGAAGACTGTATAATTGAGCTTTTACCTAAATGCTATTCCCATCACGAAAACACAACTATTTAGTTTTGACCTCCCTCAACCCCACTTTTATACAGTAAAATTAAAGTTTACAGGGGTATACATTAGTTTCCCTATTTCTGCTCAAAACATAGATTATGGGTGCTCGTTAGAACCACCTCGCCGAGGCGGTTCGTATGGGTACCTATAATCTATGTTTAGAGTAGAAATTCGAAAACTACCAGAATTTGTTTTATCTGAAAGTTTTCATTTTTTGGTGGTAAAATTCACCATATATTTGAATAGGCGTGTTTACGTAATGATATCTCTCCTGAATGTTTAATTGTTAATAGCTGTCATATAAAGAGTCTCCATTAAACCGAGACTCCGCTTTTCCGTCTTTTGTGTGTTCTTTATTTCCATGTGCAATTTTAAGAGATTTTATTTTAAATAACATAATAACGATAATAACTGCACAATGTCGAAGTACGTGAGGATTGTTTACACACCGTGCTCTATCATAGTGCAGTGTTTATTTCATTTGGAATAACATCATCAATTTCAAATTGTAACGGCATTTAATTGTTTAAAAGCATGAGTCAATATTTTAATCTCATGCCGCCAAGCATGTGTTAGATAAAACAAAAAACAATGTTAACATGTTCTTATTGTATATATTTGGTGTTTTGGGAAAATATGTAATAAACAATTATTGACTTTTGAAGTGTTGAATGTAATAAGATATCCACCAAAGAATACCAATACTGACCGAGGCGATAGCCGAGGTCAATATTGGTATTCAATGTTGGATATCAACGTCATATCCAAAACCTCAATAGTCAATAATTGTTTTATTATATAACTTGTCTTTTCTCTTGATAACTGTGGCAATTACAGTCAACACCAGACCTCATTAATATCCAAAGCGCGCGTAGACGTCGGCGTCACTACTGAAGACGTCACTACTGACGACGTCACTAAACGTTGATATTCACTGGGAAGCGCGCGCAAGCCGTTGAATATCAGATATATTTACTTGGCTTAAAACAGTTCTCAGTCATTGAAAGATATGTAATAAGTGCCAAAACATGAGATGGTAAAACCATAGCAATCTATTTAACCATCGAAGTCCTTTTTAATCAGATGCTTATCCATATAGACGACTTTATACTGATATGTTAATTACATGTACATGTGACATAGTAACATTTAACCGAAAGAGTATAGCTGACATGATTACAAGAAGGCATAGCTCTGGGCTGGGTAATTTTGTCTATATATTTTGCAATGTTCTTTGTTGTTCACACCAAATCAGAAATTAGAAATATAAATAAAAATTCTCGATGCTCTGGTTAAGGTTCCAATATCCCAGTATATGATATAATATAATGTTCCTACAATCCAGGTACTTACCTAATTAACCCTATGTGTCTAAACTTTTTTATATATTTATACGTTTCCAAATACCATGTTATATACACAATGCAACAAACGGTAATTTGAAATAAGTAATTTTATAAAATCGTGTCCTCTTCGGACCAACTTGCATGTAATGTCAAAGCATATTTGTTTCTGATAAAAAAAGGAAAAATATTTCAAAATGTCGTCTGCTGACACGTTAACCCATGCTAAGCGCTAAGAAAATAGTAGTAGCGTGTTCCCATCTTCACAGCGTTGTTGCTATGCTCTGATTATCAGTTATCAGGGCATTGTAAATATAGAATTGCATGACTTTCGGTTAGGTATGCAAGCTATTTAGAGCAAAAACTACTTTTTAGCTATACTAGATATTAAATTCACTTTATTATGTTTTTTTTTTTTTTTTTTTTTTTTCAAAATAATTCATGTCTATAAATCACTCATGTCGGCGTCTGGACTGTCTACACTGCTTGCTATAAAATGGGCCATGTCAATCAAAGCATATGGTAAAGACGATGTTAGGAAGTCTTACAATCACAGAGCAGAGCCTACAAATGACACCATGAGAATGAGTAAACAAACTACGACGGACAATACACAAGTGCCCTAACTCATTAGTCAATCATCACAGGGGAAAAAACAACAAAAACATATAAACTGAGACGGGGCATAATATTTCCTACTGGATACAATTCGTGCCCAGTGAAGACTTAGATCAAGTCTTCGCAGAGCACTATGTGAGTAGCCAAGGATCCAAAGCATCTTCAGGCGGACAGCGAAGACTGACCAGACTGTGAAGATGGGCAGTCTGATCGAAATCTTTGCTGAGCGCACATACACTCTTGTAGGAAATGCTATGCCACTGCATAATTAACTTTGCAACATCACGGTGAAGTAAAGACGGAGGCTCGGCTACGAACGGGAAGTCAGAGCAAAAGAAAACCACGAGTAGAGCCACAGAAACGTATGTTACGCCTTTCACCCCTGGTTTTTTGAAGTCGACTCATCCGTCTTTGAATGTGGACATGTCCGCTGATGAAAATACGGCTTTCAGTCTGAAGTCAAGAACATAATGGCAAACGGTGTAGAGCCTGATGAGACGGCTCGTTACAAGCCGTCATATCTGGCTCTACAATGTTTGCACAGGTAACTGTTTTGGTCTGCCAGGCTAAGAGGGTTAAAGCATAAGCCGTCTAAAACAGTTGCGTTTTTTAATCATAATGATTAATAATATTTAACCCTTCTCTTGCTGAACACGACATGCCCTGCCTTAGCAAACAGTGTAAATCCAGATCATTTGGCTTCAAAAGAAGCCAACTGATCTGTATCTGCGCTATTTGTCATTAAATATGTGAATTTCTATCAAAAACCGGAACAAGTAATCTGATTGGCTGGAAATTAGAAGTAGGCGTGGCATCTTAATTTATTCAGCATGATAAGACTTAACAAGTCTATAACCAGCTCTAGTATTGTCGACCTTACAAAAATATAAATGAAGATACCCAGGAAAGCATAGCCTTCCTGAGGCATAAAAAAAAGTAGAGATGAGGAATAAATAAAGAAAAAAAAAAACACACGTAACATATGAAACCACAGACGCACAAACTAAGAAGGCCTGCAATAGTGGAACCGCCTTTGAGCACTCAGTAGGAAAATTACTAGGAGGCTTAAACCACAGCTGCGTTCAGAAGTGCAAAGGGATACCGAATGTTTTGCCCTAGATCCCTGTACATAATGACAAGCGTCAACTTCAGGGGTTCAGGGGAAACCACTTGCAAGTAACTTGCGCTTCTGAACACAGCCTAGTTTTACTCGCGCGATTACTTCTGATTCACTCCAAATTACAAATATGTTCGGTCCGCATAGGGTTCCTCTACTTCATCGGTGAAACATCACAGTGACACGCACATATAATAAAAAAACAATGTGATAAAACAAAGCAAAGGTCGCAAGTCCGATCTGAAGCAAGAACACAAGTGAACCACAAACGGGATCGCGATTAGCTCGACCACAAACACTGATAGTCAGGCGTTGACATCTGAAGCAGATTGAAGAGGGAGCATTTAGTCTAAAGACCAACCCAACGTTTTGTAATTAAACAAGGAAGCAGAAGTATCATACACAGTTTGATTAACGACCATGCATGCAGTTTGCCGCAGAATATATATGTTGTTACCTATGTTTTTGTTCTGTTTAAATTGTAGCGAAAAATCACACGATGTACAGTTCTGTTAAATGTATGTAAGTAGTTATAAATCATATAGAACTAGTAGCAAATAAAATTATAATGCATTCAAATGCATCCTCTAATGTGTATTAAAAACTCTCAAATCCTTTATTACCTTATCAAACATACGCTTTACACGATGGTACAAGCATATTATGCAGCAACTGTATTCTTGCTAAGGTATATTTTTTGAACAAACAGTAATAGTATAGGGTTATTGCACTGATATTGGTGAATATTGTCCCGAGTAGGGATATTGAAGGACACAAGCTTGTGAGTGTCCGTAGATATCCCAACGTGGGACTATATTCACAAATATTAGCGCAATATTCCTTTCATTATAAAGCTATAAATAGTTTTTCTCGATTAAACGCCTAAAAGACAAATTCTGTGAAAAATCTTTGCCTGAAAGCGATTCTAACAACTGTGCGAGCTTCATATGACAAAAGCGATATATTTTGTTTTTTTGCACTAGGGCGGTATAATATGCCATATAACATTATAATTCGTAGACATCCTAATTAGCGTGCAATATCAAGTAAGCGTGCCGATATCGTGTGATATCAGCACGCATGCTCCTCGGTTTTACGCATATTATGAATCTTTTTATGGCCTATCACTCCTACCTTTGTTAATCTGCCTTGGCAGATTTCGCATAGCTTGTAGATATATATTCAATCTCTTACAACTGCGTCAGGGAGTTGACTCTTTGGCTAAGTGGTTAGAGCATTGGATTTTTATCCAGGCAGACCGGGTTCGAATCCCACGATACACGGGAAATGTTTCAGCTATGCTTCATTCTTTTGATGCGGCTTTCATGTCGTAAGATCAGTCGATATTTATAGCTATAAAATAAATGCTGCTATTGCCCCCATTATAAAAAATATATATATGTAAAATGCACACTTTTTAGACATAGCTCTAGATAAACCAGTTTAACCGAATATTGATATTTTCTAATGGTTCCACAAAACGTAAGTTGTGTGTATTAATTATTGAGTAGCCACAACCTTTGATTTTGTGGAGAAATATGAAAAGTGGTTACCTTGATATCTCTTATCTAGAGCAGTATAAGTAAACCATGACTTGTTATCCATATAAATGGGAAATGGGGAAGAATTTGTTTATGTGAAAAGGTTGCTAGTAGTGACAAAAGAAATGGAAACATAATAATCCAGACCCCTACTTACTTCTATTCCTCTCTACATCATGGTGGAACATGGGGGAACACAGATTGCAGAGACTTCTTTACTCATGATTCTTCCTGATTCTTTCCCTGGAATTGAATGACTGAATGCTAAATTACATCAAAATCTGTATTGCAAACTATACTGAAGTGAAAAGAAACGCAGGGTAAAGTTTTGTTCTGATTGTAAGCAATTTCGTCTTGTCAGACGTTGAAGGGAGACAGGACGTGTTGCCGACCGGCCGCGGTCTGGCTGTCCACGTATGACGTCGCGACGTCAGGACAGGTGTATTCGCCTCTCGCACTTTCGTTGTCGTCAAATAACTGCCACCAAAACTGTCGTCAAATAACTGCCACCAAAACTGCCCTTATTCCGGTGGTCCTCATAATCACCCCGTTCACCCCGGAACAGTTAGAAATCGATTAGCGAGACTGGTATTCGAGCACGCTGTATGTATATCGGTAAGCCTCTGACAGTCAAGTCGCATACGTGGTATTGCGTGTTTGACGGAATATGCCCTCAGAAGATTTCCAGTGAGGCAGTGGAAACATGCACCTTTTTACTGACTCTCGTTTCACTTTTTTGCGCGGACTGCCGACGTCGCGTTTACCGACGTCGTGGGGAATGCTTCG
Source organism: Anodontia alba (assembly GCA_964016985.1). Taxonomy (NCBI): domain Eukaryota; kingdom Metazoa; phylum Mollusca; class Bivalvia; order Lucinida; family Lucinidae; genus Anodontia; species Anodontia alba. The sequence continues at coordinate 43,186,351 of OZ024830.1, read as the reverse complement.
CCGACGGTTGCACTGTCGAGACGGATAGATTTTTGGGGCGGGTCTTTTATGGTCTGGGAAGACAATTCTCAATGTGTAAAATCACAGCTGGTTGTGATACGTGAAAGGGGGTGGAGTGGGGGAGGGGGTTATCAGCAGTAAACTACAGGGATTAAGTTGCAATCCCTTTTGTGCAGCGTCTGTTGATTTTTCATGATAATGCACGGCCCCATGTAGACCAAGTCACCATAACATTATCCCACTTGACTGGCCACCCCATACAGTCCAGATTTAACCCCGATTTATCATATGTGGGGCGAACTGAACAGAAGTGTATATTCCCAACACTCTCGTCCTGTTGAGAAATGCATTGCTAGAAGAATGGAACAACGTTCTAGTGAGGAGGATCAATGCATTGGTGAACTCCATGCAGAGGAAAATGAGGGCGGCAATAATGGCGAGAGGGAAGCACAGCAGATATTGATTCATACAGCTGATTTTCATTTTCAGGGGTCTTTTCAAACGTGCTTCAATTACTGACGACATTTTGAAAACTTCATTACAAAAACACGCCTATTCAAATATATAGAAAATGTCACCTCCACAAACTGAAAATTTTCAGATAAAAAACTCTAATATTTTTAATATTTCTGCTCAAAGCATAGATTGTGGGTACTCGTTAGAACCGCCTCGGCGAGGCGGTTCTAACGAGTACCAACAATCTATGTTTTTGAGCAAAAATAAGAATAATAATGTGTACCCCTGTACCCCAGTTTTACTATATAAAAGTTGGGTTTAAGGGGTCAAAATTATATAGGCGTGTTTTCGTGATGGTTCTGTAAAGGTGTTGCTTTAAAATCATATGAACATATTTTAGATGCGTTTTAAAACTTTATTTTAATTCAGCATAAAAGTTTACCCGGCGATACGTTTTCATTTCACATTAAGAAAACACGCCTATACAACAATATTGAATATTTTACAACCAAATAATGAAAAAATTCAGATAAAAAATTCTGATATTTTTCATATTTCTGCACAAAACATAGATTGTGGGTACTCGTTAGAACCGCCTCGCCGAGGCGCTTCTAACGAGTACCCACAATCTATGTTTTGAGCAGAAATAAGAAAAATAATGTATACCCCTGTAAACCCCAGCTTTACTATACAGAAGTGGGGTTTAAGAGGGTCAAAATTACATAGGCATGTTTTCGTGATGGTATATAAAAAAAAAAAAAAAAAAAAAAACTAAGAAATATGTCTTTTCTGTGTTTCAAAAGGCATCGTTTACAGTGTGTAGTTTTTGATGCGGTTGTCAAACCGCCTCATCATGAACACATGCCTATATAAGTATGACCCCCTTAAACCCCACTTTTATATAGTAAAACCGGGTTTTACAGGGGTATACATTATTTTTCTTATTTCTGCTCAAAAACATAGAGTGTGGATACTCGTTAGAACCGCCTCACCAAGGCGGTTCTAACGAGTACCACAATCTATGTTTTGAACAGAAATATAAAAAGTATCAGAGGGTTTATCTGAAAATTTTCAGTTTTTTGGAGGTAAAAATTTTCTATATACTTGTATAGGCGAGTTTTCGTAATGTACAGATTTAACATATCACATTTCGACAAACCAGTTTCTTGTTACTACCAACCTAATAAGTACCTAACAAATAGTTCGAGGCTAACACTGATAACGCCAAATTCTACATTCAACCATATTTATTGACCTTATGAACTCTGATGCTTATAAATAGCGAATAAACAAACAAAACCAAAGAAAGCATCAATCTTTTGAAGAAATAAGATTTTAATCAAATTGAATACAATATTGGTAGACGAATATGAATACTCTAGTAAAACGCTCCGTCTACAGAGTTGGGTAATAGTCCCTTTAAAACTGAATACGAGAGCAAGAAAGTAGGACTAGGTTTCTGTTGCATTAGTAGAGACTTCGACCATATATGACAAAAACGACATGGAACATAAACTACGGTGGAAATTATCGGCTATCAAACTATAAAAAGGAAAAGCGAAAGTATGCTTTTTACATCAGATACGGCTTCCAATCCACCCTCTTGTTGACCAACTTTTATTCACGTTATATATTAACTTTAGGTTGTTCACAGATGATAAAAGTTTGGATGTGATAATTGTAACCAGTGCGCGGTAAATGGTTAAGAAAAAAAAATCCTACATGAGACAGCCCGCATCGTTACTGATCAACAAAACTAAATTTGGAGATATTCCGGAAATGCCACAATCACGAAGCATAGCCTTCACGAGGCAACAAAAAGAGAGATGAGGAACAAATAAAGGCAAAACTCACGCCACATATGAAACTGTCAACCCATGAACAAAGAAAAACTGCAACACTGCAACAGTCAACAGGAAAACTACTGTAGGGTTAAAACTACTTTCACTTACGCATAACTTCACCTTGCATTACGAAAACATGCCTATTTAAATATATAGAAAATTTTACCTCCAAAATCTGAAAAAAATCTGATAAAAAATCTCTGATACTTTTCATACTTCTGCTCAAAACAAAGATTGGAGATCTGAAGCCAGAACACATGAAAACCACAAAAGGGTGGGCCCGACCAAAAGCATTGATACTCAACCATATGTCAGTGGTAATCTTTGACTAGCAATTACTCAAAAGTTTACCGGTGCAATCCCATTATGTTTTACTCAGCGGGCATATGACGTTTACATTACGAAAAGAAGCCTATTCAAACATACTGAAAATTGCACCACCAAAAATTTAAAATTTTAACATAAAAACTTTTGATAGTTTTCAAATATCTGCTCAAAACATAGATTGTGGGTACTCGTTAGAACCGCCTTGACGATGCGGTTCTAACGAGTACCAACAATCTATGATTTTGAGCAGAAATAAGACAAAATAATGTATACCCCTGTAAACCCCAATTTTACTATATAAAAGTGGGGTTTAAGGGGGGGCAAAAATATATAGGCATGTTTCCGTGATGCACGTCATGACGTGGCATCGAAGTTGACCCGACGTTGTCTTAATGTTGCTTGCCAGCTGGGTATATCAAATTAAAGCTGATGAGCCGAAATACATTACTCTAATTTAATTATTATAGAATTCCTTGACATTTTTGTTATTAAATAAAATACAAATATTATGATTTTCTCAAACCTTGTATTCATTTTTATCGTGTAATTGAAAATGGTTTGTTTTCTGCCATAGGCATAGTGCAAGCACTACTTTAAATATATCACATAGTTTTGCTTTTTTTGCTTTCAAATACAAGATATAAAGAGTTTAATGTTCTGTATCGAATTTCATCAGATACGCGGAACGAAAGTGTCATTTAAATTTGCACCGAGTAAGATATTACACTCCTGTGACACTTTTATCAAGACATGGTGACAAGGAGCCTATATGCCAGACATTTGCAGTCTGAACGATAAATAAAGGAATCGAATCACTTTCAAGGCAGTCATCCTTAGAGAAGTTCCATTTTCGAGAAAAGCTAAAAATTGTCTGATGCCAAATTAAACTTCTATCTTACAAAAATGACAGAGATGACACAACATGTCTTTTTCCAGATCCAAATAGTAATCTACAAACATTTTGGATGAGTTATTATTGCTCCTTATAGTAAAATGCAGAGTTCTTCAAATACAGTTGACTCCCGTTATCTCGACCTCGCTTATCTCGAATAACCGCTTATCTCGAAGTGAAAATCTGGTCGCTGCCTAAACATGAAAATCTAACAACATGTAAAAATATTGTGGAAAAGAGAAAAAATTGCTAATTTCTCTTCTTTTCCACAATATTTTCAATATATCTCTAACTTCAAGAGACCAATTATACATATATTTGTTAAATGTGGTTAATCGAATTAGTTTTTCCTCAATTCTGCAAATCTGATATGTCGAAGTACGGATATCTCGAAGTATTTCAGGGTCCCTTGGAATTCGAGATAACGAGAGTCGACTGTATTTCCATATTCCACTAATCAATTCAAAAATGCCCCATGATAAATAAGCATGAGAGCCAATGAATACCTTATTGATTCGCACATAGTTACATACACATATTCTTTCGATACGAAGTAAGAGGGTTTATGGTTATTACTGCCAACTGTGAGCGAATCCGGATGTGCCATTCTGTGACCGGGTCAGTGACCACTGAATGTTTTTATGGTATGTGTGGAAACCATAACATATTGCTATATCCTCCCAGTCATAATCAGTAATTGATTGTTGTGTGTATGACGTAGAATTAGAACTGAAATTAACTGTTAGTTCTACTTTTAATTGTATATCTACTGTTTGCTTAAATTAACAACAGGAAGTTTAGGGTTAAGTGAAACAGTCTTTCCCCGTTCAGGACACTTAAAAAAATTCCCTCCCTACTCTCAGAGACATCGACCAACCGGTGTTGCCTTGCTTTGATTAATGTACAGCGGTTGGGCTAAATCGTTTTGATACCTTAGATTTGTCAAAATAATTCTGTTCTTTTTCTAGTGTTGCTTACTCGAACATGTCCGTGTAAGTACCTTGGGATGGGAGGGGGAGGGGAAGGGGAAGGGGGGAGGGGGGGGGTGGAGAAAGTTAAAAAATTGCAGGCACTGATAACCTGCTGCTTATTTTACCATTTACGAGATGTTTGATCGGTGTCTACACTTTTTGCTCAAGCTTCACCGTCCGACTCTTCAATTATTCTACAGCATTGTTTAATAAATAGATAGTACGTAACACGTGAGCGGCATCGCAAGAAAAAAACTTTCATAATGAAAAATAAAAAAAGTAAAAAACTGAGTGAAAAAAGAAGAAAATAAAAAAAAAATGCAAATTAACATGAGGATTTTATCCAAACGACACGCACATTCTGAGACCATGATCAAACACCTGGAAGTTTACAAAAATGGTATAAAACTATAAGAGGAGTTGCACCGACAAGCTACCCGCATCATCATGTCACACATAAAAAAAGGCTAAGTCGAAAAAGTGAAAAAAAAAAAAAAAAAAAAAAAAAAAAAAAAAAAAATTGCAGAATAACCCGAAAATCACACGCACATGTTCAGACCATATAGAACAAGTATGCATAGTTTCATAATGATCGGTGGATAACTGTAGGAGGAATTGCGCTCACAAGGTATCTATTCTACATAATCAGACCTGGAAAAATGTCAGTTGAAAAAGTGGAAAAAGTTGATAAAAAATAATAAGAGGATAATCCTAAAACAACACCCACACCTTCAGTAGAACAAGGACGCATAGCTTCAAAATGATCGGTGGATAACTATAGGAGGAGGCGCTCACAAGCTATCTAATACAAATCGGACCTGGAAACAACTAAATCGAAACAGTGGAAAAATGTGATAAAAAAACAACAACCAAAACCAAAAACATCAACAAAAAAAAAAAAAAAAAAACACGGACAAACGAGAGGATAACCCCCAAAACCACACGCACATCTAAAGACCATGTAGAACAAGTATGCATTGTTTAAAAATGATCACTGGAAAACTTTAGGAGGAGTTGCGCACAAAAGGTATCTATTCTAATACTAATCGGACCTCGAAACTAAATCGAAAAAGTAGAAAATGTTACATAATAAATAAATAAAATAATAAAATAAAAATAATAATAAATGCAGGATAACCCCCAAACCACACGCACATCTTCAGACCATGCAGAACAAGTACGCATAGTTTCCAAACGATCGGTGGAAAATTCTAGGAGGAGTTGCGTCCACAAGGTATTTATTCTAATACTAATCGAACCTGGAAAAACCTACGTTGAAAAAGTGGAAAAAAAGTTGATTAAAATTATACGGGAAAATAACCTCAAAACCACGTGCAAATCTTCAGACCATGACAAAAACACCCGCAAAGTTTCAAAAAGATCGGTATAAAATTGTTAAAAGAGTTGCGCCCACCAACTACCCAACTTATTGTGTCTACGGACGAACGAACCCATTTTTAATAGTCCCCGACTTACGTCGGGGGACAATTAACAAAGCTGGAGATAATGTAATTTTCCTACTTTATTAGACAAAACAAAATGGTACAAATGTCCAGGAAGAGTCATAATACAATGATAGTTCAAAGCCCACCAATGCATCACAAAAACATACCTATATAATTTTGATCCCCCTTAAACCCCACTTTTATATAGTAAAACTGGGGTTTACAGGGGTATACATTATTTTGTTTCTGCTCAAAACACAGATTGCGGGTACTCGTTAGAACCGCCTCGGCGGTTCTAACGAGTACCCACAATCTATGTTTTTGAGCAGAAATATGAAAAAAATATCAGAGTTTTTATCTGAAAATTTTCAGTTTTTGAGGTGTAATTTTCAATATATTACGTGTTTTCGTAATGGACACAAACAGGGAGAATAATCAAACCAAGACAGACGGTACACAAGCCACAGATGAAAGAAAAGCAGATCAATTAGCATCCTCTTCTCCAGCAAGGTGATCACAAATATGAATTCAAATATGAATTGTTTTACATTTTACTTTCTTCAAAAATTCCTTTTTCTAACAGTTAAGCATATTTGGATATTTTTTTTCTAAAACTGCCCAGGTTGCATTCTGCACGCAAACCTCTTCTGAGGGGAAGCAAGTGTTTTCCTTCCAGAGTAGTTGCCTTTTCAAAGAGGGCTGAAAACAGTTCTGACAAAGTTTTCTCCCCTGAAAGTGTATCTTAACTTCTCAAAGACACATATTCCATTGCGTAACATCCTAATGACCCTATTAGTGAAATATGCAGATAACAGATCATACATCTGTGGTGACCTATGGCTCTCAAACAGGTAGGGGCCACATATGGGGAAATCAGTTTTAGGCAGAAGGTAAATGGTTAGACGTATAAAACAAAACAAAAAAATATTCGTTTATCCATTTGAAACTATTTTGATACAAGATAGAATTTGAAGATTAAAAAGTTTCAAGTGCGACTTTATATTTATTTAAAATCACTTAGGTATGTATTGTTTGTTGCTTTTTTATATTTTGGTTTTATTTATCTACATTTGTATTTATTTATTTATTTTTAACCAAAATTAAACATTTAATCCACTATTACACACACTCTATCATAACTGTGCTAGAACTTTTAGGAATAAACTTGCTTTCATTATCCAGTGAAACTTAACTTCTTTAAAACCATTTTGAAACATGAAATTTCACTAAAAAGGTGATAAAATTTATTACGTATCTGAGATATACATATTATTTTGTTCTTAATTTAAAGCTTGTGATAATAGATTGGGTAAATAAAACAATGTTTATCATTTCTTCGTTGTTCAATCATTAATGGAGAACATTGATTTGGAAAACAAAACATTTTATAACTTCAAATTAATGTTTTATGCGAGTCTGATAACAATTTTGATCTTCTGAAGTGTTTATCGTTTACTTAATACATAAATAAAAGTAAATAAAGAAATAGATAAAACAAATTCTGTCTTATTATTATTTTTTTTTGACAACAGTTTCTGAGAACTAAGAATTCATCTATTCACAATACATAACTCTAAAAACAAATGCTTAACTGAATCCAGATATTTATGATAAAATATTAATCAATAAACTTTATAATTAAATCAGAATATTCTTATAGTACAGGTAAAACGATGAACACTTTATTAGTATATTCATTTCCCCCCTTTCTGGTCCCACCTAAACAGACTTCAGACAGTGATAATCCCCTCATAATCACTTAGATAAGACCAGCATTTGATGTGAGCCACCACTATCAGGGCTGTATATTGCGTGCAATCATAAGGCAGAGAATATGTGTCTTTAACGTACTTTTTTCTAAAAAAAAAAAAAAAAAATCCTTTCCGTCCAAATATTTGGAGCAAACACATACTGTATATAACTTTTTTTTTTCATTTTGGGTTAGAAAAAAGCCTTCCTGTCCAAAAATTTAGAGTGAATAATGTATATAACATTTTGAGTCGGTTAATAGATCAGTTCTAATTGATTGCATAATATTATGTTAATGACAGGCTTCTCTGTAATGACTTAAATTATTGATGGCTCGTCTAACAAGGCGTTAATTAATGTTGGACTATAGCACAGCATCACGAAAACATACCTATATAATTTCGACCCCCTTAAACCCCACCTTTATATAGTAAAACTGGGGTTAACAGGGGTATACATTATTTTTGTTATTTCTGCTCAAAAGCATAGATTGTGGGTACTCGTTAGAACCGCCTCGACGAGGCGGTTCTAACGAGTGCCCACAATCTATGTTTTGAGCAGAAATATGAAAATATGAGATTTTGTTTTTCTGAAAAATTGCCATTTTTTGGTGGTAAAATTTTCAGTGTATTTGAATAGGCGTGTTTTCGTAATGGCAACGTTTGAATTACATGCGTAATCAGTTTCGAAGAAATTTGTTACCATTTACCACTCTCCGGGCCGAACAACATTTTTATATTTTCTTATTTTTCCCAGAAAATAGACTTTAACTTTTCATGCAAATTGTCTCCTGAGGAGAAAATTTGCATGATATGTCAAATTCTAATTTCTGGGAAAAATAAGAAACAAAAATCAAATTGTCGTCTGCTGAAATGTTTACCCAGCTAAGCGTTAATATCCGCATAGGACTTTTGCGAATGACTAGGACTCCTTAGGTGCATACAGATGCATACATTAAGGTTTAAAGACATGTTGTCATGATAAGAATGAGGGAGGCGCGAAAAAATAGCGTTGTACTTTTTGCATTAAAAACCGAAAAAAAAATCAGCATGTTTAGGGAGACAACGCCTGAAAAAGTGTTTTTGGAGCCAAAATTTAGTGAGACTCACGGGGAGACTATATTTCTGGCTATGTGTAGCTCTGCTTTGTTTTACGTAGCTTTATCCTCGTTTGGCAAAATCAGCAGACGACGTATTCATGATAGTTTTCTTGCTTTCCGGAAAATAATGATTAACATTTTACGCAAATTAAGAGACTATTTGCATGAAAAGGCATGTCCTATTTACAGGAAAACAGTACTTAAAAATGTCGTCTATTGAAATGTTTACCAAGTACGTTATTACTTATTCATGTTAAAAGGTGTAACGTTCAATTGTTTGCCATTAGAATGGTTCAGTGGGCGACTGTATAATCACATTTCATTTACTTTAGGCAATTCGTAAACAGATATAAGCTATCCGTCAATATAAGCCAACTTGCTGGTTAATAACAATGGTTAGAAAAATCAGAAAAGGCACAGTTAATAAACTCAACATGATAACAGAACATGCGAATTCGCCAGTTATGCCTTTGGAAAGCAAAAAGAAAATCTGCGATGAATATGTAATTACACATGCCTCTTTTGACCTGAATATATATAATATTTTGGAAATGTGAATGCTCAATAAATTACCTACTTCAAAGACAATTCAGATGGCATCACGAAAACATACCTATATAATCTTGACCTCCTTAAACCCCACTTTTTATAGTAAAACTGTGGTTTACAGGGGTATACATTATTTTTCTTATTTCTGCTCAAAACCATAGCTTGTGGGTACTCGTTAGAACCGCCTCGGCGAGGCGCTTCTAACGAGTACCCATAATCTATGTTTTGAGCAAAAATATGACAAATATCAGAATTTTTATCTGAAAACTTTCAGTTTTTGGTGGTGAAATTATCAATGTATTTGAAAAGGCGTGTTTTCATAATGCTAAGGCAAGAGTTAAGGAGATTATTAGCAACAAATGACAAGCTCAAGTTGAAACCAAAACAGTATAAAACTATGACTGTCGGAAGAGCTGACTATATATAGCATCGCTACACCTCCAAACTACATGAATGGGGCGTGCAGACGCACGGACGGATGCAATAAGTTCACCTCTACCCCCTTTCGAAAGCAAAGTATGAAACCTGACCTCCTTCTGATGTTGTCTACTGCATTGAGGTTTCTACATTTTATGCCACTCAAATGCTTTTGAACATAAAAAGTATGTGGAAATAAAACTAATAAAGCTATATTCGCTTTCTAGTTCCTGTAGCAAAGTACAGTAAGTATACACGGAAAGATTAAATATTAAATGTCAGATAAATCCCAAGGCTATTGGTGTGTAAAGGCGTACTGTATTGTATAAAACCTGTGTGATAGCCAGACGCGATAAAGCTTGCTAATACATGTTATCGTGTAGTATTTTTAGATCTCGCAAGCCAATTTATCTTTCGGGTTGGGTTGTAAATTGGAGTCGTATAGAATATAGTAATGCGCTTACCAGGGCCGCAACACCAAAGTGGTGTAATGTAAGCTGTCTAGAGGATTGATAACTGGATACAAAATGGCGGATTGTTGGTATACCTATGGCGGCTTAAAGTGAAAGTAGTGCTGACGCTATCTCGTAGCTGTAAAGTCACATCTGTTGAAATGAACAATGCGAAAATGTACACAAAACCATGAGAAACAAATATATTATGAATTTTCGTCTGAAAATTCATGCAGTCGAGCAGCACTGTTGTGTACAATAATTGATTTCAGCTATAATGTACGAGTATGCATGTGTTCAGTTAGCCTACGTAATATGACAAATGAACGTTGGTCGAACGTCCAAAAGATTCGTGTAGCACAAAATAGCAATGCCACATTCATCTCCTGTGTTGTGTACGACATTTCTTCGATCCAGGCATTAAACGACTGCTCGTTTATAAATGACAATGGGCGGCTCTTGTACACTTGTACAAGATTTTCATGAAACATCAGTCCATTTATGTCCCAGGCCTTATTATTTTTATTATGTAGGGTTAGTGTATATTGAGAATATTATTTAATGTTTTATAAACTGATTCCTACGCGGAAAAAGCACGTCTCGGTGAAAATGCGCAGGAACATGATACATTTGACGACATACATTTGCAGTTTTACCAGTAAAAATGCTTTAACCCCCACGGTGGTTTATTCTACTGCACTATGTCATGCGGGGGTCCTGGCGTCAGTCTTACTCTTTGTTGCTTTGTGATTTATTCTACGAGGCAATTTGTTTGAATTCTTGCCTTATTTTGGTCTTGTGTTGTTCAGTCCTTTTAGCATTGCGATTACCACGCCTGGGGAAGGGAGCGCTAATCTTAGTGCGTTTCGTACGTTTGTTCGATTTGCCCTTGTTTGGTTTGGTCTGTTTCCTCTTCCTCTTGGTGTCTGAGAAGGGCTGCGCGGCTTGTGATTGTAGCATTCCCTGGACTTTTCTTTTAACTTTTTTAAACCAATTATCAGATGACGATGAATACACAATGGATCAAGCGTATTGTCAACGTCATATGCTTACTGACAAAAGTTAAAGAGATCTAACATGATCCTTTATCTTAATTCAGCATTTTTATACCAAATGCATCTCATCCTAGTAAACAAAAATCAGCAACCTTGCAGCAACGTCATTTCCACATATCCCATCACGAAAACATACCTATATAATTTTGATCCCCTTAAACCCTACTTTTACATAGAAAAAAACTGGGTTTACACGGTTATACAATATTTTTCTTATTGCTGTTCAGAAACTTAGATTGTTGTACTCGCTAGAGCCGCCTCGACGAGGCGGTTCTAACGAGTACCCACAATCTATGTTTTGAACAGAAGTATGAAAAACTGCAGATTTTTTTTTATGTGAAAACTTTCAGTTTTTGGTGGTGAAATTTCAATATATTTGACTACGCGTGTTTTCGTAAAAAAACATTATGATATTGACACGAAGTCGTGTTTGTTTGACATTCGAGGGTAATTTGAAACATAATTTAGGATATATTTGTCTGTTTAAGCATGTGTTAACCCATCGTTTTACTCATTTGGATAGCCCCTCCAACACTCCTTTTATAATAACTTCTTTCAGGCAAGCGGAAAGATCTATAAATTAATCTTTTTAAATGAAAAGTATATTGAAGCTGCATTAATTACTTGTTACAGTCAAGGTAAACGGTACAAACCCTAATCAGATGCCGCCTGGTGGCACCTGATCTGGTTCATCGTTGTTCGTACGGGTCCATTTCTTGCGTTATCTAAGGAATTTGAGATTTAGTAGGCCACCGACTCAGTAGTAGTGGACGTGCATGTAATCTTTTAAATATTGTTTCTTTCTTCACCTTGCAAATCGGTAGGTATACCTATATTCCGAATATGGGATTGTGATGAATATTGCATATGTCATGTTAGTATGATTTTGTGATGATCGCTTTAACAATATGTTTTGACACGCAACTATATATATTTGACGTCTCGTACATGTTGTAGAGTAATTAGCTCCCTTCGATCACACCTGAAATCATTACTTGACGTTGTAGTTTTCAGGGTGTCTGAGTTTCAGTAACGTCGATATCATATATATACGTTTTATTATAAAGCAATACACACAAAATGGTTTAAACATCACTCGATTAGACATCTGTCTGAAACAAAAAACGTAGCAAGTGGATAAAGCATTACTATATATTTGCATTTGGACATTATGTAAACGAAAGGTAAGAGAAAAGTCCAGGGAGTGCCACAATCACAAGCCGCAGCCCTTCCCAGACACCCACCTCAACAGTTAGTGTTGTATGTAGCATTTTGGCATTTTTTTGATTGCTTTATGCTGCATGGAAGATTCTCTGTCTGTCTGTTTGTTATCTGACTCTGTCTCTCTGTGAATGATCTACTTATTTTGTCATGAATGCACATTGATCCATGATTATATCGAGGGTTGAGCGCAAGACTATAGTAACTCAAACATATTTTTGAAACCCTTGTTTAGGGGCAACTTGGACCCCTTTGTAAACAATGCAAATTTAGGTGCCATTGCTCATACGAGCAATGGCACCTAAATTTTCATTGTTTACAGAAAGAAATGTTGTAATCTTCATAACGCCTTCATGGTGAGGAGATTAGGTTTGGGGAAAAACAACTTACGCTAATCTTGCGCTCAACCCTCGATATATCCCTTTCTTCAATGATCCATTTTCGAATTTTGTTCTCATGATATGCATCACGTATTTTTTAGATCTCGCTCTCAAACTTTCATTATAATGTATTGTTATGTAATATGCATATTCTTCCTTTTATTTGTAATGTTTGTGTATTTGTTGATAAAGAAAGCATCAGGGAAAACTGGCCCTAGCCGATTGGGCTACCTTCTCTAAATAAAGTATTTTACGTACCTACTAACTGTATTGCACTACGAAAGTCTCATGGTACTTCTCACATCCACATTCTAACTTCCATGTATGTATGTATGTATGTATGTATTGTAATGATCGTTTGCTAAGTATGTAATCTTATACAAAAACATTAGTATGATGTTTGCCAAGTATGTAACCTTCACTATACAAAAAACAACTCATTCCAGTAAACAAACAACAACAACGTCGCAACATTGTCATTCCGACGTCTCTAAAACATTTCGGCTTTGCAGCGACGTCGTGTTTACTTGGATGGTTTTTCTATACAAATACACATTGCTTTAAATATAAGGTTATTCATAATATATAGAATTTAGGAAATATTTTTTGACTGTTTGGAATATGTTAAAATTGAATCTTTTTACTCATTCAAATCGTTTCACCAATACGCGTCTTTTAAGTACTTCTATCAGGCAAACGGTAATGGTCCATTATCTATTTAAACGGGCGTTATATAGAAACTACTTTTATTAAATTTACTTCTTTTCAAGGCAAACTGTACAGATCCCAATCAGATGCATGTACCGAGCTCTCTGACGTCTGTTGTCGTTCACTGTTGTTTGCCCGGATCCATTTCTTGGGTGATCTAGGAAATCTGAGATTTAAGAGCCCATGCATCCACTTACCTGGTATTGTTGAACATCCTCTTTTACGTGAAAATATTGTTTCTTTTTTCGCCTAGTAAATCGCTTGGTTTACCTGCATAAGGAATTGAGGTATATATTACAAATGCTATATTTCGTATAGTTTTACGACAAGCGCTATAGTAATAATATGTTTTGATACGCAATTATATATATTTGACGTCTCGTATGTGTTGTAGAGTTATTATCTCCCTTCGACCATACCTGATTACAATTACATGTACTATTCTCATGGGATAGGTTGACAGTGGCGTCACCGATTGTTTGTATTGCTAGACCAAGTCTGTTTTAATAAATAGGTAAACGCCACCCAAATAGCTACCTTCAGTAAATATTGTAAGCAGCGGTAAGCATTAATCCGCGGTAGCTTGGTAGTTTTCCTAAACTACACATCTGGACATTGTGGGTTCAAATCTTACAGATTTGTCATTCTTTTTTTTTTTATTTTATACCTTTTCAAGAACTAAATATAAGCAAAAATATCTTAAGAGCGACTTTTTAATTTTCTATTTTGCATATCTTTTAAAGTTAAATCTAGCTTATATTAGGGATATACATGTTTGTCCGTTTTCCAGAAGAGAACGTTAACCGCATCTAAGCGAGTTTAAAAGTTTTAAAATCGACTTCAAATGGTTTTAAACGTGACCGTAAATGTGATTTTGAAAGTGAGTGTCCATTCCAGGGCGTTTCCTCAAATGCAGTTCTCCTTTATTCGTGCGTCTCATATGTGACGTTTGTTTTGTCATGGTATTTTCGTTCTGTATCCTTTTTTGGTGCCTCGGGAAGGCTGTGCTTCGTGATTTTGGCATTTTCTGGGTATCTTTTCTTAAAGTTTAGTTCGACGTTTCGGTCATCTGTACTAAATACAAGCTTTGGCAACGTGATGTAATCGCTGTTGTTGTGTGCTATTTGATGTTGTTTTAAATCAGCAGTAACTGTAAGTGGTATATAACAAATAACTTACGAAAACTCTCAATAAATGCTTTGCAGTATAACAAAATCGTTATCCGCGTTCTTTAAAGGGGATATATGTTCTGTCTTGGAAGTATGCCCTTCCTCGCCGAACGGTTCTCAATAACAAATGTACCACTTATAAACAACAGGAAATAGTATTTTGAATATGCAATCTATTCTAAAATCTATTCAAGGAAACTTGCTGTCAAAACTGACGGCGATGTGTTTTCGCGTGACATCCAGTTATGAACACGACTAGTAATGTAAAGATAAAACATGACGGTGTAAATATAAAAAAATAAACTGTGGTCGTCGCTAAAATTGAATTCCGCTACTCTTTTCTTCATCTAAGAAATGAACGAAATAATTCCAAATTAAGCAATAGCGAGACAGGATCTTATACGAGTGGTCGTTTCGTATGCAATTTATGACCAAGTGTTATACATTCGTTGTGAAATGACCATGAACGGTGAATGAGAATAAATTGTTAATATACATATATATTACGCCCGCTGTCTTCATAATCGTATGAATGTTGAAAATACAAAACAATTTAAGTGATTTCTTAAGAGAGAGAGAGAGAGAGAGAGAGAGAGAGAGAGAGAGAGAGAGAGGCTACTATTTAAGTGATTATTTCATACGAATCCGTGAAATAATTCTTTTGCAAGCTTCATACACTCGATATGAAATGACCATGTGTGTCAGATTCTATTAAGAAAGTTATAAAGGGTCTTATCTCGAACCAAAAGAACAGATTTTGTGCCGTCGAGATCGCAATTTCTTTACCACAGACGCACAATGGCACAGTGTGTCTAACCAGGTTTTATCTGCGGTGTTTAATATAGATCCGACAGTTGAAAGTCCTATATAAAGCCATATAAAGTGAGTTAAGAGTCACACATACACAAGGTGAGACACCACCATAAAGCTACTGCCTTCCTAGTGAGCATGCCTACATAGGATAGCTGTCGATAACTGGCTGTCCAATATATAACATGAACTATATATATATATATATATATATATATATATATATATATATATATATATATATATATATATATATATATATATAGTTCGAAAGTAAGTATAAAGTTTAACTATATATTGAAATGCTTTTGAGTGTTATGTCAGTTTCCATTCAAATATCAGGCCAATATCTATCCATTATCGTTCAAACTGCAGTGAATGGAAAAATGGCTATTACAAACATGTACTTAAATGAAAAAGACATATAACATAAATATTTGTGACCAGGAAAGTTGGATATTTATTGAAAACAAAATGTTTAACCAAATTAGTCAATGAATTAATATATTAGTCAGTGCTGACTCGTCATCTATTTGAAAATAACGCGCGCCATTTTATGAAACGAAGGGAACATTTAGTAAATTAAACAACTTACAGTCATTGTTGAAATAAAAGAAAACCACTGTCTTTATAATAAACTAAAGCAATCATACCATAGAACAATATTTTAAAGTAATATGTACTAACAAATAACTGTTTTTAAGTGAGTTTATTCAAGTACTCAAGTATGGAAACCTTTTTGCACGGATGACGGATAGATAACTAAAGTGATAACTACCCGATATCAGGCAAATTGGGAAAATGTTGAATAACTCCCTTAGTGACGGACCAATGTCGAAAAAATTTCGGTCCGAGGCATATGGCTGACTAAAGTGATATCTGTCCGATATCGCACCAACATGTATCCGACAAGATGTCGGTCCGACTTAATGTCGATGAGCAAAATGATATCGGTCCAATATCATTTACGATATCTAGTCGATAAACAAAGGATATCAGTCCGATGTAGTTAGACATATGTTTGCTGACTGGGTTTATGGTGTCCCCGCAGTAGAAATGGTTAAGTAATGTTTTCATATTTCGCACTGTTTGTTTCTTATTGTTGGTTTTGGTGGATCATGTCTAGCCTTGCGATCACCTCATTAGGGAAGTGGCAGCTGGTTACTTTGCTTTCCTTTGGTCTGTGGCTTGTATACTGTCTGCCATGGTTTGTTTTCTCTCCCTTTTGGTAGTATTGTTAGGCTAAGTTGTGTGATTGTGACTCGTCTGGACAATTTATGTACTGTTTGCATATGCAATAAGGCTCAAAAACCGACTACACAGATACCCATGTTGTTCTGTACCTACGTATTTAGCGTATATAACTTATCTAGCCCATTAATACCTAATCATAAATATTAGAATGGTCTATTATCTACATAAATGGATGATATGTAAAAATGGACTTGTTTTGTGAAAATAAAATGCAAAGTTCACAGCAAACAGTGTCGACCCTAATTTGCAAATGTCCCTTTCGTGGGCAATAGGCATTATATGTTCAAATGTATAGTTGTTTATTATTATATTAAAATTCGCATTTTATAACTAAATACAATGAATTTATATGCAATCGCTTAGACAGCATCACGAAAACATACCTATATAATTTTGACCCCCTTAAACCCCACTTTTATATAATAACTGGGGTTTACAGGGGTATACATTATTTTTCTTATTTCTGCTCAAAACATAGATTGTGGGTACTCGTTAGAACCGCCTGCCTGCTCAAAACATAGATCGTGGGTACTCGTTAGAACCGCCTCTTGGCAGGCGGTTCTAACGAGTACCCACAATCTATGTTTTGAGCAGAAATATGAAAAATATCGGAGTTTTTTTATCTAAAAATTTTCAGTTTTTGGAGAAGAAATTTTCTATATATTTGAATAGGCGTGTTTTCGTAATGGAAAGTTCTTATTTAAACAGCCCCGCAAGCTGTTTTCAATTTTATGGCACATATTCCATAACCTATGTAAAATAAGATCGCTTGCCAACAATTTATACACAGTAGCATTGTATTGACAAAATTTGAGACGGGGCACACATAAATAAACCTTTAAGTTAAGTGTATACGCGAAATCGGAACAGCGAAAACAAGGTCATACTTCTCATCCTTATCAGGACCTTTTCTAGTTTCCTGTGAAAAAAACCTTAAAAAATGTACATGTACAGTCTTTTATAGAGAAAAGCAAAACGTCTGGTGTATCTGAACTAAGGCTTTTGCTCATATATAAAACACATTTTTTTTCAACCAAAAAGTGTCTTATTTCCGCATAAAAACATATGTGGTAGGTATTCATATATGCGCCGCGGCAAGGCGCTTATAATAAGTACAAACCACATATGATTTTATGCAGAATTAAAAAAAAACAACAACATATTTACCTATTTACCTGATACTCCTTATTATCTAGGGCAATAGGTTTAGCTAAGGCCCACTTTTGAATGACGCCTAAACAATTACAAGGCAATTAATTGGTACATGTACAATTGTCAACGTGAAAGGTAGTTATACCTTGGTTAACCTAAATACTCGGACAGACTATCGGATCATTCATCATGTCGATAAAGTTTGGGCGTCTCTTGATCGAGCTTGCCAATGTCTCCAAGCAAATTAAGTAGATAACCGGTTCGAAGCTTACCTTGAGCAATTTTCAGACCGGCACTATATTTACCGTAAATATTTGGACATGTAAACTCTTTAATACACTGATGCTGAAATTTATAGCGATTTCATTTGATTTACACGTTTGTGTGTGTGTGTGTGTGGGGGGGGGGGGGGGGGGGGGGGTGTTGTGGTATTTCACGGATTGAGGTATGCGAGCCAAACAATCGATCGTATTGTATTTTAGTTCACCAGAGCTTATAGGACAGACCATCGTAGGCGTCGTCTGCGTCTGCGTCGTCAACGTTTTCGAACGAGATATCTGAAACTCCTCTAAAAATCCTTTGAAATTCTTCTTCTCAGGCAAAACCGTGGATTTTCTGTACTATTGTAGCTGATGACATGAAAGTTGATTTATGCAATCAGCTAAATATACTTTTATAAATACCAACGGTAAGTAAGTAATTAAGTAAATTCTTTATTTTACGAGGGTAACCCAATTGGTTTTATCAATCTTCCTTGGGACCCTCAACAAAACTACATACACACAAATACATACAACGAGTTATTTAAAACAATGATTGAAATAGAGCGGTGCACGAGATAATGGTACTTATGGTATATGCTACCAGCAAAGGCCCAGGAGCGACGGCCTGCTTGCAGACATGAAGCAAATTGACCAGACAACGAAGGTTATCAGACATCTAGCTCCACTAGATGATTTTGTTTTTTGATTTTGGTTTTACGGCCCTTTCAAGAATATTTCACTTATATCGAGCCGTTCATCAAAGGAGAACATAAACCGGAGAACCCGGGGAAAAAAACACCTAACCTTCCGCAAGCAGAACTTGGGTTTCCCACATGTCACCCGAGTGAGGCTAGAACCACAGCGATAAAAAACATAATGAATTTAGAGTCAACTGTCCTATCAGCTGTGCTACGGGGGCCCGCCTCCACTAGATGAATAGGCATGCGTATTTGAGAACGTTCTCACAGAGGACAAAAAGTATCTTTATCTCGTGTCACTACTCCAATATGAAAACTATGCCAGAGCATATGGTTTTATGCGTAAATGTAATAGCTATGACTGATTAAGGATAGCATGTAATATATACATACAGCATGACAACACGAGAGAGAGAGAGAGAGAGAGAGAGAGAGAGAGAGAGAGAGAAAAGGAGAGAAAGAAAGAGAGATTCATTATAAAAAAAAAAGCAAATACAATATACGTAATCGAAGTACTGAATTACTGACGGCGGAGGCCTAAGTATTGTATATGTAATAAAATGCTTATTAACCTTTAATCCAATCCGTACACGTCTTAATAAAACTATCCAGTGATTTTGATTTTTTTTTTATGTTAATGGGGATGCTGTTCCAAACCACAACGCCTGAGTATGATAAAATACCCTTGAATAAATTGCATTTTGGTTGTGGCAATAAGTAATTCTTGGGTCACAGACCTTAAATTAGACGCAGTATTATCGAGATTCACATCGCGCATTTGGAATAACTCCTGTAAATAGGTTGGTGCCAAGTTGTTATAAATTTTGTACATAATGTTAGCTTTATTAAGAAATACAGTTTGAGCAAATGACAGAATATCTAAACCTCTTAAGCGCCTCGTGAAAACCATTATAGGTTTGCGACAAGATTAATTTACAAGCCCGTCTTTGTAATGTATTTATTTTACTTATATTGCTATTAGACGTATTAGACAAACCGTACTGCAATACTCTAAATGCGGCTTAATGTAAGCATTATAAAATAACACTCTATGCTCGTTTGATAAATACTGCCGTGTTTTGCTAAGTAGCCATAAATAAGAAGATACCTTTTTGGAAACGTGGAGAAGCTAAATATTCCACAACAAATTTTCATCAACTTGTACACTCAGTATTTTGCTGATAGTTGTCATCTTGATATCAATTTCATTGTATCTCAGAGATAGATTGGGATTTTGTAAGTTGCTTCTTCTCTGTCTGCTAGTAATCAACATAAGATTTGTTTTCTCGGTATTTAAAACCATGCCATTTTGTCTACACCAAACATGAAGTGCATTTAATGAAAATTGTAGACTGGATTCAAGCTGACATTTGTTCTAGGTCCACCAGATTCAGTACTTTGTTTTATTTTTTTTCTTCTAAAACCGCTGGACTAATTGAGACCAAACTGCATACAGAGTCTCAATAGTGTTGGGAGATCATAGTTTGTTCATAGGACAAGATGGCCGCTATGTCCATATATGGTAAAAAGAATTTGAAATTCTTCATCTCAGGAACTGAAAGACTGATATCCTTGAAACTTGGAATGCAACAGTTGGAACTATAGCTCTACCTGGTTTATTCAAATGATGACAATTCATTGAATTTGGCCTATTTTACAACAAGGTCAATTTAGGTGTCCAAGACTTTTGTATGGCAAAAAGACAAAGCTCGATATTTAGCACAGCAGACCTGAAAGCCCGGTGAGCTTATAAGAAAGTAAATGTTCCATTGTCCGTTTTTTTGTTATGGTCGTCCTCATCAACACTTGGGCGCTGGTGATTGGCCTATGGACCTATTGTTTGCAACATTTGAACCTGGTGTTGAGATTTGGTACCAATAAAATCTATTTACACTCCTCCCCGGAAGTTTTAATTGCTGACTGGTCTGAGGCGGTGGATCTAGTTTGCTCTTTATGGTGACCTTGTGAATGCTCGCTGCGGTGCTTGTACATGTTTTGTTCTGTTTGTTCTTATTGTTGTCTTCAGTAGATCCTGTCCAGCATTGTGATCACCGTGTAAGGGATGCGGAAACTAGATAGCTACAACATCTGCTTTTTTGTTATGTAAAACTACATTATGAAAACACGCCTATTCAAATATACTGAAAATTTTACCACCAAAATATGAAAAGTTTCAGAAAAAAAAAAAACTGATATTTTTCATATTTATGCACAAAACATTCGACGAGGCGGTTCGAATGAATACCCACAACCTATAGTTTTTGAGCAGAAATAAGAAAAAAATGTATACCCTGTAAAGCCCAGTTTTACTATATAAAAGTGGGGTTTAAGGGGGTCAGAATCATATAGGTATGTTTTCGTGATGATTTAAAATGGAGTGACTCTTGAGAGCTATCAACACACAAATATGAAAAGCTAAAGGGTTGAAGTTTTCTGGATCAGACTAGCTAGGTTCGCCCACAAGCATCAACAGCTAGTGATCCGCATACAACACTTGGTGTTATTTTGTCTGGGAATCACTTGTATCACTTTGTAACCTTTATACCACATTTGCCAAATAACATATGTATCAAACATAAATGACAATAATAGTGATAGGCCATTGTGTCTGCTGATTAGAGACTGAGACAATTTACAGGCAGTACCTATTTGTTTTGAATTATAGATTGCTAGGTTTACATCTAATGACCTTGGTAATAGGTTACATTCAGTTCGAATTTTCACTTACAATGCTATCATTCTGTTTGACCGTTAATAATATTTCATAATTGAAAGAGTTTGGGCTCGTTTTAAACATGATGTTTCTTCTCCACCCACCGAATATTTGAGCAACACTTTTTTTATATAAATATTGATGAATCTTCTACTGTCGACAAAAAGTGTGTAAACAGAATTTTACTCAATAAATTATATATACTTGGTTCATAAATACAATTGTGTTTTTTAACAGAGAATTGAATGGTAATTGGAAACCATTCGTTTTGAAATAAGGTCCGTTCATATACATTTAAAGATCAGATCGTGTTTTTTAGGATATAATGAAGTTTGACCGTTTTGTAATAGGAAAAGGTCATAACGTATGATGGCTAGGAATACAGTAATGCAGAGCACCGTAAACTATTAACTGGACTGTTCACAATTTACGTGCTAGTGCATTTTTAAGTAAAACATGGACATTCTGGTTTTATTTTCTCTCTTCAGGAGTAGCAATATACAGTCGACTCTCGTTATCTCGGCTTTGCTTATTTCGAATAACCGTTTATCTTGAAGTAAAAATATGATCCCTATTTTTTAACATGGCAACCAGGTAAAATATTGTGGAAAAGAGAATTTTCATTATGTCTCTAACTTCAGGAGTCAAAGTACATATTTATTTGTGAAATGTGGTCGTTCGATTGAATTTTTTCCTCTATTCTACAAATTGATATGTCACGGTAAGGGTATCGCGAAGCAATTCAAACAGTCTCTTGTTCTTCGAGAGAAAGAGTCGATTTCGTTAGAGAGTCGACTGTAATACGCAAGGAGTCTCACGCACACCGAATCACTCTATAGTTGGAAATCTATTTTCAATTTTACAAAACTGATTCAATGCGGCTCCTCTATAATTGCAGTTCTCCTCTGTTCGTGCGTCGGTGGTTTCCTACTCTGCGTTGTTTTGTCATTGTATGTGCGCCACTATAGGTATCAAACATGGTTTTTCATGCATTAACATTCACCAGGTCCCGTGGGAGGTGTTGAAAACCGAGGCCTTCAACACCTCCCACGGGACCTGGCGAATGTTAATGCATTGAAAAACCATGTTCGATCGCTATTATTGCGTAAAAAAAACTGAAAACATTTGCTACATTTCGCGTTATTTTTTGCACTATTTTGTTTCGCTTTTTCACCGCTGTCTCGCGAACGTGATTTCCACGGACTATGCTTGTTCTAGGGCAGGGCAGTGCACATCCCGTAACGGCAGCAAATCAGTAGCCCAGGTACGATCATATTGAAAGTTGCGTAGCCGCGCCTTAACAGCGCGTGAATTGCCTTGTTAATACACGACTTTTCGGTGATTAATGCACGACTGTTGATTACGTGCGACACTGCTTTTTATGCAATACTTCTTCTTATTTCGGTGCTTCGAGAAGGGTGTACAATGATCACAAAGAACCCAAAATATTACCCACACTATAAACATGGCGAAACATTGGCTCATCGACCCATTTATAGGCGCTGTACAAAACACTTTAGAGTTACTGAACAGAGATGACAGTGTGTGTATACATGCAAAATATCATTGTTACCGCAGATAAGCATAACTTATTGAATACCCCTGTAACTACATTCAAATAAAGGGTAAACAAACAAATAAAATGTAGCAAAACAACAACAACAATAAAAAAAACAACAACAAAAAACAACGATTCAACGTGTTTTAACCATGAAATCATAATTCTATATATCACATGTTATGTCTTTTTACGATATCATTTCGTCAAAGGATTCTTCATTCTTGCAAGTTCAAAGTGTTCAGTATTACTTTGAGGGGAAACGACACACTGTCAAGAAAAACGACTTAAAACTGATTTTGTTCCTTTCTGGGAAGAAATCTATTCTGTAGGGAATGAATTTGCATCAAGAGGGAGCAAAATTCTTTCCTTGTAGTGTAGATTCCTTTTCCAAAGGAGATCGGCGTGCAATAAAACAAACAGGAAGCCACAACTTTTAGAGTTATCAAATATTAATTTTGGAACAGTAAGTACCAATAGCTTAAAGACAAATGCTACATGTACTTAACAGTTCCTACATTGAAAATGATTTAAAACTTTAGTTTTATATATTGGCTCATAATTTAAAAATATAAAATAAAAGTAACATGTCTACAGGCTAGCATTTATGTAACCTGAAATGAAAATACACAACCCTCAACACATTTTCCGTATATATCGACATATGCCACTGCTGGTGAATTTACAAGGGTGAGTCAATAAGTAACCAGCCTAACTTATTTCCGGTTGAGATCCACCTTTTCTTTTTCGTTGTAATTGCCCTCTAGTGTGATGCACTTAGACCAACGGTGTTCAAGTGCCATCAGCCCAGAACCGAAAAAGTCAGGGTCCTTTCCATTGACCCACACCTCAACTGCCGTCACGACTTCTTCATCAGACCGGAAATGAAGTCCACGGATATCCTTTTTACAAGTTTGGGAATAGGAAGAAGTCGCTAGGAACTAGGTCAGGCGAATAGGCAGGATGTGCTATTAATTCATACCCGTTACGCTCTACAACATCCATTGCAACTTTGCAAGTGTGGACTCTCGCGTTGCCCTGTTGCAGCAAAACACCTTTAGAGAGTTTACCTCGGCGTTTTTCACGGATGGCGGTTCTCAGCTGGTCTAACAAGTTTGCATAGTACACTCCAGCTATTGTACTTCTCTTGGATAAAAAGTCCAACATAATAACGCCTTTTGCATCCCAAAATACCGTGG
This sequence comes from Anodontia alba, assembly GCA_964016985.1. NCBI lineage: Eukaryota > Metazoa > Mollusca > Bivalvia > Lucinida > Lucinidae > Anodontia > Anodontia alba. The sequence continues at coordinate 43,161,970 of OZ024830.1, read as the reverse complement.
CCATCACCTTGCCAGTAGATGGTTTCGTCTTGAACTTCTTTGGCCTCGGGGACCCAGGCCCTTCCCAATGAGCTTTATTCTCTGGCTCATAATAATGAACCCAAGTCTCATTTACAGTCACCAGACGCAAAAGAAAATCATCTTTTGACCTGAAACGCTTCAACAAGGCGCTGCATACTGATGCTCTGGTTGCCATTTGCTCATCGCTAAAGGATTTTGGGACCCAACGGGCTGTTAGTTTGCGCACACCTAAACGATCATGTAAGATTGTTGAAACGCTATCATGTGAAATGCCTAATACCTGCGCTATTTCTTCCACCTGAATACGATTATCAGAGTATACCAGACCCCAAACTTTCTTACACATTTCTTCGTCGGTGGTATCCAGTGGGCGTCCAGACCTGGCTTCATCTTCTAAAGACATTCTACCGCGTTTGAATTCCCTTACCCAGAATTTAACCTGAGCATAAGATGATGCAGAAGACCCATAAACATCGGCTAAATCGCCGTGTATTTCCTTGCCTGTTTTACCTTTTAAAATACAAGTACCGAATTACAGCACGGTACTCAACTTTAGATGAAAAGCATGCCTTTGCATCACTAGCCATGTTTTACATTCAATATCTTATTAAAGAATGACTCGATACGTGTGCAATTTTGTACCCATGTATAAAACATATATTGAAACAAAGCATGAAAATCGTGACCGTCTCGGTCCATCGGAAATAGGCTGGTTATTTATTGACACGCCCTCGTAATGTCCACAATAACATAATTATATTGCCTTAGCTTTTATTTATACCATTTCAATCAGACTGAAGAAGGAAACAATAATGATGCTTAGCCAAAGTTTATTTGTCAGCCGAAGGTAAGGTGGTGCAAACACCGTTTGCGTCACTTTCCACCAAATCCTTATAACGATCCGTTTTTCCATGTGTTGGGCCTTGCCGGCCTCGGTGGCTCAGTTGGATGCGCCGTCCGACTGGAGACCAGGAGGTCGCGGGTTCAATCTCCGCCGAGATCGGCAACATTCTTTCGTGGAGATTGATCATGAAATATTTTCTACGGTCATTCTCTCCCTTCCGCTGATTCAAGAAGGGCAGTTGTCAGTTTCTGGCGAAAGAATGCGCACAATACTGGTTAACCGCTTCGAGGACTAAGCCTGCCCAGTAAACGTGTGGTTAGGTAAACTGACCGCGCTCGACATGACCCCATTGGGTTGACTGGGCCGTAAAACCTCAACACAAACAAAATCTGTTGGGCCATACAAAACTTTGCTACAACGGAATTCTAATAAAACAAGGCATCTCGAAAACATGCCTATATAATTTTGACCCCGTTAAACCTCACTTTTATATAGTAAAACTGGGGTTTAAAGGGGTATACGTTATTTTTCTTATTTCAGCTCAAAAGCATAGATTGTGGGTACTCGTTATATAACCGCCTCTAACGTTCTAACGAGTACTCACAATCTATGTTTTGTAAAGCATATATTGTCGGTACTCGTTAGAACAGCCTCGTCGAGGTGGTTTTAACGAGTAGTCACAATCTATGTTTTTAGCAGAAATAAGAAAAATATAAGAATTGTTTTATCTGAAAATTTTCATTTTTGGTGGTAAAATTTTCAGTATATTTGAAAAGGCGTGTTTTCGTAATGGCGTTTTCTCTAGAAGAAGTGTCTACGAGATAACAGAACATTAAATGAAAAGAAAGGGTCACTGAGCTAATATCCGTTTTATTAAAAACATGACTTCTACCCCTAATAGTTTAGTGGCACAACTATACACAACTATACATAAAATCACGAAACAGACGTGGTATCCCATTCAGATAAAATAGATATGTCTTATAAAAAGGAAATTGACCTTACTAGCATGGAAATAACTCATTTTAGTGAGAAATAATCCAATAAGATATATTTTATTATTATATAAATTATAAATAGATTGCTTTTCACATGCTCAGAGCCGCCTTCAGCCCAACCCATATACGCGGGATGTTCGAAATGAATTGCTTATTTCTATTTGGAGATTTCAAATTTCAAATTAGCCCAAAAGTACTCATTTCATGCCCTCGAAGTGCTCCTCGTGGCTAGAAATGCAAAGTTTCAGCCGATGTATCCACTTCTTGAAGGCGTCACGGTACGCTGATTTGGGCACAGTAATAAGGTACTGATGAATGGCAGATCCAAGTGCCTGTCGGGACTGGTACTTCCGCCCAGCAAGGATGCTTTCAATTTCGGAAACAGAAAGAAATCACATGGGGCAAGGTCTGGGGAATACGGGGAGTGAGGCAAAACAGTTACTTTTTCTTTCTTCAAAAACGCCGTAACTATTGCGGAGGTATGAGTTGGGGCATTTCATGTAGAAGACGGACATGTTTAAAACCAGTGGCAGGGCGTCGTTTCTGATAATACTTTTTCAGTTTCTTCAGTACTACGTCTTTGTAGTACTTTCCGGTGATGCTTTTGCCCTTTTTCACTGGCACTTTTATTGCGACTCCTACACCAGAGAAGAAGATTGCATACAAAACCTTCTTTGTACTCAAAGAACGTTTAGCAATTATTGGGCGTTTGCTGTGTTTAGTGGCCCAGATCTTATTGCTAACCTTTCTGACGGGCTCAAAATAATGGACCCAGGTTTCATCACCTGGGACGACATTGGCAAACTGCTTTTTATCATATTTTGGAAACATTTGAAGCAGCTTTTTGGCCACTTTAACCCGTTGCCTCTTTTGCTCGTCAGTCAACAGATGTGGTACCCATCTGGCAGAAATCTTTCTGACTTTCAAATGCTTCTTCAAAATAAGGTGAACCGTTGATAGTGATATGCCTACCTTTCGTGCAATATCACGAACTGTAAATCTGGCATCTCCTTCAATGATTTCTTTTATTTTGGAAACGATTTCTTTACGAGATGCAGATTTTGGCCTACCTGATTTCGGTGCATTTTTGATGGACACTACACCAGACTCAAATTTCTTTTTCCACCGCCGAACTGTGTCATAAGACACACAAGAAGGTCCAAAAGCAGTAGAAATTTCAGTCATCAGCTTCTTCAAAGAACAACCAAGTTTTGAGCGAGCTTTGATGTAAGCCCGTATTTCATCTTTTTTGTCGACGCTTCTACCAACCATTTTTACTGCAGTGGTCAATGACTGCGTGTATTCAAATGGCAAATTTTATGTCTTACACTTAGTCTAACATGTACATTTATATACCATTGTGTAGATATTGAATAGCCCTATACAGGTATGTATTGGTTTTTATCGTGCCCCACGTGGATATCGAGCTAGAGGACAATAAGCAATTCATTTCGAACATCCCTCATATCACGAATTCCAGTATAAAATATGTTCTAAAATTAGATATCACATTTTAGTGACGTCACCAATAGTTACGCCGACGTCTACGCGCTCATTTAATACATAAATGGGGTCTGGTGTTGACTGTTATTGCCATAATTTGACATTTGATATTGGATATGACGTTAATATCCACCAATGAATACCAATATTGATCAAGGCTGTCGCCTCGGTCAATATTGGTATTGTCTGGTGGATGTCACGTCATATCCAATACCATAATAGTCAGTTATTGTGTATTGTTAAATGTTAGATTCTACAATTTTGTGAAAAAGTGTTATTTCAATAGTTGTAACTAGTTTAGAACCAAATATCGCATGCTTAATGCTAAAAGGCACTATAAAATATACTTAATTCAGCAAATTTTGCCATTTTGGAATAAGATAACTGCCATATTTTGGCTTCAGAATAAATTGCTTATTTGACGATTTTACAAAATGGCGAATTAGTAGCTTATGTTTTTAAGATGAATGGACATTCTTCTAAGGCCAGAAACCTTGACAAAGGTGTTTTTCCCTTTCTTAGTAGGAGTCGAATCTGAAAGGAAAGAATTTGCTCCGCGCCGTATCAGTTGTTTTTCTTTCAGAGTAGTCCCATTTTCGTGCCGGCGAGCACACTGGAAGCAATACATGATGTCTGCCTTATACAACATTGCGTAAAAACGTCCAATAGATTAAAATATTCAATGGATTGGCTACAGTTTCAGGGACTCAACCCTGTCAAAATGTTTTTGCCCTTCTTCTGCAAAGGGTTCTACTCTAAAAAGAGAATTCGCACCCCATTTTCGTGTAGGGTAGTCTCATATTTTAGCTCGTCTGGACGAAGAGCTATTGCACTATTCCCGGCGTCGGCGTCCACATTTACGTTAAAGTTTTTAAGAGCTAATATTTTCCAGACCATTTGATAGATTTGGTTCATATTTGATATGATAATATGTATAGTTCCAAAGTTTTAATCAGCAATACCCCAGCCCATTACCTCAAGGTCAAGGTCAAGGTCATAGACTTACACCTTTTTTAATGTTAAAGTTTTTTAAGAGCTCATATTTTCCAAACTATATGAGGAATTTTGTTCACATTTAGTATGATGACAGATACAGTTCTATAGTTTTATTCAGGAATACCCTGCCCATGCCTATGACCTCAAGGGCAAGGTCAAAGACTTAAAAAAGTTTATATTAAAGTTTTTTAAGAGCTCATATTTTCCAAACCATAAGATGGGTTTTATTCATATTTGGTATGCTGATAGATACAGGTCCAAAGTTTTATTCAGCAATACCCCCTGGCCATGCCCATGGCCTCAAGGTCAAAGCTAAGGACTTAGAAATTTTATATTGAAGTGTTTTAAGAGCTCATACTTTCCAAACGATATGATTTGGTTCATATTTGGAATGATAATAGAAACAGGTTCAAAATTTTATTCTTCATCACCTCCACCCATGCCTATGACCCCAAGGTCAAGGTTACAGGCTTAAAAATTTTATATTTGATCCCTGATAATGTCGAATTCATGACAACAAATGACCAAACCATAGCACAAGAAATCCTATCATGAACTAAAATGCCATAACATTCCCTCTCACCGTAATAATCCTAAGTATTGGGACAGATAGGCCTAAGCAAACAGTGCAGACCCAGACCAGACTGGTCCTGAAGAGCACCCCGACACTCCAGCATCTCCCCAATTCCAGGCGAGCTATACTGTCTGCTGACAGCTCTTGTTTTTTGAAGGTAAGATCAAACTAGAAGCAGGAGAGTAAACTGAAATCAATCAGTTTCTGCAGAAGAGCATACTTGAAGCCATTAAAGTTGTCTCCCTTGTATAACATGGTAGACAATCTTCCTGTAGATTAATCTGTTTATAACATAAGGGAATAGATAGGCACCTCTATCAAAATGGGTATTGTCTCTTTTCTGAAAAGGCGTCTACTCTGAAAGGAAACAGTTTGCTCCAGTCCTTCCTTTAAAATTACAGTCAGCCCTCTTTATACCGACACTCGATACAACGACAAAATTCGTTATAGTGACAATTTGAATGTAACGAAACCTTCGCTGAAAAGGTGACAGTTAATAAGGAATTATGCAAGAATATCGTATTAAAACTTCAAGTAACATATGTTTGGGATATTTGTTAGAATCGCCTCACTTCTGTGAGGAAATAAGAATAAGGTCTTTCTTACATATCTTTCTGTCCATTCAGGATTCTTTACAACAGCAAATTCATTTTAATGGCAACATCTTCGGCAACAAATGCTGTCGTTGTAACGAGGGTTCACTGTATCATATCTACAGAGGGGCGTATGTGCAGTGTAGGAGAGCAAACTTGAAGTTGCAAAAAATATTTACATTGTACATGGGCCGGCCTCGGTGGCTCAGTCGGATGCGCGTCAGACGCGATCAGGCGGTCTTGGGCTCGATCCCCGCCTTGTCCGGCAATTCTTTCGTAGAGTTCGTAGATTGATCACGAAATAGTTTCGCTTTCGTGCGCTGATTTTAGAAGGGCAGTTGTCAGTTTCAGGTGAAAGAATGTGCGCAAATACTTGTCAACCGCTTAGGGAACTAAGCCTGCCCAGGAAAATTTTTGGTTAGGTAAACTGACCAGCTCGACATGACCCTTATGGGCTGACTGGGCCGTAAATCCTCAATTAAATACCTTGTACATAGCAGAAATCTAGCAACTTGAGTGTGTCGAGTCAGCTTAATGGCCTCGCGTATAAATCCCACATATTGAGAACGTTTTTAATGTTAGGCTCATGCCACTGTATTCTTCTGTTACACATATCAGAAATGCCATAAATTATGCATCCTTTTGCAGCACTGGTATTTGGCTTATACCCAAAATTGTCTTTAATATGCTAGGGCATTTTCTGTTGAGGGAACTGAGTAGTATTACACTTGGTGGATTTTCTGTCATTTTTGACAAAGGAAATAACTTTTGTGGCTTCCTGTTTACTTCCCTGCACAACAAATTCCTGAAATGGAGTCTAGACTAAAAAGAAAGAATTCTTTTTAGAGCAGACGCCTTTTCAAAAGGGGAGAAAAATATTTACAGAGTTGGCTCCTATTACGAAAACACGCCTATTCAAATAATTTGAGCAGAAATAAGAAAAATAATGTATGCCCCTATAAACCCAACTTTTACTATATAAAAGTGGGGTTTAAGGCGGTCAAAATTATTTAGGCATGTTTTCGTAATGTTTGAAAGTGTATCAGTCCACAAGTGTCAACATTCTTCGAATTCTGCTCGAATACATTCAAAGCAGGAAAATAAATCTTAACACATACATCTTGATAAAACTAACACAGCATTTCTTGAGGTGCATGTAAATAAGTCTTTTTTACTGACAGTTCCGCTGCAGCACTTCCTGGTTACCTGCTCTAATAGTTTGCCTTAGAATAATACTACATGTATTTTAAAACTAGTCATGCCATAACATTTTCCAAACGACACGTTTATGTTAGAGTTAGGTAAGTTTTAACCACAAACAAACCTTGTAAAACTTAAATATATGTTTACCGCAAAAATAACTTTATTTTTTCCAGTGTTTACCCAGTAAGGACACCGCGTCGTTACTTCACGGCGACGTCAAAATGACATTGTTTCATCACGAAAACGGGCCTATATAATTTTGACCCTCTTAAACCCCAGTTTTATTTTAGTTAGTATAACTGGGGTTTATAGGGTATATATTATTTTTCATATTTTGCTAAAAACATAGATTGTGAAGCGGCTCTAACGAGTGCCCACAAGCTATGTTTCGAGCAGAAATATGAATAATATCTTTTTTTATCTGAAATTTTTTCTTCTTTTGTTTTGGTTGTAAAATTTTGAATATATTTGAATTGGCGTGTTTTCGTAATGCTACGTTGTGCACTTGTTGGACAAACACTAGAAGGACGCGTAAAATGAAACTGCATGCTACTGAAGCAAATATGATTATTGTAGCCGTATGTAAATCAGACACACCACCCAGCATTACGAACTCATGCCTATTCAAATGTATTGAGAATTTCACCTTGAAAAATTAAAACTTTCAGATGAAAAATTCTGGTAATTTTCATATTTCTGCACAAAACATAGATTGTGCGTATTTGTTAGAACCGCCCCGGTGATGCGGTTCTAACGAGTATCCACAATCTATGTTTTGAGCAGAAATAAGAAAAATAATTTATACCCCTGTAAAAAAGGTAAGAGAAAAGTTTTACTACATAAAAGTGGGGTTTAAGTGGGGTAAAATTATATAGCCATGTTTTCATGATGGTCTCTGCCTCTGAATCTGGTGTAAATTTTATAAAACTATTGCCAGACATTCCCAAGAAAATTAATATCTAGCCACTAGGTCAGACCAATGAAACCGTCAATGTGTTATTAAGGTAACATCTGTGAACATTCCAATGAAACGCAGTGTTTGTAATAGACCTTATGATTATTTTATTAATCATTATTAAAGAAAACCTGCCTCAGAATAAAGAAGTCAATAAACATAATGATCAAATGACTGTTGTGCAGACTGTTACTTTAATAAAACCATAGAAAGAAACAAAGAAGAAGAAGAAGAAAAAAAAACAAAAAAAAAAAAAAAAACAAAAAACAAAACAAAAAACAAAAAAAAAAAACACACACACACACACACACAAAAAAACAACAATAAAACAAACAAAAAATAACACACGCACACGCATACGCACACACAAATTAATAAATATAAAAAATAAAACGCACACCCCCCACCCCCCACCCCCCCCCCCCAACCCCCCAAAAAAACAACAAAAATAAATAAACAAAAAACAAAACAAAAAAAAAAAAAACACCTATTGAGCTGGAGTACAGCACTTCCTGAAACATTGTATGTGTGCCGAGCAAAGATCAGATTTGACTGCGCTGATAACTCTTCGCTGTGGACTTTGTGGGTAGACAAGGATCAAAAACGTCTTTGGACGGACGGACAGTGAAAACTTATCAGACTTTGTGAACGGATTCTTCGTTGGCCGTTCATCCAGTCTTGTTGGAAATACTGGAACCCTTCTCATTATTGTTTTACAATACAAGGAGTGTGGTAAAAACAACCGACAACATTGCTTTGTTTACAAGGCATCACGAAAACATGCCTAATAGATATAATTTTGACCCCCCTTAAACCCCACTTTTATATAGTAAAACTGGGGTTTACAGGGGTAGACATTATTTTTCGTATTTCTGCTTAAAACTTAGATTGTAGGTACTCGGTAGAACCGCCTCATCGAGGCGGTTCTAACGAGTACCCACAATCGAGGCGGTTCTAACGAGTACCCACAATCTATGTTTTGAGAAGAAACATGAAAAATATCAGATTTTTTATCTGAAAATTTTCATTTTTTGGTTGTAAAATTTTCAGTATATTTGAATAGGCATGTTTTCGTAATGGCAATTTATACATGGATCACTGAAATCTACCACTGACAGTGTAAAGACACAAACAACAATAAATGAGCGCAATGTCAGAAAACGTACTCACGGACATGTGCGCCCAGTGAAGATTCAGATCAGCCAGTGTCTTCGCGCAGGTAGCTCAGTCTTCAGAGGGCGGATTTTGGACAGCGAAAAATTTCTTAATGCGGACAACGAAGACACTGATAAGACTACGCGGAAGCAGTCAATGGCAGCTTCTCGATGGTTTCATATATGGCGTTTGTTTCCTCACTGTTTGTTCCTCATCTCTCCTTCTTTTGGTGCCTCGGGAAGAATGTGCTCCGTGTTTTGAGCAGAAATATGAAAAATATCAGAATTTTTCATCTGAAAATTTTCATTTTTTGGTGGTAAAGTTTTCAGTATATTTGAATAGGCGTGTTTTCGTAATGGTTGCTTTTTTGAAAGCTAGCGGCGGATAACCTGCGAAGACTCAGACCGCGCAAATGCGCATGTTTGTACTTGGTGCGCATTCGAAAGTTACTTGTCATTACGGTGTGACTATAGTGACGTACTTGCGCCATCATTTCGCCATTTTCTTATATATGCTTCAAAGTTCAAACAGCACTTGAATGCGGCAATCTGTCGGTTTCCTTTGTCTTTTCGTGGAAGGATTGTCGCCCACTTTCTCGGATGACATTAGACGGCAACTCCTACTTGGCGCAATGAGCCATTTAATGAAATATGATATCATTGAATTAACCGTATGATCCGGTTATGCTGTGATTAGTCGCATTTTTGTATTAGTCATGTATGCTCTGAATGATTATTGCGACAAAAGACTGCCCTCGAAATACATAATGCGACTACCACAACATAACCGGATCACGCATTTAATCAAGGACATCACATTTCACGGCTTATTTCGACAGCTATGGTCCTGTTAGTGGTCGGACAACTTTATAACTCAATCAACACGCTGAGCATAAAAATAGTACGCATTACTTTTTTGCAGTATTTGAAAACAAATAAATTAATTCATTGCCAGAAATATGAATACAACTTTGATTAATTAACGCAAAATTTATCAAATAATTAAATTTTAACTGTGTCCATTTACCTTTCAGCGACACAACCCTACATTTTTGAAACAGATATTGTTTAAAAATATATATGACACTGAATTGGTGTCAGCATTTCGTCCGACATCGTCTCCTCATGTCCATTCAACAATCAGAGGGGTTTCTAGCTCCTGGAGCCTAGGTGGCTGTGGATTATGGCGTAAAATAGAGCCTATGGAATGTTCCACACATATTCAATAGGAAAATGTGAAGAGAGCTGGCTAATGTGAACGTTCGATGGTCTTCTCTTCCAGATACTTATCTCGCTCGGTGTGAATGAGCTTCATCATTTATTAATATATTTGGCCCGATAGCACAAGCTAAAGGGGAGTGTATACACCTTTAAGCGTCGGTAACTCCCCTCAAACTTGTGAAACGGGGTATACTCTAAAACGAGATGAGGGCAATTGATTGTGTTGGGTTTTAACGATACGTCAACTCTTATGGGTCATTTTGTGTCGTCTCCCAGAGAAAGGGAGAATAGAGAAAGAAGAGCTAGTAGAGGAGATGAAAGAGACGGATAGGGAAGATGAGGGCAAACTATTATTGGGAGTAAATTCTTTCAGTTTTGGAAGACGACCGAAGGAACCAAAGTCTTTCTTTTAAAGTAAACCGTCACGACAACATGCCTATATAATTTTGATCCCCTGAAATCCCACTTTTATATAGTAAAACTGGGATTTACAAGGGTATACATTATTTTTCTTAGTTTGCTTAAAACATAGATTGCGAATACTCGTTAGAACCGCTTCGCCGAGGCGGTTCTAACGAGTAACCACATTCTATGATTAGATCAGAAATATGAAACATATCAGATTTTTTTTTATCTGAAAATTTTTAGTTTTTGGTGGTAAAATTTTCAGTATATTTGAATAGACATGTTTTCGTAATGTAAAGATATTCAGTGAACTTAAGGCATTCACGTGGACGTCAAGGATTTGATTTACTTCTGTAGTGGTCGTCTATAAGTGTCCAATTCTGTATAAACCGCAGGTTAGTACTTCCAGGTTAGTTGATTCCACCACACCATAAACCATAAATGAGTCCACTTTATATCTGTCAGTTTCCTATATGTCGCTCATCAGGTATGCAAAAATATAAGTAAAGATTAAGTACCCAGGAAATGTCACAATATCAAAGCAGTCTTCCTAAGGCACAAAAAGAGAGCGAAATGAGGAATGAACAATACCAAAAGAAACGCAATATATAAAATTACGGACGCACAAAGAATAACTGCAACAGAGGAACCGCCTTGGAAGGACCAGTATAACTAGTAATAATGTTTATAGAGAAAACAAATGCATCCCCACCGCAAATTTGCACTTTTTCTACCTACTGCTGTGACCTTGCAAATTAGGTCAGGGTCACAAAAATCTAATCAGTTCTTTATTATGTTCCAATTACATATCCATGAAAATTTGGTAAAATCCAATCACTGGTTCAAAAGAAATTGTGCAGACAAGACAGTTTGACGCCGACGCCATCAGGATCCGCACCAAAATTAAGGTGAGCCCTCCCCTTAGATGGGGGACATAAAACACTGCAGAGAAAGATATCCACGCTATCTAGTATAGAAGACATCTATGAATAGCAACGATCACATAACCTAGCTTACCAATTACATAGAGAGGAAGAGAAAGACAGAGAAAAAAGACAGACAGAACACAATAAGCCCAACAGCGAGCAGCCACAAGGCCACACAAAGGCCAAATAACACCAGAACAACCACCTCAGAACGATTAATAATAAAAGCTACGGGGAGCCTGATCTGGGCCTTTGTTACGCTGAGGGATGTCATAGAAGTTTCTACCAGAACGATAATACTAGGCATTTCATTGCAATCAATGAGTCAGTATCTAAAATTGCAAACGATAAGAATTTTTTTTTTTTTATTTTTTTCTTGGCAACTCCCGGTGATCCAGGTCTCATAAAACATGTATTTTACTGTTGTTTTTTTCGGACTATTTTGCTAATGAGTATATATGACAATTACATGGACCATGCACTAATTTAACTGATAATAAAACAATAATGATGATTTGCAATTACTTATACTTGTTATCTTTCGACAGCAGCAAAAGGTATGTTAATTCATCAGTTGTACCATATTAACGATCCTTAGAAGACAATTTGCATGAAGTGACAAAGCCTATTTTCTGGGAGAAATAAGAAAAAACATCATATATAGTATATGAGTTTATGTCTTCAAAAATAAGCATCCAGTGTATGGGATTGTCAAGCTTTGACAAACTGTATAGCAAGTACCAATAGTTTGCTTCTTATTTTCACATTACGTTTATTGAAATATTAATCAAGGTCGACATTTCTCATGCAATTAGTCAATTTATGTAGTTGGCTGCTTTATAACAACATGAAGAGCTTTTTAACATCTCAAAATGTAAGAGCAAAACTGTTAACAAATGAAACATTTTAAATAACATGAGGTAAAGTAAATTATAAACTACACGTGTATCAAGCTCGTAACGTCACCCGTTCTAGACCAATGCACAAAAAAGACGGGCAATAGTTTGGCTAATGACATCAAATGTCACGGGAATGACGTCAAACGTCACGAAGTAACCTGTGAGTACTAGTGCTGACGTAGTGTGCTAATGGGTAATAAACAGTTTTCATGCCTGTTTTTCGGAAAAGTCAAAATTATTGCTCCTTGGTGCCTCGGATCGCCCGATACATTATTGCTCGAGGCGGAAGGACAATAGTAAATCGGGCCGTTTCGGCATCTCGGGACCATAATTTTGACTATTCCCGAAACAGCCATGAAATAACTTCATACTAACGCCTACAGGGAAGGGAAGCTATCCGATGTATCTGCTTTACGATACACATCGATTACGCATATACAAGGATAAGGTCTCGTGCAAAATGTAGGCAGTTAAAGGGACTGGAGACAAGTGGTAATCATTGTTTACAAGGGAGACACGTATTGTAACAATAATTTGTGCACTTGAATTATCGGACATGAACGATTTCTAGTGAGTGGATAATACATTGGTGGAAACGGAGTGAGCTTAAAATTTATTTAAAAGAAAAGATACGTTTATAGGAGGTGCCTGAACGTATTTGGAAATACTCTTGCCATCAAAGGAACTTTTCCGTGTCGTTAATGTATATTTAATGTCCGAATACTTTGTACATAAAATTATGTGTCGGTAAATAGGCCAAACCATGAATTACAGTCATTTTCCTAGTACGAGCTTAAAATGTTCGTGTTTAATTGTATATATTTACTTGAAATCTGCAATACAGATTGATCAGCGTAATAAGAATTGATAAATTGAGTACGTAGTTCATATTGAACTAAATCACGTTCGAGCCACAACGTGATATATCTACCTTATGATGTGTGCACTTAGCGACAATAGAACAGTCTGCGTATCCAAGCGATCTACAGAGCGCCCCTTTTAAGACTCTGAATTGACTGCACGGACACATGGTCGTATTTAAGAGGGGGCTGTACGCCTATGTGCCGACGATTCGACTCATATATTATTACCATATTTTCACAGAAGAGTTAGACACCTAAAATCAAAACCATTACGAAAACACGCCCATTCAAAATAATGGCAATTTTTATGGCTGCAAAAACGAAAAGTTTCAGATGAAAAAATGGAATCTTTTTGTTATTTTTGCTCGAAACAGAGATTGTGGGTACTCGTTAGAACCGCCTCATCGAGGCGGTTCTAATGAGTACCCGCAATCTATGTTTTATAGCAGAAATAAGAAAAAAATGCATACCCCTGCAAACCCCATTTTTTTTCTATATAAAAGTGGGGTTTGAGGGGGTCAAAATTACATAGACATGTTTTCTTGATGTATACATGAACAGGTTCATCCCAGCTCAATATCGGACCGTTATTTGCACGACAGGATACCTGGCGGTCCGATAATGGTCGTACATAGATTTAGCTAGACTGCTAGCTGGAATTTCACTGCATATTGCTGGGTGAATGGCACTTAATTTAAACCTTGACCAGACGCCGCGTTTTCGGTAGTGTCTGATCTGGGTCTAAACTGTTTGCCCAAATACATAGGGCAGGCTATACTACAGTGACACCTAGACTGGCTCTAGTCTTAAGTGACAAAATATTTTTTCTTAAAATCTATTTGATAATCTACTAAAATAAAACCAAAGTAATATCGTGACTACCAGTTCTCTCTTCTGGCTGGTCACTAGAGTGGTCTAGTGACCAGCCTTTATAGTCATGATAGTTGTTTTGGTTTTATTTCAGTGGATTATCAGACAGGATTATGAGAAAAATATTTAGTCATTGGAGACTGGAGCCAGTCTACAGTGACACCCAGTAATGAGTAGATCAGTAGGGTGATAAATTTTATGTGGATACCATACGTGTTTCACACGTCATTACAGTGACCATCTTAATGGCTACGCGAACTGCAGTCGTGTAGAACGTGCTCCGTCTGGTCAAGGCGTGCCACAGTTTGCTTTCTAAATCCGAGAAAACTCCATATAGTGCGTTTGCAAATTGCGCATATTCTCCTCAAACTACGTGTCTATTCTGGACCCAGCTTCACAATCATTCTTTAAGTTAACCCATTCATACCGAATGGACTTTTCCACCTCAACTCTTTGGACAGGTCCATTACTTAGAGGAGTAGTGCCTGGTTATTTTTTGTTATTACCCTGTTTTTCAGAAATTCCTGTGTTTAATGCAAACAGTGTAGACCTAGGTGGAACGCTCGGTTTAAATTGGTTATGTTAAGGTCGAGCAAATCAATAAAACCTCTTTATAACACGGTTCGTTATAACACGGTTTTGGATATAACACGGTTCAAAGATGGATCCCAAAACTGTATAGATTATATTGAAAAATGACCATAAATGGTCATTTTTCAATATAATCTATACATTTTTGTTTGGATATAACACGGTTGTTTAACTAACACGGTTTTTGCTATGGACCCCAAAAATAGTGTTATAAAGAGGTTGTGGTGTATAAATATTGATTTTCAACGACAAACAAATCAATAAAATTCGATATCGTCTACTAGTCTAACGCCAAACTGTTCATTTATGCTTCATTCGATATATTAAATTTCCGACCTTTATTTAAGGTCAGTCTCAACTCTAAGGATTGATTGTGAAACTGGGCCCTGGATACGAATTGTTTTACTTGTTTTTTTTTTTTTATTTTTTCTACATTTTTTATAATTTATATTGCAATAATCCTGATAAACAAAAAAAAAAAAAAAAAAAAAAACTACTCAGCTATGCATTTATCTTTGATATTCTGTTTTTCACTTTTGTCTGGTTGTATTACTTTAAACAAAGTTTTCAATCGAAATGTTTGCAATAATCGATTTTCATAAAGTGTACGTTTGAGATCAACCGGTACCTGACGTATCGCGCGTGAAGGCATTTAAACGGTAAATTTGGTTGTAAGAAGTTTCATTACGAAAACACGCCTATTCAAATAAATTGAAAATTTCACCACCAAAAACTGAAAATTTTCAGATAAACAAATCTGATATTTTTCATAATTCTGCTCAAAACATAGATTGTGGGTACTCGTTAGAACCGCCTCGCCGAGGCGGTTCTAACGAATACCCACAATCTATGTTTTGAGCAGAAATAAGAAAAATAATGTATACCCCTGTAAACCCCAGTTTTACTATATAAAAGTGGGGTTTAAGGCGGGTCAATTTCATATAGGTATGTTTTCATGATGGCCGCAGACACTCCAATTTCGTACTAAATTTGAAATAAATGGTTTGGGTGATTATTAATGGACTGTTCATTGTATTAGCACACATGCCAATTTTATTGCAATTTGGCATCCTTCTTTGTCCCCTGGATTGTCTGAGAATGAGGCTTTCTGATTTTTAATACTATTTTGAATTTGGACAATATTATATGAGAGAGGAGAAGTTACTTAAGAATTAACTTTGTAACAAAACACTTGCATAATTGAATGTACCAGCAAACAATTCCATGTCTTAATAATAACTAAAATTTTATCTATTTTTCTTTAGTCGTTGTAATTTGGAATCCAGTTTCATGTTCATTTAAATTAATTTATAATTGAACACTGATGCTTAGGTGAAGCGGTTCTAACGAGTACCCAAATCTATGTTTTTGAGCAAAAATAAGAAAAAGTAATGTATACCCCTGTAAACACCAGTTTTACTATGTCAAAGTGGGGTTTAAGGGGGTCATAATTATAGAGGCGTGTTTTCGTGATTGGTGGCTTGTTTACCCTGGCTGATTCAAACTCGTTTTTGACTCCCAAGGAAAGAATTCCGACTGCTCAAGAGAATATATAGTAAGTAGGGAATTTTTCTTATATCATCACGAAGATACATGTTGCGAATCGAGGCGATTCTAATGAGTACGCTCAACATACCTGTATTTTATAGAAGATCGAAAAGATATTCATAAATTATCATCAATTGCCTTCTGACCTGGTGCTATGATTAACCCTCGGTGGCTCGAACTACCCGTATATTAACAGATTTCCATGGTCCCCAAGATGTTCGAGCCATTAAAGTTCGACTGTATTTAGTCCCCTTAAAACTGTTAAACGGTAATGCTATGCTCTGTGTCTTTTTCTTGTGTTGCTATTCCTTGAAGGGCTTTGTGGCTGCTCGCTGCGTTTTTCTTCTCTTCAAGTTTTGTCTCTTTGTTGTCTTATTTTTTTTTTGTTAAGTAGTTGCGGTCATGGTACCAAAGCCGTAATCCAAACTCATAAATGCATAAACGAATGACGAATCAGAATGTTCAGACCAACAGACATGGACTCCAGAACAAATGGTGTAATCAGGCGTCCGCGGATACTAAGCATTACTTGGTAAGCAAGCTTCGTCCACCATGCCCATAGGCCTGAACGGAAATATCGGTAGAAGCGTATGTCCGGGATTTGGGAAGTCTACTTATGGCGCGTCTCTGGCAAAAACATCAGAAACAATTCTGGAAACTGCCACATTGTAGGGATTGACTAGATCATGATGTCTCCTATAGAAATTCTTAAGTGTTGCTACCAGTTTGGTTTTTTCATACCCCTGGCTCAACAACTTTGTAGTGAGAACTTTCCCACGCTCCATGAAGTCCTGATAATTTGAACAGGTTCTGGCATAACGGATTAACTGTGAAACGTTAACGCCGTATGCTGGTGCAGAAGGGATATTACTGCTCAAGAATGGAAATGGGATCTGTCAATGCGATTACCACGTTGCAGGAGCTCATTACGAAAACACGCCTATTCAAATATATTGAAAATTTCACCACCAAAAACTGAAACTTTTCAGATAAAAAATCTGATATTCTTTTCATATTTCTGTTCAAAACATAAGTTGTAGGTACCCGCTAGAACCGCCTCGCCGAGGCGGGTTCTAACGAGTACCCACAATCTATGTTTTTGAGCAGAAATAAGAAAAAACAATGTATACCCCTGTAAACCCCAGTTTTACTATATAAAAGTGTGGTTTATGGGGGTCAAAATTATATAGGTATGTTTTCGTGATGTGTTTGCTGTGCTTTTCTTTGGTTGTAGCATGTGTGATATCTGTCGTGGTTTGTTTGCTATTTCCCTTGGTATCGAGTGTAGGCTATGTATTGTGACTTTGACTCTTCCTGTATATCTTCTATATATTTCCGTATCGTTCTTCTCTTTTTTGTTCTTTGTGGATGGCGCTTGGATGGCGCTTTGCGGCTCATTGCTACTGATTTGTTTTTTTATCCTGCTTAATGTATTGTGTATTTTGTTTTGTAAGTCCTGTCATACATTGTGATCGTCTGTTTGGGGAACAGAGAAGTGGTTAGTTTTCGTTGTTTCTGTACTAACCCTGTTCCACTTTGTGTTATTGTTTTGTAATTAATGCACTTCCTAGACACCTTAAGTGCTACTTTTTGTAATCCCCTCATCTCGGAAAGACAGGCGATGAATGCTCGGTTAGCCGTTGTTATACATGTATCTGGGGCTATGGGAGACTAGCTCTAGTGACCAGCATTTATAGTCATCATATTATTTTGCTTTTAATTTTAGTGGATTATCAAACATGATTATAAGAGCAAATATTTAGTCACTGGAGACTGGAGCCAGTCTATGGCTGTGGATGTTCCTATTTTTTTCCTATTCGTTCGATCGTCTTCTCCGTATCGGAAGTAGACTACAATCCTTAATTGTGACACTACCTGAACTCGTTCGTTATTTTTTTGTCATGTGGAATCCATTTATATGTTATTACGAAAACATGCCTATTCAAACAAATTGAAAATTTTACCACCAAAAAAGGAAACTTTTAAGATAAAAAATTCTGATATTTTTCATATTCTGCTCAAAACATAGATTGTGGGTACTCGTTAGAACCGCCTCGATGAGGCGGTTCTAACGAATACCCACAATCTATGTTTTTGAGCAGAAATAAGAAAAATAATGTAAACCCCTGTTTTACTGTATAAAAGTGGGGTTTAAGGGGGGCGGGGTCAAAATTATATAGGCGTGTTTTCGTGATGTGTATTTGAATTAATTTGTATTTTGTATGAAAGTCGAAGCTTGTAATTGAACTTTCATTAAAATATTTTAACTTTATATTGTGTCTCCCGTGTTTCGTTTTTGAACTTTTACAGGCTGAATTTCCACCGTTTAATACGTTTTATTTTAACGCACCCTAAGCAATTATTCATCCATCAGTCGGTAAATTAGAGAGAGAACCTCCGCGGAAATAAGTGTATTATTAAATCTGAATAGATGTAATCGATAATTTCCTATACATTAAGCAACACTACATTGTTACAGCTGTTCTAAAAGCAGAAATAATTTGGAGATAGCTTTCAACATTTAATAAACTGCCATCATTTAAAACAGGAGACTTACTATAATACTTCATTTACCCTAAGTAATCGGGCATACACTCGTAGCCAAACAGTGTAGACCCAGATCAGCGGCGTATGATCAGGATCTACACTGTCTGCCTCGCATTCAGCATTTTGGACACAGCTACAGATAGGAAAATGTACTTGTTTATATTTTAAGACAAGTATGGGAAGGTATAAAGGTGTCGCAATATAGGGATCAAACATGGTTTTTCGAAGGCCTCGGTTTTCAACACCTCCCTAGGGACCTGGCGAATGTTAATGCATTGAAAAACTATGTTCGATCGCTATAATTGCATAAAAACTGAAAACATTTGCTACATTTCGCGTTATTTTTTGCATTATTTTGTTTCGCCTTTTCACAGATGTCTCGCGAACGTAATTTCCACGGACCATGCTCGTTCTAGGGCCGGGCAGTACACGTCTCGTAACGGCAGCAAATCTGTGGCCCCGGTACGATCATATTGAAAGTTGCGTATCCGTGCATTAACAGCGCGCGAATTGCCTTGTTAATACACGGCTTTTCGAAGGTTAATGCACGGCTGTTGATAACGTGCGACATTGCTTTTTATGCAATAATATTTAGTTAACATGATTATCCACGAATGTTACACTGATTGCCATTAAAACATTATACAGACTGTCATGACTACAGATTGCACGTACCGCAGAAAAATCGACAAACTGTAAGCTCGACTTTTGAAGAGTGACCTATAATCGACTTGTCCGTCCATCAGTGAATAGTTTGTGAACCATCCGTAGACAGATTGTGAACTTGTCTGTAGACAAGTAGCGAGAATGGACTTAACTCGAGAATCTTAGGAATATTGTGATACTTTTTCGCATACAGATTGATACCGACAAACTATAACCAATGGTCATGCCAATGCCACTTTTCGTTGAACAAGACAACTCTGAAAGAGCCGTAGGTGTCCAACAATATGGGATATTTTGATTACATTTTGTAAACACACTACTATTGTCAAGCTCTAGTTGAAAGGAATTGCCAAATGTCACTTTTCACTGACCGAGGCACCGCCGATGCAGAAAAAAAAAATGAAAATACCCAATTGCCATAAGCTTCAACCAATAGGGTATTTTGATAAAAAGTTTGTGTATACATATTATTACTGTCAA
Organism: Anodontia alba; assembly: GCA_964016985.1. Classification (NCBI taxonomy): domain Eukaryota; kingdom Metazoa; phylum Mollusca; class Bivalvia; order Lucinida; family Lucinidae; genus Anodontia; species Anodontia alba. Next base: position 43,142,113 of record OZ024830.1, on the reverse strand, counting down.
GGGGCAGGTCGTGTATCTTAGCGACAGTGCGACATTCATGCACAACAGCGTCCTTCGTTTTCTTTCATTCTTGGCTCGATGAGACGAAAGCAAATCAATAATCAATTTTTATAATTACTTTTCTCTTTGAAAGTTCGCTTTCGGAAATGACAAAAGCATCATAGTTTGCCTTAAAAACCCTGAAGGTCGATGTGCGCAAGAATATTTAATTTGGTTCAGTGATTTATCTGTCGGCAGAAGCCATGACAGCGACAGACGATAAAACGCGCACTTGGCGACTTTCAAATTTGCATAGACTGACAAGAAATTAAAATAAAAGTGGAAGAAGTAAGAACAAAAAGAAAATAAATAAAAATAGATAAATAAATAAAAATAAATAAAAATAGAAAATAATAAAAAAAACAAACAAAAAAAACAAACAAAAAAAAAAAAACAACAAAAAAACATTTGAGATATATATTACTTTTGTTTTAGATACAAAAGAAAACCCCAAGAAATCCAAGAAATACAGTGAACCCTCGTTACAAACGACAGCATTTGTTCCATAAAATGTAGCCATTATAATGAATTTGCTGTTGTAAAGAATCCTTAATGGACTGAGTGATATATAAAAAAAGACCTAGTTTTATTCTTATCTCCTCGTAGAACATATGTTTTGAGTATTTGTTAGAATCGCCTCATTGAGGCGATTCTAACAAATATCCAAAGCATATGTTCCTTGAAGTTTTAATGCCATTCTCTTGCATAATGTCTCCTTAACTGTCACCTCCTGAGCTAAGATTTTAAGACATTCAAATTGTCATGATAACGAAATTGTCGTTGTATCGAGTGAAGGTATAAAGAGGGTTGACTATAATTAATTTCTTAGTTTTATTCTTTCGAATGTGTGAAAGATTATCGGGGAATTGTCGCATATATAATATTGGGTTTTTTTCACCCAGGAAAACGCATTAATGTAAACAAAAAATGATTATTAAGATGTAGAACAACAACAACAACAACAAAAAAAAAAAAAAAAAAAAAAAAAAAAAAAAAAAAAAATAATAGTAATAGCTGAACAAATTAGTAAAATAACTAATATTAATTATATTAAGATATAGAACAAAATAGTATCTAAAAAAATAGTAAAATTAATAGTACTTATTATATTAAGATAAAGAACAGGGATTTCTAAAAAAAAAAAAACAAAAAAAAAAAAAACAAAAAAAAAAAAAAAAAAAAACACAACAAAACACACACACACACACACACACACACACACACACACACACACACACACACACACACACACACACACACACACACACACAAGAAAGAAAAAACAAAAATTAAAAAAAAAAAACAAAAAAAAAACAAAAAACAAAAAAAAAAAAAACAAACAAACAAACAAACAAACAAACAACAACAACAAAAAAAAAAAAAAAAAAAAAAAAAACCAAAAAACAAACTAGTAAACAAATGCAGTAACCATAGCGGACGATAGCACATCAGATAAGTATTAAGTTAGTATAAATATAAATTACATAAAACATAAAGCCACTTGTCAGGTCATTCATATTTGTACTTAAATTAATGTCATGATATATGTTTAGAAGATTAATACGCAGATAAGTAAATAATAATAATAATAAAAAACATCTATTATGAAAAGTTAGATAAATAAGTCCTGAATAGAGATAATTCAGTTTTATAGATTACACCGTTAGTATAAATTTAGATAGTACAGTTTCTATGTGATCAATCTTTATTATTATTTAAAACGATTGGTTGCCTTTATATAATTATGACCCATTCTAATAAATCGGAAATCTTTACTTTCTATACTTAAAGAGTATTAATACATTCCGAAAACACGCCTATTCAAATATATTGAAAATTTCATTACCTAAAACTGAAAGTTTTCAGAGAAAAGCTCTGATATTTTTCATATTTTTGCTCAAAACACAGATTGTGGGTACTCGTTAGAACCGCCTCGGCGAGGCGGTTCTAACGAGTACCCACAATCTATGTTTTTGAGCGAAAATAAGAGAAACCATTATACCCCTGTAAACCCCAGTTTTACTAAATAAAAGTGGGGTTTAAGGGGGTCAACATTATATAGGCGTGTTTTCGTGATGAAATCAACAGTTAATGGTTGCAATTCTTCTGCCGAAGTAGCCAAACCTTTCGGTTTAGTACATTTATTTCTTAAATCATGCGATTATGTGATACTGTTAATGCTTTCTAATCGAATCATGGAAGCAAAGATCATTGTAAAATAAATACATATATATATTCAAGTAACATATTAACCGGTTACATGTATAAAGTACATCAGACGGTCATAAAATACTGATATAAAGAGTTTATAGTAGAATTTAGCCGATTCATGTCATTGCCACAGCATAAGCTTCAAAATAGATTTAGTGAAATCAATGTGCTAAGTATGAACGCTCCTTTTTGTCATTGTTTACACACCTCATTACGAAAACACGCCCAAATATATTGAAAATTTTACCACCAAAAAAATGAAAATTTTCAGATAAAAATCCTGATATTTTTCATATTTCTGCTCATAACATAGATTGTGGGTACTCATTAGAACCGCCTCAGCGGGGCGGTTCTAACGAGTACCCACAATCTATGTTTTGAGCAGATATAAAAAAAATAATGTATACCCCTGTAAACCCCAGTTTTACTATATAAAAGTGGGGTTTAAGGGGGTCAAAATTAAATAGGCATGTTTTCGTGATGTACTGAGATGTTTGTTCGGTACATTTAAAAATTCAAATAGCTGAATACACATGTTATTTATATTTTTTACTATTATAGAAGTTTAGATATTATTGTTATAAGAAAAATTATATCTGTATAAATACTGAAAATGGACCCGACTAAATGATATTATAAAATTTGGGCAACTAAAGACATCGCTCAATATGTATTTGTATTGCAATAGATGTGTTTATGTTATGGGTCGGTGGCCTTTAATTGCATCATGAAAACACGCCTATATAATTTTGACCCCCTTAAACCCCACTTTTATACAGTAAAACTGGGGTTTACAGGGGTGTACATTATTTTTCTTATTTCTGCTCAAAACACAGATTGTGGGTACTCGTTAGAACCGCCTCGGCGAGGCGGTTCTAACGAGTACCCACAATCTATGTTTTGTGCAGAAATATGAAAAATATCTGCGTTTTTTAATCTGAAAATTTTCAGTTTTTGGTGGTGAAAATTTTCTATATATTTGAATAGGCGTGTTTTCGTAATGGAAAATAAGGTAATTGTTTTTATCATCATAGCCTCAGTATTCGAACAAACAAATTTGAGAAAAAAAGTGAAGACGCCCCAAAACAGGGAGTCTAATCAGAGTCTACACTCTTTGCCACACATTCAGCAGTGAGGTTTTAGTTTGCTATTCTTTGGTTTATTGCATGTATGCTGTCTGTCGTGTTTTGTTTGCTCTTTCTTTTGGTGCCACTGCGCCATTGGTAGGTTTTATGTGATTGTGGCTCTTCCTGGATATCTACTAAACTACAGTTGGCTCACGTTATCCGACTTCGCTTATCTCGAACAATCGCTTCTCGAAGTGAAAAATCTGGAACCTGTTTAAACATGGAAATCTAAAAACAAGTAACAAAATATTGTGGAAAAGAGAAGAAATTGCTCCTAAGAGCAATTCCTCATCTTTACCACAATATTTTCAACATATATAACTTCCGGGGTCAAATTACATATTAATTTGTTCGATTATTTTTTCCTCGCTTCTGTATATTTGATATGTCGAGGTACGGATATCTCGAAGTATTTCAGAGAGTGCATTGGTCTTCGAGATAACGAGAGTCGACTGTATTTTAGACACATCAGCAGGTAGTAAAATGCATTTGTTCAATTGTTTTCGTAAAGTATGGCACGGAGTTAAGTTGTCCGAATACTTAGGGTAAATACAGTACATTGAGTTTTACTTATTCGACCCTCTTCCACAAACAGCCCTGAATTTTTATTATATTTGGTTCATAGGGAGTTTTTCTAGAGACAGTTGCTGCATAGAGATCGAAAACAATTCAAAGTATGAAGTCCTCAGGAAACATTGATATGCATTCATGAGTCGCCATTTATGTCGCTTTTCCCTTTTAACAAATCTCTTATATAATTGTATAAGTACGTGATTTCCGGCAATCCGAACTCTCAGCTACCGTATTAACCGTATATACTGGGACGGAAAGGCGTAAGCAAACAGTACAGCTCTAGGTTAGACATCACAAAACAGCATGAGCTTAAGAAAACAGCGGAATATCATTATGTTATGCACAATTTGCAACTAAGTAGTTTTTAGACATACAATCAGGTAGTGAAATGAACCTTCAGATTTTAGATTAGGTAAAACGTTAAGGTGTTTCTTTAAATTTTAAAGAAAGTATGGTAAACAGTTAAGGCGCTTCTTTAACTTTAAAGAAAGTATGGTAAAAAGTTAAGGTGCTGCAATAGTATGGATAAAAACAGTAATTGAACTCAGCGTGAACAAGTAATTTAATATAAGGGAAATCACGCATTTATAGATGGAATATTGCATGTAAATAGACTATTCCATGACGTGCGTGTTTTCTATGAGTGTTAGGCCTAAGCCAAATAATCAGAGACAGATCCGTGACAAGCCTTTTCATACTTCAGCTACCTGGGAACAACAATTAACAAAACATCAAAAGTATACATATATACTAAAACGAAATACATACGCACCCAATGAAGACTTGGGTTCCTCTCTTGTAGTAATTCTTTGTGCGCCCTTTTTTGTTCCTAATCCTTCCTTCCTTTGGTCGCTCCGGAGGGCTGTGCCACAATACAAGTGCAGATATCCAGGAAGTGCCACATCCACGAAGGATGTGGCACTTCCTGGATATCTGCACTTGTATTGTGGCTTAGACTGTTCTTCTGCAAAGTCTTATCAGTCTTAAGACCAACGAATATCCGCAGTATGACTTTTCTAGACTGCGTGGATGCACCGTCTGATCTGAGTTTTGGCCGGGCGCACAGCATCACCTAAAACCAACTACGAAAACGTATACTTGTAAGTCATCGCTCCAGGAAAGGTGCTTTTGGAATCCATGTTATAGGTACTTATTAAAAGCGCCTCGCGGAAGCGCTATTAATGAGTATCTACAAACTACGTTTTCTGGGGAAAATGTTACGAAGAATGAAAGGTCCTGATCAGACTGTGCAGATGTGAAGGCTGATCTGAGCCTATACTGTCCGCATATGCCCGAATACACATGTTTGCACGGCTTGGTCCATATATCCTTGCATGCCCTTGTTTCAACTACATTGCATAGGTTGGTAAGCGAAATGTTCCCGGGTGTACAATTTAACAACTTGCGGCTGATATTCTTCCAGACTGTGGCGTCTGCGATCAGTCGCCACTGCTCCAGATAAAAGGAGTATCCAGGTATTTTTTTTCTTATTCTTTTTGCTTTTGGAATCCTTTACGAAAATACGCCTATTCAAATATATTGAAAATTTCACCACCAAAAACTGAATGTTTTCAGATAAAAAAAAAATCTGATATTTTTCATATTTCTGCTCAAAACATAGGTTTTGAGTACTCGTTAGAACCACCTAGCCGAGACGGTTCTAACGAGTAGCCACAATTTATGTATTCAGCAAAAATAAGAAAAATAATGTATACCCGTGTTAACCCCAGTTTTACTATATAAAAGTGGGGGTTTACGGCGTCAAAAATATATAGGTATATTTTCGCGACGAATCCCTCTCCGGAAGAGACTGGACGTGCAGGAAAGAAACCAGGAAATTACACAGGTATTTCCCTTGTCGGAAAAATCGGAAACACTACCAAGTGTATCTGTCCCCTTAAGCATGCTGGTTTAGCGCTCGCGTGTTGATTCAGAGGTCTTGGGTTCATAAGCCAAGATACTCATAGTAAGAGGCTACTCTGCAACATTTTCTACAAAACAGTTTACAAGAATCAGGTTACTTTGTTTTGGCTAGAATCTTCCAGTTAATCAACTCAAACCAAGCGCGTTTTGTATAAAGTCGTTACCACTTTTTATATAAATAATATCTCCAAGGGTTTATACATTTAAAAAATATTAAAAGGATCATTCTTAGGCGAGAATATTTAAAGATGAGAAATACATAGAATATAATTATAATATAATCATTTATAGTTGTACCTAAATGCAAAAAAGTGTAAAAAGTAAACTAATAGTGAGCAGACCGTGCCACAATCTTGAAGCACAGCCTTCCCGAGGCATCAAAGGAAGGAAAGATGAGGAACAAACAATACATCACGAAAACATGCCTATATAATGTTGACCCCCTTAAAACCCAAGGGGTATACATTATTTTTCTTATTTCTGCTCAAAAACATAGAATGTGGGTACTCGTTAGAACCGCCTCGCCGAAATGGCAAAATTTTCAGTATATCTGAAATAGGCATGTTTTCGTAATGAACAAACAAACGTCACCGATGAAATCACCGACGCACAAAGAAGAACTGCAACAGAGGAACCGCGGGAACTTAATAAAAGTAAAAAAGGATTGCCTTTGGAAACAAAGAACACACAAAATAACGAAAATTGGAGACTCGGTTTGATTGAGTCTCTTCATAGGCAACACTGTAGTTTGCGAGGGTGCATACACTCCCTAGCGCCGGCTTAAGCGGTATTCGATTTTCAAAATAACCACGATCGGCTCAGTGATCCGTTAGGAAATAGAATATAACCTGCACTATGATGATGTACAGGGAGACTTTTTATGGCCGCTACACGGCACAACACCAGCTACAGTAGAGTAAAAATAAAAGTCAGAAAGGATTGCCTTTGGAAATTATAAAAAAAAAAAAAAAAAAAAAAAAAAAAAAAAAAACACAAAATCACGAAAATCGAGACTCGGTTTGATTGAGTATCTTAATGTGCAACAATGTAGTTTGCGATGCTGCATACGCCCCCTAGCGCCGGCTTAAGCGGGAACATTGGCCAAATGAAGTTTGCAAAAATTCTTTTTTACATAGACTCCTATAGGCAAAACTTTAAAAATCTTCTTGTCTGAACGAGAAGGCCCAGGCATTTACTATTTGGTATATACATGTAGCTTTATCTTGTTAATCTCTACCAAGATTGTTCGAACTATAGCCCTGGGTAAAAAACTGCCCCGCCCCAGGGGTCACTTGTTTTACATAAACTCATATAGGGAGAATTCTTTACACGTCTTGTCCTCAAAAAGCACTGGGCCAACTAAAGCCACATTTCATATGGAGCCTCAATGGGTAGGGAAAACGAAAGCCTGGTCGTCGAATATCGGTCACATGACCGAGATGGCAACCACGCCCATTTATGTTATAAACCTCTGGAAAAACTTCTTCGGTACCAAATGGCCAATGGCCCTGGGGCTTGGTATACAGCCTTTGGGACACAGGCCCAATAAAGTTTGAAAAAAAAAGATAACATTAGCTTAACCAAGACATGTTTAACGGAAAGGTCATTTTTTTTTCTTTATATAGACTATATAGGCAATATTTTTTTAAAAAAATCTTCTAGTCTGAAATGGGAAGACCCAGACCTTGATATTTTGTATGTAGCTTAACATTGTAGACCTCTACCAAGAGGATTTAAATTATAGCCCTGCGGTCAAAAATGGCCCCGCCCCAGGGGTCACTTGTTCTACGTTGACCTATATAAGGAAAACTTCAAAAATCATCTTCTATGAAACAAGATGGCCGAGACCTTTTATACGATTTAGTATGTAGCTGTTTCTAGTAGACATTTACCAAGATTGTCTAGTAGGCCTTTACCAAGATTGTTCAAAGTATAGCCCTGAGGTCAAAATGGCCCGGTCCCGGGGCCGTTTTTTACATAAACACTCGAAGGGAAAACTATAAAATATCTTCTTGGCTGAAACGAAAATGCCAAGGTCTTTGATGATTGGTATGTAGCTTCATCTTACAATCTTGGGTTCAAAAACGATCCCTCCCCAGAAGACAGTTGTTTTACATACTCTCATTTAAGGAAACACTTTAAAATATTATAATATTGAAAACTAGAAGGGCCAGAACTTTGATACTTGATATGTACTTTCAGCTACAGGGCCTTGACCAAGGTTGCTCAAATTATGGCCCTGGGGTCAAAACGGCTTCGTCCCGGAGGTCACTTGTCTTACATAGACTCTTATGGGAAAAAGCGTTCAAACTCTTCTTGTGTGAGGCTAGAAGGAAGGCCTTGGCATTTGATACTTAGATTTATTTTGTGGACCTTTACCAAGAATGGTCACATTATAGCCCTTGGGTCAAAAATGACCCCGCCCAAGGGGGAACTTGTTTTACATGGACTTATATGGGGAAAACTCTAAAAATGTCTTGTGTGAAACTGGAAAGCACAGGCCTTTGATATTTGGTATGCCACTTTATCAATGCCATATTTTATGTGAAGTTCTGTTTCGCCAAATTAAAGCTAAATTTCGTATCAAGTTACTGTAGTTAACAGAGACCACAGGTATTTAAACTGTACCAGCTACCATTAACATGTTTCTTTCTTTTAAAATATTACCATAAGCTTGCTGAGAACAAATAGTCTCTAATAGACTATTGGTCCTCTGGTATCAATGATGTGTTTACCTCAGTTGAAACGTTGTAGTGTTGTTACATTACCGTAGCCTTTATTGTGTTGTTGCTTAATCGTACCCTTAATAATATTTATGTTATTACTTTATCTTAGCCTTTATTATGCTGGTACTTTATCTTAGCCTTTATTGTGTTGTCTTTATCGTAGCCTTGTTTTGTTACATTATCACAGTCTATATTGTGTTGTTACCGTTATCGTAGTCTTAGAAATAATTATGTTATTACCTTATCTGAGACTTAATTATGTTGTTACTTTATCGTAGCAATTATAATAATTGTATTATATCCGAATCTTAGCATTTATTGTGTTGTTTATATGCAGGCCTCGGTGGCTCATTGGATGCGCGTCCGACTGGAGACCAGGAGGTCGTGGGTTCGAACCCCGCTGAGGTCGGCAACATTCTTTCGTGGAGATAGATCATGAAATGTTTTCATTCTCTCCCTTCCGCTGATTCAAGAAGGGCAGTCGTCAGCTTCTGGCAAAAGAATGTGCACAATACTGGTTAACCGCTTAGAGAACTAAGATTGCCCAGTAAACGTGTAGTTAGGTAAACTGACCGCGCTCGACATGACCCCATTGGGTTGCCTGGGCCGTAAAACCTCAACACACAAAAAAATATTGTTTATAACAAAATATGTAGACATGGCAAATCCCGGCGTCGATAGATACTTTTCACGTGAAAGTTGCTACCATATCCCCTTCGTCGGCCCTGCCCTTTTACAGACATGCTCTGAACGAAAGCATAATAATAGACGGAAGAATGGACAGGACCACATATCCCCCTTCAGTGGCATTGACCTTTGCCAGGGGTCGGGTAGTAGAGAAGGACTAAACAATGCGTTTCCTTTCAAAGTCCTCTATTACTGTGAATGATTTGAACTTAATACCTTGAATAGTTCTTGATTCATATATATTACAAATAAACGCAGTGTAGAAAGGGGATAATAGTAAATGAAGCAAGACAGAGTTATGGCTTATAGCCGCGCACTTCCACGGATTCTACTTACTTTGTATGCAATTCAAAGTAATTCCCTTCATCACTCCTGAAGTTACGTTCCGGATTAGTTTTAAATAATAATGGGTAATAATTAAAAAAGTAAAGCAGGTAGAGTTAAGGGTCTTGTATACTGCACTTTCTATTAAAGTCCTTTATAATTTTATTAAGTTCCAACAAAATCCCTTTCATAGTTTTAGAGATATGCTCAAAATAAAAAAAAGTTTGACGGATGGACGGGCGCACGGACACATGGAGACCATTAGTATATCCCACTCGCCTATGGCGTTGTGTGTGTGTATGTGTGCGTGTGTGTGTGGTGGGGGGTAAGAATAGTGTTATTACCTTATCACAACTTTTCATGTTGTTACTTTATCGTGGCCTTAATAATCATTACTTTATTAACTTATCGTAGCCTTAATTGTGTTGTTATTTTATCGTAACCTTGATAATTATTATATTATTTCCTCAGCGTAGCATTTATTGCGCTGCTACTTTATCGTAGCCTTTTATAATAATTATGTTATTGCCTCATCGTAGACTTTATGGTGTTGTTACCTATCATAACCTTCATTATTATAGTTACTACGTAAACTAACCTATAATTGTGATGTTACTGTATCGTAGCCTTTATTATAATTATGTTATTATCTTATCTTAGCCTTTATATTGTTTTACATTATCTTATCCTTTACAATAATTATGTTATTACCTTGTCTTAGGCTTGATTTTGTTGTTACTTATTGTAGCCTGGATAATGATTATGGTATACTATCATCTCGGCCTTTATTATGTTGTTACTTTATCGTTGCGTTTATAATAATTATGTTATTACCATGTCCTAGTCTTTATTGCATTATTACCTTGTTGCAAAAAGGAATAAGACTGCAAATCTAAGGATAAAAATGGTAGGAAGGAGTACATTGTTCGAATGTTAAGGTATATTAGGGTATGTTATGACATCACTCAACAAGAACTCACTTCCAGTATTAATTAGATACTGACTGAAAATAGTCTGTCGGACAGACCATTAAACAACGAAATTCTAAGAGAACATAAATGTTCTTGAACAGACTCATGAAATCGTTTATTTGATTTTCTTCTCCAAAGGATTCCTCTTTTAAGATATTATGTATAGTGAAGTGCTGATTGGCGGCCTTAATCTTTGAGATCACTGAACGCCTTTATCTGATCCATGCTGTGGAGAAACCAGCCATACTTAGTTTACAATCAAATGTCGTAGCTGCACTAAAAATTCGTAAACCTTAATTCTTTCCTTTTTTTTTCTTTTTGTCATATAATTTTGAACAAATCAAGCCCACCGCCTGATAATATCTGAGTGGCAAACACTGAAGACCCTGAACAGAGACAGCGTTCTGTTGCGTGTGATCTCCTAAGACCTGTATGTTCAAATACTAAGAGTGAGTACGGTATATCTGCAATGCAGTATGCGTATTATACTTTTTAAGACAATCTGTGTTTGGAAGGGAACTGACACACTCTGTCAAAGTTGTTTTTGCTCTTCTCTTAAACAAGTATCTGTTTAAAAAAACAACAACAAAAAACAAACAAACAAATCCGCTTCCCCTGTGACCAAACTCGTTCCTTAAAGCGCAGTCCCCTTTTCAGAAGGAGCTTGGTCTGAATGAACGCAAACACAAAGTCACAATAGTTGTCTGCTTTGCAGTATATGGTGACAATCTACCAGGGCCCAGTTGTTCAAAACTAATGATGTCATTAGTTATCGAATCGTTAAAACTTTGACCATTAAATATGGCATATACACTTATAGTTTTGCAAAATAAATGTGAGTAGCTTTTGCATTTGCAAAGGTACTCACTTTGTTTTCAGAAACATACCTGTGAATTATACATTGTACTTACTGGAAAAATTAACATTTTGACCACAAACGAGCTCGTTAAGCTAACGATGCTTTAAACAACTGGGCCGAGGTGTATCCAGTCTCCTTATGTGTGCAAGTTTCACAAACGCTTGTACCAATTAAAGCATTCCTGTTGAAAAAAAAAGCTTTTTGAGGCATTTCTAGCAATACTCTCCACGTTGACACGTAACAGGAACTTTCCACGACAATTCATGTATTTGTTTTCAGACAGGGAAAGCATAAACAGGATCAGCCAATGCACCCACACATTCACTTTGCACTTTCATAAAATTCTTCTGACCTTAGATACGAGTACTGTATGGCGGAAGTAACATTTTAACCCCTGTGTTTCTTAAGTAGTCTATATTTCTTTCAATTTGAGTGCATCCATTGTTGCAAGTAGGGGTGTCAGTAATAAATCTAGGCCAGAATGACAAAGAGTGTAGATACAGATGAGACGCTCATTATCATCAAGATCTACTCTATTTGCAAACATATTTTGCAAAGATATGCAACGTTCAGGTCAACAGGACTGAAAGGGTTAAGGCAAAGCAAACGATGAACCATCAGACCTTGGTATTTAGGCACTTGTGCGTATGTAAAACGGGATAAGTGGCAAGGACAACCAGCAGTCCCCTTACAACTTTTACATCTACGCACGACGATTGCCAATGTCTAAATTTTGTTGTTTAAGCTCTACAAAATATGTAAAACCTACGTGATGGCAATGAAGAACATGACCAGGTTGCTCGGATGTGCAGGCCAGTCTTAACCAATGCTGCTCGCCGAAGCCAATTTTTACCTTTTGTCATGCATTTGCTTATGGGAAGTTACATAATGTTCAGAAGACGCCTTTTACTCTTGACACGGCCCATATCTGATTAACTACCGAGGCAAATATCCATGGCAACCACGCATACGGGATACACTTACTTCCTCTCGTCGATACCAATTTTCCACCAGCAAGGCTGATAAGGATGAGAATATTGACGCTAAAATCGATTCTGGCCTTTCCTCTATTGAATAATATATATATACTCAGACCCAAAAGAAAGTATACACATTTTCAATGCCCAATATTCAACGCAATGGTCCTAAATTATGTACGATGTAGTTTTACCTACGGACTAATAATGCCGTGCAGTGCATTTATTGAATAAAACGCTTGGTTAGCGTCACTATACGTGCATGTCGATTTTATACTTGCAGTACATGCATCGTTTTGGACAATTCAATTTTACTGTTTATCAGCATTTGAATTTTCGGTTGTTTTTTTCTAAACAAACCAAAAAGTTTGCATTTCATTAACTTGATTGCTAGCTTTACAGCGGCAAACAGAATTCGCAACATTGTGGTGTTGCAGATTGGCTACTCACATTTCAAGTTATCTGGTAATGTTACAATGACCAGTCAGCCGAGACTCTAGTGCATTGTTTTGCAAACCACTAACAGATTTCTGCAGCCAGTCTGTATCATATTTTTGCACGTCAGTTTTCATTTGGACATTGAGACCATTGCCATCATGTAAATAAAATGCAAAGGTTATGGTTTGTTTAAAAACAACCAAAATTATATACACTGTTCGCACATATCGATATTGCACTTTTGGCACCTTCATCATAGTGAACAATCCATTGTTGCTGTTAATCGTACATATCGATATTTGCACTTTTGGCACCTTCACTATAGTGAACAATCCAGTGTTGCTGTTAACTGTTCGTACATATCGATATTGCACTTTTGGCACCTTTATCATAGTGAGCAATCCAGTGTTGCTGTTAATCGTACATATTGATATTGCACTTTTGGCACCTTCATCATAGTGAGCAATCCAGTGTTGCTGTTAATCGTACATATCGATATTGCACTTTTGGCACCTTCATCATAGTGAGCAATCCAGTGTTGCTGTTAATCGTACATATCGATATTGCACTTTTGGCACCTTCATCATAGTGAACAATCCAGAGTTGCTGTGTTTGCATTTTTTTTGGCACCTGCATCATAGTGAACAATCCAGAGTTGCTGTGTTTCAGCAACTCTGGATTGTTCACTATGATGAAGGTGCCAAAAGTGCAATATCGATAGAAACACAGCAACTCTGGATTGTTCACTATGATGACGGTGCCAAAAGTGCAATATCGATATGTACGAACAGTGTCGTTAGTCTGGCGTCTCATTTCTTAATTTAACTAAACCACATTATTGTACCTTGGTAAAAATTCATCGTGCGTATTTTTTGGCCATTGCCATGAAAATAAGAAAACATACGTATGCTCAAAAAGTGTATACTTTCTAATGCTTCTGAGTATACATTACCAGGTTTATGTCTCTATTCTTGAGTCTTTGCTTTTCAGGAATGTTGTGAATACAGTCAACCCCTTTATATCGATACCCGATATAATGACAGTGTTCGTTATAGGTGTAATTTAACTGACATGCAATTTTGCTCAAGAGGTGGCAGTAAATCAGACTTTATACGAGAATATTATATTCAGTACTTCAAGAAACATATAGTTTGGATATTTGTTAGAATTACTTCTGTGAGGCGATTCTAACAATTATTCAATGCATATGTTTGGTAAGGAAATAAGAATAAAAACAAGCCCTTTCTTACACACCATTCTGCCGCGTTTAAGAAGTCTTTACAACAACAAATTTATTTTAACGGCAACATCTTTGGGAACAAACACTATCGTTGTAACGGGGGTCATTGTAATTTATTACAAAGCTACGGTACTTTGTATCTCGAGTATAATAAAAAATTGCACTCTGTGGCCTTAGCAAAAGGTGCTCAATATGTTATTATATATACATTATTAAAAATACCCAAAAACCTTTAAAAGCATTGATGCTAGTTCATCGTATCTCTTGTTTACCCAAGCTTCTAGAATTTATTTAATGGCAATAGATACATTTTCAAGCGAGGGACTTCGGATACATTTTTAGGGGAGGGAACTGTTCGAAAATGGAAGGTCTCCCCTCCGAAAAGAGGTTCACTCCAGAGGTAAACAATTTGCTCTGGATACATATTCAGGGGTCAGAACAGTGAAAATGGAGTCGCCTCCTTTCTAAGAAGGGGTACACTCTAAAAGGATAGAATTCAGCAAACCTTTTAGTTAAGATGAGACCCTATTCCTGAAAGGTGACTGCTGATCAGGGCCCAGTTGTTCAATGCGTCGTTACCTTAACGAGCTCGTTAGTGATGAAAATATTAACTGTTCTAGTAAGTACAATATCTAATTCACAGGTATTTTTGCTGAAAAAAAATGTGAGTAGCTTTTGCAAATCACATTTTTTTTCAGCAAAAATATTAGCGTATATGCCATATTTAATGATCAAAATTTTAACAATACGTTACCTAACGACATCGTTAGTTTTGAACAACTGGGCCCAGGAAAGCAAACAAGAAACCACCGTTATTGTTTCCTTCCAAAGATTGTAAAATATCTGCCAAGTGTACCCAATCAAAACCCCATTAAGCTTTGTATGGTGTCTTACGTGCCGATGGAGTATACATTATAACATCAATGGCTCGAACACGGATGGCTCGTTTACCGTGGATGATTCGAACTCTTTTATCAGTCCCTACAAAATTCTTCCAATAGCTCAAGAAAACAAATATTTAATGATTTTTTCTTATTTTGTCATGGAATTGTATGCTGTGTGCACTCTTTCAATGACTCGAACATCGATGGCTCGTTAACAATGGCTGATTCAAACTTGTTTTTCACTCCCTAAAAGTTCTTCCGAGAGCTCAAGAAAACAAATATTAAGGTATATTTCAGGATATTTTCTTATTTCTCCATGAAAAAGTGTGTTGTGTGTCTCGTTAGAATGTTCTTATTGAGGCAATTCTAATAAAATTTTGTTGTACACCCATTTTTACTTATATTTATAGAAATTCGAAAACACGCCCCTAGGTTATCTCCATTTGCCTACTAACATGGCGCTTTGACTACCCTCAGTGGCTCGATCTACCCATGACCAGAACAAATTTCCCTGGTTCCAAAGATGTTCGAGCCATTGACGTTCGATTATAGTTTGCTAGTTTGCTGTAAATGTACAACAGTACACATTTCCTTTTGAAATCACCAGTTATTTTGGTATTGAACTGATGCAATCAATGTATATATTAAAATGACAAGTATGATACCGTAGGTACAAAAATAATACAAGATAATAATCATAATTATAGCAATGTTGTTAATTGCTAACTACGGTAAACGTTTCCTTCAACAAGTAGTATGGGTACCATAATGATGTATTTACGTAGCATACATTTGTATACATCAAAATGTAACCTTATCTGGCTACTTCAGACTTCTGGTTCCCAGTTGCATTACGTCAAATAGAAAATTGTAACAAGAAGTCTCAAGTCTTCAGACATGGTTAATGTTTAGCTCCCCCGAGTCAAATGCTGCGGGAAAGCTTATGGGATGGTAAGCCTCCATCGTCCCTCCGTCCGTCCACCATTTTCAAACAATTTATTCTCTGAAACCGCTAAGTCAATTTCAATTAGATTTCATATTCAGTCTCCTGACAATGGGGTAACGAAAGTCTGTTCGAACGATCCAGGTCACATGACGAAGATGGCCGACATGCCCAAATATGGTAAGACTCTTAAAAAATCTTCTCCAGAACCGCTGGGTCGATTGCCTTGAAACTTAGTATGTGGCATCAGGTGACTGAGTATGACCAAATTTTACATGATGACCCTGCGTTGACCTCGATCTATTTTACGGCAAAGTCAAATTTGGTTCTTAGGCTTTTGAATGGGAACTAAACTGACTGCAAGCGAGTTTACTTGTCATGCAGGTTTTATAGCTGACATAAGACGCAAATGCTCGGTTGACTTTGATAAGCAGCGATTTTCAACGATTTGCTTTTCAGTTACGCCACTCGATTAACTCTCATTCCTGCCGGCCTCGGTGGCTCAGTTAGATGCGCGTCTCACGGGTGATTAGAAGGTTGCGGATTCGATCCCCGCCGGTTCGGCAACATTCTTTCGTGGAGACTGATCATGAACTATTTTCTACGGTCATTCTCTTCCTTCCGCTGATTCAAGAAGGGCAGGTTTCAGTATCTGGCTTAAGTATGCGCACAATACTGGTTAACCGCTTAAAGGACTAAGCCTGCCCAGTAAAAGTGTGGTTTGGTAAACTGACGCGCCCGACATTACCCGAATGGGTTTACCGAAATCCTCAACACAAACATTACCCTTCATTCCCCCTTAATATCAATTTAGCTCGCCTGCACCAAAATGCAGGCTATTGCGGGTTCGTTAATCAGTGTTAATATAGATCCGTCTGCATCTCCAGGCCAGATACCAAAGTCACTAGGATTGAATATATTTAAACTTCCTTTCCTTTAAAACTGCTATGCTTATTGAAGTCATATTAGATATAGAGTCTTCAATGAGTGTGAGAATGAAAAACTTTGAAACTTGGTTAAGATGGTAAACACAGACAGCTAAAGGATCCCATGAACTGTTATCAGTACCAATCAGAACCTAACGGTCCTCTTGTTATCTATATACAACGATATGGGGTGAAAAGAACAACAACAGTATATCTCAATTATATGGGAGCTTTCAAATTAACCTTTATCACTCTTTGGGCAAATTCAGCTGACGACAAATTGATGATATTTTTCTTATTTATCCCAGAAAACAGACTCTGCCATTTCATGCAAATCGTCCTCACTGCAAACAATCTGCATGAAATGTCAGATCCTGTTTTCTGTGAAAAAAGAAAAAAGAAAAAAGAAAAACATATTTCAAAATGTTGCCTGCTAAAAATTTTACCAAGAGTGCTAAGCGTAAAAGATTTCCGTTGCCGCGTTTTAATGTCATTGCAATTTCTTTTACGACAAAGGAGAATATAATCAAAAGATGGCGTATTTTAAACATCAGATTTGTAAAAAACTACTGTGGCATTGCAATTTCTTTTAACGACACTAGAGAAAATTAAGTACAAACACATTGAATGAGAATGTGATACAGGCCGGAACACAGTATTTACTACAAGACTGCATACATGTATGCACCTAGCGAAGACTCAGATCAGCCTGCGCATCCGCACATCTGATCAGAGTCCCTCGGAGCTCTCTTTGGGTAGCCAAGGACCCAAAGCGTCTTACAGCGGACAGCGAAATCTCTGATCAGCCTGCGCGGATGTAAAAACTGACATGAGTATTCAGTGGGCGCATATCTGGATAGAGGATCTAATTTTCTAACTAAAACATATAAAAAAGATGCCCGGGAAATGCCACAATCACGAACTGCACAACCTTTCCGAGGCATCAAAAGAAGGAGAATTGAGGCACAAATAAGGGTAATACAAACGCCACATATGAAACCACAGACGTACAAAGTAAAACGGCAAAAGACGAACCGCCTTCCCAGCAAACCCACAACGTCACAACAACGTCGTTACAACGTCGCTGCAACGTCACGACGTTGCAGCGACGTTGTAACAACGTTTTTGCGACGTTGAGTGTTTGCTAGGTTGGGACTTTCAGTAGGAAACCTACCGGGGCTTTACCCAGTTTTAAACGCGCGCACTCTCACCTTTAATTTTGATGCAGCTCCAAATTACAAATATATGTTCGGTCCGTATAGGATTTATCTACTCCATCTGTGAAAAATCACAGTTAAACACATAAAATCAAAAAATACATTGATAAAACAAAGCAAAGTTTTCAATCGCAATCTGAAGCCAGGGCATAAGAATACCACAAAAGGACCACGACGAGTCCGACCACATATATTGATAGTCAAGCACCGACCGTCTGAAACGGATTAAGGAGGGAGCCGGCATTTCGTCTAAGGACCGACCCACCGTCTTGCAATTAAAGAGGGAAGCAAAGTTATAAACCATTATCGCGTTAACAATCATGCATGCAGTTTCCATACTGTATTTGTTTGTGTTGAGGTTTCACGGCCCAGTCAACCCAATGGGGTCATGTCGAGCGCGGCCAGTTTACCTGACCACAGGTTTACTGGGCAGGCTTAGTTTTCTAAACGGTTAACCAGTAGTTTGCACATTCTTTCGCCAGAAACTGACAACTGCCCTTCTTGAATCAGCGGAAGGGAGAGAATGACCGTAGAAAATATTTCATGATCAATCTCTACGAAAGAATGTTGCCGACCTCAGCGGGGGGTTAAACCCGCGACCTCCTGGTCTCCAGTCGGACGGCGCATCCCAACTGAGCCACCGAGGCCGGCAAAATAACCTATCGTTTCGTATCTCCTTATCCTGCGGTCCATGTCTCTTGGGTAGGCAAAAAACATGTATGTCATATTGAAATACAAAGAGAGCCACTACAGTCGTTTCAGGCGCCCCCGTGTATTTGTACCTGTCGTGCTACGTTAAATTTTATGTTCAAGCTATTTTAAAAGGTTTAGATTGCGGAAGTCACTTAGTAGAAAATATTAATATTTGGAACCTGGGAGCCTGAGGGGACGATTCAGTTCTGAAAGAAACAACTTCTGAATTAATGCCCCAGGGTGGCGCTAGAGATTAAAGTATAGAACACAATTGCAAGATATTCGCATTTATTTCTTTTATTTTATTGCAACGAAATTCTTAATATAGAATATCATAGATCAATCAATCTTTTGACACTGCTTCAAGGTCATAAGGTAAGGGTATTAGAGACATACTTTACGCGGTCCAGTGATTTTGCCTTATAGCGGATAGCTGTGAATCAAAATATCATTCTACGTAATACTATGACTGAACTATTATAAAATGGCTATTGTATCAAATTCCCTTTTCTCCATTTGAAAAGCAAAATATGGAATGTCAATTTTGTTGCTTATGTTGATAAAACGAAAATCTAAAAGGTTGCCTCTGGAAACAAAGACCACACAAATGAGCAAACATCGGAGACTGGGTTTTATTCAGTATCCTCATATACATTTACAGCAGAGTGCATTGTGAAGTTGTATACGCCCATTAGCACCTACTTAACCCTTGTCCTGCTGAGTAAATTAAGATGCCACACCACTTCAAATTGTCAACCAATCAGATTCCTTGATCCAGATTGTTGATATAAATTCGAATACCAAACAGCAAACAGTGCAGATCCTGATCAAGCCAATTGATCTGAATCTACACTTTGCAAAGGCAGGAAATATCCGGGTCCAGCAGGACAAGGGTTAAGCGGTATTCGATTTCAAAGTAACCAGAATGGGCTAAATGAGAGGAAATATAAATATACATGTAATCTGCACTATGAATGAAATACCAATGCAATTTGGTAACAGGTCGCAGTATCAACGCATTCTGTTAACTGGCTGACAAAACGGTTGCAGTATCAACATATTTTGTTAACGGAGCGATAAAATACCTTGCGTTATCGAAGCACTTTGTTAAAGGGGTTGGCTTCAACTTATTTACAGTCGACTCTCATTATCTCGAAATCCAAGGGACTCTATTAAATACTTCGAGATACCCGTACCTCGACATATAAGATTTGCAGAATCGAGGTAAAAATTATTCGAACAACCACATTTAACAAATATATATGTAATTGGACTCTTGAAGTTTGAGATATATTTAAAAATATTGTGGAAAAGAGAAATTGCTCAATTTCTCCTCTTTTCCACAATATTTTAGCCTGTTGTTAGATGTTCATGTTTCGGCAGGGACCAGATTTTCACTTCGAGATAAGCGAGTTCGGGATAACGAGTATCGACTGCTAAAAAAGCAAAATAACAGTTTTGAAATGTTTTAGATATGGCCTCTAGCACAATCCAGGGCATGAACTACGAGGTCTATAGAGTCAATGAAAAGAAACAGGCATTCTGCACGGTCCGTACAGATATTTGTAATTTTGAGCTGCTTAAAAACAAGTAAGGGCGAGGTTTCGATCGAGTGAGACTAGTTTAAGACCCAAGTACAGTCGAACCTCAATGGCTTGAACATCTTTGTGACCATGAACATTAATGTTCTTGACATGAATAGTTCAAGCCACTGAGGTTAATCATAGCGCCAGATCAAAAGGCAAATGGGATTTAAGGATGTCTGTTCGATCTTCTGTATAAGATAATGTTATCTTGAGTGTACTCATTAGAATCGCCTCGATGAGGCGATTCTAATGAGTACACAAAACATACATTTTCATGATAAAATAAGAACATTTCCCTATAACATTTCTAAATACAGTTTTGTACCTGTTTTCTTGAGCTATCGGAAGAATTTCGTAAGCACTGAAAAACGAGTTCCAATTAGCCCTCGTAAACGAGCCATCGGTGTTCGAGCTATTGAGGTTTGACTGTAGTTGTTTCTGCTGATTGTTCCTTGATTGCAATACTTTTATATTTGCATTACGAAACCACGCCTATTCAAATATTTGGAAAATTTCACCCCCAAAAATGAAAATTTTGAGATAAAAAAAATCAATTTTTGCTCAAAACATAGATTGTAGGTACTCGTTAGAACCGTCTCGCCGAGTACACAAAAGGCGAGGCGGTTCTAACGAGTACCCACAATCTATGTTTTTGAGCAGAAATAAGAAAAATAATGTATGCCCCTGTAAAACCCATTACTATATAAAAGTGGGGTTTAAGGGGGTCTTAATTAGGCATGTTTTCGTGATGTATGTCGTTTATTGCAACTGTGCCATTGTCTCTCATCACTTCTTCTTTCAGTGCCTCGGGAAGCTGTGTTTCCTTTCCTGGGAATATTCATTTATATTTGTGTAAACTATTTTTCAATTTGCTGTTTTAATTACAAATATGTTGTTACAGGAATGACCCGTGTGAGAAATAAACATACTCACAAAAGTGGCAACAGCTGAAGTAGCAAGCTGTCTCAGCCTAACTACTGTGCTTTCAATATCTTTCAGGACGTCGTTTTTTGCTTGGCGCTTTACACACACACAAGAAGTAAATTTACAAACTTTTAACATGGTTTAATGCAAAACCATTTGTCGTAACTACCTATGCGCAAATACTTTTATTCTTGTCATTGTTTTGTTTAAAAATCAAATATTTTCATTTTCCCATAGTAGAAATGAAGACAAATTATGCAGAAATCTGTAGTGTAGGTAAATTGCAGGCAGAGTTTCAACAAGTTCCGCTTGTTGTTGTTTTTTTTTCTGAAATTTCACAATATGGCTGTAAAACAGCCATAATTCAAATGCAGCAAAGAAAACTAAAAAATGTTTTCTTAGCTTAAAATTCCAAAACAATCATTTTACTATAGAATTGCGTAGGGCAGACCAAATTTAGGTTGTAAATTTAATTTTAGGGTAAATATTTGAGAACACCAAGCAAAAAAAAAAACGTGGTTTCGAAAGGACAGTTGCTAGTTTCGGCAAATTGTATCTCATCAGTGACCATCATATAAAGTTTCAAAAATCCCAGAATGAGCTTTACATCCACAAAGGACCACAAAATGTGAACTACACTGTAGTGAAGTCTGCTTCATTTAGCAGTGTGTATTTTATTTTAAATATTTGAAGCTATTATTTGATAGAAATGACAATGCTAATATAGTTACAAGTATACATGTGGTCTTTTTTGTAATATTAATCTACAATGCTTAGTCATTAAATTAGTAATTGATACTGACTTTTACTTATGATCTACGGGCACCTCTTTAGCACTATCAGATCTGCAGACCAGCTACCTGTGCAAACAGTGTAGATCTAGAAAGTTATGATGGAATGGCAAACATGACGTATTACTGACAATATGCCAAAAATGACAATGGAGCGGATACATGTATGAGAAAATGTACCTTCTGACATGTGCGAACAATCATATCGAAAACACACCTATTCAAATATATAGAAAATTTCAGCCCCAAAAGCTGAAAATTTTCAGATGAAAAACTCTGATATTTTTTCATATTTCTGCTCAAAACATAGATTGTGGGTACTCGTTAGAACCGCCTCGCCGAGGCGGTTCTAACGAGTACCCACAATCTATGTTTTTGAGCAGAAATAAGAAACATAATGCATACCCCTGTAAATCCCAGTTTTACTATATAAAAGTGGGGTTTAATTCAAAATTATGCAGGTATGTTTTCTTGATGTGTTTGCATGAAGAAACTTTGCATTGCTGGCTACCCAAAATGCGCCAAGTGAAGATTCTGATCAGACGGCGCGAATGCGCAGGCTGATCTGATTCTTTACTAGGCGCACATGTGCAAAGCTACGTTTTCTGACATGCGGCTCAAATATATACAGACCAAACTATCACATCTGCTTAGTTTTGCCTTTCACACCTATATGGTCGGCTATGTATATTTGTTTTGTACTTGACAGACACTAAAACAGCAAGTTCAAAGGTATATACGACCTTTGCACATTCTGCATGAATAAAACATTAGCTAGATCAAAAAGAGTATTGCAATTAATTTCCTGGCCTGTAATTTGAGTAGGTTTGTTTCTCAACATGAGAACTTGAACTAGCTCACATTATTCCAAATGTATTCCTTTGATGTCAATCCGATTTATATAAATTTTAGTTCCGTGATATGGATTGTCGTATTTAGCTTATATGTTCGGACAGACAGGCATTCAGATGAGAGTAGTCTCTGTTGTCATACCGTGATATCTCTAAGCAGACGCAAAGACCTGTTTAAATATTAATATAAGTATGATGCGGAATACTCAGTTCTGTGATTATACAACAAAACATACTTGAGTTTATCAGACCAAAACTAAGATTTTATCTTAGCTACTAAGGTTACCATCATATACCCCATACTTGTTTTGTAAAATTGCAAGCTATTTTGGATTGCATGAGGCTACTTGTGGCCATCTGAATAAAATTTGGGTTTTGACTCTGCACAGAGTACTTTTTCCGCCCACCTATTTACCCACAGTACAATGCCTGGGTCGGCAATTTTAAATACAACATTTATTAAACTTTCTCTCGTTTTGTTTGAGGTCATTCTGTTCATCAAGTGAGTCAAAACATCGCTTGCTGATTTTTATAGTGTTGCTGTGTACGCGCACCTCATATCTGTATTATTATGTCACTAAGTTGTAGTTCATACAGATCATATAACAAGTCAAAGTTAAGTCAAAATCTTTTTAATATCTTGGTTTTGTGTGTCTTCAACTTTCCCATAGTTAGTTTTCCGTTTCTGAGGAGCAATGTTCCTTCTGCACCAGAATACGGTGTTTACTTTCCGTTTTGCTAGAGCCTGTTCTGAGTACTAGGAAATTCATCGAATGATCGAATTTCTATGGGAGGCACCAAAACCTTGTCAATACCTATAATGTGGCTTTGAACAGTCTTATGTCTGATATTTTCCACAACCAAGCCATACATACCTTCTAAACCTCGGACATAATTACGTATAACGTATAACATAACGTATTTTCTTAAACCTTTGTTCAGACTGACAGGCATGGTCACTCCATGTATTTTAAGCGCCTGTCTGAACATTCCTAAATTTGTCTGTGTGTATATCGACTTTACGATTTTCCAAAATACGATTTTGGTTATGTTGACTTAAGAATCATTATTTTGCTTTCAATAATGAATTATCAAAATATTGACAAATTAATAAAATGTGCAGTTTTGATATATGCAGTCTTTCTTTCTATTTTTTTTTTTCAATTAAATGTTTAATTCAGAACCACCACCCAATAGTCTCTCGTCATTTGGAGTGGCATTAAGAAAATTTGAGAAAAAACACGAATCACAAAATTTGATAAAAGCCTTCAAAGATACAAACACAACGATTAGTAATTACAATTTTTATTCCTTTACTTCACAGAAGTGTTTCAAAACAGGAACCATACAGGAGCTTACTAAAACGGTGATACTGTTATTTTGTTCATGTTTTGATACTGTTATTTTGTTCATATATCTTCTGTTTGGCTGCCAAATATTATAAAATATGATCCATAAATGAAAAAGAAAGAATGCTTATAAGAATGGTGAATCTATCTATCTATCTATAATTATGATTAAGCATTATATCACTGGGATGCCCGGCTAAATTTAGAAAGACAAGACGGTCTATTAGAAATATTTACGAACATAAAATCATTCAGTTTCCAATCAGAGCACTCCAATGGCTGCTTTCATTTCGTTTTTGCAACACTTTTCTGTGCACATGGCTACTATATCCTTCTAAAATATATATCCGGGCAAGAACAGCAGATGTAAACCTCGGTTTTAACACCCATAGCATTCATGAAATGTTTGAGCATTGTGGATACCCGTAGGTGTTCATATCCGATATTTACGGGTACCTATTGGTACAAATCGTTTCCCTGTGTTGCAAATCTGTTTCCGCTTTGTTACGAAAAAGATTTATGTTGTCCCTTGGTCACGAAAATCAGGCTATTATTATTGAATCATTCAATTCAACGCCCCGATATTTGGATGACTTCCTAAATACTGATAATTAATATTTTGAACAAATGGTTGATAAAATGTTATCTTAAGAACCACAGTTAAATAAAAATAATACCTTTGACACTGAAGCTTCGTTTCTGGATTCCAATTTATCACTATCTAATGACATAATCTCTACCATAATTTATGACAAAGGAGACAAATTTAATTTTGATAAAGTCAATTTTTCATTTTTATGGCCGTGTCCCTCGCACTACATCCAGACGGGCATCCAGTCAGTCAGCGACTTTAATAATCGAAGAAAAAAAAAAAAAAAAAAAAAAAAAAAAAAAACAGCAAAAAAACTGCTAAACTTCTTAAGCAAAGATAACGTTAACATAAACTAAGTAAAATATTTTCTAAATCGCCGTCATTTCCTAGCAGGCACATAACATCAAAATAACGTAATCACGTCGCATCGACGTTGATACGACGTCATTTTAACGTTGTGTGCCCACTGGGTCAGACTAAATGACCAAATATAACTTTGGTTTGATACAATTTCTGCAAGAAGGTCTGTCTTAACCTGAATTTTATGGCGAATAATTTATTTAATAAGATTGTCACTCATTACAAAAATATGTTACAACATGGATATTATCCGGCAAAGTGCATGCATGGCTGTTAACCCAATTGTAGTTGATAACATTGCTTCCGGAGGTAGATTGATCCTGACTAAATGACGGATTCCTCCTGAATCGGTTTCAGATGGCTAACACCTGATATCAATGTCTTTGGTTACGCACAGCGTAGTCATGCTTGTGGTTTTCTTGTTTTGTGACTTCAGATTGCCATTGATCTGTTTGCTTTATTTCATCACAATGATTTGGATTATATGTGTTTCATTGTGATGTGTCACAGATGAGGTGGAAGACACTATGCGAACCGAACATATAATTGCAATTTGGAGCTACATCAGAAATAAGGGTGACGCTTCACCCGAGGAAAATTGGTTTAAGCCCCCTAGTAGTATTCCTACTGCTCGTTCCAATGCGGTTTTGTTTCGTACATTACGTAAACAAGCCTATTTAAATATACTGAAAATTTTACTACCAAAAAATGAAAATGTTTAGGTAAAAATTCTGATATTTTTCATATTTCTGCTCAAAAACATAGATTGTGGGTACTCGTTAAAACCGCCTTGGCGAGGCAGTTCTAACGAGTACCCACAATCTATGTTTCCGAGAAGAAATAAGAAAAATGAATGTATACCCACTTTTACTTTATAAAAGTGGGGTTTAAGGGGATCAAAATTATATAGGCATGTTTTCGTGATGTGTAACATTTGTTTAGTCACTATTTTTTCCTCATCTCACCTTCTTTTTGTGCATCGGAAAGGCTATGCTTTGTGGTCGTGTTATTTCCCGGGTACCTTCACTTATTTTGGGGACACATTAACTCCTCACCATTCACGTCTACAATTGAGCCAATCCGTTTTACTACTTGTTGACGTGTCTAAAGTAGGAACATTTCTGCGTCCCTTTTATTGAAGAAATGAAGGTAATTGTTCAATGTGCACTGAAGTATGAATAGTATCGGGTTACGAGCAAAACAACTGAACCCCAAAGGGGTTCATGTAAACTTTGCTCGCGACTTACTGTTGCTCATACTGCAATGAACGTTAAATAAATTGCCTTTATTACTTATATTCATATTATTATCCGTCCATTATTAACGAAATAAAAAATGGTTCGAGGGCTGAAATAGAAACAAGGAAACAACTGCACACAGGTTTGATATTGAAGAGAACCATGTTATTTTTTGACGTCACTTTTTTGACTGATCATGTGACGTCGCGTGAGTCAATGTATTTATTTTAGTACGAGCAGTATAACGTTCCTATAGATGGTTATTTTTTGTGTATGTGTAAATGCAGTGAGAAATTAAATATTTAGGTATACACTATTTTCTCTGGCCTGTCTGTTCCGATACGTAGGATAAATACGGCAATCTTATCTTACATGAACGAGCTAATTACTAATCAGACAATATGCGTTACGATTAAGCTTTTCACTCCTGAGTTAATAAAATAGACTCTTCCATCTTTGCGTCTGGTCAGAGCCATTGTTCGAAATAGTGGTCTCAATCAAAAACGAAAACATAATGACAAACACTCTAGACCCTTATAAGGCTTATGATAAGCTGTCTCATCAGGATATACATCATTTGTAAAATATTTGTTTGATCTACAGGGCTGAAAATGTTAAAAGGAATATGCCCAAGATTTGCCAAATAAATAAATATAACATACTCGTACATAGTCAAATCAATATAATAAGCAGTATTTTACATGTCTTAAAACGAGTATATCTTGTTATTCGTGGCTCATATGTCACGCATTGTTATAAAGTATTTACATGAAAAAGTAGTTAGTACGAACTATTTTCTTGTCAAAATAGTTTGATCAAATGTTTTGATCAAGCTGAATATCTTTTTTATGTTTTTGTTGCATCTGACGTGCCGTTTATATTCAGTATTTCCCTATGACCTTACATGTGGTTCGAAACTATTACTTTCGAAATTAAATGTTAACTATTCATTGAGTTGTATATTGACAGTAGTAGTTCAGTATTTAGTCAATTTTTGGTTAGCTGCTTAATAGCATATAG
This sequence comes from Anodontia alba, assembly GCA_964016985.1. Classification (NCBI taxonomy): domain Eukaryota; kingdom Metazoa; phylum Mollusca; class Bivalvia; order Lucinida; family Lucinidae; genus Anodontia; species Anodontia alba. Next base: position 43,114,644 of record OZ024830.1, on the reverse strand, counting down.
TTTGATTTCCTTAAAGCTACCTGGACTAAATTTACAACGTATAAGGGTACTGTATAATGAAAACAAAATAATGAATATGTTGCTGGAACATAAAAGTAAACTTGGACTTTGCAAGTATTTTCTTTCTGTTTAATTATAGGGGCTTCTTTTGGTGACTGATGCCTGCGGCTGGTACGTTGCTCGAGCCATGGCAACTGAGAAGTGCTGTAGGGTACGTGTTTGGCTACTGAAGGTAAGGCTACTGAAAGAAATACAGAAAGGAACTTGTGCCTTTGTTCGCCCCACGTCTGAATGTACATTGCATCGGCCGTGCCATTGGAAAACGTGTCTCCGGGCATGTGCGGACAGCAATGGCCTAGATCAACCTGCACATGTGCAAAGTGTCATCCGGGCCTTTGTCTCCACTCATACATCCTGTATAGTATCACGATTCTGTTAGCGGGGAGTGAAGGCCCTGATCAGACTGCACGGATGCGTAGGCTTATCTGGGCCTACGTTGTTCGCGAGGGTTTAGCTTATCCCCAAATACTGGGATAGACCAAAACCTCACAAGAATATGGGCTGCGCCATGCAAAAGTGCGTCTCTCGGTATATGCGGCTTAAAACCAGCCTGCGCATTCGCGCAATATGATCAGAGCCTTCACTGTCCACTTACAGAATCATCGGATATTACAGAATGTATGAATAGAGAGCAAATGCCCGGACGATGCAGGATGATCTCAATCTGCGCATTTTGTGCACGTCGGTGCCCTTTTTGCTTGACGAGGCCGATGTTTAACGAGCTCTTACAGATGGTTTAGAATGTCCTGAACTTTCGGCGACTATGTTTACTGCTCCCGGTGCGGGACTAGAAACAGTAAAGATAGTCGCCGAAAGTTTTAGGACATAAGTCATTTCTAAACTATCTATAATAACATAGGCAGCGTCAAGCGAAAAAGTGCCTTTGAGCGTGCGCATTTATAAAATGTGCGGATTATTTCATCCTGCATATGCAATGTCTCATCCGGCATTTGCTCTCCGTTGAAACATTCCAATGATTCTGTTTGCGGACAGCGAATGTCTTGATAAAACTGCGCGGATGCACAGACTGAGCTGGGCCTTCGCTGTCCGAATACGCCTGAAGACAGGTTTTTGCATGCCCGGGTTATAAAAAGTTGTGTTTCACCTCTTTTTGAACTGAACACTTCTTTATTATATATATCATGATTAAGACTTATTATGTGACGCAACGGGATAGATATTTGTCCATTTCATTTTATATGTGTACCCCGTGCAAACATACCATAGCGCACTATTCTGATATTTAAAACAAAATACTTGTACTTGTGTTTGGCGTGCAAATACACACAGAAAATATGGAATCCTATCTCTGATGTGAGCACACGTCACAAGGCAATGTTTCGCCTCCTTGATCAAAATAATGAAGATGACGTCACAAGTCACTGCTTCGCTCCCTTGATCAATATAACGAAGGCCATAATTTTCCAGCTGTATTCCGCGTCGAATATATTTGATACCAAATGTGCGTCAAGAAAGCTATCAAATAGATAACCGATAATTTCACATAATAATGATAAAATAATAACCAAATAAATACTTCCATACCACAAGCCCAAGGAGTCATTAATATATGGGCCAGGCCATGCAAAAACGTATCTTCGGGCATATGCGGACAGCGAAAGTCCAGATCAGCCTGCGCATCCGCACAGTCTGATCAGGATCCTCCCTGTCCGCAAACATAATCATTGCACACTCCATAATGTATGAATGGAGAGCAAAGGCATTTTGCACGTGTTCAAAGGCAGTGCTTCACTTGACGTGGCCACAGTGTTAAAAATACTTTCATACTGCAAGCCCAAGTTTTCATTAATATATCAGGAGTAATTTAGTTTGCTTTTTTCTGACGATGATATCTTTGGATTGCCTATTCTAGCATGTTCTCGCATGCATGATTGGTTATTCATTGATTTTTTTTTTCGTGTAATATGCCGCTGGCTCAGTCGGATACGTGTCCGACTGGTATTCAGGTTCGGCAAATCTTTTAAATATTTTCTACAGTTATTCTTTCCCTTCCGCTGATTCAAGAAGTATACTGGTTAACCGTTTCCTTGATTAAGTCTGCTTAGGAAAAGTGTGTAAGTAAACGGACCGGCTCGCATTACCTTAAGCCTTATCCAGTGGATCGCTTATATATACGAGTTCAGGGGGTAAGCCTACTTTAGAGCACCTCCAGAAACAAGGACCACCCTTTAGTTCAAGGATGTGCAATGAACGTATCGCAAGTCCAAGACCTGCTATAGCAGGTAAGGGTAGAGGGGGAAGGTTTTTATTGCTCCTGTTTCGTCACTTTCATTCCTGTTCCTCTTTCTTCCCTGTTCCTCTCTTTCATCTCCTCTACTATCGCTTCTATCTTTTTTCTCCCTTTCTCTGGGAGATGACACAAAATGATCAACAAGGGTTGACGTGTCGTTAAACCCCAACACAATCAATCAATGTATCACAAGTCTTAGTTTGTCTGTATTCAAGGCCAACCAGTGACATTATTCTACAAAATCGCAGTCAAATTTCTCCACTTTCACTTTTTTGTCCAGTTTTTCGGTTTTACCTCTATCCCATCAAATAAGCTCCTCTGCCGATCAAGCGAACTTACCTTACTTCCGGTGACAGATGTAAACAAATGATACACGTATCATCGCTAATTATCGAATCTTTCCTGCAATGGCCATATCTGGTGCTAGTCTCTTGTAGTTTTCTTCTTTTTTATGTGAAGCAAATACCTTTGTAACGTGACCCGATATCAAATAATCACGACTATTACGCTAATAGTTCGCTAGTCCATTGATACATCACATGTGCAAGTTGCAGTAAATCGATGGGAAACGAGGGAAATAGCTTCTTCTAAGTTACGAATGCTCTTCCGAATACCCAGATCGGAAACTTTCTTAGCAGAATAAGGATTAATAGTGTTGACTGGGCCGTTTAACTCCGAACCAACCAAACAAATCGTTTAATATGCCACTGCCTGCTTCAACAATATCAAACTACATATCTACACATTAGAGAGGCCGTTTACCACTGGCACCAAGAGGAAGAGTAAAGAAACCACGACGGACAGCACACACGTTACTAAGCAACCAAAACCGAAGCAACCATCTCCCATTTCGCCAACGAGCTGATTGCAATGCCAGACAGGACGCATCAAAACAACATGCCAAACAAACCAGATACAGTCGAACTTCAATGGCTCGAACATCTTTGGAACAATAGAAAATTGTTCGAGACATGGGTAGTTCGAGCCACTGAGGTTAATCATGGTGCCAGGTCAGGAAGCAAATAGCAATAATTTAGGGTATTTTTTCTCGATTTTCTACACAATAATTGTATGCTGAGTGTAGTCATTAGAATCGCCTCGATTAAGCTATTCTAATAAGTACACACAACATACAATTCATTGATAAAATAAGGAAAAAAAGTCCCTAAATATATGTTTTCTTGAGCTATTGGAAGGATTTTGTAGGGACTGAAAAACGGAGTTTGAATCCTCCACTGTAAACGAGCCATCCGGGTTCGAGCCATTGAAGTTATACTGTTCCTGTGCAAATAGTGTAAATCCTGATGAGGCGGCTTATAACGAGCCGTCTCATCAGGATCTACACTGTTTGCCATTCTGTATTGATTTTGATTACTTCCGTAACAATGGACATGTGATGGACAGGTCCACTTCATAAACTCAGGGTGGAGAAGGGTTTAACAGGACAAAATATAAAAAAGCCATGCAGCGAGCAACCACAAGAACCCATATAGAACAAAGAGCACTAGAACCGCCACCACAGAACGATCCGAAGTAAAGGAACCACCGCCAAAGAATGATTAGAAGTAAAGGAACCACCGATACAGAACGTGTAGATGTATTCTTATCAGTGCATTCATTACCCGCTAACAGAATCATTAGATGCTATATAACTTTACGCATGTGCAGGGTGATCTGATTCTGTGCATGTTTCTGCTTGACAGAACTGACGGTATAGAGTGTTTTTTTTTTTTAGACGTTGCTGAAAAGCAGCCACCTTTATACAAAATATTGCCTGCTTATGTTTCCTTTGTCGAGATCACGCCGATTTTGTATGCATGTATACGTCAGCAAGTCAGAGAAAAACGTACGCCATTTGAGGGATGATCATTAAGGAAATTAGTTTTTATTAACACTAAATACAACAGTATCAAATGGGGATTTTATTTAGCAGTCCAATTTTATTTCAAAACATTTATGTATGTCTAGTTATCATGACAGCCAAGGACCCACTTGTCTAAACACGTCGACGTTGTGTGTAAAAGTAAAAAGAAACATAAAATTGAAAATAAATGATAATAATTATTCCAATTCAACAAGCTTACAAGTATTTTGGCACAATTTGAAAACAGGATTTACACTTCGATACATCCAGTGAGCGGGAATTTTCGTGCAAATTTCTAAAATGAACTATACTACCAATATTGTCGACGCAAAAAAAATATCGTTGGAAATATATGAAATGAATTTTAATTTTGTGGATTTTATCAATGTTTAAACGCCGGAAATGTCACTGCGGACTTTATTCAGTTTGTGAGTGACTTGCCGGTGTATAAACATCGACAAAATCCACAAAACTGAAATGCATTCCAATAATAATATCAGTTTAAATGGGAAATGCACGATTGCAATGAACATTGTGGAATGTACTCTAGCAAGTAAGAATATGATAGCCAAAGACCTATTTTACAAGAACACATTGAAGTTGTGTAAAAATACCGTTCGCAATCTATAACATTGATATTAAATGATAATATCTGTTTTAAAGAGAAATACAGAGCTCCAATAAACATTGCGCAATGAAATCTATGTATCAACGGCACCAAATTCTGGTTGAACTAACATTGCTATCTCTACCCAGCTAGCATTCTCCTTAACTTTATATTGGACCGTTATCGGTCCGACAAGATTTCTCCCTTCCAGATAGCATTCTACTTAAATCTGTATTGAGACGTTATTTATATATAACCGGAGAGTGATAAATTTGACTGATAAAAAGATAGTTCAGCAGCGACTACGTCTCTATCCAAATTCTATGAAACTGTTCTACACAGTAATCTATAATTCCATTCTTTGAAAAACACAAAAAAGCACGTTTATGCAAACTGTTGTCATAGAAACTGCATTTGATTTATCCTAAAATACAAAATTTGTTCACGCTAGTATAACCACATGTGGATAATCTTACCTTTTAAGTAGGAATCACGGCCAAACTATCAGCTTGAAATATAGCTCCATTCTATTAATAGAATTATCCCTTTATACGTATAATTTGTATATTGTGTACAGAAATTATATATGACTCAATTTGTCAATGCATCGTTTCCTTTTACTTGAAGTTAAATTTATGACAAATACTATCTGGTTATAATAGGGAGATCATGATTCGTGTTGTTTGTGGTTGGCTATATTTATATGTATTATCCCAAAAACAATTATGTTATGTTATGTTATATGCTCGTATTCGGCACCTTTCACAAATAATATAAAATTAAAATGTCAATTCGTATTACAAAATATCAAATATAGCCATAAGTGACAAGTGCAATTATACATAGCGAAATAATATTCCTATTACGTAATAATGACTGAATCCGGAGACTACTTCGCCGCATAAAATGTCATTTGGGAGGGCCTACATTGCACTTTCTTCACCACGAAATTCATGATAGCGAATGCAAAAGACGTTTACACATACATACATTAAAGGCAGTACTAGCAACAGGTATATGACTTATGTCCCCACATCGAACGAAATTTTAGCAAGGGCAGGTAACTTAAGAATCAAGAGGACAATCGTCTTATCAAACTGACACTTCGTCTTGATGATACATGTCCGTCTGTGAAGTGTTATGACTGTACTTCATACGGTTCAAGTTATGGAGCAGACACGAATTTTGACCAAAAGTAGACAACTCGGAAATGGAAAAAAAAACAACAACAAAAAAACACAGAAGCAAGATTTCGAGAGATATCGTCCTGAGATATATCCATCTGTGAAGTTTCATAATTGTATCCCATGTGGTTCAGAAGCTATGGCCCGCACATGAATTCTAACCAAGGGGAGATAACTCAAGAAGTGAAACAACAAGAACTGTTATTCTTGATCATAACACATCGTATATTTACGTATGTGAAGTTTCATGAAACTGTCTTGAGTGTTAATAAGTTGCAGCCCTGACACGAAGTGTAACGGACAAACGGAAAAAACTCAATCTTCTAGTACCAGTGTCCCCCGTTTCGCTATCGGCGGGGACAATTCAAGGGTGTTAGTAAATCTGACGAAACAAGATAGTCAAGTAACTTCAAATTTCAGAAGCATAATGTGCGAACTATAAGATCCAAATATCCTATAATTATATTACTTCTGCATGATTCGAAACAGGTGTTTCTGGCAACAAAGTGAACATATTAGGTTGTAATAGCGTGCATTATCATGATGTGATGTCGCGGCGATGTTGTGACGACGTTATATGTTTGATAGCAAGACAGTGTGATTTATCATTACTATGACTGAAGCTCATTACAAAAACACGCCTATTCAAATATACTGAAAAATTTTACCACCAAAAATTGAAAATTTTCAGATAAAACTTTCTGATATTTTTCATATTTCTGCTCAAACCATAGATTGTGGGTACTTGTTAGAACCGCCTCGACGAGGCGGTTCTAACGAGTACCCATAATCTATGTTTTTGAGCAGAAATAAGAAAAAATGTATACCCTGTAAACCCCAGTTTTACTATATAAAAGTGGGGTTGAAGGGGGTCAAAATCATATAGGCATGTTTTCGTGATGTGAAAAGTGATATGAGAAGACATTACGACTGTAAAACTTTGAATCAGCTGACTGGCATTTCCTGGACATGTTCTTTACTATATAGCGCTATTTAGGCAGCAAAACTACATTGACTATAGAGACAAATTTTCAGTACTTTTGACAAAGAAGATTTAGTTCGTTTTCCCGCCGTCTGGTTGTAAATAATATTATACCTTCTTGTTTCACAATCCTGTCAATGTTTTTAGATTGTTAGAATGAACTTTTTTTTTTCATTTACTTTAATAATTCCAGCTCACGAGTCAGTTAATTAAATCATGGATTCGATATAACTGAAGGTAGATCAAATGTCCCGGGCAAAGCAAGCATGTCTTGCCATAAGGTGAACCGGTACGTTTTCCGCGGCGGCAACACTACTGCAGATCTGACTTTTTGCCAAAATAATGCAACACAAAATTAAAACTGAACAACAAAAGCTTGACATGCGTGTGATAAATTGTTAAACTGAACTGACAGACTTTATGCTACTATATGTAGCTACCCGAGGTTTATGGAAGCAGAGCTGGAAGTCCAGATTATTTTTGCCAGATCCCTTGGCTTGAAACGGCCATTGTACACAATTCATGTATCCCCGGAAAAACAAACATAGATGTAACTGACAGTGTAGACATTTCGTGTGCTGTGTGTTACAGTGTGTAAGTGTCTACGCCTATCTAAGAGTTTGCCGTTGCTTTAGGAAAGGCCATCGACTGGCCCAGTGCCATTTTCTATGGACTGCTCAACTTTATTGTAACCAAGTGATAGTATTCATAAAAGGCGTGGTCTATGGACCATAAAATATATGGCACATTTACTAATAAGAAGTCAATGTGACTTATATTGCATGGTTCTCACTGGCCATTATGCTTTTGGAGACTATTTGATGGATTAACATAAAACTTGACAGTTTGCTTTAAATCTTCAGTCAGGTATAACATGTATTGTGTGTTAAGGACAGAAGAAGCTTTTCTTGTGAAAACTAATGCTTGTTTTATCTAATATGTATACAGGCTGATACCGGACTGAAGACCCGTTGTAAGTATGGATACATTTAAAACTGTAACATTGTCGAATTTCGTTTTCTGTGTCCCTGTCTGTGTCCCACATATTATTACATTTTGTAGCATGTTAAGATGAAAACTTCTTACATGATTCTTCTTACTATTTATTACTGGCCAGCAAACACACAACATAGTTTAAACGTCGTTGCCACAAGTATGCTGTTTTAGACTTTGCCACTTTCCATTGCTCTGTAGAAACACACACACACACACACACACACACACACAAGCATTCTATTACATACCTAAAACTTTCACAGTGCTACACATTGCTAGCCCGACACATCACGAAAACATATCTATATAATTTTGACCCCCTTAAACCCCACTTTTATATAGTAAAACTGGGGTTTACAGGGGTATACATCATTTTTCTTATATTTGCTCAAAAACAGAGATTGTGTGTACTCGTTAGAAGCGCCTCGCCGAGGCGGTTCTAACGAGTACCCAGAGGCGGTTCTAACGAGTACCCACAATCTATGTTTTGAGCAGAAATATGAAAAATATCAGATTTTTGTTACCTGAAAATTTTCAGTTTTTGGCGGTGAAAGTTTCTATATATTTGAATAGGCGTGTTTTTGTAAAGAAGGCGGATACCCAAAGCAATAACAACAAAACGGTCGAGTGGTGAAAAGCCTACTCTGTGCGTATCCATGTAGTCTGTTGTCAGTAAAATTCATACATTGCGCAAATGAACAGTGAAGATACTGGTCTGCACAGATACCACTGTTTGTCTCATTAATACATCGATCCGGTCCTACATGTTATGTTTAAAATATTCACAGAATAATTAAACCATGTATGCCGGTTGGACTCTTCTACATTATTTGGACTAGTCCATTTCCAAGAAAAGGGCTGTCCGGTTAGTTTTTATCATGTTCAATAGCAATTCCTGTCCTAAATCCATACAGTGAATACCCTGATCAGATTCCGCGTTGTACAGCGTCTAATCTGTTTACTATTGTCCCCCTTTTCGAGACGCTAGGCATAACTGGGTTACATATATTTGTTACAGCCTTCCATTGGTTTAAATATGTTGTTTGCTTCAGTTACTTGGATAAACAGTAGATCTTGGGAGAAAAACAAACACAACTCGAGAAACAATACACAAATACATATTATCGAGATGACATTATACAGCCCTCCACTGAAGGACGTTCAGACTGCGCGGATGTGCAAGCTGATATGGACCTTTACTGTCCGTATATGCCTGAAGACACGTGTTCGTATGCCTCTCAGTCAGCACTTTCACCCATTTATGCCGAATGAACTCTTCTACAATCACTCTATGCACCGGTCCATTTCCAATATAAGGGGTGTCTGGTTAGTTTTATATTATTACCATGTTTTATATAAGTTCGTGTTTTTAATGCAAATAGTGCAGACTCTGATCAGACGCCGCGTTCTGCGGCGTCCGATCTGGGTCTACATTGTTTGCCAATGTCCCTTTTATGGGACGCTAGGCTCAAATGCGTTAAAACACGTCAAGTACCAAATTGGACATATTAATAACTAGTTTAAGCGACCTGCAGAGCAGGTCGCCATCTGTGCAGCAGGTGGCGAAGCTTAAGCTCGTACTAAAGGTATCGTGAGTCTCTCACATACGATGCAGAAGAATTTGCATGCGGCGGCTGACTGGTTTCCCAAATCTACAGCGGAGTGTATCGGCTTAATGTTGAACCCGAAAACCAACGCTAATATATGCCCGTTGCCATCGGTCTGGTTTCCGAAAAAACATGATCAGATACGCTCCGCTGCAAACATGGAAAACCAGTCAGCCGCCCCAAGCGATCTCATTGGCTGTAATGAATCGTATAGGCAATGAAATAGAAGGATACATTTTTACGTCATTGACACGGATGAATGCGTGACTGACCTGCGGTTTAGCCGCCATATTTAATCTGTTTTTAGTCGCCATATTTAATCTGTGACTTCTCTCGCATTAAACAACATTTTCGCGTATTTAAGTGTAAATACTGAAGTTTAGCCGTAAAAAAATGGATTACATTTCTACAGAACATAACAGGAATTATTCATGGAGAAGAATTCATCGCTTACAACATGATAAAGGTAGGATATGCGGTGTATTCGGTTGACTGGTGTTCAGCTGATCGTTCGCGGTATAGCTAAAGGAGAAATCAATTTGATTTCGCGAAATCGTTTTTTTTTTTTTGTTTTTTGTTTTTTTTTTGACGAAATCAGCCTATAAAATAAATTTTTGGGGGCACATGCATTATTTCTTTTTACTATAAGACTAAATATTCATTTATACACTAATGTGCAAAATTTCATGGGAAAAAATTGTTCGATGTTGTGCACTTTGCCTCGGACCTATTTAAACAGGCTTAGTACTAGTCTTTGTTTATTATAGTGATTAATTTAATTTTTATGTTTTCGCTTTGATGCATTGACTAAGTTGGGACCCTTTATGCGAACCGAATTTTTGTGTATTTCTGTATTAAGAGTAGCATCGGGACCCAGGGTGAAGTTAGCTTTAAACCCCCCGGTAGTTTGCTCTACCGACCGTTCTAAGGCGGTGGTCCCGGTGTTAGTCTTACTCTTTGTTGCTTTGTGGTTTATTCTACGAGGCGATTTGTTGTATGTCTTTCTGTGTGTTATTTTGTTCTTGTGTTCGGTTTGTGCTTGTTTGAGTTTTTTGTCGGTTTCCTCTTCCTCTTGGGGTCTGGGAAGGGCTGCGGTTTGTGATTGTGGCACTCCCTACACTTTTCTCTTACCTATTTTGTCTGGTCCGCGACTTTGCATGCCTGATGAAAAAAAAATGCTAAAATATTCAGATGATAGTAACCGGATAGTCAGTTTTATCTGGGTTCAATCTGGGTGAATGCGTAAAAACTCCTTTTTGAGTGATTAGATCCGGGTATTCTGGTGGACTGTTAATGTTGTGTGACGCGTTCAGTCAGTACTTTAGCAAAAATGTGTTATTACTTCCCTTGAATTTTATGTTCTATATCAAAATCTTCATGGGATTCCCTAACGCCATATTCAAAAGTAGGTAGTTTTGCAACATAAAGACAATTTACATATCACTGTTATTGTTGCCAGATTTTATTTTCTGATATCCTATTCGGTAATAAGAGTTCTACTTTTATAACCAATGATTACGACTGCATTTTACGACTGAAAAATATATCCTTTATATTCGAGTAATAAGATCCTAATCGTAACTTTACGTACGCGGACGCCGCGGTGACTACTATTATATAGGACAGCGTAGCTCGTCTTAAAATGTATATTTGAACGTCCTTCAAAGAAGGGATATATATAAAACAAATAGGCAATCTTCTAATCGATCCAATCTCAAAATGGCCACTCCTCGGGGTGGTGGGGGCGGTAACGGGGGTAATTGTGGTACGGATGTGCGAGCCAGTATTTCAAAATCTACCCCAATTAGATACCTGGCCTTTGAAAACATGGACCCATTCATATACTCGATCATCCAAAATGTTGACGTATTCATATACTGCCCTTTGATTTTTGTACCCATTTGTTGCTGGTTATTAGACTAGTATCGCAGTCAATTCATTGAATACCAAGAGAACAAGCAGCCTCGAAAAATCTTTGAGCGAAAAATATGAGTATATACCAGGATATCAAAAGAGTGGGATCTTTCACACAGGAATCCAGAAAAATCGGTTCATTCATATACTTCCTGTTGAAAAAAGGGGGCCAGTCATATACCTGGCAGCGCTGAAAAAGGGGGCCATTCGGCACGCACATCCGTACTATGCCATATATAGGAAGTTACCCCACCGCACCGCCACCTCCACCCACCGCACAAGAGCGACGCCCATGACCACAGAAAATAAGGTGACGACGCGGAAAAAGTGTCTTCTGGATCTCTATACAGCTGCTCGTGATTGTTTAAAACTCTTCATTCCAACTTTCCTAAACACGCTTTTTTGATCGCCATTACGTCAACCAAAACGAAACGGTACGTAAAACACGATCTGATTGGCTGTCTTACTGCATCGATCTGATTGCATGCCTAGTTGTCAACCCAATCATTGTCGATGGCTATGCTTCACTCTTTAATTGCACGACGGCGGTTCGGGCCTCAGACTCAATGACGGCCTCTTCGTAAAACTTTAACAAGTGGGTTGGGGCTTGACGATATGTCTTTGGCTCGGCCCGCCGTGGTTCAACTATTGGTTTTCATTTACTCTGGCATACAGTAGAATTAGCCATGCGTACTCGTCTTTGTTATTATAGTGATTAATCTAATTTTTATGTTTTCGCTTTGATGCATTGACTGAGTTGGGAGCCTTTATGCGAACCGAATTTTTATGTATTTCTGTATTAAGAGTAGCATCGGGACCCAGGGTGAAGTTAGCTAGCTGTAAAAGTGCTTTAAACCCCCGGTGGTTTGCTCTACCGACCGTTCTAAGGCGGTGGTCCCGCTGTTAGTCTTACTCTTTGTTGCTTTGTGGTTTATTCTACGAGGCGATTTGTTGTATGTCTTTCCGTGTGTCATTTTGTTCTTGTGTTTTTCAGTCCTTTTAGTATTGCGATTACCTCGCTTGGGGAAGAGAGAGCTAATCTTAGTGCTTTTCGTACGTTTGTTCGGTTCGTGCTTGTTTAGATTTGTCGGTTTCCTCTTCCTCTTGGGGTCTGGGAAGGGCTGCGGTTTGTGATTGTGGCACTCCCTGGACTTTTCTCTTACATTTTTTTTTTTTTTTTTTTTTTTTAATATAATCTTAAAATAGACGTTTCAGTTTTTCCGAGGTTTTCCAATGGTGATCTTCAATTGGTATTCCACAGATCGTGCGAATATGATCTGGTTTTAATCAGACTGGTGGAAAAGTGGGTTAATTTAACATTGGAGAAATATAGTTTCTTTGGCTAGTTCCGGTTTTTAGATAGTTCCAAATAAGTGAAAAAATCGTCAGCAAATATACGACAGCGGTCAAATTTATAAAGGAACAATTGGTATGGTTCTGTTGTTCATTTATTCATCTTTATATATCAGAAAATTTAACATTGGAGAAATATAGTTTCTTTGGCTAGTTCCGGTTTTTAGATAGTTCCAAATAAGTGAAAAAATCGTCAGCAAATATAAGACAGCGGTCAAATTTATAAAGGAACAATTTGTATGGTTCTGTTGTTCATTTATTCATCTTTATATATCAGAAAATAAAAATATGGGAAATATAACATTGATCGATACGATCCGATTTCCCCTAGCAGTCCTACGCCTAACATAAATTTTGTAAATGTGTAAATAACATTCGCCTAGATATCCTTAAGTAGACTGTCAAATAAAACATTTTCTTTGTCAACTATTGGGTGGAACATACTTTTCAACATCTGCTTAAATACTCCCTGCAAGGATTTTAAACAAAGTGCATGTTTTCAACCATTAATCGATCGCTAATTTGTGCATCCGATTTAGTCAGTTCCGGGTAAGGTGTTTACACACTGTGTTTAAAGATGTGTAGCTATCGATGTAGTTTATGTAAAAGAATCTACCACGTGACAGACGACTTAAGCGAAAATATGAGCCTCGTCATGAGATAACCTGCTTTATGACATGCGAACAACAAAGACACATAGTTTGTGCATCTGCTCAGTCTGATCAGCACCGTTGTTGTTCGCTGTCTAGACAGCATTCTACCTATCAAAACTTTCAAGACTAGCTAATCCGGCGCTGTGACTCAGTTAGCCAGTCTATGGCTGAATAGGCCAGTCTCAGTCTTACTTGGTTGAAAACCTCAAATACAGGTTTTCTCATGTCGTCGCTTGTATTATCTGTACTTTGACGAAGTACGAGGAGACTTTGTAGGGGCATCACACGGCGCTAAACACCAGCTACAACTGGAATAATTAACACATATTTTATACTGCCCAGTCAGCATTCTACGTAAATCTATATCGGGCCGTCATCGGCCCGTCAGGGTAGCTGACGGGCCGATGACGGCCCGATGTAGATTTACGTAGAATGCTAGCTGGGTGCAAGCTTATTCTATATTCGGGCTTCAGAAGCGGGTAAAATAGGACCTTATGCGCATACTACTTTCAAGTTCTTAGTCCTCACTGAAATAATTTTATATTGGAAAGATTATCAAATCCAGAAAATAGGACTAAATCTTGCAGTAAGGAGGGTGTACATGCCGTAAAAAATCGTTATGCCACGAATTATGCGATTTTGGCTTAAAGGGCCGCTTTTAGATCTTTTAAGGTCTTTGTGAACCTGTCCCTTTGTGACGAATGTCTTTATATTGGATTAATTTTCTCCGTAACACATAATACAAGTTAATAAAGTAATATATAGAGGCTGTTGCATTATCAGAGGGATTTTTTTTACACATTCTTCATTATTCGGAACAAGCAAAACTATTCGGAACAGCCAAATCAGTGGTGTACTTCACAGTCATGCAAGGGCAGATAAACAAAGGTGAATGACAAATTCTTTGGTGTGGTATTTCAAGGAAGGATAATACTTTGTATCAGGCCAAAAAAAATCAAGTTTTGTGACTTTGATCAGCCACTAATTCGGAAATCGTTATGAAGCATAACCTTACCCGGATCTAGCCAAATGACTGTAATTGTCCAAGATCTTACACACGCACACAGGTCATCTTCATGGCAGTTACAAGGAAACAAAATGACAAACTTACTAACATTGAGGCACCAAAGTAATAATAATAAAAACAAATCAGTCATTAGATAGGTAGGACGGCACTATCATTGGACTATCTGGAATTTAAATAAATATCTAAATTTGGTGAATTTCCAGTTTGGTGCGGTGTGTTTATATGTACAAAAGGTGCCTATATAAAAATCTAAGATATAGACGTAATAGATCTACCAAAACTGACTCACTAATGGGTTTATTGCAGATGTGATCTATCTAGATATCTTTCTCTTCGTGACTTCTCAGTCGGTTAACTCTACATAATTAAACCACAGGAACATGTAGTCAGGTCAAACAACCCCTAAAACTATAAATCTATATAAAAAAGGTCGAAACTTGGGTTAGGGAAAAAAAAATCACTTTCGGGTTCCAATTTTGTTTCGACGCTCGTTAGTTCTTTAGTACAAGTGGTTCAAGCGGAACTTACCTACTTTTTTGCGAACAGTCATCTACTCTCTAAAATTAACTAAACATTTTTCTTCAGTACATTCGTAATGATATGAGTATTTTCTCTTTTCAGGGCCCGGTTGTTCAAAGCGTCGTTAGCTTAACGAGCTCGTTAAGGGTCATTTCGTTAACTGTTTTAGCGGATTCAATACACAGTATTCTGATATTTTTTGCTGAAAAAAATGTGAGTAGCTTTTGCACTGCAAAAGCTACTCACATTTTTTCAGCAAAAAATTTTAGCATATTTGCGTATCACTTGATGTAAATTTTAACGAATCGTTAACTAACGACATCTTTAGCTTTGAACAACTGGGCCCTGGTCTTCAAATTTAACTGTCAATAAGGATTCCGAATTATGTAAACAAATTCGCAATAGCGGTGCGCATAATTACTACTGTGACAATGGGCCGTGAAAGTTCTGTGAAAGAGCTATGAATTTCATGGTAATGTGAAAACCTAGTGACTTAAGACCGTTTGGAGTGATATTTCTAACCGACCCCGTGAAAAAAAAAAAAAAAAAAAATGAAATGCCGTAAAAATTCCATGAAAAAAGGACCCGTCAGTTTCACGGGGCCACAATGTTATGAAAAGTCATTGAAAAAGGAGACTTTAGAATTTCCTTGATTTTTCACGGCCTTACTGAGATATCAAAATTGTGATATCAAACAGTATCTCGAGAACCATATGAGATAGAACAAATCTGATAACAAGGACGCGAAATAACTCATTGTCTGCCATCAAATTCTTTGCTAACAAGTCTCAATAAAGATACGTACCGTATGCTACAGCACCCCGCACCCCAACGCCAACCCACTCAAAAAATGAAATAAAATAATAAAAATGTTAACAAAGACAGACAGACACACACACACACACACAGAGCTGTGTGAAATATACACTGCATTAATACCAACTATATGTTCTGAAATTCATAGTTTTTTCATGGCAGACAGACAGACAGACACACACACACACAAACAGAGCTGTGTGAAATATACAATGCATTAATACGGATTATATGTTCTGAAATTCACAGTTTTTTCATGGCAGAAATTCATGTTTGTTTTTTTTTCAGAATTGTCACCAGCTTTTCAGGTGGCACCTTTTAGCGTCCTTTATACTGATCAATTCACCATAGGTTTACATAATTTTGTCACGGCTTATCATATCTTAACAATGAAAGCTTCTGTGAAAGCCACTCTAATGTTTACCAAGATTTTCACAGACTTTTCATGACGCCTTTCTCCAGTGGAGGTAACGACTCAGATTAAGTTACAAATTACATTCCGGTATTGGTGAACTGATTCTCCAATGATACAACGAATAATTTTATACTTTATGTGGATCAAATGTATGGGAATAAACTTATCAAAATTACTCTATGGGAAAAATAAAAGTATAGTATATAATTAATCTCACGAGCAGTTTTCCCCCACGTTCTCTTTTCTGTTTAACATTGGTACGTTAATTGAGCTAGGACCTTAGATGGGGCCGTAATGCACTATTAGTTACTGTAATTCAGTTGCTAAGAATCACAGATTCCATACTTGGAATCAAACCGAAAGTACTATAAGAATCTAAATATGCCTTGCTGTCAAGGGAACGAATGAAAAGCAGAAAACTGCTCTATAAACTGCTAAAGAGGGCTATAATCTATTAGTTACTGGACAATGTGGAACTGGGAAGACGTATCTACTGAGGTATGTCTTTGAAAATGGTCGGAAAAAATACATAAAGCGTCAAATTCAGATTTCAATCATCAAAGCACAGCACTGATATGAATCTGAGTGAGTAAATGATCACCTTCGGAAGAGAGTGAAGGAGCTGGTTGAAGTTCTTCTTGTGCATTTATTAGTTGATTTCAGTCCGCGATATACATTTAATAGTCATGTAGAATAGAACACGGTTAATTACTTGAGGGTACCGCTATTGGATCGCTATTCCGGGAAACTTAAATATCACTTCTTGACGTCGGCCTTTGTAACATACGAATGATTATGTGACACTAAAATATCTTTAAAGTAGACCTACCATACACTACTATACCCCTACCCACCTCTAGCCTGCCCTATTTTACACCAGTCTACGCTACACTGTCATACAATACCCTGCTATAGTGCACTCTACGTTACTTTTTTAACTCTTCTTATATATTTCTGTCCTTTCTACACTACTCTGCCCAGTAGACTCTGCTCTTTTCTACTTTGCTCTGCGTTTGAAAAAATCCACTAAAACCGATGTGAATTGCAAAAACTCAATTGTAATTGCAAGTCGCTCAGGGTCGTTTAATGTAGCTTGACATGTCTCCATGAGAAACAACATGTCTATTCAACACTTGCTCTGCTAGCTTGTTTCTCATTTTTTGATGTCCCCGTGAATTCTAAGTGCTTCTTTATTAACTTGCTATGAATGCTTAGACCTCGTTGCAATCTGAAATCAAACGACTCCTGAAAATGTTCCCAAATAATACATTTACAGTCGGTAGAAAGTTTACGCCTGGTGAGGACTTGTGGTCTTTCGTACTCGATTGTACATTATTTC
The DNA here is from genome assembly GCA_964016985.1 of Anodontia alba. NCBI lineage: Eukaryota > Metazoa > Mollusca > Bivalvia > Lucinida > Lucinidae > Anodontia > Anodontia alba. The sequence goes on along the minus strand of OZ024830.1, from coordinate 43,097,057 downwards.
TAATTTGCTTGATAACGTGCTTTGCATCTTGTATTATGTACATGACTTGCTCACTATCAAATGTACTCCTCACTATAAAATTCTCTGTTCTTGGCTTATCGTTTAAAGGCATATTTGTGATTGACCTATTTGTTGACTCGCCGTCAAACATTGAATAGTCAATTTCGAAAAAAAAAGGTAAGAGAAAAGTCAAGGGAGTGCCACAGTCACAAACCGCAGCCCTTCCCAGACCCAAGAGGAGGAGGAAACCGACAAATTCAAACAAGCACAAACCGAACAAACGTACGAAAAGCACTAAGATTAGCTCTCTCTTCCCCAAGCGAGGTAATCGCAATACTAAAAGGACTGAAAAACACAAGAATAAAATGACACACGGAAAGACATACAACAAATCGCCTCGTAGAATAAACCACAAAGCAACAAAGTGCAAGACTAACACCGGGACCACCGCCTTAGAACGGTCGGCAGAGCAAACCACCGGGGGGTTTAAAGCACTTTTACAGCTAGCTAACTTCACCCTGGGTCCCGATGCTACTCTTAATACAGAAACACATAAAAATTCGGTTCACATAAAGGCTCCCAACTCAGTCATTGCATCAAAGCGAAAACAAAAATCAAATTAATCACTATAATAAACAAAGACGAGTACTCATGGCTAATTCTACTGTCTGCCAGAGTAAATGAAAACCAGTAGCTGAACCACGGCGGGCCAAGCCAAAGACATATCGTCAAGCCCCAACCCACTGGTTAAAGATTTACGAAGAGGCCGTCATTGAGTCTGAGGCCCGAACCGCCGTCGTGCAATTAAAGAGTGAAGCATAGCCATCAACAATGATTGGGTTGACAACTAGGCATGCAGTCTGCCGCATAATATCCAGGCTATAGCCAATTCTTTTATAACGGTTCATAAGTGTTCTGAATTGCTCCAAAAAGTTAGATTTACCTACAATTTTTCTAAATCTGGACACTAAGTCACCGTAAAGTTCGGGTTCCGATATACCTTGTTGCAGAAGTGTTTTCAGACTGACGCTATATTTTTCTAACAAGGCACTGTGTCTGCGATAAAATTACGAAAACGCCTTACGAAGTTTAAAATAACGATAGCCCTGCCTAAGAAGTTTGGCAGTAAGGGCTTTATTACGGTAGTTAAAGTCATTAAGATTTGAAGAAGCTCTGGCGAATCTAATAAGTTAAAATATGTATACCCCATATGAGGTACGCCGGGGGACATCGCCATCCAGAAAAGGGAAATTGATTATATCAAAATCAAAATCGTCCCGTTTATCATAAATTTTGGTGGAAACTGTACCATTAGATGTACATAGATTCAAAAAAGGTAAGAGAAAAGTTCAGGGAGTGCCACAATCACAAACCGCAGCCCTTCCCAGACACCAAGATGAAGAGGAAACCGACAAATCTAAACAAGCACAAACCGAACAAACGTACGAAAAGCACTAAGATTAGCTCTCTCTTCCCCAAGCGAGGTAATCGCAATACTAAAAGGACTGAAAAACACAAGAACAAAACGACACACGGAAAGACATACAACAAATCGCCTCGTAGAATAAACCACAAAGCAACAAAGAGTAAGACTAACACCGGGACCACCGCCTTAGAACGGACGGTAGAGCAAACCACGGTGGGATTTAAAGCACTTTTACAGCTAGCTAACTTCACCCTGGGTCCCGATGCTACCCTTAATACAGAAATACATAAAAATTCGGTTCGCATAAAGGCTCCCAACTCAGTCAATGCATCAAAGCGAAAACATTAAAATCAAATTAATCACTATAATAAACAAAGACGAATACTCATGGCTAATTCTACTGTATGCCAGAGTAAATGAAAACCAATAGTTGAACCACGGCGGGCCAAGCCAAAGACATATCGTCAAGCCCAAACCCACTGGTTAAAGTTTTACGAAGAGGCCGTCATTGAGTCTGAGGCCCGAACCGCCGTCGTGCAATTAAAGAGTGAGGCATAGCCATCAACAATGATTGGGTTGACAACTAGGCATGCAGTCTGCCGCATAATATCCAGGCTATAGCGAATTCTTTTATAAGGGTTAATAAGTTTTCTGAATTGCTCCGAAAAGTTAGATTTACCTACAATTTTTCTAAATCTGTACACTAAGTCACCGTAAACTTCGGGTTCCGATATACCTTGTTGCAGTGCCTCGGTATCGGAAGAATTTGCTCTATTTAATTGGAGTTCTGTTGGGTATATCCGGTCCACCATTTGGTCAAAATAAATATTGTCAATATTTAATAAATCGTCATAGTATCTTGAAGTTGAATTGAAAGCCTCAATCATGTCAGCCTGATTTTCACGTGAGAGAGACTTCATGAAATCTCTCTCATAACAAAAGAGAAACAAATCTGCAACAAGAGGAGCACAATTAGTTCCCATCGGAATACCAATAGTTTGCCTATAAAGTTTAGTTCAAAATCTAATAAAAATATTATCCAAAATAAACAAGGGCATCACAGACTTTTTGACACGGCCATAAAAGGTAATAGAAAAGTCCAGGGAGTGCCACAATCACAAACCGCAGCCCTTCCCAGACCCCAAGAGGAAGGGGAAACCAACAAATCTAAACAAGCGCAAACCGAACAAACGTACGAAAAGCACTAAGATTAGCTCTCTCTTCCCCAAGCGAGGTAATCGCAATACTAGAAGGACTGAAAACACAAGAATAAAATGACATACGGAAAGACATACAACAAATCGCCTCGTAGAATAAACCATAAAGCAACAAAGAGTAAGACTAACACCGGGACCACCGCCTTAGAACGGTCGGTAGAGCAAACCACCGGGGGTTTTAAGCACTTTTACAGCTAGCTAACTTCACCCTGGGTCCCGATGCTACTCATAAATTGTGATTATTATATACATCAGAAGTGAAAAAAGCACATTCTTCGTTGCAAGCCAAATATAGGGTATTCTGCCGAATAAACGTTCGGTTAATTATATCAATAAGTTTATCTTTTATAAGATGATGAGGTAACGTAATATACAGTGTAGAAAAATCATATGTAGACAATTTAGAAGCCTGAAAGTTTATAGATTTAAATTTATTGAGAACATCATTAGAATTTTTAATTGACCAAAAATATTTAATTCCATCCCTTTCGTAAACAGTATCATAGTATCTAATCCAATGTTTTTTAACAGCAGTAAGGCATGAAGTTAGCAGTTTGGACAAAACAGTAGTCGTACATGAACTATTTATCTTACCGTGAGGGACTGTATTGATGAACTGGACGAAACTCTTTACGGTAAGATAAATCTGGTGAGCAGTTGTTGGGCTTAAACCGTAATATGCCACTGGCCGTCTGAAACCAGTAAAACCGTGAAACATATATTGAAGGCAGTGGGTCGCTAACTCTACCTTTCTCCGACCATTTGCTATTACAGATATTGTATGGCTCGTTTCTCTCATATCACAAGCGCCTACTAAAGACAAGAATCCTTCTTTCGGACAATGCTTAAGTCATCTTGAATAGATATTTCGTCCAAAACTAGTGCCCCATGCTTTCCATAAGTGCTGATTTTCTGTCTTTGTTTGCCTACTTTTTCATCCACTGTACATTTTCTGCGTTTACCGTTGGATTTGGCTTAATACAATGTTGTACATTTGTAGGAGTCGTACTGATGATATAACCAATACATTATACTTTCGAATATCTTCTAGAGCTGCCGGTGAGCGTACGTATAAGGAGATATTGATTCTAAAGTCGGCATCCCATCACCGATCCGTTGCATCAGTTTCTTTCGTGGCATTTGTAAGCTGGGACTTAATCGAAGATTAAAACTTTTCTGGTAAATCTCTATCAGCGAGCAGCGCATTCACATCAGTTTGTTGCGAGTCTTCGTTTAAAACTTTAGGTATTTTTTTCAGACACTGGTGGACAACTAGCAACATTTTAATTAGTACTTTCATCACTTTTCCTTTTAGTACCTTTATCAGTACCATCATTCCTCACTACGCAGATAGTTGTTGGCCTCTTTATACAATGCTGCTATATAGTGTTATTCGAAGTGTACCTTAAAAGCCGTGAAGAACATTGTAAACATTACGTGGATGCTTCCTTTGTGTCGAGGGGCTTATTTCTAAAAACAACTCGCTCCCTGTGGAGACAATAAGTTTGTGCAAAAACGTAATCACATTTGCCAAGTTCAAAAGGAGAAAATATTGGACGTTTATCTCCTTAAGAAGACATATTAATGATAAAGTAGTCACCGACTCACCATTCAGCGCTCTGATAACGTGACACTCTCCGGTTTATTCAAGATATTGATATCCTGTTAGGTGTGCAATCTTTGATTAACGTTTTCGATAAGTCTTCGTGCTAGGTCTTTTTAATAGTTAATAGTGAGTAAGCGTGTGCCTAAATAGTTACTGTAACCATTTGAAATCAAGTATTTCTTGTGTGTATTCTGGAGAAGACTTTTAACAAGACTACAGCAAGCTATCAAAGTATATACTTAAGAGAGCCTTTATACCCAGTCCAGCTAATCGTGTATATTCATTAGCGGCAGCGTGGCTATATAGCCATGAATGTGTTTCATGGTGATATATAAAGCATTCTTCCTCTCTAACTTATGGGAATCAATTCATTTTTCAGTATACTGGCTAAACGATATAGTCATGAATGTGTTCCATGATGAGATATATAGCATTCTTCCCCTCTGATTTATGGGAACCAATTCATTTTTCAATATACTGTAAAAAGGGCAGTGCATATAAACAATAAAACGGGTATAGTTAGGGCATGGCCCTATTTACATGACAACCGGTTCGTATCTAGGTGATATTAAACGTGGCCAAATAAGTGTGTTCTATGTTTTAATTGTAGTGCACATTGTTTTCCTCTCATTTTTGTTATATGTTGATTTTATTTTATTAGCCATGTTTGAAGTATTGATCCTGTAACGAGATTAGCATATAAAGCCTCGTCATTGGGAAACCTGTCTAATGCTGTATATGTACATCAGCTTTAACACAGCTGATCAGAACCATTATTGTTTGCTGTCTGGTTAGCATTATACCTATTTTTGCTAGATAGAAAATGTCATGTCACTAGCTGCCCTATGTAGCGAAGCAGGCCGGTTAGAGTCGACAGGTCTAAAACCCCAGATGACAGGGTTTTCCCGTGACCTGCTCACATAAAGTCATACAGTCAACTATATGTGAATATGACACGTGCATTTTATTTTGGAAGTCTATGATCTTGATCAAACAACACAAATAAACGGGTTTTGTTTATTTATTTTAGTTATTTTATATTCATATCACCCAAGGAATCACAATGAAACCTTTACGATAACTACAGATAATGATTCCAAATGCGATGGAAACATTCCCGTTTGAATATAGGACCATAAAGTGGGGTTCCTGGCCACTGGAATGTGTGGTTAGTTCAACTAACCTCTAAAATTGTAAACAACCCCCCCCCCCCCCCCAAAAAAAAAAAAACAAAAAAAAAACAACAACAACAAAAAAAAAAACAACAAAAAAACAACAAAAAACAAAAACAAAAGAAAATAGGGTAAATAGGGTAAGTGGCTGTTACTCCTATTTGAGCGGGGCGGGGCGGGGGGGGGGAAGGGTATTTGACCTAACTACATGTTCTTGTACCCTAGCTAACCACAATGGAGTGGAAGATTTACAAAGATGTTAGCTGAAAAACGGTTACTGTCAAATTTAAACTTAAAAAAAAAAAACAAAAAAAACGAGAAGTATATTTTTTATGTAAATAATTTACGATCGATAAGTATTTATTTTTAAGCCCGGAATTGTCTACATCATTCGCAATACTCGTCTACGCAGTTGAAATTCAGATTTGTAGACAATTCAATTTAGAGACCTGAGAAAGAGAAAATATACATCAAAAAGCTCGAACCATTTGGAATAAAGAATTTACGAGCGTCGAAACACAAAATTTGGACCCGGAAGTGATTTTCTTGTTGCACTCCTTGCTCGCCTTTGGATGGCAAACCCTATTTTAGGTTTGTTTTTTTGTTTGTTTGTTGTTTTCTTTTTTTACCTAACTACATGTTCCCGTGACAAAACACATTGTACCATGCTGAAAATTTTAACAATTCAGTCTTACTATCAAGACATGTTACTTCCTGTTAGCTGTCGATGCAAATTCTGTTTTTTTTTTTTGTTTTTTTTTGTTTTTGTTTTTCTTTGTGTGTGTGTGTGTGTGTGTGTGTGTGTGTGTGTGTGTGTGTGTGTGTGTGTGTGTGTGTTCAGTTTCGACGGGGACAAAATTCATTCAAGGGAGAATAGTTTCCTTTTAGGATAGACCCATAGGGGAGTAAATTCTTTCCGAAGCTTTTTCTCAGAGGAAAGAATTCGCTTCCAAGGGGAACTCGCCTGGTGCTCTTTTCATACATTTAAAATGCAATGTTCACTCATGTAAGATCCTCTATTAATATTTCATTTCTTCCTCATTTTATCAACTCCCATACTTCATTTTCATCAGAAACCCCGACTACGCTACAATATTACGTTCGGCTTTATATCGGTTCTATCTCTCATAAGCCTGGCGAAAGCGAGACATGACCGTCCATTGCATAACATGGCGTCACATCTTATACCTCAGCAAATCGATACATAAATCTTAACCACCTGACCACATAGTGGTATCAAAAAACATTGTTTGTGTTGCTACTCAGACACTGTCTTAATGAATGGACCTTAACACATTGTTTATGTCGTTCAATATTAGGTAAAAAGAAATAACTTTATCTCTTGTAAACCCCATTTTCCAATGTCACTGGTCAAAACATATTCTCACCTAACGCGCCAATATAAGTTCCATAGCAGACGACAGCGTATTTGTTTTATTTTTCTGAGATAATCAGGCTTGGCATTTCAGATCAAATGTCTGAATAATTTTCTATTTATTCGGAAAAATGGAAGTGTCAACTGCTATTTGCGATTGCCGTTTTTCAGATTACGAACGAATAATTTTCAGATGAACAAGTATTCCATGTGTAGTATATATATACTACTCAAAGTTTGCTAAGGATCACATTTTATAATGTCTACTACTTTTAATAGATTGAAACGACATGAGAAATTAGATCATTTTTGGAAGCGCTATTCATTTAAGAATTCATTTAATAAAGTAATGGCCAAGTAACTGTTCATTGATGCGTGAATATGGCGGATGGAACGTAAGGGTCGAATATCAACATTTTTAGGATTGCTGGCGGAAATCTGAAAATCAGGAAAATCACTAGTCTGTGAGTTTTAGCTTAGTTACTAGCGTGTATGCTGCCCGTGGGCATTGATTACGGCCTGACATCGCCGTCGCATGCTACCGATAAGTCTACGGAGCTTATGCTGAGGAAGCTGGGCCCACTCCTCAATGAGAGCCTCTCTGAGCTCCCGGACAGTTGCTGTTTGGACCTGGCGAGAAGAAATGGATTTCTGCAGCATATCCCATGCATGTTCTTTGGGATTTAAATCAGGAGATCTCGCTGGTCAATCCAATCGCACAATTGCAGCTTGCTCAAGGTACCGGTTGGTGATGCGGGCCCTATGTGCACGGGCATAATCATCCATCAGAATGAAATCAGGACCTATAGCACCTGCATATGGGCGAACATGAACATCCAAAATTTCATTGACGTACCTCTCTGCCGTAAGTGTGCCGTTATCGATGACGTGCAGGTCCGTTTTCCCCTGAGCGTTAATTCCCGCCCACACCATAACTGAACCCCGCCATAGCGATCATGCTCTGCGATACAAACTTCAGCAAAACGTTCATTTCGCATCCTCCAGACCCTGGCCCGCCTGTCAGTGAAGTCCACACAAAACCTGGACTCATCAGTGAAAAGAATAGGGGTCCAGTCATTAAGGGCCCACGTAACGTGATCTCGTGCCCATTCTAAACGCTCCTGAACATGGTGTCGTGTCAATGCGATGCGTATTGCAGGTCGTCGTGACCTCAAGCCAGCTTCTTGCAACCGATTTCTAATGGTCTGCGTACTTAAACGAACACCGGTAGCGTTCTGCAATTCGCTACGTAACGTTGCTTTGTTGAACCGGTGACGTCGGGCTTATAGAGCGATAAGTCGGTCTTGAGCTCGAGTTGTTGAGCGTTCACGACCTCAAGCATTCCAATGCCCCTATTCATCTCTTTTTCGCTTCGACAACGCCTTACTTGTCGGTCTGTCATACCTTACGTTAAATTCGATCAAAATTTTACGATAACACAAGCAAAACCTTGTTTCAGGTACAAAGCAAATGGCCATAAATCAACGATTTTCACGGGTAGGCCTCTTCCCATGCTTCTCGTGCAAAATATACATGTCAAATCAATAACTGCATTACACGTTTGAGGCCCGAACATCGATTTACCTTTAGTAGCAATTTGATTATATATGGTGATAATATGAACAAAATATCTGACGTCAAAAAAGTGATCCTTAGCAAACTTTGAGTAGTATATATAAATAAAGGAGATTCCCAGCAAAAGTCATCATCAAAGACTAGGCTAGCATGCGCATACGACAGTGCTACTGCAGAAGAATGAAACATTTTTTTTAATTCAACTGTAGTTTTTGACAGTGCTATAAGGGTGAAGCGAGCAGCGTTACAACGAACTGTGCAAGTTGGTGCTTTTTGTGGAATTCAATATAAATTTACATGATAATTTTAAAACTGTCTTACCATAGGTAAAACCACGTGCTTTTTTTAAGAACATTTTAATGGTCATTTTCTCGCCATGAGCATTCTAATGCACGATCTGCGAATGGAACGCGTCGTCTGTTCGGATAACGTCAACAATTTCGACGGTATATTCTGCGATATTCTGTCAAAAACCCGACGTAATCAGTTAACGTCCTTTTCAATGACTGACATTCGGTTTTATGCAGCTCACGGTGCTCACCGCTTTGAGCTACTAATACACTTTTATTTCAACAAAACAAATAGATAAGTGCATCAGAAAATGCGGAGAACTGTATTCATAAATGTCATTTGAGGAGGTAAAGAGTCGGTTTAATGGTCGCGGATTACGTTTTACGTCTCCGCTGACGCTTCGCCGCAAAACAAAATTTCCGTAAAACCGCTTATTTACCTCACAAAATGACCATTATGAAGGCAGTTACGTATAGAAAATTTAGGACTACGATTATGGCATTTCCAAGTATTGAAAATATAACATTCGAATAAAATGTACTATGTTTTAAATCATTGAACAACCTCAATGACTGAAACACCGATGGCTGTGTTAACTGTACTGAGTAGAACGCGTTCTTGAGACCCTTAGGAGTTCTAATAGATCCATATATCTGTTTGTTTGAGTTTTTACGTCCCCGTTAACATTTTATGTCATTTTGGAGACGTTCTGTCCGATTTTGTGGGACTTTTACCCGACATTGAGATGACGCACCGCTTTGTCTGGACAAGCTTAGACCTTCTAAGCGATTAACAAATATTTAAATCGGTTCGGTCTGTTTTATCTCGGCAGGAAAGCACTATGCAGCCCAATCTATTTCTCCAAGCCCCGGTGGGCGGGTCATAACTCCATATAAGAAACAGGGATAATTTACAGTTATACGTAGAACGTCGCAACCATATACAGTCAAAATCCTGTTTTAATACAAACTAACTGGGATTGTCCAGAGATAGTTTTATTAGTTGTGTGGTCTAAATAACGGGTATACAATGTAAAGAAATAGGTTCTAAATAGTTAATTCCTTTGAAGCATGTATTACGGAACAGAAATGGCAAAGACGATATACTCTACCCTACGATGCAGAGCAGGTAAACATTGTAATACCGCTACAGACTATCCTGACAAAAACTCTAGCCGAATTTGATAAATTCTAGTTTGCGACTGACAAATGGTGTCCGTAATATTGGATTGGTCTTAATATCGGTTGGCCTTTATAGCGGAATTTTACTGCAAAGTTTCATGGTCCCAAAATGTGTTCCAACCACTGAAGTTCGGCTGTAATGAACAGTAACTGAAACAGCATATGTAAAAACGATTCTTGCAGCATATTGCAACGGTAGCCCCACACAAAATTCTCGTTTCTTGTAGGAACCATCATACAAATCAGTTGACTTTATTGTAATTGTGGGCGAAAAGTACTCCATTAACTTGCACTGCTTATATATTGCGCAATGTTCAGCAGAATTCCACGAAAAGACAGATCATTTTTTCTTTGATCTCTATTTACTGTATATACTCAGCCTATATCTTCACTAATACATATGACACATTAGATTATGAACCACACGAACAACATGTACTGTGTGACCATGGAAGACTCAAATCAGCCTTCACTTCCACGACAGGTTGATACGGTATTAGTTCATGTTTTTTTTTTTTTTTTTTTTTTTTAAAGTAGCACAGAGTTTATAAAAGGCTTAGGCAGAAAGTATAAATTCTTACCAGACTGCTGATGCATAGAGTGATCTGACTTTCCGATTGTTCGATGCACATGCATCCCTGCAGGCTTTTTAATCTAGTGACTCATACAGTGAGACGTCAATGGCTCGAACACCGATGGTTCGTTTATCACTGTTGTTTCGAACTCATTCTCGAGTTCCTAGGAATATGACCCATACCGGCAGATATCATTTGACTCGTTATCTCAAGCACATATATCTCAAAATACTGTGTCAGTCAAACTGAATTTTGGGCACTGTTGATTCAGGTTTGCTATTTCAACTCCATTTATCGCAAACTACTGTTATCTCAAACTAAAATTTCCAGTCCCTTTGAGTTTGATATAGCGAGAGTCGACTTCACAAACAATGAGCTTGTAAACGATAAAACCTAAGAGAAGATGTGCAGTCGGTGAAGAATGATTAGCCTGCAGATCAGAGCAATCCAATCATTCTTTTGGGGCGGGGAAACTCATGAGCCTTTAGCCTGTCGAAAGAGCAATATGTTGGGTGTATGTAAAGACTGACCTGAGCTTTATTATGTCTCATAGATATTCATGTAGGATTTGTCATTCCGTTATTCATGTTGTGCATGTTAGCGTAACATTGAATTACGTTTTCGAGAAAACCGAAGTATCCTGGACAACTTACAGACCACAACCGTGTCAAGAGCAACTGTGAAAAAAAAATCAACAGAAATACATGTACAATTCTACGTACGGCTTATGCCGATTCGTTCTATTTGTTAACTACAGGCCACATTAATTGTTTTATTCCCCTTTACAGCAAGTGGTGTTATGTGCATCAATAATGAATCTACGTTTCATGAGATAGCTTATTCAGTTTGCTGGCCTTGAAAACTCTGCTGATGTGCTTTTCCGTGAGATAATTGTCTGGCCTAAGCAAATAGCATTGACAGCCGGCCCATATTGTAGTACTATGGGATTTGTGTTGCAGCCATGTCTAATGCCTCTCTGTTGACAAAAGAAGTTTTCAGTGATATCGTAATTGAAGTAGCCGGGCTTGATTAGATCCCAACTGGCCAAAACTCTGTCGCACATTGAAAGAAAACCCGGCGGAGATGAGATCATCTCGACATTCCTTTGACAATAGATTTCTTGGATCTTCTACCGACGCTTCCCACTCATACCAGTGCCTTCTCCAGCTCCATCAGCTGAGGATCCTGGTGGCACATAGTTCGACTGGGATCCAAATAAAAAATCTATCAAGACACTTGTGTTTTGTAAGAGCTTGATTGTGGATGAGAGCTGTTCGGGTCGCTGTAGGCTTGCCTGATAAGCCCTCATCAGGTACAACATGTCCTTGTCAAGGACATGTTGCCGTGTTATTTTGCATTTTATTGCTAGGTGTTCTGATGTGCTATTTTGTGGGATGCCTTTGAATCCTTAGCCCCGATTCTGTATTAAAGTCGACCGCTCCCTCAAAATACTCCCAAAATATTGGTTGACCTTGCAGTATTAGATATCTTCCTTTCTTTGTCTTGCTATTTTCCTGTGTACTACTCTCTATACCATTTCTTATCTTCTTAAAGCAGTGCTTTTATCCTGGACAAGTGCTATTAATCTAGAGAAATCATACACGTTTGGCGTTTTGAAATTTTGGGCTCTAGCATTTTATGATATAAGGGTCCTGTTGGCACTGCCCCATCCATCATTACATAATCAACACTAAATCTTCGACTTTCAAACCTGTTCTACTATCTCCAAAACATGCAGATATAATTGATGTGTTTTTGCTTGGTCTGTTGCGAAATACGACACCGGCCATCTGAAAAAGTAACACAATTGACTCTCGTTAGCTCAAATACTGATATCTCAAATGATTGCTTAGGTGAAACTAAAATTTGGGCACTGGTGTTTTAGTTGTTTAGTTGTACTATATGTTCATTGGAGTGACTTTCAAGATTTTGACTTGTACATGTTTATCATACAACGTCTCCGGATTCTATTGATTAGAAATTGTGTTGAAATTCGTCTGCAATAAGATCCATTGTTTTGAATTATCGAACCAACAGAATATTACGCTTATGACCAGAGGCTCGTTTTATAGCACTCATATGAATTGATCATTCGTGCATGCTCTAATATAATATTTCTCTTCGTCCTCATTTTTATTTTTACTGTCAACAATTCATAAATCTAGAATAAATAAATGAATTGTGAGTTTCATACTTTAGTAGAATTTGATTTCTATGAATTCTTTCACAAAATATTGAACAGAAACCATTTTTTATATTAAAGAATGGAGTATCTCAAGTTTGCAAAATATGCCGGGTAACAATAAATCAAATAACCTTACATTCCTGTACTGTAAGCAAACAATGCAGACCCTGATCAGACGCCCGGTTCTGCAGCGTCTGATCTGGGTCTACACTGTTTGCCAAAACCAAAAACACGAAGCATAGCCCTCCTGAAGTCACATATGAACATACGGACGCAGAAACAAAGAAGAGCTGCGACAGTGGAACAAAGTAGCATTCCATTACGAAAACATGCCTATTCAAATGTATTGAAAATTTCACCAGCAAAAGCTGAAAGTTTTTAGATAAAAAAATCTGATAGTTCATATTTCTGCTCAAAACATAGAATGGGGTACTTGTTAGAACCGCCTCACCGAGGCGGTTTTAACGAGTACCCACAATCTATGTATTTGAACAGAAATAACAAAAAACATATACACCCCTGTAAACCCCAGTTTTACTATATAAAAGCGGGGTTTAAGAGGGTTAAAATTATATAGGTATGTGTTCGTGATGCAAAGTTTGCTGGTTAGTCGTTTAGCCATCTGTTAGTACAATTTCGAGGGATGAACATTTTGCTATTATCTAGGTCTAAATGTAAGCTATGATGTTGAGTATGGCGTGATACACGTTGCAATATTGAAATTGATAATATATTTGTTCCATATTAAAAACATGTATTCTAGATTAAGATATTTATTGTCAATAAATGAATTTATTCACAATAACATATTTATTTACGATAGAAAATATATATTTCTTTGCTATATAAATATTTATTGCCAATAAAAATATATTCATTTACGATAAAATATTCATTGACAATAAAAATATATTTATTCACATTAAAAATATTTATTTGCGATATATATGTGTGTGTGTGTGTGTGTGTGTGTGTGTGTGTGTGTGTGTGTGTGTGTTGCAAATTACAATATTTTATGTGAACAATAAAAAATCACAATATATAAAATATATATTTATTTGCCAAAAAAAAGGGAAAAAAAAGTATAGACAATATTTACAAAAGTATTCATTGTAAGTTAAAAATATATTGGATAAAATTAGCAATTTGTGATATGATGCAGCCTTGTGAAAGACAATTTCATTGGCTCGACAAAATTTCCGCTGACCGTTCAAAGGCGGTGGTCCCGGTGTTAGTCTTACTCTTTATTGCTTTGTGGTATAATCGATGAGGCGATTTGTTTTATATCTTAACCTTGTGTTATTTTGTTCTTGTGTTTTTCAGTCCTTTTTGCATTGCGACTACCTCGCTTAGGGAAGAGAGAGCTAATCTTAGTGCTTTTCTTACGTTTGTTCGATTTGTGCTTGTTTGGTTTTATCGGTTTCCTCTTCCTATCGGTGCCTGGAAAGGGCTGCGATTTGTGATTGTGACACTCACTGGGCTTTTATCTTTCTTTTCATCCTTGTTCAAGTCGCTGCTTAATTTGATTTTTATGTTTTCGCTTTGATGCATTGAGAACGTTGGGAGCCTTTATGCGAACCGAATATTTATGTATTTCTGTATTAAGAGTAGTATCGGGACCCAGGGGGAGGTTGGCTGGCTTTAAAAATGTGCTTTATTCTACTGACCGTCATATCTTACGTTCGATTTGCACTTGTTTGATTTTGTCTGTTTCCTCTTCCTCTTGATGTCTGGGAAGGGTTGCGGTTTGTGATTGTGGCACTCCCTGGACTTTTCTCTTACCTTTTTTGTTTAGATTTTTCCCCACCTTAGACTTTCGTCCTTAGATGTCCCCACGTTTGCCGGCTTCCTAGAATGTTAGAGACTTTGTTGCAGTTTTGTTAACACTTCTATGAGCACTTTATTTGTAGTTTCCTAATATGCGCGGAAACATAATATATAATACTTTTAGGATTAAAAAAAATCATATTGACCATTATTCCGCGTGGACTACAAGTCACATCCAAACAAAGAAACTGCAACGCACGAGAGAAATACCGAATATTGAGTTGACGTTTGTCGGAAGAGGTGTTAGTCCGGGGATGCGAGTTGACCAGGAATCAAAAGGTGCGAATTGACTAAGGTAAAAACGGCCATGGATCGAATTGGCCATAAACCGCGAACAAAAACAATATGGCAGCGCACTGTGTAATCAGTGGAGGCTGAAATTATTAGATTTCACAGATCCAATGAAATTTCTGTTACAAACCGCTTCATATCCCACAATGCTAATTTTACTCAACATATTTTTTAGCATATTGCAGATAAATATTTTTATTGTGACACAACAGAATATTGATTCAATAAATATGTGTTAATTTTATTAACACATTTTATATTTTGAATATATATATTTTCATTGTCAATACATATCTTTTGTTGCCGATGAAAACTCGTATTATAGAAAAAATACAATGTATTTTATTTTGAATAAATATATTTTATTGCCAATGAATATTTATTTTGCAAATAGATATTTTTATTGTCAGTAAATTAAATTAATTGCCAATTAATATATTTTATTGCCAATAAATATTTATTTTGCATATAAATATATTTTAATGGGCATGAATATCTTAATATACAATACATATTTTAATATGGAACAAATATATTACCAGATACAATATTGCAACATACGTCACGCCATAGTGTAGAGGTCAGACATGTTTGGGGTAAGGTTTTAAATGGTTTATATTATTTTGGTGTCCTTCGAAGTTTGATATTTTTTTATGATAAACTTGATCAATGGTTTTATTATTGCTTGTTCTTGTTTTCTGTCTCTCCGGAATCAACTACCCACAGGTATTCACACAACTGAGCTCGAGTGCAATTAATGAATATAGCTTTGCAGATCTACTCACCACCTTAAATTCCATATCATGATGTTAGTTCTTACACGTAAGTGCTTATCAATTAAATCAATTAAATTGGTTGAGAATGTTTGAGGTTTGAAATCAGAATATGTTTGCTGTATTCTTTCTTATGTGTACAGACCAACCATAGAGAATATTATATGCGATTCGTAACACCCTGTTTATAATCTTGCTCTGGCGTTCATTGTTAGATTTGTCTGACTGACGAGGCTTGTTTGGCCGAAACAAAAGTGTATCGAGTAAATGAATATAAAAATCTTGCATGAATGTTCGGTGCGTATAGAAACTAAGTTTGCCCCAAAGGGTACTGTTTTGCATCATGAGGCTTTTTTGTTTCATTATCTTGTCAAAGTACATTCTAATTCGCATTGAAAGCATAAAGGACCATCTTAGTTTGCCATCTTTTTTTTTTTTTTTTTTTTTTGCTTTCTTTTTATATGCCCGTTATTAAACGGGCTATGGCATCCGTCCGTCCGTAAACTTTTTCGTTTCCGGCTAACTCCTCCTACAGTTTACATTCGATCAAGCTGAAACTTGATATATAATTAGACCATGATGTGATGTAGCGCATATTGTTTCGGTGTTACAGTCCACCAAATGTTTGCTGAGTTATACCCCTTTGGAAATTTCTGTAAACTTTTCATTTCCGGTTAACTCCTCCTACATTTTACATCAATCAAGCTGAAACTTCGTTTATAGTTAGACCATGATGTGAAGCAGCGCATATTGTTTCGAGGTTACAGTCCAACAAATATTAGCAGAGTTATGCCCTTTTGAAAATTTCTGTAAACTTTTCGTTTCCGGCTAACTCCTCCTACAGTTTACATCCAATCACGCTGAAACTTCATTTTAGTTAGACCATGATCTGGAGCAGCGCGTATTGTTTCGGGGTTACAGTCCACCAAATGTTTGCAGAGTTATGCCCCTTTGAAAATTTCTGTAAACTTTTCATTTCCGGTTCCTCCTACATTTTACATCCGATCAAGCTGAAACCATTTATAGTTAGACCATGATGTGGAGCAGCGCATATTATTTCGAGGTTACTGTCAAACAAATATTAGCAGAGTTATTCCCCTTTGAAAATTTCTGTAAACTTTTCGATTCCGGCTAACTCCTCCTGCAGTTTACATCCGATCAAGCTGAAACTTGATTTGTAGTTAGACCATGATGTTGAGCAGCGCATATTATTTCAAGGTTACAGTCCATCAACTATTAGCAGGGTCATACCCCTTTGAAAATTTCTGTTAATTTTTCGTTTCTGGCTGTATCTTCCTACAGTACATCTGATCAAGCTGAAACTTCATAAATAGTTATACGATGATGTGGAGCAGCACATATTCTTTCGAGGTTACAGTGCACCAAATATTGGCAGAGTTCTGCCCCTTTTGAAAATTTCTGTAAACTTTCGTTTACGGCTAACTCCTACAGTTTACATCCGATCAAGCTGAAACTTGATTTGTAGTTAGACCATGATGTGGAGCAGCGCATATTGGAGCAGCGCACATTGTTTCAAAGTTACAGTACACCAAATATTAGCAGAGGTAAACCCCTTTAAAACTTTGTATTAATTTCTCGTTTCCGGCTAAATCCTCCTACAGTTTACATCCGATTAAGCTGATGCTTCATAAATAGTTACACGATGATGTGGAACAGCACATATTATTTCGAGGTTACAGTGCACCAAATTTTGGCAGAGTTATGCCTCTTTGAAAGTTTTTGTAAACTTTTCGCAGCATATTGTTTAGAGGTAATAGTGTGCAAATTTTATTTTATAATAGGTAAACAAATTAGCCAAAGGCTCATATGAGCTTATAACATAGCCATGTCGTGTGTCCCCCGTCCGAAAGCACTTCTCCCTAGACGCAGCAAACTTCTCCCAATTTTCCCAGGAGGGTGAAGTCACTCCCTTAATTTCTGGGCCATCTTGGACCCTTAGGTTACAGTTCACCAAATATCAGCAGAGCTATGCTCCAATGAATTTTATTTATTTATTTTTTTTTTGTAATTCCACTTTACAATACAGTTTATATCTGGAGCACTGAATTATTACTTGCCACGGGCGTATAATGCCCCGCTTGGCGGAGCTCTTGTTTTCAAGTGCATCCCTAATAGCTCTAAGCAAATTGTAAAACATTATATTTTCTTATTATTCTTAAAAGCAAATAAGACTTGACTCTTCACATGAATCGTCGTCTACTAGGCAAATGATCCACATCAAATGCCAAGGCTTATTCATTGTCTCTGAAAAATAATAAAAAAAAAAAAAAATAAATAAAAAATGTCATCCGCTGCAGTTATCACCAAAACTTAAGAGTTAGAATAGGGTACTTTGGAAAGAGCCTAATGGAGTGCTGCAATAGGTCATGTTGACATTAATGAAAACTAGATGTAGATCTAAAGAGCACTTTTATCTGCCAGTGTTATTTGTTCTGTTCAGCATTATGTACACTTAAAATCTGGACGCGCCATGAGAAAAAATATCTTTGGATCAAAACTGAACAATAAAGACGTTTATCGGCCACCAAAGCCATACATTCTAATAAGGGGCTTTTATGCGTTCTTAAACTTCACGTATACATGAATTTTAGTAAGCGTATATGTATCATTAGGAATACAGTCAAACCTGTATTAAGCAAGCAGCTTTGGGAAAGCCAGAAAAAGGTTGCTTAAGACAGGTGCTTTCTTAATACAGGAACATTTACACTTGTTTTCCTTTCTCGGGACCTGACAAAGTGGCTTTAAAGACAGTCGATTGCTAAATACAGATGGCCTTTAAGACAGGTTTGGCTGTACTTAATTTGAATTCTTATTTTGCTTTCAACAAATATCAGAAAAGCGTTTTCGTTTTTTTTTTTTTTTTTTTTTTTTTGTTTGTTTTTTTTGAATGGCCTTTACTATGAATAAGTAAATTTTGAAACGTTTTTTAGGATTCATTGCAAAACCTTTGTCTGAACTACATGTGCACCAACAATTTTATTCTATTAATTGGCAAAAAAATCCCGAAAGTTTTCAGTTTTCCTATAGTAAAAATGACTGCAAAATTATGCGAAGAATTTATAAGTAAGGTAGTTTGGTTCCTGGTTTTCAACAAGTTCCACTTGCTAAAAAATTCTGAAATCCTCACATTATTGTATTGGAACTTCAATACAGACGGACGGAAAGACACACGGACAACCATCCTGAGACCATAATACCCCGCCACTATCGTGTGCCAAGGTATAAAATGGTTCCTGATGAGATATTTTTTTTATATATATAGAATAAAAGTCCAAGCGAAAAACGCCTGTCCAACGGATGTCAAAAGCACAATCGTTTAACCTTCTATAATATACCGATATAAAGCAAACTGTGTGATCGGAACTGTACAAATTTGTTTTTTTTTTTATATGAACGTCAAAAAGATTGCCTTTGGAAACAACACACTACAGATAAGAAAATGGGAGTCTCGGTTTTATTGAGACTCTTCATAAGCAGTAATGAAGTTTGCAACACTGCTTACGCAGTTTATATTTTTTGTTGAAAAAGTGTGTCGTATATGGAGCTATGGTTACAGACGGTCTGATATATTTTTTTTTCAAGAAAAGTTACTAAATGAGTGTTAGTGTTATGCTTTCACAAAATGGTTTGTTAATTTTAAAATGTTTTTCTCTGTCTATGGTTTCAAATGCAGTGATAGTGCTTTAAAACGTAGACATGTAAAGGCGAAAAGAAAATTCAAGATCTGAAGATTAAAAAAATGTACTTTTCACAAAGTTTTTTTTCTAAAAAGCGTTTTACCGAGATTAACGGTTAGATTATGTTCAGTATAGAAATATGGTGACACGCCAACTTCTTTTACATTATTAGGTTACACAGTGTGTTGAATGTTTTTGCATATTACCCTTTGTTCGCATTTCAAAACAGTTTTGAATGAAAAGATAAAACTAACGACCATAAAGGGGAACGTGGACTTTGTTTAAAAGGACCTACGATTTTCGGGTTCATCGGGATCGTTTAAGTAAAGTTTTATTTTTCATTGTTGGGCTTTTAACGTCTTCTATACGGTAGGATAAATAATAGATTGTTAAAGGCTAAAATCAAAACTGTCAAACGCTACTTGTTAGACGTTTTATTCAATCTGGCAACAAAACGTGTGCCGTATAACCTTCTTTTTCTATCCACAAATCTTTTTGGTTTTGGAATTGTGTTCATCGATTTCAAGGGTCATTCCTTTTAAGTCTATTTATCTTTACAACAGCTGGTGCTAGTACCATGTGGCGGCCGTAAAATGTCTCCTCATATTCAAATATAGTATATTATCTGGTCGTTTTTGATGTCTTAGTCCATTCCAGGACTTGGAAATTTACAAGAGAGTCACTGATGTGACTTAAAAAGCACGTTTCGTTACTAATTCTAGTTCCTGTACGACTACTGTTGTGTCCAAACTGCTAACATCATGCCTTACTGCTGTTAAAAAACATTGGATTAGATACTATGATACTGGTTACGAAAGGGACGGAATTAACTATTTTTGGTCAATTAAAAATTCCAATGATGTTCTCAATAAATTTAAATCTAAAACTTTTCAGGCTTCTAAATTGTCTACATATGATGTTTCTACACTATATACTACGTTACCTCATCGTCTTATAAAAGATAAACTTACTGATTTAATTAACCAAACGTTTGTTAGGGAGAATATCCAATATTTGGCTTGCAACGAAGAATGTGCTTTTTTTCACTTATGATGTATACAATAATCACAATTTATGGTCGTGTCAAAAAGTCTGTGATGCCCTTGTCTATCATTTGGATATTTTTATTAGATTTGGAACTAAACTTTATAGGCAAACTATTGATATTCCGATGGGAACTAATTGTGCTCCTCTTGTTGCAGATTTGTTTCTTTTTTTTTATGAGAGAGATTTCATGAAGTCTCTCTCACGTGAAAATCAGGCTTACAGTATTGAGGCGTTCAATTCAACTTCAAGATACCTTGATGACTGTGTGATCGGAACTGTACAAATTTGTTTTTTTTTTATATGAACGTCAAAAAGATTGCCTTTGGAAACAACACACTACAGATAAGAAAATAGGAGTCTCGGTTTTATTGAGACTCTTCATAAGCAGTAATGAAGTTTGCAACACTGCTTACGCAGTTTATATTTTTTGTTGAAAAAGTGTGTCTTATATGGAGCTATGGTTACAGACGGTCTGATATATTTTTTTTTCAAGAAAAGTTACTAAATGAGTGTTAGTGTTATGCTTTCACAAAATGGTTTGTTAATTTTAAAATGTTTTTCTCTGTCTATGGTTTCAAATGCAGTGATAGTGCTTTAAAACGTAGACATGTAAAGGCGAAAAGAAAATTCAAGATCTGAAGATTAAAAAAATGTACTTTTCACAAAGTTTTTTTTCTAAAAAGCGTTTTACCGAGATTAACGGTTAGATTATGTTCAGTATAGAAATATGGTGACACGCCAACTTCTTTTACATTATTAGGTTACACAGTGTGTTGAATGTTTTTGCATATTACCCTTTGTTCGCATTTCAAAACAGTTTTGAATGAAAAGATAAAACTAACGACCATAAAGGGGAACGTGGACTTTGTTTAAAAGGACCTACGATTTTCGGGTTCATCGGGATCGTTTAAGTAAAGTTTTATTTTTCATTGTTGGGCTTTTAACGTCTTCTATACGGTAGGATAAATAATAGATTGTTAAAGGCTAAAATCAAAACTGTCAAACGCTACTTGTTAGACGTTTTATTCAATCTGGCAACAAAACGTGTGCCGTATAACCTTCTTTTTCTATCCACAAATCTTTTTGGTTTTGGAATTGTGTTCATCGATTTCAAGGGTCATTCCTTTTAAGTCTATTTATCTTTACAACAGCTGGTGCTAGTACCATGTGGCGGCCGTAAAATGTCTCCTCATATTCAAATATAGTATATTATCTGGTCGTTTTTGATGTCTTAGTCCATTCCAGGACTTGGAAATTTACAAGAGAGTCACTGATGTGACTTAAAAAGCACGTTTCGTTACTAATTCTAGTTCCTGTACGACTACTGTTGTGTCCAAACTGCTAACATCATGCCTTACTGCTGTTAAAAAACATTGGATTAGATACTATGATACTGGTTACGAAAGGGACGGAATTAACTATTTTTGGTCAATTAAAAATTCCAATGATGTTCTCAATAAATTTAAATCTAAAACTTTTCAGGCTTCTAAATTGTCTACATATGATGTTTCTACACTATATACTACGTTACCTCATCGTCTTATAAAAGATAAACTTACTGATTTAATTAACCAAACGTTTGTTAGGGAGAATATCCAATATTTGGCTTGCAACGAAGAATGTGCTTTTTTTCACTTATGATGTATACAATAATCACAATTTATGGTCGTGTCAAAAAGTCTGTGATGCCCTTGTCTATCATTTGGATATTTTTATTAGATTTAGAACTAAACTTTATAGGCAAACTATTGATATTCCGATGGGAACTAATTGTGCTCCTCTTGTTGCAGATTTGTTTCTTTTTTTTTTATGAGAGAGATTTCATGAAGTCTCTCTCACGTGAAAATCAGGCTTACAGTATTGAGGCGTTCAATTCAACTTCAAGATACCTTGATGACTTATTAAATATTGACAATATTTACTTTTGCCAAATGGTGGACCGCATATACCCAGCAGAACTCCAATTAAATAGAGCAAGTTCATCCGATACCGAGGAACATTTTTGGATTTGAATCTATGTATATCTAATGGTACAGTTTCCACCAAAATTTATGATAAACGGGACGATTTTGATTTTGATATAGTCAATTACCCTTTTCTGGATGGCGATCGGGGTATACATATCTCAACTTATTAGATTCGCCAGAGCTTCTTCAAATCTTTGTGACTTTAACTACCGTAAAAAAGCCCTTACTGCCAAACTTCTTAGGCAGGGATATCGTTATTTTAAACTTCGTAAGGCGTTTTCAAAATTTAATCGCAGACACAGTGCCTTGGTAGAAAAATATAGCATCAGTCTGAAAACACTTCTGCAACAAGGTATATCAGAACCAGAATTGTACGGTGACTTAGTGTACAGATTTAGAAAAATTGTAGGAAAATCTAACTTTCCGGAGCAATTCAGAAAACTTATTAACCGTTATAAAAAAATTGGCTATAGCCTGGATATTATGCGGCAGACTGCATGCCTAGTTGTCAACCCAATCATTGTTGATGGCTATGCTTCACTCTTTAATTGCACGACGGCGGTTCGGGCCTCAGATTCAATGACGACCTCTTCGTAAAACCTTAACCAGTGAGTTTGGGCTTGACGATATGTCTTTTGCTTGGCCCGCCGTGGTTCAACTATTGGTTTTCATTTACTCTGGCATACAGCAGAATTAGCCATGAGTTCTCGTCTTTGTTTATTATAGTGATTAATTTGATTTTTATGTTTTCGCTTTGATGCATTGACTGAGTTGGGAGCCCTTATGCGAACCGAATTTTTACGTATTTCTGTATTAAGAGTAGCATCGGGATCCAGGGTGAAGTTGGCTAGCTGTAAAAATGCTTTAAATCCCCGGTGGTTTACTCTACTGATCGTTCTAAGGCGGTGGTCCCGGTGTTAGTCTTATTCTTTGTTGTTTTGTGGTTTATTCTACGAGGCGATTTGTTTTATGTCTTACCTTGTGTCATTTTGTTCTTGTGTTTTTCAGTCCTTTTAGCATTGCGATTACCTCGCTTGGGGAAGAGAGAGCTAATCTTAGTGCTTTTTGTACGTTTGTTCGATTAGTGCTTGTTAGATTTGTCGGTTTCCTCTTCCTCTTGGTGTTCTGGAAGGCTGTGGTTTGTGATTGTGGCACACCCTGGATTTTTCTCTTACCTTTTTTAAACTGGACGACACTAGCTAGTCTAGCCCTGAAAAGTTTCAACATTCGTGAAACGGGGAGTGCAGTGTCGGGGAGTGCAATGTTTAGATACATGTTTCCTGTGAAATAAAAAAAACAATTCTACTAAGACAATAGTGATGGAACCAATATGAAAAATCGTAGCTGATGAGGTATTATTAGTTTAGCAGTATTGTATTCGAAAGTGTCAATGATGCTTAAATGTAAACTGGTCTTATTTATCAAGTCAGTAAAAATCGGGTTCCTTTTATACGTTCAAATGGACAAAGTATAATTTATCATATCATTATAGTATTCTATATGCCCAAATACAAATGGAGTTGTACCCATGAGGTACATTTCGCTGCAATGAAAGCAACATGGACGTTACAAGATAAAATATTAGTGTGTTCGAAGCAGTTACTTTATGCTCATACAGCACATTGATGATCATGTATTCATTTTATTGTAACACAGTTGTATCATACTTCAGTAATGTTCTGCATCGAAAATATTTTCTGACGAAAGAACTATTAACCGTGTTTCATCTTTGTCAATACGTATTTTGTTACCATTTGAAAGCTCAAAAATGTTTCATTAATTAAATATCATGGCCTGATTTCTACTTTAATATTTTATTATTTACAAAACTACGTTCATGAAATATTTATCCTGTCGTAGAAATCAGTAAACAGCTAACAGTTAATTGGCCAAAGCCCGCAGAATGTGTCTAACGTATGCAGCCTACATTGTTATATATGAAGAGACTTAATAAAACCAAGTACACGAGATTCGTTCTGTTGTGTGTTCTTTGTTTCCAAAGGCAAACTTTTAGATCTTTCTTTTAAGTCCATGTATACAATAAAAGCCGAAATCAACTTGTGCATCTACGTAGCATCTTCAGGGATTTCGCGGTCTGCTAAAATAATTATGTTACTATTGGGTAGTGCAGATTATGACTACCTATTGCTAAGTCCCTGATCAGACTATATAGCTTAGGCAGCGAATCTGGATCATTTCCTGCTAGTATCTGTCACAAAAAATGTATTTTTTCATGGAGCGACTTATAAATCAAATGTAAATTGCAAGGGATTACAATAGCAAATTTCAACAACACACTATTATTTAGTATGCAACTAGAAAAGGGCCCGCGTTTTACCCGCGCAAGCGCGGGTATTATATTATATTTTGATTCATCGAACAGATTGAAAATTGAAAAAAAAAGTTCGAAGGTTATTTTTTTTTTTATCTAATTCTATATGTGTTCAACGTCACGATCTTTTAGTCATATCGCGACAATGTCTTTAAATGACAGGGAGCTCAATATTCACCTTTACAGTGCTGCCTCACTAAAATATCCCGCGCCAGACACATGACGTAACATTCCACCCAGTCACGTTATACCAGGCCGACCATTTCCGTTTGCTCAATGTTGATTGCCAAGCGAAAGAGCAGCTGCAGTAATATCATGTTTAAATTCTTTGGTACGACTTGGCAGCGGATCGAGCACACAACCTCCGGAACGCAAGGCGGACGTTCTAACAACTTAGCCACTGCGCCGGTAAATTCGTAGGTAATAGGCCTGCTGATTTCGGACTGTTTAACCATATGAGCCAGCGCATGACAAATCCAACAAAATGACCTGGCTACCCAGGGGAGAGTCAGGTTAACAGGGATACTCACCGTTTCATCAGTCTGGCTGCGCACTCGATGGGTTGCTATGGGTTCAAGGTTTCTACGTGCAGACAGTGATGACGGATCAGACTGGACAGATGCACAGGTCACTGCGCGTGGTACACAGGTCATTTTGTTGATTTTGTCTTGCGACGGCTCATATATGCAGAGTTGTCGCTAGGTCCAATTACAGTCGCACCTCAATAGCTCGAACCCGATGGTGATCAATTTGGATTCCGACTGACCCAGAGGTGTTTGAGATGGCTCGAAGAGTGAGTACGACGTAGCCTGCTTATACAACAATTCACCTATATTGACCACAGCGGACAGTAATAACTGACCAAAATTACAATATTTATTGGGTAGATTTTTCTATGCAGTTTGAAATAAATGAATTTTCCCGAAAAAACAAATCTTAATTACGTATTCCATTACGTTCTCGAACTTTGTTCTTTCATTCGGTTCACACCTTTGTCGTTTACAGGTGCATCGCTGCAATGTATAAATTGACTATTACGCCACACGTGGAATACCGAACGTACAGTCATATTAATACGCACCCGTCTATGCTTAGATGTCCGATTTATTTACAATGTGCACGTAATCTATTTATAGGTGGTAAATTCGAGAAGCTACTTTGGGAGAGTTTGAATAAAGTATTGTCTGTTTCCCCACAAAAAAAAAAAGGAAAACTCATTAAAATTCCGGAAATTAAATATAAAATTTATCAGTAAGAACAATATCATTATTAATTTAAACCAAAAAAACGCAGCAGGTTTTTACCGTTTTCTAGTTTTTGAGGCTAATTCGTTCTTTTAGTAGTACAGATTATCAAAAAAAAAAAAAAACAAAAATAAAAAACAGAGACAATCATTTTACTTGTTTTGTTAGTCAAGATTGGTTTTGTTTGTCAGTCAAGAATGCTTTGTTTTTCAAGCAAACCGTATCTATTTTCATTTGTCTGGAAAGACATGCCTGTGCTCTGTATCTCCAAGATTGCGTGTTTGGCATTCCATTGTATATTATTGTTTTGCAAATATGAACAGTAGTGCATATACCATTCAGACAAAAAAGTAAGAACACTGTAAAAATAAATTGCAAAAAATATTGCATGGTATTTCAATTCGTTAACCGTGACATATTCCTTTATTGGATTAAACATAAGTAATCAAAATTCAAACGGTTTAATGAGTCGATCGACGCCTATCAGAATTTATTTTTACATTTTCCTCTCTGTCCTCTTCTGTTTTGTTTACTGTCAATTTATTGATGGTAAATAGAACAAGGTTATGAAACTACATAATCGGAGACATTAATTCCGATAAGAAACAAATAAGAGAAGATACCCGAGGCACCAAAAGTAGGAGAGTTGAATAACTAAAAATGACAAAACAAACACATCGCATACGAAACCACCGACGCACGCACAAAGCAGAACTGCAATAGAGGAACCGCTTTGGAACAGTCAATAGAAACGCAACTAGGAGGTGGGGCCTTAAACCAGTTTTACTTGCGCGAAATCTACCCTTAATTCTGATGTAGGACCAAATTACAAAAATATGTTCGGTCCGTATAGGGATCCGCTACCTTATCTGTGAAAAATCACAATTAAACACATAGATAAAAACACTATGATGAAACAAAGCAAAGGGCTCAATTAAGATCTGAAGCAGGAACACAAGAACAGTTACGAACGGGGCCACGATGGGCCTGAACACAGGCAAGTTACAAACAGAACCATGATGTGCCCGATCACAGACATTGATAGTAAAGCTCAAACGTTCTAAAATATTTTGTGCAGGGGAGAAGCAGTCATTTAGTATGCGGACGGACACAAATGCGTGCTATCTACTAAAGGAAGTTGTTTTGGATACGCATTATCAACTTTTCGTTCAGAATTATCATAATCAATATTTTATAAGCCGTCCGTATATTGAGACGTTGAATTGAAAGTTTTAATAATATTGGTCCGATTTTCGTACGAAAGTGACAACATAAAGTCTCTTCCTAAACAAAACAGAAATAGACCAGAAATGCCAGAAGGGAGCACAATTTGTACCGACAGATACAACAAAATGCCTTCGTATAATGTAAAAACAGTTACTAAAGAGCAGTTATGAGCAAACGGCAAATTGGGGAAATTGATGTTAGTTGTTGTCGCTTTATGTCTCCAAATCAACTAAGCGTTTTCGTCCTCTTGTCGTCCCGTGCCTTGTGTAATAAGAGGTCTTTGGTTGTGGCCTTCATTTTTATAATCAATCTTTTCTTTACTGCAAACGTTGAGTTTAGGAGAAATATATACAATTTCAGATGAGACATATTTATTAAATCACAAAAATTATGTCCGTTGTGAAAAATGGAGGAAATTCTACAAAGCCGGTCCATGCATCTTAATACATGTTCTACCTAAGGTGTTATATTGCTTTTCTATTGAATTCTTAGCCTTATACTTTATTTTCTGTGCATACCGTTACGTATACATACGAATTTTTACATCAAATATATTTGGCATGCTATATTATGTGGCTTTTACAAAACTGGAATTCAAATTCGAATTTACTGTACTAAATTCTCATCCTATCTTCAGTTGTTGTAAAAATACAAAATGATTGTTCGGCCCGCATAGAGGCGCCTTAACTCAATCAGTGAAACATAACGAAAAACATGTAAATCAAATCACTGTGATGAAACAAAGCTTACAATATAAGCAGAAAAAAAAAACACAGGCAATGTATATATTCGGTTATAGTTATGGATACTTTTCCACATGCCTCCATTGACCGTAAATTGTGGTTATTTATTAGAACTGTCCCAGCAAAGGGACTCAAATGAATACCCACAACACATGGGTTTACCTTTGCATGTTTGTCTTGGTGCAATTTTGTATTTTGGATAGCTGTTTAGCCAGTTTTTTGGAAGAAACTGTCCTTTTGGCTTTCTTCTTGTTGTGTTTTGATTGTGGTGCCGTTACTTTAAGTGTGTCGCTCTTTCCCTTTTGTGTCTTTGAACGAAAGGTGTTGGATAATTGTACCGATTCGGATCATTGCCCTTCTTTCTATTTATGAAGAAATGATGGAAATAGGTTTAGTCGTCATCAAATACTCAACTTATCTGTAGAAGAATACTGATTATCATTAAAATGTGCAATATAGGATTTAGAGAAATATCATTTAAATCCTCTCTTATAACATATACCCGATCTGTTGCTGAACCACAATCATATGTAGAGCTGCAGACGTAAAACAAAAGTCTGATTTCACTATAGCTAGGATATACTTATGTGAGTTAAGATTTTCAGTCAACTTCTTAGTTCCCTTCAAAGATAGACTGTTGAGCCGTTTCGGTTTCATGATGTTCGTGACCAGGGCTGTTTTGTCAGAACAGATTACAACTGTCTTCTTATCAGTTATACTCTCAGCTGTATCACCGCCTTCATCAAGTGTTTCTTTTACAGGACAACCAACTGATGAAACGAAGAAGAAGAGGATCTAGAAATTCACATCGTGCCTCAAGAGCGCATTGGATGATGAAAACACTGCTACAGCAGGGCTTAGAATTCGATTCCTGAGGTTAACGGTACTCTGTGAAGACTTGATATAGCATTAGATTTCGAATATATGGCGCTGACACAGAGAACGGAGTTGCTGTCTTTGTGTTTATTGGTATCTTGAAAGAACTGCCCAGCTAGAAACACTTACACAATGCGTCTTCAACCTTTGTAACACATAAACAGAAAGGATCCATCAACTCTTCTCTCAGAAAAAGCATCAGTTTTGGCTAAACCTGCCCCTTGGCATTTCTATGTACAAGTCTTTGAGGTTATGTTTAGGCTTCAGACTACCATTGTCATTCCATTATATATGTTATTCATTTTTTTGCAAACCATCCACAGCCGATATTTTTGTTGTTGTTGTTGTTTTAAGTTCAAATGGTCAATACATGGTACTTTCCTGACAGCTGTTCCTCTAAATTCTTAACATCACGAAAACATACCTATGTTATTTTGACCCCCCAAAACACCACTTTTAATTATTAAAACTGGGGTTTACAGGGGGTATACATTATTGTTCTTATTTCTGCTCAAAAACATAGATTGTGGGTACACGTTAGAACCACCTCAGCGAGACGGTTCTAACGAGTACCCACAATCTTTGTTTTTAGCAGAAATTTGAAAAATATCAGAATTTTTATCTGAAAACGTTCAGGTTATGGCGGTTAAATTTTCAATATATATTTGAACAATGAAGGGCAACACATTACACTATTTGATATGAAACTATATTCATATGGAACCATACCGATGCTCTGTAAATTTTAGCTATCTGTGACCTTTACGAACTGATACATTATTCGCTTTGCAAATTTCTGTTGAGCATGACCTCAAACATGACAATTTAAAAACACATTTTTCAGTTACTATCTTCTTACTTTCAAAGGGCTCCAGCTTACTCCAACTTGCTTTGCTCAGAAAACGTTTTGAATGTATTTTGTTTCTTTCAGCAGTAAAAGTAGCAATGCTATTTCTATATTGATGATACGTTTACTTCAACTGCAATGGGATATCCCTTTGAACTTAACCATCTTGTATGAAATTCACTGTAATCTTTTAGTGTAGATAATTTGGAGCACAAACTGGATGTTCCTTAGACAAGCCGTCGTTTTAGGACCACGTTTGGCATTGCGCTGGTTTAAGCACTGCACTTTCCTTCACAAACGTAACATTTCGGTCATTTTATTTTTGTGTTTTTAAGTCCTTTTAGCATTGCGATTACCTCGCTTGGGGAAGAGGGAGCAGATCTTAGTGCTTTCCGTACGTTTTGTTCGATTATCGCTTGTTTGGTTTTGTCTGTTTCCTCTCCCTCTTGGTGTCTGGGAAGGGCTGTGGCTTGTGGTTGTGGCACTCCCTGGACTTTTCTCTTACCTTTTTCCAATCAAACTCCTTTTTTGACTTGTGATTTTACCAAAATTTGCATCAATTTTATATAAGCTATTTTCTGTTTTCTTATTATAAAAGTGATGGAGATATTTTGATCCACATGACTTATGGTAACATAGTTCGAGTTCACCGGAGAATTTCTTTCTTCATTTGCAACTATGCTCACTGATATTTCATTGGCCCGTTCTATGTTTCTTGATTTTGTTGCGATTATTTGCTAGATCTTTCATATGAAATATTCAAGGAATATAATTTCAGGATTTTCTTGGAAACAAATACAGATGAATATTGATATTTGATATGATTTTAGAATACATTTCCCTTTAGAATTTTATTTATTGTTATATAATCCGACCAACACATCAGTGCTTGGTCTGTTTACAATTGGAAACTGTAATTTTACAATTTATTGCCTATTTAAATTGGGTTAATGTGGAAGTACGCCTGTATTGTGTATCCTTTTCCTTCTACATTTTGTTTCAATTAGGAACCGCATTCCGAATAGAAAATATGTTTCACAATGAGCTTAACAAACAATAAATTTTTATACGTTTTGGCCAAAAATGGTCAAGAAATAAGGAATAAAAAAAGTTATTACATTATGAGTATTTTTAACATGACCAACATTGGCTCCGCCGTTTTGAAAATTTAATAAGATTTCAAGAATTTTAAAAACTTAAACTGTTTCAGTATTCTTTTATCACAGAGCATTTCTGTCTAGAAAATAATTTGCTTACCGCTTTAGAAAAACATTTTCAGAAAAAGTAAGACAAAATATCCATCTGCATACTTTTTATTTTGATTATGTGACGTCACAAAGCCTAAACATGGCGGCCTCCATTACAGATAGATCTCAAATGCAGATTTAATCAGGGCTATGTGACGTCACAAAGCCTAAATATGGCGGTTTCCATGACAGTTGGATTTCAAGTACTCAAATTCCAGTAACTTTCTTATTTTGACAAATATATATGTATCCAACTTAATGTCTGAAAATATAATTTTCAATTTCATGTGTACTCAGTGAATTGAATATAAATGAGCTAAAGGAAGATATTCGGGGCATAGCCGGACAGAAAATCTCCAGATCAGCCAGCGAAGCTGTGCAAACTTTAAGAGCCTTTGTTATACATCCATGTATTCTACCCTAGCCAATGATTTTGCAAAAGGACAAAAAGCCTCTAATGAGTCTGTGCGGATCTGTATGATGCCGAGTATGATGCCCTAGGCCTTCGATGTCCACACGTGTTCCGACGATATAACTTCACATCGCAAGGTTCAAATTTAAAATTCCTTATTAAATACATATACCAGGGCCCAGTTGTTCAAAACTAACGATGCCGTTATTTAACATATCGTTAAAACTTTGATCATTAAATATGGCATATATGCTAATATTTTTGCTGAAAAAATGCAGCAAAAATAATTGTGAATTAGATCTTGTAATTTCTAGAACAGTTAATATTTTTACCACTAACGAGCTCGTTAAGCTAACGGTGCTTTGAACAACTGGGTTCAGATTGCTGCTGATGTTTGTGGATTGTGTAATTTCAGACAGAACTAGCAATGGTGTAAATGCAAAGTTTCCAGACAACACTACTAAGAGTTGTGAATGTAAGGCGGTTATTTGCTCGACTCTAACCGTGTAACGTTTGGCTTTCCTTTCTGACATATTCTATCGTTTATGGGTTTTGTTTGGCTGCATATATACGCGCTAATGAGGCCTAAACAATCTCAACTAACTTGTAAACATAGCGTTGCATTGGTTAGATCCATTTAAAACACACGTTTTATATTTCAAATGTTTGTTTGTGTTGCGGTTTTACGTCCCAGTCAACCCAATGGGGTCATGTCGAGCGCGGTCAGTTTACCTAACCACACGTTTACTGGGCAGGCTTAGTCCTCTAAGCGGTTAACCAGTATTGTGCATATTCTTTCGCCAGAAACTGACAACTGCCCTTCTTGAATCAGCGGAAGGGAGAGAATGACCGTAGAAAATATTTCATGATCAATCTTCACGAAAGAATGTTGCCGACCTCGGCGGGGGTTGAACCCGCGACCTCCTGGTCTCCAGGCGGACGGCGCATCCAACTGAGCCACTGAGGCCGGCTATATTTCAAATGACTTGTGATTTTATTACCGTTCTGTTTAAAAGTGTAGATAAAGTATACCTTCAAGGCGTTTTTTTTTTTTCAGATAATAGTTGTAGTATAGAATAAACAACATCCAGTTGCTTAAAACTCAGTTTGATTATTGTGCTCTCTATTAAAGTTTACCTGTTTGTATTAGGCGTAAAAATAGCTGTGTTTAGCTAACATGCTGAAAAAAAAATTTGGTCGGTAGGTAGGAGAAACTGTTGTTGTTGTTTTTTTATTGTTTTTTTTGTTTTGTTTTTATTTTTCTATTTTTTTTTCTCCAGAAAAGAACAGGATCGGGCCTTAATGAAAATACAGGTATGGTGTTGAGGGTCGGTGCTTTACTTTTTTATTTTGCATTTTTACTGATAAAAAAATAGCAGAGTCGGGTGTTTGAAACGGGGTCGGTCTGGTTAGCGGAAACACAGGTATTTTTTTTACGCCTTATTGCTACCCAAGGTTCGTTGCAGTAACATAAGCAACAAATTGCCGGAGTGCGGTTAATGTTCTTTTAACTTTTTTTTTTTTTTTGGCTTTTGGGTTTTACGGCCCTTTCAAGAATATTTCACGTGTATCCAGCCGATCGTTCGTCAGATGTGGACGAAAACCGGAGAACACGGGGAAAAACCACCTGACCATCCGTAAGCAGAACTTGGCTTTCCCACATGTGACCCGAGCGAGGCTCGAACCGCTGCGGTGAGAAACCTGGTGGATTAAGAGTCAAGTCTCCTATCCACTAGGCTACGGGGCCCCGCGCTTTTAACAGAGCAACAAACTGACATTCAGAAAGATATGTGCTTGCATATATCACTGGAGGCTAGAAGCGTGACCAGGTTTTGGTTGCGAGTGTTTGCCTGTGGCCGTTCCTGAGCAATGTATGTTTTTTTCTATTATAAAACTTAGTAACGACGAACAAATCTACAACGTTTTCAATACTTTAAGTTACATCAACGTCCAGCACCCTCCGCATAGATCAGTAAGTATTTCAGATTTTATGCTACCTTGCTATTCAGGACATAAACGTATAAATAATATAAGACATAACATGAGAGAACATACCTTCTGACATGTGTGCCCAACGAAGAATCCAGTAATCCGCAGTCTTCGTTGTCCGCATGAAGAAAGGATGCAAAATGCGCCCATTGAAGATTCTGCTCAGACTGCGGGAAGGTGCGTATTCTTATTTCCAAAGGGTCCCCATTTCACAATGTTTTACCAGTGTTCTCAAAAGGAACCTATAGGCCTAGGTATGTTTAAGTTGATGCATTGATAAAGAAGCATGAACGTGAGAAAATGTACTTTCTTACGTGTGCGATCACCAAAGCTTCAAAATCAGCCTGCACATCCGCGCTGTCGGATCAGAGTCTTATTTTGCATCCTTGGGTGTCCAAAATGAGCCCTGTAAAGATTCTGTTCAGACTGCTCTTAGGTACGTATTCTGACGTTACGACATAGATTATTTATAGCCAGCGCACGACAAAACCTACAATAAGGTCTGTGTGACCATCGAAGACTCAGATCAGCCTATACATCTATCCATATGGCTTCTCTTTCATCCCTGTTTGGATAGCCTGAGGGCTGTAGAAGGCACATGCGATCAGCAAAGACTCTGATCAGACTGCGCGGATGCGCAGGCTGATCTGAGTGTTTGCTGGTCGCACAAGTCTTATTGTAGGTTTTATCATGCGCTGACTCATTTCGTATGTCTATAAGGCTTCATGTGAATGACATCTTAAAAGTATACATGAACATTTGTGTCAGCCATTCTTTTCGGTAGTTTGGAAGTTTTACCGATGAAAGTTTCCTATTACATTAACAACGCATATCTAGATATATACCTTGCCAACTTATCATTATTTTACCCCATAACGATCCCCATCGCGTATTCATCTTAATTAGCCTAGCGATTCGATATATCTGACAAGCAGCGAGATTTTGTTAAAGTGACCTTGAATATACCTCAGCTATAAGTCGGTCATTGCGTGTATTTCTTTGTTCAGGTTTTGCAAACACAGCAAGTGGTGGAGATCATAATGGGACGTGACCACTAAAAGGTACCTTATGGCATAAGAAGTCGGTGGAGACTTAGATCAACCTGAATCTTTGCTCAGTCTAATCAGCTACCATTTGTTCGTATACACAATGGAAACAATCTGATAAAGTATATTGATGCAAGGTGAATAGCGCTAGTTTGTTCACATAAACTGGCGGGTCTGAATACGGTCCATCGAGAATTTCATATGGAATTCAATTTGCTGGTATAGTGAGCTTTTGCAGCAAAGTGTGACTTGAAATACTTATGCCTACTTCTTCAAATCAGCAGCATGTGGACAATTACGTAGCTCTAGACACGAGGGGCACCAAAATACTTTATTTCCCACGAAGCCGAATGTTGAGAGTTCTCATCTGAAGTACTTTTCTCCCTTGGGGCGGTGAGTGGGGCGCATAATACAGACGGTTGTTGTGAAATTGGACCCCCTTTTCAGACTTGAAAGTATATTAGTTGTTTAAATTTGGGGCAGTCTTCAGTATAAGAATCCCGCCCCAAATTTAGGCAGTGCTTAATGAATTACCCATTTTCTGTAATACCAACTTCACAAATCAAAAAACATTAGAAATACTTCTGCAAGAAATAACCTGTACTTCTTTCAGTCTCATTCGATATGGAGTATATGACTGGGAGTAAACATGACATCATCAGTATATGAATATATCAGTTGTTAACTTACTCCAAGAATACAAAAGGGAGGAGTTTCTGTTCTTATAAATGCTGGTCCATAACAAAGTCTATGCTATCCCCTCGTTCCAGACAACCGCACACTACATTTACATTTACGATTAACTCCTATTTCTGCGAAAAATTGTCCAGGGAATAAAAATATAAATGACGATACCCAGGAAATGCCACAATCTGAAAGCACAGCTTTCCCGACAAGCACAGTGGCTCTGTTGGTAGAGCGTCCGCTTTGTGACCGAGAGGTTGCGGGTTCGATCCCCGGCCGAGTTATACCAAAGACTTTAAAAAAGGTACTAGCCGCTCTTTCGCTTGGCGCTCAGCACTAAGAAAGTATAGCTAGGAATCAGACCTGGTCAGGTCATTGCCAGTTTAATGTGACTGGGTGGAACATCATGTCAAATGTTTGGGGGCGTGATATTTCAGTGAGACAGCACTCTAAAAGTGAGCTTTGAGCTCCCTGCCACATCCAAACACCGCGCAATAAGACTGAAAGATTGTTGAAAGCGACAAAAAGCCCGAATAAAACAAACAGCTTTCCCGAGGCACCAAGAAAGAGAGATGAGGAACAAACAATAACAGAATATGAAACGACCGACGCACTAACAAAACAAATTGCAACAGAGGAACCGCAAGAGTCAGTAGAGAGAGAGAGAGAGAGAGAGAGAGAGAGAGAGAGAGAGAGAGAAAAGAAAGAAAGAAAAAAACAAAAACACTGGGGGCTTAAACCAGTTTTACTCGTGCGAAGCCTCACCCTTAAATCTGCTGTAGCTTCAAATTACAAACATACGCTCGAAGGGATCCTCCACCTCAGTGAAACATCTTTGTGACTCAAACACATGTAATTACTAACACTATGATTGAACAAAAGAAAAGGGCTCGGTGGCGATCTGAAGCCAGAACATAAGAAAACCACAAACAGGGCCACGAAAAAATATATAGACCATCTTGTTGATGAACACGTTACAGGTCTTGTATTTATGAGGCACTTCAGCGAAACAACTGTAGCGTCACTTTTATCATCCTACAGGAGATTAGCAAAACAACTGGATTACATGTAGTCTGCGTTTCCTCACGTACATTGTAGCGTCTTTATATTAGCATAAACAAATGAGCCAGCTGATGACAAAACCAACAAAATGGAATGTGCACCCAGCGAAGACTCAGATCAGCCTGGGCGGATGCCCAGGCTGATCAGAGTCTTCGCTGTCTGTAAGAAGAAAGCTTGGGTCATGCGCTGGCTCATTTTAGTGTTTTGTATATTAGCACAAACAAATGGAATCATGCAGATGTTGCTCATAGTTACAATACAGTCACACAGTTACCGAATATAAGTGAGCCGCATCGTGATAAAGCATGGATTCTGACGAATTCGCGCAATCTGATCAGAGCATTCGTTGTCCGCATAAAATTTTTTACATCCTTGATGATCCAAAATGCGCCCAGTAAAGATTCTGTTCCGGCTGATCTGACTCTTAGCTGGGTACACATGTCCGAAGGTACGTTTTCTGACAGTAGGGCTAAGATGTAACAACGTATTTATTCTAAGACATCCTCGGCTAAGCACGCAATGTATACCCGAATTTGACGTCGAAAACTGCAATATACATCAGTTTTTAAACACATCAGGATTTGTTCAAAGGCTGGGATATGCATGGTTAGAAAGTTATGAGAATATTTATGTTATATATGAAAGGGTATAGGCACACCTGAGCAAACAGTCTTAGCCTAAATAAGTACATGTCTGAGCAAACATAATAGACATTGATGAGACGCCGCATTTTCTGGAGTCTGGTAAGTGTCTACACTGTTTGGTCAGGCATGTTTGCATTGCTATCATATTACATTAAATATTCGGACGCATTTTCGCAGCATATCCCGGAGTTTGATCAGTGTCTTTACTGTCTGTCATTTAGCCAAAAACTTCAACAGAGGGCTAAATGGACTAACTCAGATATTAGGAAAATTAAAAATAAAGAGGTAATGTGTCGGAACATTTAAGATAAATATGGTATCTATGACTATTTCCTTCCAAGTGTTCCAGTGTTAGCAAAACTTATTATAAGAAGAAAATCAAAGCACTGACAGCACTGGTGGGCCGGTTGTCTCTGCATGTAGCCTGGGAAACTGAACCTGGATGGGGACGTAAGGCTGTTTCATTTAATCCTAAACGTCATGTAATTTAAGAAAACAGTGCTGTTCCTAATTAGACGCATCGTTCCGTGGCGTCTGATCTGGGTCGGCACTGTTTGCCAATGTCCAAGTCCATATTTTATAGATATACCTCTTTACACTGGACTCTGACGTCATAGCGACAAGAACAAACCGTTACCTAGATTTCTTACAAACGCACGGTATGATTTCATTGGTCAATGATAATCACGTGGACAACAGCCTTAAGGAAATTTTGGTGTATGTATACTATGGCTCGATTGTAAACATTCGATCCAAAAATAGAACCCTGTGTTTTAAGCATACAGCTTAACAGCATATTTACATGTTTTGTGTATGTGTTGATCTACAGACTCGTTAGGAAAGCCCTATTATTAAATGGTTTATACTCAGTACTTGCCTGACAGCAGCCCCTCTATATTTTTAAACAAGAAATGAAAGTAGGTTATGTCTCATGAAAACAGTTTCCACCTCTTCGAAGACATTGACAACGACCTTGTAGGAGTTCACTGACTGTGTAAGGATAATTTGTACCCCAGATGATTTCCTACTTTCATAATTAAAGCAAGCACCCAAAATATAGAAATGTGCTTATGTATACTGTAGAACTGCCTACTTTATATATTTTGACCAATTTTGGCATCAAAGCAGGTAAAAAAAATACTTCAGAAGTAGACAAAAGGTTTGAACTATTTAATGATGAAGAACTAAAATCGTGGAAGAGGGAATGGAATCAATCGGATACTAAGTTTACTAAATTTAAACAGTTTTTGACCTTTGTAGGCCGACTAAATTAACCTGTCACCTTGATCTTTCGAGTATAATATTTATAAGTACCAGCTTTCTCACGTGGAACACAGAATGTTCTGATTATCACGCCGAAATTGTATAATGGAATATGATATATTAATATGGATAGTTTTGTGAAAATACACGCCAGAAAATATTATACAGGTTCATGTACTAACTAGCTTGTTTGTGCAATACCCCGGTTTATAGCTTTAGCACAAATAGCACAACAGAAAATTTAACCTAATAAATCTTAAGTAATGTTCCTCGACTTTCAGTTAGTGTTCGTTACACGACCTTGTACACATGCGGCGAAATAATGAAACGCAGCCTGAGGCGTCTGTGCTAAAAACTGTGTCACTGCAAAGATAAAAAAATCTACAGGGGCGAACTAAAGGATTTTGTTTTATACATTAGTTTGATGTATTCACATACAGATAACTTTGGCATTTGTGTTTTTAATCATATACTATACTCACCAAACAGCACAAAATATTTCCAAATACTTCCGAATAACACCTTTTAATACAGGTCCAGTATAAATCCCAACTCGCAGAAAACGCTGTTTCAACCTTGATTCATGTCAACGTTGGAACGACGATGATTCAACGTTGAATCCCACTTGGAATAATATCAGAGTATGGTTAGAAAACTAGCAAGGAGTTGCGCAATGAGAAAAGAAAGGATCCTTCGGTTGTATGTGTATGAAATTCGGTCTGAATATCTATGTAGTCTTTGCAGAAATTTTGTTATTCGTAGCTAACTTATATATCCAAGGCAGCACGCCTATCTTTTACCCGTAAACCTACTGACCATAGAAAAAAAAACAGAGGAGACATTACAAAATATGTTGTATAATTCACAGATAAGAAGGCTTAAAATTGTGCGCCATTTCTAGCTAAAATGTATATTTGATCAGACTGGGTTGAAGCTATACGCATAATTTCTGACAGGACATGTTCGCTAGGTGCGGCCCACAAAGGTGTGCCCGCGCATGACAATAACAGAAATACGACTGGTGCGACCAGCATCTGCGCAGTCTGATCAAAGTCTTCGCTGATCGTATGTGCCTTCTAAAGCCTCCGGGTTATCCAAAGAGGGATAAATAGTAACCTTGCAATACTGGGTGGCTGTAAAGGCTGACCTGAGTCTTTGCTGGTCACACAGGTCTTACTGTACGTTTTGTCGTGCGCTGGCTCAATTACGTTTGATATAAATGATGACTCCGCTGTTGTGTATTGCCGGGCGGACAGACATAATCGTTTACAATAATAATAATAATCAATCAACATCTTTTGTCTGGTCTACTTTGGCGTTATTTGTTTGTTTTCTGCCGATTAAATACATAATACAGTATCAACAATATCAGTCGAATAATAAGTTTAACTGAGTTCAAACTACTCACTCCTACTCACCACAAATATGAGTGTAGATACCCGGAACATGCAACAATCAAATAACCTTAAGTAATGTTCCTTTGCCAGATTCCAAGTCACCGAAACTGAGGACAGATGAGGAACAAATAAACGCGAGACAAACACCACATATTAAACCACCGACGCAGGAACACTGCAGGAGTCGAACCGCCTAAGAACGGTGTCTAGAAAACTATTCGATTTGTTTGGAGGGCGGGGGAGTGTGTTTAAACAAGTGTGACTCGCTCGAAACAACATCCTTATTAACACCGAGATGTTAAGCCCGTAAAGGGATCCACTGCTCCACCAGTGAAACATCACAGTAAACACACACATAATCACAAACACAGCAGAGATCAATATAGGGATCAAACATGGCTTTTCATGCATTAACGTTCGCCAGGTCCCGTGGGAGGTGTTGAAAACCAACCGGAGAATGTTAATGCATTGAAAAACCATGTTCGGTCGCTGTTATTGCATAAAAACTGAAAACATTTGCTAAATTTCGCGTTATTTCGTGAACTATTTTGTTTCGCCTTTTCACCGATATCTCGCGAACGCAATTTCCACGGACTATGAAGTTCCTGCAAAAAGTTTTGTCACTTGGTTCGGATTACTTCAGTGCTTCTTTTATCAAACATATTACTATTTCAAACCTTCAAAGTAGTATCCCTTTACTGAAACACATTTTTGTAACCTTTATACCCAGTCGCGAAAAGCAGATAAATAGTCTTCTTTTGGTATTTGTTGGAGACACTGATAAATAGCGCTGCCAAGAGAACTTCTAGACGGTATACTTATTTCCAGAAAGCATTGTCTTAATAAACGTCAAAACAAAGAACACACTACAGATTAGAAAATGGGCCCAATGATCCCAAAGGAAATGAAATATAATCTGCACTATCGTAAAGTACGGGGAGACGTTCTACCGCCGCCACACGGCACTAATACCAGCTGCAGTGTAGTAAAATAAACGTCAAAAAGATTGCCTTTGGAAACAAAGAACACACTACAGATTAGAAAATGGGACTCTCTGTTTTATTGAGATTCTTCATAAGCAGTAATGAAGTTTGCAACACTGCTTACGCCCTCTAGCGTATACATGGGCAGAACTCCATTTTCAAATTTACCAGAATAGGCCCAGTAATCCCAAAGGAAATGAAATATAATCTGCACTATGGTAAATTACGGAGAGACGTTCTACCGCCGCCACACGGCACTAATAAGCCTTGAAAATAAAAAGAAGTCACAGGAACTCAGGTCAGATGAATAAGGTGTATGCATTACGAAAACACGCCTATTCAAATATATTGAAGATTTCACCCAAAAAACTGAAAATTTTCCGAAAAAAAAAATCTGATATTTTTCATATTTCTGCTCAAAACATAGATTGTGGGTACTCGTTAGAACCGCGTCGACGAGGCGGTTCTAACAAGTACCCACAATCTATGTTTTTGAGCAGAAATAAGAACCTGTAAACCCCAGTTTTACTATATAAAAGTGGGGTTTAAGGGGGTCAAAATTATATAGGTATGTTTTCATGATGGTTTAAAACTTTCACCTTTTCAGAAGCCAAAAAAGACTTAACAACCTCACACTTATGAGAGGAGGCGTTGTCATGTAAAAGGTGGACTCCTTACCATCCTTTGCTTGGTCGTTTCTTACTGAAAAACTCTTTCACTTTCTTCAGTACAGAATTCTTGTAGAATCGGCCAGTGACTGTATGACCAAATGGACAAGGCACTTGAACGACT
The DNA here is from genome assembly GCA_964016985.1 of Anodontia alba. Classification (NCBI taxonomy): domain Eukaryota; kingdom Metazoa; phylum Mollusca; class Bivalvia; order Lucinida; family Lucinidae; genus Anodontia; species Anodontia alba. Next base: position 43,056,063 of record OZ024830.1, on the reverse strand, counting down.
GGCCCACTTGAATTAAAGAAAATTGCATACAACATCTTTTTCGAACTTATGGTTCTCTTGGCAATACATGGGCGTTTTTGATCTTTTTGCTTCCAACGCTTATTATCAGCCCTTCTTTGTGGCTCAAACATGTGCACCCAGGTTTCATCACCTGTTAGCAAGTTAGAAATAACCCGACTATTACAGCCTTTGTTCCCGGGCACATTTAAAGCAGTGTGTCGTTTGCTCCTCGGTGAGCAAATGAGGTATCCACCTAGCGCAAACCTTTCTCAGGTCCAAACGCTTTTTCAGAATTGTTTGCACACTGCCTTCTGATATGCCAGTATAACTAGCTATATCTTTGACAGACAGTCGCGCATCCTGTTCGACCACAATCTTTACAACAGCGATGGTAGCCTTCGTAACTGAGGTTTTAGTCCTTCCAGGACGGGTATCGTCTTCAACAGAATATTTCCCAGCTTTAAAAGGGTTAACTCACGTAAAAACTGTGCGCATTGAAATGGTCTGAGGTCCATATATACCACACAATTCATTAAATATCTGCTTTAAATCTATATTAAGCCTAATGTGGCATTTAATATAGCTACGAATTTCAGTCTTCTGGTCCATGTTCCAATGTAACACGTAAATTGGTCAGTGTATATGACTGCATCTATTTCAGTTTGAAAGAACTGGGTCAGTTAGAAAGCATTTTGCACGAAATAAAGGGGTATCGTTAGGTATACAACACACCATTCAAGTACAGTGAAGCATTTTAAATATACCTGGGATAAAACGAAGGAAGCCTATTAGTGACAGAACTTTTTGCACGACCCTCATTTGTTCGTTCTAGGGCCTGGAAATACACATCTCGTAACGGCAGCTAATCTGTGGCCCCGGTACGATCATATTGAAAGTTGTGTAGCCGTGCATTAACAGCGCGTGAATTGCCTTGTTAATACACGGCTTTACCCCGGTTAATGCACGGCTGTTTATAACGTGCGAAACTGCTTTTTATGCAATAATGAAGCCAGAGCATATGACACCTAGAAACAGAACCACGATTGGTCCAACCCGCAGACAATGATAGTCAGTCGCCTACATTCTAAAGCAGATTGAGGAAGGAGCTGTTATTAATAAAAGTAAAAAAGGATTGCCTTTGGAAACAAATTAACACACACAATCACGTTTTTTAAGTCTGAGGACCGACTCGCTTCGTGCAATTAAAGCCGAAAGCAAAGTTGTCGACTTAATATGCATGCAGTTTGCCGCTGAATATCCATGTTGCACCCGATTATTTTGAGGAATCTGCTACCAGTTTCCATCTTGATAATATTCTAGATTAACACTAAGCATGCTCGGATACTTTAAGCGCCGTCTGCTCTGTCATGCAAATTACCTTTGGAGATAATTTGCATGAAAGGCCGAATGTAATGCCGAAAAAATGAGAAAAAAAAATATTATTAATGTGTTGTCTGTTAAACTTGCCTATAGAGTGGTAAAGGTTAATACTCTCAAATTCTTTTATTTGACAGGTTGATATAAGAACAAAGACATCTCCTTTATTCTACACGGGAAATATTATTGTAGCTCATTAAATTTGACATTTTAGAAGGCCAGGTTGCACTTTTAGAATTTAGAGACCGCTTAATTCATAACTGCTCATGAAATGTAACGGTTCGAGCTGAAATGTATTATTATGCACAGCAAACCATCTTGGGATGCTTGTAAACATACATTTTATTTTACATTTGTACAGGCAAATTCAGAGGATCAAAGAATTAAATATATATCGTATTCTCTCCGAATATTCGGAAAGGTAGACCTAGCAAACATTATAGACCCGGATCAAACAGCTCGTACAGGACGAAATTGATCAGGGTCTTCCCTTTTTGGTATTCCGTCATAACATTGTTGGTATCTCATTATGTAGACGCCTTCCAAAGCTTTTAACATGAACTACACGGTTTGCTCATGTGATGCCAAAAGTTTCTAAATTTATCTGCATCATTCTACACCAGTGATAATCATTATAGAATATTATAAAACATTAAAGGATAGCTAGCAGTAAAACATGGTATCCTACTACACATGCAACCACCATAAATCGGTACACGCATGTCGAAAGTTTTGCGTACGGTATAAGATCTAGACACGTAATTACGAAATGCTTTTTGTTCATCACGGCATGCGTGACACTGACCAATAGGGAATATATTGATTTCGCACTTTCGCTACTGTTATAAACAACAAGTCCCTTTAATTCCAGGTACAGAGCTGATTCATTTAGCAAAGCACTTACTGCATGTGCATGATGAGCAATTTTCTTATATTAAGTTGATTAATTCCAAGGCCCGGACACAGACCTTCAAATTTCTTTGAAAATCCAATGCCGCTTAAGCCAATGCTAAGGACTGTTAGCAGCCGTGCAAACTAACTTGCTGCATGTGGAAAGTTTCATGGTAACCGGTATAGCGATTGTTTGGGATTTTCTGAGGACAACCTTTATAGATTTTATTGCAAAGTTGCGGATGTGTCTCGAAAAAGAGATGCGTTCCTGAAAGAAATGCCATATTTGCGACCGAAAATATCGGTGTAAAGTCATCTTCTAGACACAAACAGCATTTTAAAAATATTTTCTCCAGAAAAACGGGTGCGTAACCACCATCACATCCCTCCGCCCCCTCCCCCTCCCACCTCCTCCAAACGGGCCCGTCAACCCGACTACTTAACTTTAATTACCCATTGCAGTTTGCTTGTTGGATCCCTGGTAGTGCAAATCTTACCAAAAAAATGCTTTAACCCCCCCCCCCCCCCCCCCCATGTTTTCTCATGCATTGAGCAAAAATCACAAAGGAGGGATGGTTTCCTTTGAGATCATTGAGCCCACTGTGGTCTACTTGAAAATAAAGTTCTGCTCATTGATACGCTAGAGGGCGTAAGCAGTGTTTCAAACTTCATTACTGCTTATGAAGAGTCTCAATAAAACCGAGAGTTCCATTTGCTAATTTGTAGTGTGTTCTTTGTTTCCAAAGACAATCTTTTTTACGTTTATTCTATTTTACACTTAAAGACGAATTTATTATTTGTGAGTATTCGCAGAAGATATTCATATTGGAAAGCTCATAACTTAGCAACTATTGCGCACTTTAAGGATTGTATATGACTGACCAATTAAATTCTAGGTCAGGACAGGAAAATCAGCTTTTTAGTTTTCTTCTGATTTAACGATTTCCATACATTCGGATTTAAGTAATAGGTTATATAAATGCTTATTTATAGACTTTGTAATACTTATTGTCTTTCTGACGTGTGTGATCCAGAATTTCGTCTTTTAGAACTTTCCTCCAATCCGATTTTATGTTGAAAACTATATTTTAATATTTTAAAGATAATTTCTTGGAATACTATACTTGTCTTTCATTTGTTCAAAGTATAGAAATTTATTTTAAAAAGGTAAGAGAAAGGTCCAGGGAGTACCCCAATCACAAACCGCAGCCCTTCCCAGACACAAAGAGGAAGAGCAAACAGACAAAACCAAACAAGCGCAAAGTCGAACAAACGTACGAAAAGCACTTAGATTAGCTCTCTCTTTCCCAAGCGAGTTAATCGCAATGCTAAAAAGGACTGAAAAAAACAACAACAACACAAGAGCAAAACAACACAAGGTAAGACATAAAACAAATAGCCTCATAGACTAAACCACAAAGCTACAAGTCTAAAAATATATAGATGTTCAATATGCTTCATTCCTATATAATACCAGTGTTGATTGTATATTAGATTTCTGAATTACTCATTATTATTTCCTTTGATACGAAACCTGTTTGTTTCGTTAAGTTCAGTTTACACCATGCTCAACATGTCTTAAAGGTTCTATTCAGAAATCTGTTTACAGTCATTGGTATTTAAATTGGATTCTAGAACTAACTTCTCACCAAATATGTTAGTTTATTTACATAATATTGTTTCTATAAGGCTTTATTATTTTCATCGAAGATACGTCAAAACTATTCTGCTTTAGCAGCTGTTATAAACCAATTTAAATTCGAAAGTCTCAATCCCCCATTTTTCTGATCCAAATACATAACTGATATTTTTATTTTGTCAGGTTTTCCGTCCCATATTAATTTAATAAAATTTCCTACAGAAAAGTATTCTCAAGTTCTGAAGGTGGATTTTTAGAACTGTTTCAGCAAACATTTTTACGACTAACTTAACACATTAAAGTAAGTTTTCTATGGCTCCAGCTTTTTAAACAATTTGTAAATTCTGTTATCTTAGTTTATTTTCTAACATGTTTGATTTATCATAAGAGAAGACTATTCTTATAGTTCATGCCGACTCTGAGGACCATATGAATTCCAATTGCCTCAAATATTTGATATTGTTGCTTCTCAAAGATCCTATACGAAGTACAATAGTCTTATTAATATTCAATTTTAAATCTTAATGTTTTTTAAACTTGTCGAGTATATGCATAAGCTTTTGAAATGTTTGCAGTGATCCATCAGTTTGAATACTATGTTCCATATATATATATATATATATATATATATATATATATATATATATATATATATATATATATATATATATATATATATATATATATATATATATATATAAAACACACACAAAAAAAAACAAAACAAAAAAAACTCATCAGGAATCAAAAATACTCTTGTTTAAGTTACGAATGCATATGCATGAAGAAAATGTGAACAAGCGGAACTAATTAACATGATATATCAATTCGCCATCGTTGTTGCTACTAGTGAAATTTCTGCTAAAGAAGGTTATGCTAATGAGCTACTCTCGTCAGCGTTGCTTTCTACCAAACCTCTTGTAAGGTCTATAAAATGCATATATGTATCGATCCACGTGAAGTTATAATTAGACGTTTACTAAATATCACATTTTCACGAAGTCTTTCAGTTCCGTGCCTTTGTCGCTTTGATTCTTTACGTCTGGCTACCAGTGTCTGAGATGTTCGCCATTAGTTCGCAACCATCATAGTGATTTTACTTGATTGTTTTCTGTTATGTTCCACTGATTACCTAAGTGAGCCGAACAATCGAATTGTATGCATTACAACATTTGAATTTAGAGTAACGTTTGAATTTAGGGTGAAACTTTTCATGTTTTGTTCTGTTCGTTCTAGCTGGGTCCTGTCTGACGTTGTAATCACCTGGTAGGGAAAGAAAGAGCTGGGTAAATGGCTTTGTTTTGTTTTTTGGCATGCATACTGTCTGTCATGGTTAGTTTGCGCTTTCTGCTTTCTCTTGGTGCCGCCAGGACACCATCTTAATTATTTCTATGCCCCGCCACAAAAGGTGGCGAGGTATTATGTTATACCCTCCGACATTTTGAGTGTCTCTCTGTTCACCAGCGCTTCATAATTTCGTGCCGTTTGAGATATTTTCATGAAACTGTCCAACACGCATTGCTCCATGAGACAATGTACGGAACATGAACCGTAACTTTGGTTTGCTTACTTTTGGAGTTGTTACCATTTGAACATTGAACATAGCCATTTCTACCACGTGCTCGTGTTCGCTCCATAACTCTGATACCATTCGTGATATTTTCACGAAGCTTCACAAAAAATGTAAAGTACCATAGACGACATACAGAGCATATGAACCGTAAATCTGGTTTGATACGTTTGGAGATATTGCCCTTTGAACGTTGAACATAGCTATTTCCACCATGCACTCATATCCGCTCTGTAGGTTGAAAACCGTTTGAGACATTTTCATGAAAGCTCACACAAATGCAAAACACCATGTGATGATTTGTAGAACACAAGAACCATAACTCTGATTAAGCTGCCTTTGGGGTTATAACCCTTTGAACTCCGTAGATATTGAAAATAGCCATTTCTACCATGTCCACTCTGTAAGTTAGAAACCGTTTTAGATATTTTAATGAAACTTCACACACATTTAAAACTCTATAAGACAACGTGCTGAATTTATGAACCGTAAATCTGGTTTGCCTGCATTTAGAGTTATTGCCTTTTGATCATTGAACATAGCCATTTCTTCCATGTACTTTTGTCCGCTGTGTAAGTTAAAAACTGTTTGAGATATTTTCATGAAATTTTTCACACATTTAAAGTACCATGAGAGAATGTGCAAAACATATGAACCGTAGCTCTATGGGTAACCTAATTTTGGTGTTACCATCCGTTGAACATAGTGTATATTGAAAATGGCCATTTCTACCATGTAGTGTCAAATATGTTAGTTGGAAACCGTTTCAGATATTTTACTTTAACTTCACACAAACGTAAAACATTATGACAAAGCACACAAACTGTACTTCTGCTTAACCTGCATTTCGAATTTTGGCCTATTAAACATTTAAGATAGTGATTTCTGTAACATATGTGTTCGCTCTGTAACTTGAAATCTGTTTGAGATATTTTCTTGAAACTGAAACTTGATATGATGTGCAGAACACAAGAACAATATCTAAATCACCTGTTTTTGGAGTTACCGCCCTTTGGACATTTAAATAGTGATCCCAGTCATGTTCTTGTGTCCTTTGTATAACTTGAAAATGTGTGTTTTAGAGATTTTCTTGAAGCCTTGCAAAAAATGTCAAGCAACATAAGATGACATATAGAACACAAGAAACATTTGGTTGGCTTAATTACTGTTTGAGTTATGGGTCTTTGAACCTTGAAACTAACAGTTTCTGTGATATACTTAAAATTAGGACTGTGAGTCTGGTTACTTACTTCTTCAGTTTTAGCCCTTCGACCTTCTTTGCTTTCATTTTTGACAGAGTTATAGCACTTGATTGATGTAAGTGCAGTGGCGGCGCATCGCATGGTGCAGTGCTTGCAGCACTTCTATTCACGGTTTTCAGCACATTGTACTTATTGCGGTATACAAATAGGTCACTAAAGACTGACGATAAACATGAACTGAATAAATTTTCATTCGTAATCTCTGAAAATACGCAAAAGTTTGCTACGGAGACTAGGAGCCCAATCTATTATTTTCATTATAACATTTGACTTAGGCTTGACCCTCACACTGTTCATTGACTCTCAATTTGGTCTCAGATTAAAGGTAAGGTTTAGACTGACAAAACTGATCAGAAGAAAGACGTGGTCTTCCAGCATGTTTCGGTACAGTGTGATTAAAAAAAAGAAAAGAAAAGAAATTTTAAAGGTTTGATTTTTCAATCATTGTACACAAAACTATGACTGACAAATTTAAATGTAGTCGCAGTTTAAATATATTTCCCAACTAAACTAACAAATCCAGGTTCATCTATAATTGTCCAATCAGAGTCGACCTTTTCTTTTAATGGAATATACCCCTGGTTGGTTCTAATCACCAACACCTACCTAATAGCCCGCTCTATAAAGGCAATGGTGTTATTTATTGTTTTCCATCGTGCTGTAAATTAGCTGAAATTCTGTTAAGAATTTCATGGAATAATGTAAATGTAGATGTTGTCAGACAGGACTGTAACAACAGCCTGCTATCTTTTATGTCGCTGTACAGTAGTAGAGGTTCCAGTCATTATACAGAAGTCGCAAAAATGTGAATTAAGCCGGGTTATAGCATTTCCAACAAGAATTCATCGGAGTCTTCGCTGCCCTCTAAATACGCTTTGGATCCTTTGCTAGCCACAGATTGCTATGCAAAGACACGGATCGGACTGCGAGGACGCGCAGGCTGAATCGGGCCTTCGCTGACATGCAGTCTTGTAGAAAATCCTGTGCACCGGCTCAAATATTTAAATATGAAGTGTGAAACAAACCCTTCCACATGGCGAATTAAATACAACACTGCAGGGCGAGTTCGAATAATTTCAGTTAATACGTAGACAAACGTGTATGAAAGTAGATCCGCCCACATCACATCTGTAAACTGTCAGGTACTTTCAAATGATTTTATTATAGTTCTGGCAAGATCGTCACGTGTAGCTGACGTTTAGTAAGAGAATTATATCATACAATTAATGTTTAAATGGGTACAAGTCGTTAAATGCTAATTTTCTTTTTTATTTATTTTTTTTCTAGGGCGAAGTTGGCATTTATTAGAAATTCTAATGCACTTGCGTATGTAACCCGACGTCTGATTGGGTAACGTCAAAAATTTGCGACGGTATATTCTGCGATATACTGTCGGAAATCCGACGTCATCACGTAACGTCGCATCTCATTGGCTGGCATTTGGTTTTACTGCAGCTCACAGCACTTGTCGCTTCGTGCAAATAGTACAATTTTTCAACAGAAAAAAATGAATAAATGCATTAGAATGGGGATAACTGCATTCAAATTTGTCATTTGGGGAGGTAAATCGGCGGTTTTACGGTCGGAAATTTTGTTTTACGGCAGAGGTAAATCGGCGGTTTTACGGTCGGAAATTTCGTTTTACGGCGTCGCCGTAAAACGAAATTTCCGACCGTAAAACCGCCGATTTACCTCCCCAAATGACAATTTGAATGCAGTTATCCCCTAATTGGCACATACCTTCAGGAACAAAAAAAAAAAAAAAAAAAAAAAAAAAAAAAAAAACTAAAAAGAAAAAAAAGAGAGAGAGAGGCAGAAAAAAAGCATAAGCCCCAAGACGAAACAGGAACACAGAAGACACAAAAATACCATATAGAGAAAGTGTGTACTTAAAACTTGGTTTGCTTGTTATCATTGAGGTTATACGGTTCATTTAATGTTTTATCAGCTTTGAGCTAAATAGCGTAGAGGAAATCATGCAAACGAATGTATTTTATATCTTAAGTAATCAAACGTCATTTTAAATCAAAGTATTCATTCAAAATGTTCGGCTAATGGAAAATTATACCAACTGGCGTCAGAATGCTAACTCTTTTACTGATAAAACCAGCATATCCATTCGTATAATCTGGTCATGGTCTACACTCTTCATTAATGGAATATTTGCATTTTCTTTACTTTGCACATAGTATAGCAGAGAGCTAAAGGAGCTTGCGGACCTGCTATTTTCAAATGCAGAGGTGTCAATTTTCTCAGTATCACACATCAAATAAAATAATAAAGGAATGGCGTCTGAATTATTGCAGCAAACATTTAGCTTCAGCAGAAGCGTGCTCTGGAATAGATATTCGAAATAAGAAACATATCATTCAAAGATTTAAGACGAATGAGTGTATTTTTAGGGTAGGTAAGTCTGCCAAAATTGTTTTTGCTCCCTTCCGAAAAGGGCCTGTTCTACATGAAAATACTTTGCTACTTTACTTTATTAAAAATATTGTACCAAAAGGTAAGAGAAAAGTCCAGGGAGTGCCACAATCAGAAACCGCAGCCCTTCCTAGACACCAAGAGGAAGAGCAAACAGACAAAACCAAATAAGCGCAAATCGAACAAGCGTGCGAAAAGCACTAAGATTAGCTCTTCTTCCCCAAGCGCGGTAATCGCAATGCTAAATGGACTGAAAAACTCAAGAACAAACTAACATAAGACATAAATCACACTTACCATAAAATTACAATCGTCTTATATTTAAATAGAAAAGAAAGCAATGATCAGGAATCGATACAATTACCTTTCACCTTCCGTTCAAAGACGCCAAAGGGAAAGAAGGACGCACTTAAAGTAACGATACCACAATCAAAACAAGCAGAAAGCCAAAAGGAGAGTTTCTTCCCCAAAACATGGCCAAACAGCTATCCAAAATAAAAAGTTCACCAACACATACATGCAAAGACATACAATGACAGATATAATAAACAACAGCAGAAGCACCGCCTTGAAACGTCAGTAAAAATGTTACTGGGGGCGGTGAGGGGGCTCAAATCGATTTTATGTGGCCACAACCCTTGCCCTTAGTTCGGTCGTAGTGTACACAATACATTTATTTAGTTCATTGTGAAGGGTTCCTAACTCATCAATGCAACATCTCCGAGAACTTAAAAATAAAACGAATACAGAGAGGAATTAACGATGAAGTCTCGATAGCAAGAAATAACTGAAATGCTGAAGCAAACGAAAACCAACCGTAGGACTCCGGTAGGCCCGATCAGAGCCACAGCATCAGACATCTACCGACTTACTTAAAATGCTTTTGGCCAGAGCAGTCATAGAGTCTGAGGCCCCACCCACCGGCGTGCAGCCAAAGAGGAAAGCAAAGTTATTAATCTTGATTGGGTTAACTGATTGGGTTAATTCTGATGTATTAGGGAGTTCATACGTTCATATGACAGAAGTGTTACGGTTTATCATGTAGACATCTTGTGATACCATAAATCAGGGCACAAACGTACCTAACCGCGTTCTTAAAGTTCGTTTGAGCATACGCAACCGTCATCACAAGTATGTGCTAGATGCAAAACTAAAAATATTAAAGGAAATGTCCAGGAAGAGCCACAATCAGAGAAAATAAGCATGTAAGTGGCTCAAAGAGGACGAGTATACAAACTAGGGCAGACAGCAAACATGTTACAAACCAACGAAATACAAAGTTACCAGCACCCTCTTCTCCATTGAGGTAATTAAAATGCTAGACAGGAGCCACAAGATACAATGAGATAGGAACAAGACAAAGCATGAAGCGATTTCTGTGTCCAACAGCCATAAGGTTCTACAAATAACAAATCAAACTAGAACCTTTGCCATACAATTGCCCGTAGTAAATCTGCCAGAGGCGGTACGAAGGAGTATATCATTTTCTTACTGTCAATCCTTAATTAAGGCATTTAAATTTAAAGCCGTGCTCCATTGTGTAAGACGTGCAAACTGCATTGTAATCATATGAAGAGCCTCAATAAAACCGAAATTCCGAATTTTGTTCATATATTTTTTTTTCGTTTCCAAGGGCAACATTTATAATATTTTTTATTGGTTATACAGTGTTGCAAAGAATACGGACCATGTGGCCTCTGATCGTGGTCTACACTGTTTGATGAGATATAATGTTTTGTGAACAAGGCGTTAATGCTATCATAGAAATAACTCTTTCTCTAAAAGAAGCCAAGATATGATACTCTACTTGATATAGCGAAATCAGAACAGTAATGTGTATTTATATGATATAAACTTATAAGAAATAAACCAAGTTCGGCATTAGTGGCTTGTGTGAACATTGTTCTTTCAACAATTCGAAGAAAAATGTTAGCCGTATTACAGACAAGTATTTTAAAGCAAACTGGCTGAATATGTAGAGTTAACGTCTTTTATTGCATTTTTTCTCACAATGGGCTTGGCGTTCTTGGTACGAGGTTTACGGTGTCCACACAAACACTTAACAACAGCTGCTTTTGATCACAAAATAATACAAAGGTGAGAACCTTTCTAGGTATAAAAGAAATCAAAACCTAAGGATACAGTATGGGTTAAAATATTATTTCAATGCATTTTTACATTTCTACAGAACTGGCTTCTCATTGAACTGTGAAATACATACAAAAACTATATATTTCTATTTTTAATAATAAATATGTATTTGAAAAAAATCCTTTTTAACGGTAGTTGCTAATTTTGTTTTCCTAACTAACGCTGCCACTGAAATGCCAATGGCTATAAAAATATCCAAGGTGAAAAGTACTTCTGCTTTCTTGTATCATCTGCTCTTCATCCATAATAACCGCAGAATGGCCATAACATTTATGGTCTTCATGTTGCTGGAATAAATAGCAGTATGTGTTTGGACCAAGATGTAAATAGCTGTCTATCATTGTATAAAAACAAAGCAGTTCTTTGTTTTAGACTTACTGCTTATGAAGAGTCTCAATAAAACCGAGACTCCCATTTTCTATCTGTAATGTGTTCTTTGTTTCCATAGGCAATCTTTTTTACTTTTTATTTTACTGCACTACAGCTGGTGTTAGTGCCGTGTGGCGGCCGTAAAACGTCTCTCCGTGCTTCACCATAGTGCAGAGTATATTTTCATTTCCTTTGGGATCACTGGGCCCATTGTGGTATCTTTTAAAATGGAGTTATATATATGCGTACACTAGAGGCCGTAAGCAGTGTTGCAAACTTCATTACTGCTTACAAAGAGTCTAAATAAAACCAAGACGCCCATTTTCTATCTGTAATTTGTTCTTTGTTTCCAAAAGTAATCTTTTTTACTTTTATTTTACAACACTGCAGCTGGTGTTAGTGCAATGGGGCGGTCGTAAAACTTCTCCCCGTACTTCACCATAGTGAGGATTATATTTTCATTACCTTTCGGGTCACTGGGCCCATTGTGGTATCTTTGAAAATGGAATTCTGCTCATGTATACGCTAGGGGCGTAAGTTGTGTTGCAAAATTCATTACTGCTTGTGAAGTCTCAATAAAACCATTTCCCAAAGGCAATCGTTTTGACTTATTTTTCATTTGAAGCTAATTGGTTTTGCTTAACTATTCTAGAAAAAAAGAAGCTTTTTTTGATTTGCTGTCGAATAGTCATGGAAATATGGGGACGATCTTTGTATGCTGGCCTTATTTTAGATCAGATTCCTGTCTGTAGTTATGTGAAAACAAAGATTAATTTGTGTGAGCCAATTTTGGGAATAACTCTGCAAACTGAAAATAAGGATCTGAGAAAACAAAACGATTCAACTCTTCTATCTCTAGACAAAACTACATTAAATTTGGCCTAGCTAAGTTTGATGTATTGATTGAAATAGCTTATCACAGTTTCTTTGTAACTGCTTCCGTTCAGAATTTGTAGAGTCTTTGAGGAGAAGGGCTAAACATTACTACACGTAATTAATTTGTCTGTATGTTTACTTCTATTTTTTTTTTTTTTTTTTTCAAAAAAATTTTATACTGTTTTGTCTACTAAAACATCTTCAGTTATTTATTTATTTATTATTTATTTTATTTTATTTTATTTTTGGCGTTGATACTGAATTAACAATAATGACATATTTTACTTACCACCTTTTTACTTACTTTTTAGATAAAAAAATAATAATAAAAAAGTCAATTAAGTAATGTAAGGTATAAACATGGTTCGATTTATTTGGGCGAACTGTATCCTGTAGACAAACATAGCAGAGTCGGTTTCATTGTTTGATTGCGATGGTTCTGGAGGGTCTCGGAAATAGTGAGGCAGTACACACATCCTATCACAGCGCTTTCAGTGGAACTCGTTTTTCATATGTTCGATATGAGGCAAAGTCCAAGAGTACCAGAAAATTTAATACCAGGGCCCAGTTGTTCAAAGCGTCGTTAGCTTAACGAGCTCGTTAAGAGTCATTTCGTTAACTGTTTTAGCGGATTCAATATACAATATTCTGTTATTTTTTGCTGAAAAAATGTGAGTAGCTTTACTCACATTTTTTCAGCAAAAAATTTCAGCATATTTGAGTATCACTCGATGTAAAAATTTTAACGAATCGTTCACTAACGACATCGTTAGCTTTGAACAACTGGGCCCAACATTGTATCGATACAAGAGGCGACATTTTATGGTTACACATAAGCACTGCTTATCAGCTGCTGCGATTATAACATAATTTGAAAAGGGAATGATTTTTTTCTGTCGTTTGCTGTGTTCGTTATTAAAAAAAACAACAACTCCTGTTTCATATTATTTTATGCGTATCTTGGTTTGTTTCGAAGAGCATTAGATTCTCTCTGTTGTGAGTTTTGTTTGTTGTTAACCATCTGACGGCTTACAGTTATCTTAATACTAGTCGTTTAAGGCTATGCTTTCTTTCGAGGTTCGTCTGCGAATATTTCGTAACCAACTGCCCATATATTGTTTGCGTTTTCTGTTTATGAGTATAACATCCCTTTCACTTCGATGCCTTGGGAAGGCTGTGTTTTGTGACAGTAGACTGCCCTGGGTATTATGTCTGTTTGTTATGAGCTTGTCATCCTCAGTAGAATTACTGTTTGATCAAACAGACTGGATTACTTAACCTTCTCTTATGGGCATACACAGTTTGCATATGCTCTAAGATAGTATTTGTGATGGCACCGTTTGTAGAATTCGTCTTACAAAGAATACAAGATTTGGGTGTTTACCATCAGAATCAGTTATTTGATCTTGGTACTGTCCTAAGTAGTGACTACTGTATTTTACAACCTGTCTAAAATTTCTCAAGAGAAGGAATAGTGTATACGTACTCAATGATTATGAAACGGATATTGCTTGCTACAAATATGCTTGCATGGTTCTTCAGCAATACTACACATTCTAAAGCTAATTATTCCTTGTATGCTACGCTTTTGTCTGATTTCTCTCTTGATGCAAACCGTATACGCAAAGATGTATGTTTAACATTATGTTGGGGTTTAACGACGCATCAACTCTTGTGGGTCGTTTTGTGTCGTCTCACAGAAAAGGGGAGAGAAGAGATGGAAGAGATGTTAGAGGAGATGAAAGAGAGGAACAAGAATGAAAGAGGAACAGGAATGAAAGTGAAAAAAACAGAAGAAATAAAAACATTCCCCTCTACCCTTACCTGCTACAAGGATAGCAAGCTTGCCCATCTGTTAGCCAATATCAGTTGGACGCCCCGGTGACGGAAGATGCACGACACCTTCGCCACACCCGATCATCCCCCGCGATGTCTACTTAAGACAAATAAAATACTCTAGCCAACAAATACCAACAAATATCACACGCTGTAAAATGAAACTTTAAAACGCTGCGTTAATAGCTGAATAAACCTGTTTCGAGTGAGTGATTTTTAATTTAAGCAGTTATCCTTGCAAGACTTTAACCGTGGTCGGTCCTATATAATTTACTACTGTTGCGATACCAAACGTTGTCCGAAAATTAAATGATTTCTAATTTTACACTTTATTACATCCAGCCGGCCTCGGTGGCTCAGTTGGATGCGCCGTCCGACTGGAGACCAGGAGGTCGCGGGTTCAACCCCCGCCGAGGTCGGCAACATTCTTTCGTGGAGATTGATCATGAAATATTTTCTACGGTCATTCTCTCCCTTCCGCTGATTCAAGAAGGGCAGTTGTCAGTTTCTGGCGAAAGACTGTGCACAATACTGGTTAACCGCTTAGAGGACTAAGCCTGCCCAGTAAACGTGTGGCTAGGTAAATTGACCGCGCTCGACATGACCCCATTGGGTTGACTGGCCGTAAAACCTCAACACAAACAAACAATTATTACATCCAACCTCATCGATATTTGCTTAGCCTCGAGCAAGCGGCAAATTGTCAGTGTTCTGCTCACCTTGCACAGATATCCAAATGCGTCCTTACGCTCATTGTTTAAATGTACCTTTCATTACGGCTGAATAGAAACACCATAGTCCTAATAACGTGATTAGTATAAGGCGGGTCACACCAAACCATCAAATTGCCATGCGCAAACCATTACGAAAACACGCCTATTCAAATATAGAAAATTTTACCACCCAAAAATGGCAATTTTTCAGACAAAAAATTCTGATAGTTTTCATATTTCTGTTCAAAACATAGATTGTGGGTACTCGTTAGAACCGCCTCGTCGAGGCGGTTCTAACGAGTACCCACAATCTATGTTATGAGCAGAAATAACAAAAATAATGTATAGCCCTGTAAACCCCAGTTTTACTATATAAAAGTGGCTTTTAAGGGGGTCAATATTATATAAGTACATTTTCGTGATGAATGTGATGTTTCACAGATAAGGTAGAGGACCCCTATACGCATCAAACATATATTTGTTGTCTGGAGCTGCATCAGAATTGAGGGTAAGGTTTTGCGCGATTAAAACTGGTAGTTTTCTTACTGACCTCTTTTCAGAAGGGAATTGATGTACGGGAATAGCAAATACGGTAGTTTTCTTACTGACCATTCCAAGCCGGTACGTCTCTTGCAGTTATTTTTGTTTGTGCGACGGTGGTTTCATATGTAGGCTTTGTTAGTTGTTCCTCATCTCGCCTTCTTTTGGTGCCATGTGCAGACTGAGCTATATGATTGTAGGATTCCATATGTATCTTCTCTTATATTTTTGACAAGCTCAAGGCATGGGGAATCTACAGGTAATGGTGATTATGTCGACTACACTGCGCGATGCTCAGGGTTTTCTTTGTTTTTTGCTGCTTGCACATATCACACCGCTTTGTGCTCTGGCCTCATTCATATCATGTATAAATATGATATCAATTGAAGGAGACTGCATGCACCTGCTTATTCATATCGCCAGTTTATACAAGGGAATTTTCTATGTGACATCGTATTTGCTATTCCCGTACATCAATTCCCTTCTGAAAAGAGGTCTACTTTAAAAGAAGGGAATTTAAAATCAGCCTTTCCTTTTAGTAAAGACCCAGTTGCAGAAAATATGCCTAAACAAGTTGCCTCAGTTGTCTCCCTCACATATTTATAATTTCCACTCAAGTATACAATCCTAGTGCTACTGAACTAGGATATGCCCTGCCTTAGCAAACAATGTAGACCCGGAACAGTTGAAACCAACTGATCTGACTCTGCATTGCTTGTAATTAAGTATGTGAATTTGTATCAACAGCCTGGATCAAGTAATTCGATTGGCTGAAGATAAGGTGGACGTGGCGTCTTCATTTATTCAGCATGACAAGGGTTAAGTAAATGCTGCGCCATGTGCGGTACAAACGGGAAAGCTGATATTATGACTTAAAACAAGGTTGGTTTATCGACAATTATTGGAATTGCGTGCACTTGTATCATAAACCAGTGAATTGAAACAGAGAGGGTGTATATGTGTTTCTTTTGATTTGTACGCTTATTTATATTTATTTATATCTTTCCCTGCATTGTGCTTTACTTTGTATCTGATTACTCGGATGCATTAGAGCATTTACAGATCTAAATAATAATAAGTTATATAATAATAATAATAATAATAATAATAATAATAATGATAATAACAAAATGGCAGCCGACTGTAAGTTAATTAAAATGACCGAAAACGATAGGATCGCCTATGGCGGTAAAGAAAGTGCTGCTCCATAAAAAATGAAATTGGTTTTGTAAACATTAAATTGGTACACAACGTCTGAAGAGCCGCGATGGTGCAATTGTTAGCACGTCTGCCCGGCAAGCAGGAGGTCCGTGGTTTGATTCCTGGTCCCGCCAAGGTCAATTTTTGTACGCCAATTTCTATTTACCTGTATCACTCCCTGCATTGTGCTTTACTTTGATTATCATATAATTACTCCAATGCGGTAGAGCACTTATAAATCTAAATACAACAACAGCAACAACTTCTACTACTACTACTAATACTATCAAATAGCAGCTGACTGTAGGTTAATTAAAAGGACCGAAAATTATAGTATCGCCTGTGGCGGTAAAGAATGTGTCGCTGCGAGAAACAAAGACGTAATGTTCATAAATGTTAACTTTGGCGTACAAAGTCGAAAGAGCCGAGATGGTGTAATGGTTAGCACGTCTACCCGGCAAGCAGGATGTCCGTGGTTCAGTTCCCGGTCTTAGCATTCCTTGCATTGTGCTTTACTTTGTTTCTCATGTAATTAATTACTCAGATGCAGTAGAGCATATATAAATAAATTAAATAATAATAATAATATGAAACGTGCAGTCGGATGAAGGTTTATTGAAATGGTCGAAAATGGTAGCGTCGCTTTTGCAGTAAAGAATGTTCCGCTTCGAAAAGCAATGACGTCAGGTGTATAAATGTTAAAATTGGCGTACGTCGGAAGAGCCGAGATGGTGTTATGGTTAGCTTGTCTGTCCGGAAAGTAGCAGGTATGTGGTTTGATTCACGGTCCCTGTACGATCGATTTTTGTATAATTTTTATTTCTATTTAATAAGGAATTATGTATACATATCTATTTGCCCTGAACGACAATCCATCCAAACACTTGGTAAACCAAGTGTAAGCTTTCCCAAAAAGCTTACCACACAATAAATGTTAAAGCTGATCTTAATACGGAAAACTGTTGGGTTCTTTTCATGCTTATCTCCAATCGTCAATTCCCAAGTTGCATATAAGAAGAGGGCTATGAAGTAAAGTCTTAGAAGATTAGTGATGCCCCTGTTCCGATTGGCTAAACTTTTGTCTGCCAGCTAGTAGCACTCTAATCTTAAATAAACAATTAATGTCATTCTGTTATGCTAGTGAAAAAGGAGGTGCTAGTGAAAAAGTGTTGATTTGCGTGAAAAGGAAATTTTCCGCCAAGTATGACCAAACTGTGACCATCGAAAGAATTGTGGTTCATTCAAGGTGATATTACTGTTTCCAAGCAGAGACATAAAATTCATCAAACTGAATTACATGTATCAACATAAACATGTATCTGCATAAACAGGCTGATCAAAGCATGACATGCATTTAAAAGGGGCAAAAGGTACCTTTTATTGAATGTTTGCCAACCGATAAGGGAACAAAAATATATAACAGCCATGAATGACAGATTAATGTTTCTTCTGAAAACAAATCATTGCAGATAGCTACTTTCACAGCATTTTACTGTTACCTTAAAAGCCAATGAACAGGCTGCAGAAGATATTCTCACTAACCAACTGATCTTTTTGGTTATTGAAAGACCTGTTAGCCTTCTTCTGATATGCCACTTGTCAATTCCATAATACAAAAAAAATGTGAATTCGAGATGTCTAAATGAGATCTTGTTCCGTTAGCCTCTATAAGAATGAATATCATATTAAAAAATAATTACAGGTAATTTCACTTCGCTTTTTAGGCTTACCTCATCAAAGCTTAACTAAGTGGT
Organism: Anodontia alba; assembly: GCA_964016985.1. Classification (NCBI taxonomy): domain Eukaryota; kingdom Metazoa; phylum Mollusca; class Bivalvia; order Lucinida; family Lucinidae; genus Anodontia; species Anodontia alba. The sequence continues at coordinate 43,037,461 of OZ024830.1, read as the reverse complement.
TTATAATAAAAATAAACTGTCACGCTGTCCCGCGAATGCTATAGATTGCGCTTAGCAGTACCAATGCATCCATACACTTAAAAGTAAAATTGTCAAAAGTAATGTATATATTCCGTAACCTTAGATAAAGTGCTGCAATGGTAACATTTTAGAATATTTACATAAGTGTGGTGTGCGGAAACAGTGCATGTGAATGGAAAACTGCGACTCAGACTGGATAATGGTTCCTCACTCAATCTGTTTTATAAGGTTGGCTTCTGAGTTATGTCGTCTCTAGTCGGGTTTATTGTGGTGTAACTTTTGGTTCTCTTTCTTGCTTCAGATCACTGTTGAAAGGAAAGGTAAGATAAAAGTCCAGGGCGTGTCACAATCACAAACCGCAGCCCTTCCTAGACACCAAGAGGAAGAGGAAACAGACAAAACAAACAAGCACAAATGGAACAAACGTACGAAAAGTACTAAGACTAGCTCTCTCTTCACCAAGCGAGGTAATCGCAATGCTTAAAGGACTCAAAAACACAAGAACAAAATAACACAAGGTAAGACATAAAATAAATCGCCTCATAAAATAAACCACAAAGCAACAAAGAGTAACACTAACACCGGGACCACCGCCTAAGAACGGTCAGTAGAGTAAAAAAGGTAAAAGAAAAGTCCTGGGAATGCCACAATCACAAACCGCAGCCCTTTCCAGACACCAAGAGGCAGAGGAAACTGACAAAACTAGACAAGCACAAATCGAACAAACGTACGAAAAGCACTAAGATTAGCACTCTCTTCCCCAAGCGACATAATCGCAATGCTAAAATCGCCTCGTAGAATAAACCACAAAGCAAGAAAGAGTAAACAACCGGGTGGTGGGGGTAAGGGGGGGGGGGGGTGGGGGGGGGGCTGGAGGTTGGCTGAAAGCTTTTTTACAGCTAGCCAATAACGGCCCGCTGTAGATTTATGTAGAATGCTAGCTGGGAGGTGATTCCTACGTGGATCGAACACGTATATGCAATTCAGAGATCACGTGAAAGTAGGTTAAGATTCCGGCTGTTCTGCTGCCCGTTCAGCTCTTCGTATATTTGTCTACTACTGTGCCTTGTCATCGTTTGTTCCTCCCTCCTAGCTTCTGTTTCTGGTGCCGATGGCTCCGTAACTGTGGCCTTACCTGGGTAATTTTATTTAAATATTTATATAACATTAATTTAACCTGCAAAAAAATATTCTTACATTGGTGGTGTACTATATTCTGAATAGAAGATACCACTTTAATCTATGTGAAATTTATTATCAAAACGTGACCTAGCCAGACGATAAATTGATAGTCAATACAATAAAAGAACAATAACAAATGCATGCTGAAATTATTTAACTGCCTTCTATTATGCAAATTTGTTCTCTATAATATACTTGTACACACGGAAATTACATTACACTGTCTGGTATTGTTTGCATAACGCTCAAAACGGTGATTTAGAAAAGATTAAACGTACAAAGCTTATCCTTCCTAATGCGAAGAAATGTAAGGCACATGAAAACAAACATTACATGGACATATACCATGAGAACATACTGTATGATTTGAAAACTGAGTGTTTCCAGAAGAATAAAAACACAAACAACATATAACATGTGTATTAAACACTTCTAGTCGGTCACAGGTCAGAAATGTGTTCTTAAAAGACATTTGTTGAAGGGATTTGACGGAAACGAGCAAAGCACATCAGCTATAGTGATCTGGACTATTCAGCACATTATAATTTACTGCAAGTCAATTTAAAAATAATATTATGACCCAAAACATGCTGTTTTGTTGTATGGTGATACATGTAGTTGTATGATTAATAGAATATGTATTAAACTGTGAGCAAAAACCACAAAAATACTAAATGCTAAATATTAGCTGGCTGGAAAACGCAACGGCATACAGGAAATAGGGCAGATAAGAGCGATATCTACAGACGGCCTGTCAGTACACCCCATCCCCCGCCCCACCCACGCATCATTTGAAGTTTACTGAAAGTGAACTGTGACAGCGAACTCACATTCACGACTGCACAGATTGTTCTGTGCACCTGTGCACATTTTCAGGTCTGGCATAGTAGTTTGTTAAATCATCCATGGTTTTGACGACCACATTGTATCCTAATATTACGATATTTGTTTATTTACCTTTTCCCCCATTACTATTTGTAAACTTACCGATTTGCCGCCATTTATTGTTAAATAAAATAATGCGGTCTCTGCATGTTGAACACGCATTTTCGTTTTTTATTGATTTTTTGCTTTGTAGTGTCGACTGTAGCATGGCTAACCTTTAGATATCTGCGTTTCTGTTTGACACGACTCGTCGTCCGACGCTTCATCGTTGACATTACGAAAACACACCTATTCAGATATATAGAAGAAGATTTCAACTCCAAAAACTGAAAAATTTCAGATAAAAAACTCTGATATTTTTCATATTTCTGCTCAAAACATAGATTGTGGGTACTCGTTAGAACCGCCTCTATGTTTTTTTAAGCAGAAATAAGAAAAACAATGTATACCCCCTTAAACCTCAGTTTTACTACATAAAAGTGGGGTTAAGGGGGTCAAAATCATATAGATATGTTTTCGTGATGCTTCACACATGATTCTGCTCATTAAGTTGTGATTGATATTGGATGGATGAGAGTATGCCCATAACATTCCTAGCAGGCACACAGTGTTGAAACAACGTCGATTCAACGTTGATTTAATGTCAAGACGTTGAGTCGACGTTGTTTCAACGTTGGATGCCCACTGCGTCGATTTTGAGTTTGATGCACCTATTATAACACGAGCTTTGCTTCCTGATGAACGTTAAAATTAGTTCGCATGCAAAGGCCTTACTTTCTCCTCCCGGTGCAAGCATGATTTTCTTACAAGGGTATCGTCAATCAAAACAGGAATATGCAAAAATCGATTTTGCATGGAGACGTCCCTCGTAGTACAGCATTTGGTGTATATATTGTATTCGGCATAACTACCGCACTGTGCACTTTTTTTTTTTTTTTACAAAAAATAATGAGAAAACCTGTGGTATAACTATGTACCTACTTATACTAAGGGCTCACTTTAAAAAAAAATCAGCGAAGTACACATCAAGTGATGCTTATGCGATGTTTTATTTTTTTTCTGATTTTCTTTATAAAAGCATATTTTGTATGTACTCGTTTGAATTGCAGCATATGCCTATATAAAGAAGTGGACAAAAAGTACACCGGGTGTAATCTGAAGACTACGGAATTGCTTGACTGTGTGCTCATAGGGATATGTGCGGTAATTAGATAGAATACGGTATTTCTCAGCCTTTTCATTTTGCCAGAGCAATTAGCCAATAATCGGCATAAACTTTTAACTGCTAAACCTCTAAAACAGGGATAATCGGTAACGTAATATGCGTAAAACAGTGTCACCTTCAATCTGAAATAATTTCAAAATTTAACGTGGCTTGAAAACACATCCGCAGCAAGGTGTACTGGAACTCAAATTTTATGCTCACTTAGAAAGAGTGTTGGGTTATTCATTACGAAAACACGCCTATTCAAATATATTGAAAATTTCAGCACCAAAAACTAAAAGTTTTCAGATGAAAATTTTGATATTTTTTCATATTTCTGTTCCAAATATAGATTGTCGAGGCGGTTCTAACGAGTACCCACAATCTATGTTTTTGAGCAGAAATAAGAAAAATAATATATGTATACCCCAGTTTTACTATAAAAAAAGTGGGGTGTAAGGGGGGTCAAAATTATATAATTAAGTAAATATGTATGTTTTCGTGATTTGATTTTCGGAGCCAATTGAAATTGTAATACGAATGTCATACGGCGAACTGCATGCATTGTTTTAACACAATTATCTATTGCTGTCTGTGGTCGGGGCCATCGCGATCTAACTAAAGGATTTCATTTGCTTTGGTTTCAGATTGCCATAAAACTGTTTACTGGGTTTCGTTACAGTTTTGTGATTATTTGCACTATGCCGTGATTTTTCATATCAGGTAGAAGAATACTTGTTTGTAATTTTGAGTTTTTACTACACCGCAGCTGGTGGTAGAATGTCTCCCCGTACATCAGCAGTGTGCAGATTGTATTTCATTTCCTTTGGGATCATTGGGCCCATTATGGTCTAGGTGAAAGTGGAATTCTGCTCATGTATACGTTAGAGGGTGTAAACAGTGTTTGCAACTTCATTTCTGCTTATGAAGAGTCTCAATAAAACCGAGACACCCATTTTCTAATCCGTAGTATGTTGTTTGTTTCTAAAGGCAATCTTTTCCATGTTTATTTTACTATACTGCAGCTGCAGCGGCGGTAGAATGTCTCCCCGTACAGTACCAGTGTGCAGATTATATTTCATTGTCCCCCGCCTTTTCGAAGAAAGGCGGAGGGACACTGTTTTTGGCTTTCCGTGGTGCGTGGCGCGTGGTGCGTGGTTCCGAATTATTAGTAGGTATCTTGTCCCCTTAACTCCCCCACAGATTTTGTCCGATCCTTTTGAAACTTCACATGTGCTGTAAGGATGGTCTGAAGATATGCATGTGTTTTTTCAGAAACCTGAAATTATTTTTTATCACTTTTTACACATTTTGAACTTAGACATTTTTTGAGTCCTAATATTACAGAAGTCTATTGGGAGTAGGTACCTTGTCCCCTTAACTCCTCCCACAGTTTTTGGCCGATCCTTTTGAAACTTTACATGGGCTTTTAGGATGGCCTGAAGATATGCATGTGGATTTTTCAGAATCCCGAAATAAGTTTTTATTACTTTTTCCGCATTTTTAACTTAGAGACATTTTTTGAGATCTAATATTACAGAAGTGTATAGGGAGTAGGTACCTTGTCCCCTCAATTCCTCCCACAGTTTTTGACCGATCCTTTTGAAACTTTGCATGGGCTTTTCGGATGGCCTGAAGATATGCTTGTGTTTTTTTCAGAATCCTGATTTTTTTTTTCACTTTTTCCGCATTTTTAACTTAGACATTTTTTGAGTTCTAATACTACAGAAGCGTATAGGGAATAGGTACCTTGTCCCCTAACTCCTACCACAGTTTTAAGCCGATCCTTTTGAAACTTTACAGGTGCTTTTCAAAATCCTGAAATTATGTTTTATCATTGGTTTCCTGCTTCAATACTTAGGACCGATGGTCCTCTGGTTAACTTACCCATTTTTAACACCTCAAATAAAAATAAGGCGGGGGACTAAAATTCCCTATGGAATTTGCTTGTTTCATTTGGGATCACTGGGCCTACTATGGTCTAGGTGAAAGTGGAATTCTGCTCATGTATACGCTAGAGGGCGTAAGCAGTGCTGCAAACTTCATTACTGCTTATGAAGTATCTCAATAAAACCGAGGCTCCTATTTTCAAATCCGTAGTATGTTCTTTGTTTCCAAAGGTAATCTTTTTGACGTTTATTTTACTGTACTACAGCTGGTGTTAGTGCCGTGTGGCGGCGGTAGAACGTCTCCTCGTACTTCACCATAGTGCAGATTATATTTCATTTCCTTTGGCATCACTGGGCCCTTTGTGGTAAGTTAAAAATGGAATTCTGCTCATGTATACGCTAGAGGGCGTAAGACGTGTTGCAAACTTCTTTACTGCATGTGAAGAGTCTCAATAAATCCGAGACTCCCATTTGCTAATCTGTAGTGTGTTCTTTGTTTCCAAAGCAATCTTTTTGACGTTAAATATATTAGAATTAAGGGTGGGGTCGCAATAATGTAACACAAGTGCCGGTCCCCTCCAACACATGCATATACACTAACAAAATGTTTGTTTTGGTCGACTGTTCCAGGGATATTCCGTTTCAGATTTTTTTTTTTTTTTCTTTTTTTTTTTTTTTTTTTTTTTTGTTTGTAAATCGGTTATTGCAACTGTGCCCCTGTGCCCTGTCAATATTATTGTCATCACTTCGGGAAGGCTGTGCTTATTGACTGTTGCCTTTGCTGGGTAACTTTAATTACATTTGTATAGTCATCTTAACATGGTTTAATTCTGACATGCGTTTTACGCCTCATAACAATGCAAACTGGTTTCAGTGTAAAATTTGGGAGATGAGGTGATGTCCCTGTCGATTAAGATCACCCTGAACCGATACTTGTTGTAGGCGACGCAAATGTTATGTGTGTTCTGCAGGGTGAGGCGGGGGTGTTTGATGAGTTAATTAATTATAAACAATTTATCGTAGCATTTAAACATATATATGCGTCTTCCTCTATTGCAGTTCTTTTTTTTTGCGTCATAGTTTCATACGTTCATACGTGTTTGGTAATTATTTGTTATTTCTCCCTCCCTTTATTGGTGCCTCAGGAAGGCTGTGCTTCGCGATTGTGGCATTCCATGAGTATCTTCACTTGTATTTTTGTTTATGTGAAAGTATTTTATTTACATTACGAAAACACGCCTATTCAAATACACTGAAAATTTTACCACCCCAAAAAAATGGCAATTTTTCAGATAAAAAAATCTCATATTTTTCATATTTCTGCTCAAAACATAGATTGTGGGCACTCGTTAGAACCGCCTCGTCGAGGCGTTTCTAACGAGTACCCACAATCTATGCTTTTGAGCAGAAATAACAAACAATGTATACCCCTGTAAACCTCAGTTTTACTATATAAAAGTGGGGTTTAAGGGGGTCAAAATTATATAGGTATGTTTTCGTGATGTTATATATTGAAAAGAACAAGCAGACATGATGTTATCTCCTACCAGGAGATCTTTTCTCTTGTTTATTCCGTATAACTCACGCATATACGAGTATGTTAACCATATTCGCCGATTCGAAAAGGAATACGCCCAAAATGTTAATTTACATTTCTAAGATGTCTTGCAATATGGTGTTTATTAGCCTCTTTCACTTTAAAATGCCCATAGCCCATCAGTAAATGAAAAGGGCACGACCAGTGATAAAAAAGACAAGAAAACAAAACAAAACAAAAAAACAACAACAACAAAAAACACATATCCCAGTAAGCATTCTCTATAAATCTATAGCGGGCCGTTATCAGCCTGTCAGGGATGCCGACATTCGTTAGACATAATGGGCAGTCAGAAGAGATTTTAGAAACCTTGCCCTTTTCATGCACGTTTACCAAACCCGAAACTTACCTATATCCAACTATAGCTGTGCAGTCTTGCATTTTTTTTTATTGTTCGCCAGCCCCCGTATTGTCTAACCAAGCAGACTTGTAATTGTTTTCATCTTTCGCCAGCTTAACAAGCAATGGAAGACTTTGTGAGGCTGCGGTCATGCGCATTCCCTTGTTAATAATAAAACCAAAATTATCTTCATACTTTTACAGTTATTACCTAAAACCTGACATACACTATACTCTGTGCTTCTACGGTTTTGGGCCAAGCTATAATTAGGTCTAGTTATTTTGATTTCATAAAAAATACAACCTTTCCTTTCATAGCTTACATATTCACCGTAGTCATTTAATTTGTTTTGTGGAGATAATGTGTATGAAGAAGTTTGGATGGGTTAATAATTCAGAATTCTAGATAATATGACTGAAATAAATTCATCTAATGCATTATTAATAACACTCCCCTTCTCGAGCCTCACGCCTATAACTACAGCAAAATACCGCCGAATCAATAAACTTGCCAGTTTGTTTTGTGTATCGCATTTCTACGTCATGTAAATTTGCCACATGTATAACCGGTTTTGTGTTTGCAATCGTGTTGATTTTTACTGCACTGGGCCAATACACACACAAAAAAAGGTAATTTGAGTCGGGATGGAACTTTGATAGCGATAATGGAAACAGCTGTATTTAAAGATTAAGAACTACGATTGGGCTGGGTGTAAGCCGATTTAAAAATGATTATAAAGTAGGTGAGGTAAAAGGGGCTTTTGCAGTATCGTTGTACGGCGAAAAATACACTTGTAGAACAAGACACAGACAATTGTTTTTGTTTTAATGAACGAAAATACAGAGGCGACAAGACACACCCTTTCATCTTCACGACACTAAAACTATTGTTGAAGGTGAAAGCAGTATTTCAGTGCCCTAACATTGTCAAAATTACTCCCGCGTCATACCATTTGAGCAGAGGCACAAGATTTCTTACAATATTGCATGTGCGCCGAGCGAATACTCAGATCAGATTGTGCTGAATGCTCATGCTTATCAGTCTACGCTGTTCGCCTGTAGACGCGTTGGATCCTTGGTTACAACAGGAAGCTATGCGAAGACTGACCAGACTGCGCAAACGCGCAGGGTTACCAGCGTCTTTACTGGGTGCATATGCAATCTAGTAAGAAATTATATTCCCCGGCCCATTCACCATGTTACAACGTTTGTACGGCCAAAATACTAAAATAATCATGATTTGTACCACCTGTTGTTTCGCAGTAAAGGTCATTTAATTATTTAAATAGCGCCACCGAGTGCTGCAGGCTAAATGGAGCAGCGCTTGGGCTTTGTCCGAACAATTCCGTATGTTAGTGTTACACTAAATTGAGAAAAAAATGTACAGCACACAAAAACAAGGAAATAACTCAATATATTTGACCCGGTTTAGTTAGATTTGTGTATTTACAATTGTAGTAATGTACTGTTAATTGAACCGGTGCTGTGAACTGGAGGAATAAGACACTTCACAATTGTACATATGCTGCAATTAAAAAATCAAAGCACTGACAGCGCTGGTGGGTGGATTGTCTTTGAGTGTAGGCTGTGAAAGTGGTCCTGCACGGGGACTTAAAATAGTTTCATTTAACCCTTAACTTCCTATAGGCAAATTGTGCAGACATGATCAGACGCCGCGTTCTGAGACATGGCCACGTTCTGAGGCTTCTGATCATGGTCTACACTATTTGCTAATATCCCAGTCCAGGTTACATATAACCTTCTTTACACGACACTCCTACGTCACAGTGCTAAATATAGCGCGGCTATAAATGTAACCGTTACCTGGATTTCGTACAAGCGCGCGGTTTGATTTCATTTGTCAATGATTATCACGTGGACAACAAACAACCTTAAGGAAATTTTGGTGTATGTATACGTAGGCTTGATTGTAAACAATTGACTCAACCGTTTTATTTTAAGACAATAAGAAGTACTAACATTCATGAAATGCTATAGAAATTGACAAAACGGTACTGTTCATAATAATCCTTAGGGTGACATCTTTACTATCGCCCTCTCAGAAATGCAATATTTATTTTATTATATCAAGCTTAAACACTCACCCACTGCTGCGCATGTGGACTTTTTTACTATCGCCCCTGGGTTTAGAATAAAATATCACCCTGAGGCCTATGGGGATATTGTATGGGAATTTCAAGTGAGGTATAAACAGTAAATGCGCCTTTAAATTGCCGTATTTACACTGAAGTAACACTTTACAGTACATGTTCCAAAATTTGAACAACGTCCACTTACTGTATGTTAATCTGTCTACATTCTGCAAACAATGCAGACTCTGATCAGACGCCGCATTCTGTGGCGTCAGATCAGGGTCTACAATGTTTGCACAGACTTGTCGCTCCGAATGTTTAGGGAAAGTACTGTAGTTTACTGATCACTTTGTCGATAGATTTAAGTACTTCAGGTCTTTGAAGTGTGAAACTTGAGACTTAAAGAAACGTTAATTTTGTACGCTTGAATTGTGCTTGCTTAAACAGACGCGATACCTTTAAATTACCACCAGGCTTCGCATTGTAATCTTATATGAGCGTCATTAGGCATGCAACAAGATATAGTTTCACCATTAATTAATCATCTACAATATTATGATAAATATTACTACTATATTTTCATTCCAAACATATGTTTGTAATTTTGAGCTCTATCAGCATTAATGTGAGGTTTCGCACAAGTATAACTGGTTGAAGCACCATCCCGCAGTAATTTTTCAACTGACCGTTCTAAGGCGGTTCTTCTGTTGCAGTTCCCTTCGTGCGTCCGTCTTAAGTGTTTACATATGTAGTGTTGTATGCTCTCCATTTCTTTTTTTTCCATCTTTCGTTGCCTTGGGAAAGCTGTGTTTCGTGATTGTGGCATTTCTTGGGTACATTCACTTAATAATAATGAGCATGCGCATGACAAAACCTACAATAAGACCTGTGCGACCAGCGAAGACTTAAATCAGCCTGCGCATCCGCGCAGTCTGGTCAGTCTTCGCTGATGGCATATACCTTCTACAGCCTCCGTGTGATCCAAAGACGGTTAAACGAGAATCTTTGCCATCCTATGTAGCTGTTCAGGATGGTTTTAATCTTTGCTGTTTACACACGTCTTATTGTAGGTTTTGTCGTGCACTTGCTCTTATATTTTTGTGCTCGAAAAGGTACATGTATATTGCCGAAAACATTTTGACAACTCGTATAGGTTTTTGCTTTGCAGTTCTTATTTGTGCGTACGTCGGTTATCATTATGAAAACACGTCTATTTAAATATATAGAAAACTTCACCTCTAAAAACTGAAAATTTTCAGGTATAAACTCTGATATTTTCATATATCTGCTCAAAACATAGACTGTGGGTGCTCGCTAGAACCGCCTCGACAAGGCGGTTCTAACGAGGACCCACAATCTATGTTTTCGAGCAAAAGTAAGAAAAATAGGTACACCCCTGTAAACCCCAGTTTGAATATATGAAAGTGGGGTTTAAGGGGGTAAAATTATATAGGCATGTTTCCGTGATGTGTACCGCTTTGTTTGGGCATTGGTTGTTCCTCATCTCTTGTTGTGTCGGTGCCACGGCAAGGTTGTGCTTCAGGATTGTATCTTTTTTTCTGTAATTTCATTTGAAATTTTATGTGTAACGTCAACTACAATAACTCTACATCATTTTGGCGAAACTAACATGTTTAACGTCATAACATGTTTTGAGGCGTGACATGTATGGATAAATATTCAAATGCTCTAAACGGACTTTGTAGGAAACGACGAAAACCAAAATAGTCGTTTTTCTTTTGACCAGCAAATACTCACTGAAACTGCACTTTTTTGGGCGCAACATCATTAATGTTGCCGTCGTTGTGACGCTACTACGACCGTATCTGTATTTGACTCGCATCACTACAAATGCAATAAATATTTTATTTGACAAATATAGAGTGTAACTGTTTCATATTGGAGACTTTGTGTCAAACTTAAACTGCACATGTTCGGGCCCAGCGTCACTAACGTTGCCGTCGCAGTGACGCTACTTCGACATTATCTGTATTTATTTGACAGATCAAAAGGTATTTAAAAAATAAATAGTCAAGAATGTTACAGTTCGTAATGGCGACTTTGTGCCAAACCGTGTCCCCAAAAATGAAACTGCGCATGTTTTGGCGCAACGTCACTAACGTTGGCGTCGCTGTGACGCTACTTAGACCTAATCTGTAATTATCTGACACAAATTAAAAAAAAATGCAACAGATATTTGCTTTGACAAATAAATAGAGTGTAACAGTCTCATAATGGCGACTTTGTGCCAATCTGTGCTCCAAAAGCTGAAAATGCAAATGGTGTTGCAAAGGAGGAGATAGCGTGACGGACAGAAGGACGGACGCCAGACGCACGGAAAGTAATTATTCTGTTCCATACCCTTACCATACTTTTTAACTGTGGTTGTTCAGAATCAATTACTCATGTAAAAGCATTCCTGTATAAGACATAAGATGTAAGTAGGGGCCTAGGCTACATTAATGGCAGCAATATTCCGGAGGTGCACCGGCTATTTTCATTACATTTGCTTTCGCGCTCCTATTTTTCTACCGTCTTGAAAAGACGCTTGCAAATATAAACATTCCGTAAATAGTCGTTGTCATTCACGGAAATGACCGGGCTTTTCCTCGAGATCTGGTACAGTCGCGGGAAAATAGCGTAAACGAGCCAAACTTTCTAAATGAATGCCGCGTTTGAGAGTTTTCATTTTTAGCACTGGAATATGGTAAATAGCATTCAGACTTCGAGACTTTACCACGATGCGTGTCAGAAGCTTCACAGGACATACTATTCAAGTTAAATCCTACATAATGAAAGGTTCAAACTGCAAAATACAAACCGGAATACGGTATAAAAAAAAAAAGGCTACGCAGTGCATATTTATAGTCGAATAGTTCAAAATGCAAAATACAAGTTATATAGTGTACATTTGTAGTTAGAAACTCCATAATGAAAAGTTAAAGTTAAAATTACAAAATACAATTTCAGACTCGCATATTAGAATGTGCATCATACAAGCTACGTAGTGTACATTACATAATGGAACGTTAATACTGCAAAATGCAATGCCAGAATCGCATATTAGAATGTGCATCAAGCACATTTTAATTTTTACCTTAATACCGTTTCAAAGTATGATGTAAATATATTTATCATTACGAAAACACGTCTACTCAAATATACTGAAAATTTTACCACAAAAAACTGAAAATTATCAGATAAAAATTCTGATATTTTTCATATTTCTCCTCCAAACATATATTGTGAGTACTCGATAGAACTGACTTGTACACACAATCTATGTTTTTGAGCAGAAATAAAAAAGAATAATGTATACCCCCTTTAAACCCAAGTTTTACTATATAAAAGGGGGTCAGCATTATAATAGGCATTTTGTTCGTGATGTACATCTCCAGACGAATAAAAATGTCGGTGACACTGGAGCTTCGTTTGGCTACTAGATAGAAAAGACAAATAAGAATACAGTTGAGTTGAAAATGTAATTTATTTATTAATGACGAGAACGCATGAAATGAGCACTGATGAGAACTGTAATGAGCAAAAGTACACGAAGTACGTTTTGTTTAAACTTACAAAGCTAATACATGAAATATAATTGACAGTACTTGTGCTTACTAGCAAAAACGGTGGCATACAAAATATGCCATAGATTAGAAAACTGATAGCCTCTGAAAACTAGCTTCCTAATGTATACACCTATTTGCCCTTTTCATTATGCGGGCTTCGCCATGCGAAAACGTGTCTTCGCGCATATGCGGAAAGCGAAGGCCCAGATCAGCCTGCGCATCCGCGAAGTCTCATCAGGGCCTTCGCTGTACGTAAACAGAATCATTGGACACTATAGAATGTATTTGTAGAAACCAAATGCCCTGATGAGACTTGGATCCATACTGTTCGCGTATTCATTAAGAATAGCTTTTCTCAGGGAGGACATAGTTTATGGGATAGACAAAATACATGGCAAAAATAAACGCTGGCTTGACCCAGATAGGTATTTGCAGACATGCACATGTTTTTTTATCATCCCTACAAAAGCTTTATGTCATAACATAAGTGATTGGACGTATGACGTCACCGAGACGTCAAAATGATGTTGTAAATAAATTTTGAAACAACGACGTCAACAGCAAAAAAAAAAAAAAAAAAAAAAAAAAAAAAAAACAATCGTTTTAAAGCAATAAATAATGCGAAATTTGCAGACCCGGATTTATTCATTACATGAACAGCAAAAATCAGCAACAATGATCAAACTTCCTGGCACTGACTTGCGCTCACTACATTTGCTCAGTAGATTGGCTTACTAATCCGAAAGGGCACGAAAGTATAAACTGCACTATAGTGACTTTTTGGGAAACATTTACGGCCGACAAATGGCCCTCAACACCAGCTGTGAAGGTAAACTCTACTGGCATTCAGGCATCGCCAAAACTGCTGAAGAACTATCTGACCATAATTGTCGGAAACAGGAAGAGGAGGAATTTTATAGACGATAGTGGAATATCTTCATTTTGTTTAGTATATACAGGCGTGCAGTTAGTGTATACAGGTGTAAATTCTCCATTTTCCCCACATCAGAAACTATAATCAGTCTGAACGATGAAATTATGTCGATTGGACATCAGTGCGACAGTGAAACGACGTTTTTGCGACGTTGTGTTTTTGTTGGGTATGATTGTCCATATTAAGTTCGGACTCCAGTATAAGGGAAATTACTAACCCTGCATTCGGGAAGATACAAAATTTATTTTGAATCTGGAAGACAGTTAGGACATGCTTGTATATAAACTAGCTGTATAGCAGATATGTATACTTTGCATCTCGCGAAAACAGGCATGTTTCTACGGAGGCCGTGTTGATACTTAATATATTCTAAATATACAAAATCTTGCGTATTCAGATAAACGTCATAAAAAAGAAAGAAAATAATGTTCAAAACAGAATCCAGATTTTTTTCTCATATGCATATGCAACTACGAACCAAAAAGTGACACTGAGGCTGTATTCTGCATTCAAGGGAGCGTACTCTGGTTTGCTGCTTGAAACCAATTTTAAAATTTCGCATGCAAACTATATTTCAAATACACCTTCTACCTTTTTTCAATCCCATATACTAAAAGGGTCATAGAAATGGACTGACACCAAAAAGGTCCGATATCTGATCCAATATGGCCGTTACGATAAACTTGTACGAGGATCTTGTTTCGAAAATTTTACAATATCGTTTAAATTGACAAATTTAACATTTTACCAGACGTCTTTAGGACGTTCGTATTTATGATTTTTCTGAGGGTGTTCTCTGCAAATTGTCATGCCAACCATTTTAAAACATTTGTTGGCGAACTCAGGTGGTAAGAGTTTATAAAGACCACATACAATAAGTCAAGTAATGTCCGCAAACAAAAATGTTCATGGAAATTCCATAGAGTACAAGCCGTTTTCACAAAACACGCGGCAAAAAATTAAAGAATCAATGTTCATATATATATCTAGACATCAACTGGTCATATTAATTTATCGCCAGACGGGTGCAGTTACCTGTCAGTATATACCTGTTTACTCTATTTATCATAGCTTACAGTTGCTAGGCGAAAATCGGAAACAGTACCATGCAAAATGCATGCATTTCGCCAAAATGCAATTAGTTTCGGGTCGCTATACAGTGGTTTTGTATCATGCCTTTACGAAAACACGCCTATTCAAATATATAGAAAATTTCACCTCCAAAAACTGAAAATATTCAGATAAAAAACTCTGATATTTTTCATATTTCTACTCAAAACATAGATTGTGGGTACTCGTTAGAACCGCCTCGGCGAGGCGGTTCTAACGAGTACCCACAATCTATGTTTTTTAGCAGAATTAAGAAAAATAATGTATACCCCTGTAAACCCCAGTTTTACTATATAAAAGTGGGGTTTAAAGGGGTCAAAATTATATAGGCGTGTTTTCGTGATGCAATATCCAGGCTTGATTTTTATGTTTTCGCTTTGATGCATTGACTGAGCTGGAAGCCTTTATGCGAACCGATTTTTTATGTATTTCTTTATTAAGAATAGCATCAGGACCCAGAGTGAAGTTGGCCGGCCGTAAAAGTGCTTTCACACCTCCGGCTGTTTATTCTACTGACCGTTCTAAGACGGTGGTCCCGGTGTTGGTCTTATTCTTTGTTGCTTCGTTGTTAATTCTACGAGGCGGTTTGTTTTGGGCTTGCCTTGTGTTGTTTTGTTTTTGTGTTTTTCAGTCCTTTAAGCATTACGATTACCTTACTTGGGTAGAGAGAGCTAATCTTAGTGCTTTTAGTACGTTTGTTCGAGTTGCGCTTGTTTGGTTTTGTCTGTTTCCTCTTCCTCTACGTATCAGGGAAGGGCTGCGGCTTGTGATTGTGGCACTCCCTGGACTTTTCTCTTACCTTTGTTTTATATATACAAAAAATCAGCTGTATATCTTTCCTATAGTAGGGTTTTGCTTTTTGCAAGATACGAGGAATGAGAAACCTGACTTATTTGTTAGACTTCCGTATATGAACAACCATTATATGTGAAGGAAAAACGTATCACTTCTCTTCAGCTATGCTTTCCTTTTGCGAAATTTCTACACGTCAACTTTAACGTAAGGCTCCGAATTCTCAAGGAGTCTGGATGTTGCATTTTGTCATGAAAACACTAAAAATAAAGTGATTCTGCTCTTTTTCTGTTTTTTTTTTTTTTTTTTTTTTTTTTTTTTTTTTATTTTTTTCTGGATTTCCAACAGGCTCCCTTTGCCAAAAATATTTAAACGTCGTTCCCATGATAAACTAATTTGAGTTAAAGTTGAAACGACCTGAACGTGCGAAAATGTACCTTCTGACATGTGCGCTCAACGAAGACTGAAATCAGCCTGCGCATCCGCGCACTCTGATCAGTCTACTAGTTCCGCAGGACGAAACTGTGCATCCTTGGCATAAAAATGCTTTGTACTTTTTTCTGACGTTGAATGGGTCGTTTTGTAGCGGCCAACAACGTTACTATATAGAGTAAACTTCATTTATATTTGGTTTAACCCTTGTCATGCTGAATAAATTAAGATGTCACGTCCAATTCTAAATCCCAACCAGATTACTTGATCCGGATTTTTGATAAACATTCACATATTTAATGACAAACAGTGCAGAGTCAGATCATTTGGCTTCTTCAGAAGCCAACTGATCAGAATCTTCACTGTTTGCTAAGACAGGGCATGTCGTTTTTAGCAAGAGAAGGGTTAAATCTTCAGCTGCACGCTTGTGCTAAATTTACCTGCCGCATTCCCTACTCCGGAAAAAAACAAATTGTACAATAACGGCATATATTTTCTTTACAACAGGACTATAGAACACAAATTTTACATTGTCAAAACCTTTTTTCTAAGCCAATGTTATTTCTTCATCTAATTTTACCATATTAGTGTAAAGTATAGTGACAAACAGATCAGAGCAGACATCATAGGCCCATAATTCACGTCTGATCAGTGTCTACACTGTTAGCCACTCATCCAGCAATTTTTGAGGCATACACAGAAAGTAGTTATTCGGTTTATTTTTTCATCAGTTCTGCAAAGACGATATGTTGAGGTACGGATTTCTTGAAGTATTTCAGAGAGACCTTTGGACTTAGACATAACGAGAGTCGACTGTAGTGATTCAACTCCTATGACGAGAATGATAAAGAGATATGATCTCCGAATGTTTAGGGAAAAAACGGTACTAAAGTTTCAGAGATATGCGGAAATATATCTGTTATTCTTTGATTTCATGCACTCTAATGCTTCTGTACCTAGCCGATTTAAGTCTGCGATATATTTCCCTCCTCTTTATATCGCTACTGCCACAGAGCCATGAAATCGCAGTTTTTGTAATTGCTATTCTTTCAACAAGAGAAGTCCTACGTGCCGTTACCATAGATACGATTAATCTGTAGCACCGCTGTGTACGTCCTGATCATTAATTTGGATATGAAACTAATCTACAGGCTCACTTGAAGTGTTTGTGTTTGCGTAATACATTATCAGCAGTGGTAAATTAGCATAGCAAAGAATCTTTGAGTGCATTCAAGACATCGGTTTCTTTTCTCCAAAAGAAAATACTAAAGCTTTTGTTTCATTAGTGTGCGCCCCAAAGTGAAAAAGGAGTGTTATTGCATATGTACATATGCCAATCTCAGGTTGACATGTTTGCTCCATATTGAAACATTTCGAAATTATTCCAGTGTATGTGAAGGTCATTTAAAGGCAATCACTGGATACTTATTAGAATATCTGCCATATTTGTCAAGGGAGAAAACTTTAATGACTTCCTCTTTGCTTTATTGTACGCCAATCCTCTTCTTTAAAGGGAAAGAATTTGCTCCAAAGGTAAACAAATTCTTTACTTTTTGATTAGACCACTTTTCAAAAGGGGTGCAAAAATAATTTGAGTTATCTGGCTTGAAAATGTATGCATTCCCCTGAATGAGACTACAGTAATGTGGTCCTTCGGTGTTCATAGAGAATAAGATCCCTTATCAGTTTGTGCGGACCATTTATTCATGATTACATTTGTACAAGTATAAAGTGGTATCGATTAAACAGAAACGTACAAACATTATTGTCAGATGCTAATATGGACCGTGCCCTGAGAAAAAGGTGTTTCCTGAATTTAGTAAGAGTTATAAACTTTTTTTTAAAAGATCATTGGCTACTATAAATCATTTCGACGAACCTGAAACTCTCTGATTAGAGTGTGCGGATGCACATATTGATTATCGCAATTTTGTTTGCAGGTTTCTCGAAGTCCAGTGTTACGCGACGCGGTGTAACAGGTATGGTTCAAATTGCTAATTAATTACTGAAAGATTCGTATAACATTAAGACGAAAGGCTGATATTTCATTCTTCAGTTGTATTATATAAAGATCAACCTAAGGTGTTTGCTGAAATTAACTATTGATCACAAAAAAAAAAAAAAAACAAAGAAAAAAAAAAATAAAGATAAAAGAGTTCCCAAACCAAAATCTTCTTTATGGAATTACCCCACTCCTATCTGCTACATGATCTCTTAATCATCTGAATTCTCATTTTGTATACCATATATACTACCACTTATAATGGGTATCCTTATAAAACTTATCCCTTGTCATGCTGAATAAATTAAGATACCACACCCTTTTCAAATTTTCAGCCAATCAGATTAATTGATCCAGATTATTGATATAAATTCACTTACTGAATGGCACACAGTGTAAATTCAGATCAGTTGGCTTTTTCAGAAGCCAACTGATCTTGATCTAGACTGTTTTCAAATGCAGGGTATATCCGGGTTCAGCAGGACAAGTGTTATAACTGTCATTCGCTCGTTAATAATCCTCTCTGGGGAGGGTTGGAAAAATGGTATAGTTCTACATTTGGTCTAGTACGCTCCTTGTATATGTCAAATATTGTATTATAATTTTAGGGTAAAAATCTTACAACACAAGTACACTTTTAAGAGAACTTCTTGTTGTCCGTAGCACGTTTTTGGTTTTCTAGTACTATGTGCATGTCTCTAAAAACAGATCTTATATCAGTAAGCAATTTCTGGGATCCAATGATATATATACTATCAGGGAAGATTTAAAAGATTTTGACGTGTTTTCACTATTTGATATTAGAAAACGTAAACACAGACTTTACGGTTCTCGAGTAGACCGTAATGTTAAACGTAGATCTCTTAATAATATGGCGCTTTCAGAACTTAGCAAAATTCTAAACCGTCCACGAGAGATACTATGCTTTCTGGATTGATATCTCTTGCTATATCTTCTTAGTGCAAAGAAAGAAAGAAAAGACATTTAAGTTGATAAATTCCATGTCAGTCATAACACATTTTATAAGGCAGGATCTATACTCAGCATAGTTGTCGGTACTGTATCGAATCTGAAATCAATGGTATAAGACATTTCACATAAAAAAATAAATAACAAAAAAAAAAAAAAAAAAAAAAAAGAAAAAAAAAAAAGAAAACAAAGTCATTAATGGAATCAGATTTATTGATTTGCCAAATAGAGATAAAGCTGATGTTACATCTATACCTGCTTACTTCTTTAATATCGAGACACCCACTATTTGCTATAAGCATAACAAACTTTTCTATAACACAATATTTAAAAAAGGTAAGAGAAACGCCTGAAGACAACGCCGATTTCTGAGAATATAAAGATTATTAGATCTGTAGCTGATCATGCTATTACTGACAGTTTGAAAATTATTCTCACAGTTTCCTGTTTTGGATGGTGGTGACTCTCGTGCTACACCCTATGATATATATATATATATATATATATATATATATATATATATATATATGTGTGTGTGTGTGTGTGTGTGTGTGTGTGTGTGTGTGTGTGTGTGTGTTTCAGCGTATTCGTTTGCTAATTCATCTACTGAATTCAGTGAATGTAATGATCGGAATAAACTATCAATTGCTGCACTCCTTATACAAGGATACCAGCAATATATACTTCGGAAAACATTTTAAAAGGTTTTATCATTATAAAAACATTTTCAAATGTAATCTTTGTTTGGAGCTCTTCTGCACGAAGGTTTATCGCACCAGAAATCAGAATTTTATTATAACTACGTTTATAAATTAAGAAGATGTTTTGGCTATTCTAATTTTTTGGAACAATTAAAATTGTTAATCGTTTCAAAATGAAAGGTTTCGGCATGAATGGCTGTTAACTAGTTATAGCTTATTTTTTTTATTCCTTCTTTCAATTCCCGGCGGTGAGTCAGGTGTCAAACTAAATGGCGACAACATTGTAAATCTGCTATCAGAATGTTGGCGATCGAATATCGATGTCTTTGGTTGGGCCCATCATTGTCCACCTTGTAGCTTTCTGGCTGCAGATCACTACTAAACTATCTGCTTACTTTTATCATGATAATGATGTGAATCACTTTGATGCATCACTGATAAACTAGAGAGTCCCTCCCTACGTGGACCAATACTTGCATTTCGAAGCTGCACTAGAACTAAGAGTATCACTCGAGTAAAATTAGTTAAAAGTAGTTTTTCTGCTGAATGTTCTGATGTATTTTCTCTGTTACTCTTCCTCTTTGTTCGTATGTCAGTAATCATACGTGTGCCTTTTATTTTGTTAGCGTTTCTTTTTCTTTTCTGTCCGTGACTCGGGAGCCGTGCGAGTGTGTCCATTCCGGGTGACCACAGACATTGATAGGGAGACACCGACCAAGGAGCCATTATTTAGTCTGAGGACCGACATGATTGTGCAATTAAAGAGGGAAGCAAGTCTATGAACCACAATTGCGTTACTAACCATACATCAAAAAAGGTAAGAGAAAAGTCCAGGGAGTGCCACTGTAGAGAAAAGTCCAGGGAGTGCCACTATCACAAACCTCAGCTCTTCCCAGACACCAAGAGGAAGAGGAAACCGACAAATCAAAACAAGCACAAATCGAACAAACATACGAAAAGCACTTAGATTAGTTCTCTCTTCCTCAAGCGAGGTAATCGCAATGCTGAAAGGACTGACAAACACAAGAACAAAATGACACAAGGTAAAACATAAAACAAATCGCCTCGTAGAATAGTAGAATAAAGCACAAAGCAACAGAGTGAACGGTTAGTAGAGTAAACCACCGGAGGGGGATGGGGTGGGGGGGGGAGAGGGCGGGGTTTAAAGCACTTTTAGAGCTAGCAAACGTCACCCTGGGTCCCGATGCTACTCTTAATACAGAAATACATAAAACATCGGTTCACAAAGGCTCCCAACTCAGTCAATGCTTCAAAGCGAAAACATAAAAAAAATCAAATTAATCACTATAATAAACAAAGACGAGTACTCATAGCTAATTCTACTGTATGCCAGAGTAAACGAAAACCAATACCTGAACCACGGCGGGCCAAGCCAAAGACATATCGTCAAGCCCCAACCCACTGGTTAAAGTTCTACGAAGAGGCCGTCATTAAGTCTGAGGCCCGAACATGTCGTTTTTTTCCCGCGGAATATCCATCTTGCAACAAATCAGTATGTTGCGAGTGACAACATTTTTTTAATTGTACGAAAAAAACGTTTTGCTAATAATCGCTCTGAATTTATAGGCTAAGTCGCCATTAACCTATATAACAATGTTTATTTTATTTACTTGTTTGAAGTTCACAGTTCATATAATACTTGTTGTGATGAAGATACAGTAATTCAACAACTTGAGATATATGTAGGTATTTTGACAGGCAGGCAAGGCAACTATCTCACTGATACATAAAATAGGTATAATTGTATTAATCTTTTCTGTTTCTTCTCTCTAACATATCGGACAATTTATACTTACACTATACACACTAAATAAGTGAACTCAGGAACTGATACAAGCAGACCTGCCTCAAGATCTCAACATTCAAGGCAAACGAATACAATTAAACAGCCATAAAACGAACAGATGGCAAGCAGAGTTGGCAAGGTTTCCCCCAAAAGCTGGCAGCTCTGTTCCCAAAACTTAACTGAATATATCTATAACTAATATAATTGTTAGAAGAAAACACTTTTGAAAGTGAAACACTACAGAACATTAAACAAATTATACCACAAAAAAGTGCCGCTTGGAACAGTCAGTAAGAAATTACAGGCGTTGCGTTTGTCTGTTGTGGGGGAGGGTGTGTGAGGGTGAGGGGGCGGACTTGAACTAACTTTACTACGGGATCTCAACCCTTGCCGTCAGCTGCCACAGTTGAAAAAAAACTTTGTTTGGTTCGCGTAGACGTCTTCTAATTGATCCATGAATGACTACAGCAACAAACGAACCACAGATAAAGTAAATAAATGAATTCAAGAGCTGATACAATCAAATCTGCATAAAAAAAAAGGGTAAGAGAAAAAGTCCAGGGGGTACCACAATCACACACTGCAGCCTTTCCCAGGCACCAAGAGGAAGACGAAACAGTCAAAACTAAACAAGCGCAAATCGAACAAACGTGGAAAAAGCATAAAGTCTAGCTGTCTCTTCCCCAAGCGAGGTACACAATGCAAAAAGGACTGAAAAACACAAGAATAAAATAACACAAGGCAAGACATAAAACTAATCGCCTCGTAGAATAAACCACAAAGCAACAAAGAGTAAGCCTAACACCGGGACCTACGCCTTAGAACGGGCAGTAGAATAATCCACCGGGTGGTTTAAAGCACTTTTACGGCTAACCAACTTCACCCTAGGTCCCGATGTAACTCTTAATACAAAAGAGAGAGAGAAAAAAAATAAATAAAAAATCGGTTCGCATAAAGGCTCCCAACTCAGTCAATACGTCAAAGCGAAAACATTAAAATCAAATTCATTACTATGATAAACAAAGACGAGTACGAGTGGCTAATTCTACTGTGTGACAGAGTAAATAAACACCCAATAGTTGAACCACGGCGGGCCAAGCCAAAGACAAATCGTCAAGCCCCGACCTACTGGTTAAAGTTTTACGAAGAGGCCGGCATTGAGTCTGAGGCCCGAACTGCCATCGTGCAATTTAAGAGTGAAGTATAGCCATAAAAATGATTAGGTTGATAACAAAGCATGCAGTCTGCCGCATAATATCCAGGCTATAACCGATTCTTATATAACGGTTAATTAATTTTCTGAGTTGCTCCGAAAAGTTAGATTTTCCCACAATTTTTCTAAATCAGTACACTAAGTCACCGTAAAATTCTGGTTCCGATATACTTTGCTGCAGAAGTGAGTTCTGTTTTCAGACTGACGTTATATTTTTCTACCAAGGCACTTTGTCGACGATAAAATTTCGGAAACGCCTTACGAAGTGTAAAATAACGATAGCCCTGCCTAAGAAGTTTGGTCCTGGTGTTAGTCTTACTTTTTGTTGCTTTTGGTTTATTCTACGAGGCGATTTGTTTTATGTATTAACCTTGTGTTATTTTGTTCTTGTGTTTTTCAGTCCTTTTTGCATTGCGATTACCTCGCTTGGGGAAGAGAGAGCTAACCTTATTTTGTTCGATTTGTGCTTGTTTGATTTTATCGGTTTCCTCTTCCTCTTGGTGCCTGGAAAGGGCTGCGGTTTGTGATTGTGGCACTCCCTGGACTTTTCTCTTACCCTTTTTTTTGGCAGTAAGGGCTTTATTACGGCAGTTAAATCACTAAAAACATTTGCTAGTGAAACACTACAGAGCATCAAACAAAAACATGTCACAAAATTACCGCCTTGGAACGGTCAATAAGAAATTGGCGGTGTGTGTTATGGGTGTGTGGCCGGGATGGGTGCGGGGAGGTGGCGCGAGGAAGTAAAGAAGGGAGCGCTGTTACTAGCTTTACGAGATTCCACCCTCGCCGTCAGCTTCTAGAGTGGCTAAAACATATATTTGATTGGTCCGCAGGGAGATCTCCAAACTCATCCATAAATGATTACAGGCAACAAACAAAAAAAAAGTAAGAGAAAAGTCCAGGGAGTGCCGCAATCACAAACCGCAGCCCTTCCCAGACCCCAAGATAAATAAGTGCCGGTAGAAACAGAACCACATCAAGGTCTCAGCCTCAAACGCAAAGCCCGACAAATACAATTTAAAAACCACAAAATGAACATGTTGCAAGCAGAGATGGTAACCCTTTCCCAAAAAAGGTGGCAACTCTGTTATCCAGACGTAACTGACATCAGAAATAAAAGAGAAACATTTTTGTAATTAAAACACTAAAGAACGTTTAACAAAATCTTCGGAGAAGATTTCACATAAGCTTTAATTAGCTTGTTATCTGATCCTCTATGTCATTTTTGTATGTTTGTGTTGTACTCATTATATTTAATAAACTATTGTTTAAACCAAAAGGTACCACAGCAAACGTTTATGATGGGAACTATGACTATTCTGCTCATTATCCAATTCATAAAATCCCGCGTGCTATATCCGTCGGGATAAATATTTACTGACATACGTTTTATTACAGCGCGAGTTACAGCATTGATTTTAGTACTCGAAATGAACTTTTGTTCGTTTTATTCTCCTATAATAACTGTAAAACAGCGCATAATACATGCGGGAACCACGAAACCCCGGCATCCCGTATAGGTAAATATGGAATGGCAAAAAGCGTAAATAATATTTTCCACATTTGTCAAAAAAATTCGGGGGACGAAAAAGGCGGGCTACAGACACAAATGTGGACAAACAACGGAAACTCTAATAATATACGTACCATTCGTTTTTGTCTGTTTGTTTCTAAAACATTACTCATAACGTTGTTTTTTACATATTTAATGTAACCATAAAATAATTAACATATCCTGACTCATCCAGCTAATAAAAACCTTGTAGAAACATGCTCGGAATGCATCCACTATACACGATAGTAGTTGCAGTACTTGTGTGGATTAAATTACGACCGTTCATCTTGCTACATCTGGATACAATATCATTATCTAATATATAATTACTCATTGAGCAGAGGGGTGATGGAGATTTTATACTAAAATTATATTTCTATTATTGTCATCTTTAATGGATATGACACATTACATTACGTTAGAAAACGCCCTTTGTAAAATACAAGAACCACAAAGGCCCATATAAACCCAAGCAATCGCCATAAATTGCTTTGAGCAGAGATTTGAAAAATATCAGAATTTTTATCTGAAAACTTCCTGGGGTTGGTGGTGAATTTTAAATATATTTGAATATGCATAGGCATGTTTTCGTAAAGAGAAATACCCCACAAATGAATTTCAGCATGGCAATATGTGTTCGTGGTATATGAGCGGACACTGAAAGTTCATAGCAAGACATTTGCTGCCCGCCTACAGGATTATAAGGTATTGGCAAACGTAACCGCAAACACTGAAGTCTCTAATCAGGATGTTAAACTTTGTTTAGTGATCTGATGTCTCTACAGTTCAAATATGTTCGTCCTAAAGACATCTTTTCTCATGTTATATTCTCTATGATCTACTGACATGTATTTTCGCATACATTTGATATTGTGACAAATAAATGTAAAATAAACACACCCTGTTAATCATTGAAGGAACATTATTGTTATATACTGTATTTGTTATCTAAGTATTTGGACACATTGCTTTCTTACTTAAAGTAAAAATAAGGTATATTAAAACTGAGAAGAGGGATAAGAGCAACAAAACAAATCAAACAAATCAAATATTTACAGTTTCTGCTTTGATACCTTATATGTGTAAAACCTATTTCCATACACCCGTGGAGCTGTCGGTCTTTGGTTGAAAACAATGAACCCAAACTATTGTTCTATTTGGATTTAACTCTATTTTTTATCACTATTCATTTTCATTTGATGCATTTCAGCTAACATGTGGTATTTGTATGTTCTTTGTTTGCAAAAATGGGAGACAGACTTCATAAGGCCCTTGACGTCCTTCTGAATCTTATTGTATAATATTGTAACGTAGTTATCACATATATTGTATATGCACAATTATGTTTTCATTATAGAAGAAATAAACGTTTTAACCAAATCAAACTGAACAAATAAATAAAAGAAATACGAAAATGTGAACCAGCTATGTGACACTTCCCTCTGCCCTTTGATGTTTTTAAAAGTACTGGATAAGTGGAAAACGGTAGACCCTGGACAGACCCACTATATGACATCTGATCTGGGATTGTTAAACTGGTTGACTGCCGAGAATCTGTCATGAATTGCATTTATTAGGACCGTAAAACAACACCCCCTACCTCGACAGAGCCTTGATATTATTATTTCGGGGTCATTCAGCAGTTTGAGTTAATAATTATATGAATAACCGGATCATTGCTTTAAGCGCCTCTTGATGGGATGGGTGACGTCTTTCTTTTTCTTTTTTTTTTTTTTTTGATGTTGTTTTTTGGTGCTTTTCATCACACAGCAGACTCAACAAAAACCGCGTCTGCTGTTTTCAACATATGATCGGGGCACAGCATTTCCTGCAACATTGAATGTCTGTCCATCGAAGACTCAGATCATTCGTGCAGGCTGATAAGAATATTCTCTGTCCGCCTGAAGACGATTGGGATCTTTGGCTACCCACAGAGAGCCATACCAAGACTGTGATTGGACTGAGGATGCGAAGGCTGGTCTGAGTATTCTCTTGGCAGACATGCATTCTTTTAGGGAAAAATATGCCCCGGCTTATTTTATTTTGAATTGTATTTCCAACCAGTATATTTATTGGCGACAGGATGTCTGTCCGTCTACTCATCTCCTATTTCTTCCATCCGAATATGGTAATCCTAGCACCATTCATTTCTCTACAACTCCTGTTTGCTTTGCAAGCGCAAGGTATGTGAAAAAAAAACGCTTTCGTCTTTTTTGTGTTGTTTGTAATTTAGTTTCTTGCAGTTTCTAGAATTATTTTAACCCATTTATGCCTAGCGTCCCATAAAATGGACATTGTCAAACAGTGTAGACATAGATCTTACACCGCAGAACGCGGCGTCTGATCAGGGTCTACACTTCATTAAAACAGAAATTTCTATTAAGATATAATGGTAGTACTCGAAATAACCAGACATTCCTTCTGCTGGAATTTGATCCGTCCAAAGCGTCGAGGTAGAAGAGTCCATTCAGTATAAATGGGTTAAAGGAAACGTTTACATAGTTTTCAGCGTTTTAAAAGCTTCAATCCTACCACAGTTTGAGTTGTGTCATGGACAAAAGAGCATGAATAGCATATGCGCATCCACGGAGGTCTCACTAGAACATAAACTATTCGCTCACGTAAACGGTAGTTCAGGGAAAATTCAGTAAAAAGAACAACAAAAAAAAAAAAAAAAAAAAAACTAGACGTGTGGACTTGCTAAGAGCAGGGCATGCACACAGAAATATTGATATGATTGAAAGTCCAAAGAGCCCTTTTCTCACTACGCGCCTCATTTATATCAGCCTGAGCAGTGTATGAAAACAGATTAGATATGCCATGTAATAGATTCCTAGTCCCACAAGCTGCGTAGATATCACCTGACAATGCAAATGATTCTGTGCCCTTCCGAATATTACGTTAGTGACACGTTTTGCTTATCGAGAGTACAGAATTACTGCAGACCTATTATCTGTATCGGGTATGCTTTCATAATCAGTTATGTTTAATTGATACACTTTCAAGAGAGAACACTCGGAGCTGTAATATGCACCCCTGTAGGAAGGGAGACTACTCAAGCAGACGAGACTAATGCCCAGGTTAATGAATCTGGCTATTCTTAAGGTAACAATTTGTTCCCACATGGCTACTCTTAAGTAAAATATAAATATGTTCTTTTTAGAGTCGCTGTCTTTGCGAAAACAGCAATTGCCTTCTAGTCGGCGATACCTATTGGGGATGTAGCTGTTCGTCCTGATTTCACATACGATGGAAGATCGGTTTTCCGTTTGAAATCCAGATATCACATACCTTGTCAGTGCATGCGTAGTTATATTAATATAAACATTTGAAACCTTACATGACAGTGAAGTTGTATTAAAGCGGAATTTGCTGAATCATAGGATGCCATGTTTTTCGTACCGTATTTAGCCTCAATACACAGACACCACCGTCATTCTTTTTAAGCCGTTTTATGGTTATAAACTGGCCTTTTGCGGGATATCTCAAAAGCGAAATCAACCAACACTGTGCAACACTATGCTGTATAAGGCATGAGAGTTCATTTCAAAAACTCTATATAACTCACGCTTAATTTCGGGAGAGCTATGCTTTCATATATATATATATATATATATATATATATATATATATATATATATATATATATATATATATATATTGGAAACAATGAACGCACGGCAAAAGTGTCCAACTATTTTTAGATAACAAATACAGTATAAAACAATAATGTTTGTTCAATGATTAACAGGATGTATTTATTTTATGTTTATTTGTTACAATATCAGATGTATGCGAAATTACATGTCAGTAGGTCATAGAGAATATAACATGAGAAAAGATGTCTTCAGGACGGACATATTTGAACTGTAGAGCGTCATATCACTGAACATAGTTGAACAGCCTGATTAGAGACTTCAGTGTTTGTGGATAAGTTTGCCAATACCTTATAATCCTGCAGGCGGGCAGCAAAGATCTTGCTGATATGAAATTTCATTGCAGCTCATGTACCCCGAAAGCATATTGCCATGTGGTGCGGCTCGACTTCATTTATGGGGTATTTCTCATTACGAAAACAGGCCTATTCAAATATATTGAACATTCCACCACCAAAGTTTTCAGATAAAATTCTGATATTTTCATATTTCTGCTAAAATGATAGGTTGTGGGTACTGGTTAGAACCGCCTCGTCGAGGCAGTTCTTACGAGTACCCACATTCTATGTTTTTGAGCAGAAATAAGAAAATAATGTATACTCCCCCTGTAAATCCCAGTTTTAATATATTAAAGTTGGGTTTAAAGGGGTCAAAATTATATTGGTATGTTTTTGTGATGGTGACGTGATATAGGAAAATAAGTCTCATCAGAACCTCAGTTCGTAGATATTGCCCGTGGTATCTGTTCTTTCCGTAGTTTTGTATTATGGCGATTTCTTGGGTTGATCTGGGCTTTTGTAGTTCTTGTATCTTAACAAAGGGCGGTTTCTAACGTAATATAATGTGTCATATCCATTAAAGATGACAATACTAGAAATATAATTTTAAGATAAAATATCCATAACCCCTCTGCTCAACTAATTATGTAGATAATGATATTGTATCCAGATGTAGCAAGATGAACGGTCGTAATTTGTTCCAGCCAATTACTGCAACTGCTATTGTGTGTAGTGGATGCATTCCGAGTATGTTTTCTACAAGGATTTTATTAGCTGGATGAGTCAGTATATGTTAATTATTTTATGGTTACATTTAATATGTAACAAAAACCTTTATGAGTAACGTTTTAGAAAAAAAAAAAAAAAAAAAAAAAAAAACAGAAAAAAAGAAATGGTATATTATTAGAGTTTCCGTTTTCTTGTCCCCATTTTTTTTCTGTGGCCCGTCTTGTGAGGAATATTAGTTTTCTGCTTTTTGCCATTCCATATTTACATGTACGTGGTGCAGGGGTTACGTGGTTCCCGCATCTATTTTGAGCTATTTTACAGTTATGGTAGAAGAATAGAGCGAATAAAAGTTCACTTCGAGTACAAAAATCAATGTAATAAAACGTATGTCAGTAAATATTAATCCCGACGGATGTAGCAAGCATGATTTTATTAATTGAATAATGAGCAGAACATTCACATTTCTCATCATAAACGTGCATAAAAATGTGGTACTTTTTGTTAAACGCTCTGTAGTGTTTTATTTACAAATATTTGTCTTTTATTTCTTATGTAAGTTATAGATATATTCAGTGACGTCTGGGTAAAAGAGTTGCCACATTTTGGGGAAAGGGTTACCAACTCTGCTTGCCATATGTTTTTTTTTTTTTTTTTTTTTTTTGTTGTTGTTGTTTTTTTGGGTTTTTTTTTGGTTTTTTTTTGTAGTTTTTAGATTGTATTTGTCGGGCTTTGCGTTTGAGGTTGATACCTTGAACTGGATGTGCTTTACCGGTTCCTGAGTTCACTTGTTTACTTTTAAATTATCTGTTTGTTGCCCGTAATCATTTATGGATGAGTTGGGAGATCCCCACGCGGACCAATCAAATATATGTTTTTGCCAATCTGGAAGCTGACGGCGAGGGTTGAGATCTCGTAAAGATAATTACAGCCCTTCCTCCCCAACCGCTTTTAATCGCCCCACCCCCACCCCTCAACACACACCGCCAATAATTTCTTACTGACCGTTCCAAGGCGTTTTTGTGGTATGTTTAATTAAATACTCTGTAGTGTTTCACTAGAAAATGTTTTTCTTCTGACAACTATGTAATATATAGACATATTCAGTTTAGATTGGGTAACAGAGTTGCCAGCTCCTTTGGAAAATGTTGCAAACTCTGCTTGACATCTTTTCTTTTAATGGCTTTTAATTGTATTTATTGGTCTTTCCGTTTGAGGATGAGATCTGACTGTATCAGTTCTTGAGTTTATTTATTTACTTTATCTGTGGTTTGTTTGTTGCCCATAGGCATTCATGGATGAGTTAGAAGACGTCCACGCGGACCAAACAAATATATGTTTTTACCACTATGGCAGCTGATGGCAAAGGTTGAGATCCC
Organism: Anodontia alba; assembly: GCA_964016985.1. Taxonomy (NCBI): domain Eukaryota; kingdom Metazoa; phylum Mollusca; class Bivalvia; order Lucinida; family Lucinidae; genus Anodontia; species Anodontia alba. Next base: position 43,007,125 of record OZ024830.1, on the reverse strand, counting down.
ATAAAGCTAGTTTAAGCCCGCTCCCCCCCCGACCCACACGCACACCCATTACGAAAACTTACCTATTCAAATATAAAGAAAATTTCACCTCCAAAAACTGAAAATTTTCAGATAAAGAACTCTGATATTTTTCATATTTCTGCTCAAAACATAGATTGTGGGGACTCGTTAGAACCGCCTCGGCGAGGCGGTTCTAACGAGTACCCACAATCTATTTGTTCAGGAGAAATAAGAAAAATAATGTATACCCCCGTAAATCCCAGTTTTACTATAAAAAAGTGGGGTTTAAGGGGGTCAAAATTATATAGGCATGTTTTCGTGATGACCAGTAATTTCTTGCTGACCGTTCCAAGGCGGCTTTTTTTTGTGGTATGTTTTGTTTAATGTTCTGTAGTGTTTCACTTGCAAATGTTTTATCTTCTAACAATTATGCTAGTTATAGATATATTCAGTTAAGTTTGGGTAACAGAGCTACCAGCTTTTAGGGGAAACGCTGCCAACTCTGCTTTCCACCCGTCCTTTTTGTGGCTATTTAATTGTATTCGTTTGCCTTTCCCTTTAATGTTGAAATCTTGAGGCATGTCTTATTGTATCTCTTCCTGGGTTCACTTCTTTAATTTATATAGTGTACATTTGAATTATCCGATATGTTAGAGAGAAGAAACAGAAACGATTAATAAAATTATACCTTTTTTATATATCAGTGAGACAATTGCCTTGTCTTCCTGTCAAAATATCTACATATATCTAAAGTTGTTAAATTACATATTAACGATTACTTTCCAGAAATGTAGCACACATTACTTTATCTTCATCACAACAAGTATTATATGAACTGTGAACTTTAAACAAGTAAAATGAACTGTGAACTTCAAACAAGTAAATTAAAGGAACATTGTTATATAGGTTTATGGCGACTGTAAATTCAGAGCGATTGTTAGCATAACTATTTTTTTTTCTTACCATTAAAAAATATTGTCACTCGCAACATAATGATAGGTTGCAACATGGACATTCTGCGGAAAAAACGACATGTGTGGTTAGTAACCTAATTATGGTTGATAGACTTGCTTCCCTCTTAAATTGCATAATTGGGTCGGTCCTCAAGTTAAATAACGGCTCCTTTCTCAATCTGTTTCAGATGGTCGGTGTCTGCCTATCAATGTCTATAGTCACCCGGAATGGACACACTCGCACAGCTCCCGAACCATAGACAGAATAGAAGAAGGAAGGATGACAAAACAAAAGGCACACATATGATTACCAACATTTGAACAAAGAGGAAATGCAACAGAGAAAATACCCCGGAACATTCAGCAGAAAAACTACTTAAACTAATTTTACTCGAGTGATACCTCGATGCCGCAGCACTCTTAGTTCTAGTGTAGCTCCGAAATGCAAGTACTGGTCCACATAGGGACTCGCTAGCTTATCTGTCAAGCATCAAAGTAATTCATATCATTATCATGATAAAAGAAAGCAGATGTTTTAGTGGTGATCTGCAGCCAGAACACAAGAAAGCTACAAGGTGGACAATGATGGGCCCAACGATATTCGATCGCCAACATTCTGATAGCAGATTTACAATGTGGTCGCTATTTAGTTTGACACCTGACTCACCGCCGTGAATTTAAAGAGGGAATTAAAAAGATAAACTATAACTAGTGTAACAGCCATTCATATTGAAACCTATCATTTTGAAACGATTAACAATTTTAATTGTTCCGAAAAATTAGAACTGCCAAAATATCTTCTTAATTGATAGACTTAGTTATAATAAAATTCTGGTTTCTGGTGCGATAAACTTTCGTGCAGAAGAGCTCCAAACAAAAATTACATTTGAAAATTGTTTTATAATGCTACAACCTTGAAAATGTTTTCCGAATTATATGATGCTGGTACCCTTGTCTAAGGAGTGCAGCAACTGATAGTTTATTCTCTTCATTAAATTCACTGAATTCACTAGATGATGTAGCAAACGAATACGCTTTTTTGTTTAAATTTTTTTTATAGGTATAGCACGAGGGTCATCGCCATCCAAAAAAAAAAAAGGAAACTGTACAACATCGAAGTCACCGCATATTTTGAATTGTATCATAATAAATATATGGTAATAGAATTAAATTCAGAGACGACTCATCGGTACTAGAGGTATAAATCTCCATTCTTTTCTGAAGTTATTTTGGGTATCAACGGTATTAGAGTTACTGTACTGAAGTTCTTTTGGGTAGGTTTTCTCTACCATATGTTCGAAGTAGTTATTATTAATATTTGATAAGTCATCTAAATAGCGAGATATCTAATTGAATTATTCTGTTTCGTCGGAGTGCCGGTCATTAGAAAAGGACAAAATACAGTCTATTGTAGCAAAAAACAAAAACAAAACAGAACATGCTTGCAACAAGGGATGTGACAGGGGAAATGTGGGGACCGGGCCACAATGCATTGCCGTCATGTTTTTTTGTTGTTGGTTTTTTTGTTGTTTTTTTTTTTTTTTTTTTTTTTTTTTCATCATCATGAGTTCTGAAGTTGATTTATACGATACGATTGTCTGTTTTGAAACGAAACCCTGATGATTTGTGGAACCCCATCTATGACCGAACAAATGTGGTTGGCTGGAACTGTTTCAGGATTAAGGGTTAGAACATAACGTTTAAGCGCCCTCGCCCCTTCCCTCCCCTGTCCCCCCGCCCCCCCCCTCCGCCCCATACACGTACACCTCCCGTTCCCAACAGTTTTGCTGTTTCCGTTTTAATACAGTATTTTTGTTACACTCTTTTGTTTATTGGTTCTGTTTTCGATGAAGTGGTGCTTTGTATTGGCATTGCATATTCTAGAAATCTGGCTCCACTGGCTGGCAATAGTCTTCACTAGACGCTTGTTGGATATTATTTTTCAGTTTGTCGTTCGAAGTCAGAAAACTTCAGCATTAGGCATTATGTCACACTGGCAAGGGAGCACAATTTGTATTTGAAACAAACTGCTCCTTGTAGTGGCAGAATACAGTAGACATACATGTGTGTCACTTTCCCAGCGATGCTGGCGTCAACGTTAGGTTTTCCGGTTTATGTTATTGCTCAGGAACTCGACTAATTAAAGGGAAATAATCGTTGGAGGAAATGTACCTGAGATGTAACATCATGACAAAGCCTGAATTTTGATGCAAATCTGGTCAAAGTCGGATAAATACTTAGAACAGGGAAATATTTAAAGATCACCAAACTGCTATAAAGGGCACAGCCAGTTTGATTATTACTAAGGTTCTAAACAGTTTTTGTTTTTTGTGTTAAATATAATCTCAAAGAAAACAGTGAGGGTTTCAAGCAAAATCAGACCCGAAGTTATAAAACGTTTTTCGTGCTCAACTCAGCTGAGCATGAAATTTGTCCTGCTGATAAATCTCAAATTACTACCAAATGATGTTTTGTTGCTAAACATAGCTGAGCACGAAAATTTCTCTGCTATTAAATATAAAAAATGCTAACTATTGTAGGCATTTCCAAATTTATAAGCAGAGACATTTCGTGCTTAGCTGTGTTGAGTACGAAAAAAAGTTTTATAACCTCGGGGCCAGTATGAATCTAGAGAAAAGTCTATGTACAGAGGTAAACTATTAATTCAAATGTTTTTATTTACATTGCATATAAAGCTTAAGCTCTCATTAAGTATTCAAGAAACGCAGTACCCGTTAAAGCTATGCTGAAATCATCATCAAAATGGCAGTGCCCGTAAAGGGTCATAAAAGCTAGCTAAAGCCCTTCCAAACTCCCCAGTAGTTCATCAATGACCAGCGCTCTTACTTTCCATGGTGGTACTTGCATTATGGTACTTTTTCTTTATTGTTATGTAGTGTTGCACTTTTTAATGGTTTTCTTTTCGCAATTATGTAAGTTTAAGATGTATTCAGTTGATTTGGGGTAACAGAGTTGCCACCGTTTTGGGAGACAGTTGCCAACTCTGATTGGCGTCTGTTCATTTTGTGGCTGCTTATTTGTATTTGTCTGCCTTTCCCTTTGGTAATGGGGACTTAACTGATGTGGATCTGATTGTATCAGTTCTTGAGTTCAGTTATTTACTCACATCAAACAAAACAAAATTGACATCTCTTCCATGAAAAGAAAAATCTGTCCAAAGGCCCTTTGCGGACATTTGCAAATGATGTAGACCCAGATCAGACGCCACAGCACGCCGAGTCTGATTAGGGACACCACTGTTTGCTTAAAGTGCAGGAATTTGTGTAACGTACAAAAACAGTCTGACACCGCTTAAATTCAAAATAGATATGTCCAAATAAGGCAGTGTGGGACACTGGCAAACAGTGTAAAGCCAGATCAGACGCCACAGAATGAGTGCGGTGTCTCATCAGGGTCGCCACAGTTTGCTTTTTTTCTACAGGATTTTTTTGTAAAGTTTCGTACAAATTAAACAACTCTGACACTCCTTAAATTAAGAATGGATCTGTGACTGTTTATTATCCAATATCGCTGAAGCGTGGCACATTCTTGATTGTAAAGCCATCGTTTACAAAACCAATGAGACGATAGATTAAATGCGGGTATCCAAAATCTGGCGATGATGATTTCGTGGTAAAACAAGTTGTGCAATGTTCTGCGATGGACGACTGAAAACGTCAGTCAAATTAGTCGAAGGAAATTAATCCATTTACAGGGAGGTAAAGATAAAGGTAATGCATCCCCCAGCTAAATAAGGAAGACAGTCAATAAGTTGTGATAATGAACCTATAGCAAATTCATTTTTTAACATACGCTCCTGAAAGTTTGTATGTATGTCCATCATTAATTGCCATATTCATTCATGTTAAAGAAAACCGCGTGCGATGTGTGACGTCATCATGACGTTACGTCATTACAACGTCGCTCGAGTGTCATGGCCGTGGTCAGTAAAGAGGAACAACGCGCATACTATATACAAAAATCAAGTATTTGAGAGGGAAAAAGGGAAAGAAATTTATGAAAACTTATGTGACGCTTGTGGTGGTATGCAGTTTTGTTTAATACAGTGTATATATGGTTGAAGTGTTTTTCGACGGGAATACTTCCCAGCAGGCACACAACATCAAAATGACGTCGTATCAACGTCGATGCGACGTGATCACGTCGCATCGACGTTGATATGACGTCATTTTAACGTTGTGTGCCTACTGGGTTGGCACTTCTGATGAGCGATGTAGTGGAAGGCCTAGCGAGGTAACTGATAAGTTTCGCACTGAAAAAGTTAAGGAACTTTTGAATGAAGACAGGTGATATACATGCGATGAGTTAGAAGAGAGTGTCGGCATAAATCATGGATCGGTCTATACAATTTTGACAAGCCATTTGAAATGCGACGGGTAGCCGCTAGATGGTTGCCATATCAAATGACGGATAGGGTAGAGACAGCAAAAAGACACTTAACACGATATAAAAATGAAGGTGGCTAGATTTTAAACTCTATCGTAGCGATAGACGAGACGTGGCTGAGAAGTTATGAACCTGAATTGAAATCACAATCCTCTGAATGACACACCCCGGACTCTCCAAGACCGGCGAAAATTGTAGAAAACAAGGAAATCTGAAACAGCTTGCGTTAATAGCCTATGGTAATAGAGGTGTACTATCGATTGATTTTGTTCCCGTTTGAGAGACTGTAAACGGAACGTTTTACGCTGATTTTGAGGACGAAATTGAGACCAGGTATACGCAGAAACGACTCGCGCTCCTAAATGCAGGTGTTGTTATAATTCACGACAACGCAACGCCACATAAATCTGTGGCCCTCCCAGGGGTTATGGGGAACAGGGAATAATGTTATTTATTTCAGGGGAACGCAAGTCTCAAAATGGAGGGAACAGGGGAACAAATGTAATTTTGGGGAGCAGGGAAAATAGAAAATTAAGATTTTGATTTTGGGGAACAAGGGAAAATGCTGAAATATTTTAAGGGAAACAAGGGAACAGGTACCCGCCCTTGGGAGGGCCTCAAATCTAACTCCGTTAAGACAGTAATTGACCGCTATAACTGGGAAATGTTGCTGCACACATCTTATTCTCCTGATCTGTTCCTGTGACTACGCCTTGTTCCCGAAACTAAAAATATCACTTCGGAAAGTAAGATTCGAAGATCAAGTTGCCGTGATCGCGGAGCTTCAACGTATCATACTTGGTTGCCTAGCAACGGGAATCACGGATGTCTCGAAACGACAGAATGCAGTCATTCAACAGAAGGGACAATACTTTGAAGGATTGTAAATAAGGTATGTCCCTATTTATTATAGATTCTCTGCTGTATAACATTATCATAACTTATTTACTTCATTGTGACAAAGTCCCTACACTTTTCATGTGGTTTAGTTTCCGCATTAAAAATGTACACTTTGCAGAAAAAAAAAGCACTCGGGAACTCAGCAATAATCACTAGAAGAAATGAACCTGCCTATCGACAATAAAGCCATCTTTCCGGAGCCTATTTGATAAGAAACCAAGCCTCATTGGCTGGCTCCTTTGCAAAAGCTTTGCAAAGAAAACGTTGTGAGCTACTTGTCTGCCTGTCAGTACTTCCAGTACTTTGATCATGGCTCATTAACCTTGTATATTTGACATATTGTTATCAAGCTTATTTTGCAGCAAGAATAGAGGTCAGGTAAATTAAACATGACATGCGCCTTATGACATTATTTCAGTCAATCAGAGCCCGCCGTTTTTTTTTTTTTTTTTGTTATTTTTTTTTTTTTTTTTTTTTTTTTTTTTTTTCTGTTTCCAGAGGATCCCTATTTCTCATTACATCGCGAAAACATGCCTATATAATTTTGACCCCCTTGAACCCCACTTTTATATAGAAAGACTGGGGTTTACAAGGGTATACATTATTTTTCTTATTTCTGCTCAAAACATAAATTGTGGGTACTCGTTAGAACCACCTCACCGAGGCGGTTCTAACGAGTACCCACAATCTATGTTTTGAGTAGAAATATGAAAAAATATCAGATTTTTTTGTCTAAAAACTTTTTGGTTTTGGAGGTGAAAATTTCAATATATTTGAATAGGCGTGTTTTCGTAATGATAATTTAAAGCTCGATATTGTGACAACTTTCAAATATTTAGGGGTAAACGTTTTCAAAACCGGGAGCTGGTTCAGAACGTAGAAACTACTTGCTCACCATGCTATACATGCATTGCATAAAATGTTCTCTATATTCAAACAAATATAATATCTGTTTTAGAAAACTGCAAGCCAGTGCTCAAATGCTGCTCAGAAGTATGGGGTACATACGAAGCCGAAGACATAGAAATTGTACATAAAAAAAATTGTCGGTGGGTGTTAAGCGTAAAGAAATCGACTAATCTTGTTGGGTTGTATGGCGAACTTGGTCGGGTTCCTATGATTATATATAGGAAATTTAATAGAATTAAATACTGGTATAAATTATTAAAGAGTAATGAAACCTCGATACCAGGAAAGACGTATGATATGCTTAAGAATGTTGCAAACAATAATATTACATATAATGGTTCCAACAGGGATTTTCAATTAAAATGATAGCAGGTAGTTTAGGCCGTTCATATGGAGATTGCAACAAGCAGAAATTGATATTCCGTTTAACTTGATAATTAAACAAAGATAATTTGATGCATATTATCAAACTTGGTATTCAAATATCAACATTAATAGACTTCACAGTTATTTATATTTAAACATGAATTTTAGTGCAAAGAGTATCTAATAAGCGTCCTTAAATTGTCTATATTTATCATAAGGGCTCCTCTGCAAATTTATTGTTGTTCTCTCTGTATATGTACAAATGTTGTTATACAGTTATTTAGATTTAAACATGAATTTCAGTGCGAAGAGTAATAAGCGTCCTTAAATTGTCTATATTTATCTTAAGGGCTTCTCTGCAAATTTATTGTTGTTCTCTCTGTATATGTACAAATGTTGTTATACAGTTATTTAGATTTAAACATGAACTCAGTGCGAAGAGTATCTAATAAGCGTCCTTAAATTGTCTATATTTATCATAAGGGCTCCTCTACAAATTTATTGTTGTTCTCTCTGTATATGTACAAATGTTGTTACATGTATACACTTATATGTGCATAAAACTAAATAAAAAAAAAAATAAAAGATTGCCTTTGGAAACAAAGAACACACAAAATCACGAAAATCGGAGACTCGGTTTGATTGAGTCTCTTCATATGCAACACTGTAGTCTGCGAGGCTGCATACGACCCCTAGCGCCGGCTTAAACGGTATTCGATTTTCAAATGTTTCACTACACAATTTGTGAATTTGCAGGCTAAAACATTCTTGTGATGCTTAATGCTGAGTTATATTATGTTATTTTGGAATATATGTAATCACAGCAACTGTCATCACTGTACACATAAAGACCACATCTATAATTGCCTTCAAATAAGGCACATTCGGTTTTCATAATTTTCTCGTGTGGAAGTCTAAATAAACAAGTAGTGGTTTATATTCATTTAGTAGTAATGTTTGGCGCCATAAAGAGTTTCACCTACTAACGATTCAGAGCAAACGATACCTAATTTAATATCAAAATCATTCTTTTAATTGCCATATTTTTACCATCTATCTGCTTTTTAACCATATTATAGTATCTGAGTACGTAATATAAGTATCTGAGTATGTAATATAAGTATAGAATCTCTGCAATTTCGCACAATCTACTTCAAGTATTTCCGATATATATGATGTTTAAATGGGCGATTGCTTTCCTTTCATTCACTGTCCCCCTTTTTTGTACGAATCTACAGGATGCCTGGATTGTAGAAACCGAGCATAAGATAACAAGCACTTCCGTGAAATATTAAACTGTAGAAACAAAATATCAGGTTCTAAACGAATTATACTGATACTAGACGAAATTAAAACTATATTATAATGCTACTGCCTTTGCCTTTTTAAGTTGGTACCTACATTATATGTTTAGAGAAAATTATACATGCAAAACATGTGTGAAGCTGTTGATTGCAAGGATTATAGACAGTTAATTTCTTATTTTTACAACTGGGTATGATATATTTAGGTACTGATTTAATGACTGCTCCCACCAGACAATATGGGATATCTAATCTTGTTTATCAGTTTAATGAATATCGATGACATTTTCTGAACTATGTTTAAGTTATAACTTTCCTGTTTTAGATTAAATAGCTATGGATTTAAAAATCAGATCATTTTATATTTTCTAGACTATGAATGCTGTAGAAGAGATAAAATGGATAAATAAATCCAATCACAATTTGGTTTTGTTTATGCCACATTGATTAGGCGCGAAAACAATTTGCTACGCTGAAAAGGCATGCAAGTCTTTCCGCTGGGAATCTCGTGTAGCAGATCACATTCACGGAATGGCATCTGTCTGCTTTACGGACCAAAAACATACTATGCTCTTATTGTTTAATTTGCGTTTTTTTTTTTTTTTTTTTTTTTTTTTTTTGTTTTTTTTTTTTGTCTAGTTCTGATGTTACTGTTTGTAATTACTTGGGCTAAACCGATGTCATTGATGGTGTATATATTGCCCCTGAAGGCCTCATAAACCTCATATAAATTGTTCCTACAAGGAAATATTTACTTACATCTAACATTGCAACCTGTTGTGATCTCGTAACTGCGTACAAAGTTTGTTTGTACAAAAAAAAAATATTTGTTTTCCCGTCGATAAGGTAAATGTATGCATTTCACAGTGAGTGCAGCCTAAGCCGACGGTTTTGCTATCCTTTTTATAAGCCCGACCATTCCAGAACAACAGAAGTGTGTCTCTGGCGAATGGGCCCCTTCTCAATGACGGTTACTGTTGATGGGAAGAGAATTCCGTCAAATGGTTTCTTTTTCACATATTTTGTCCCCATTAGAGAAGAGAGGCAATTACTAGCAGATCAGTGATCAGATATGCGTCTTTTCAACTTAATTTCATGGTACTTTCCACAGTGTATCCCGGCTGGCCTAGGCCTGATGATTTTTCGCTTCAACGCCGGTGGGTGAGTCGAGCCTCAGACTAAATGACGGATACTTCGACAATCAGTTTCAGAAAGCTAGCGTTTGCCTATCATATCTGTGGTCGGACCCATCGTAGTCTAACATATGGATGTCTTGTCCTCAGCTTGCAGAGCACGCTGCTTTGTTTCATCATAATGTAAGAGAGGAACAATACGCGGACCGAAAACATATTTGAGCCAGCGCACAACAAAACCAACAAAATGACATGTGCGCCCAGCGAAGACTCAGATCAGCCTTGGCATCCGCTCAGTCTGATCAGTCTTCGCAGTGCGCTGAATTGGTAACTTAGGACCCACGCCTTTTTATGCGGACAGCGAAGACTTGTCAGACTGGGCGGATGCCCAGGCTGATCTGAGTATTCGCTGTGCGCACATGCCATTTTATAGGTTTTTTCGTGCGCTGGCTCATTTGTAATTCGGACCTGCATCAGACCTAAAGACCAGGTTTCGCGCAAGTAAATCTCCCCTCCCCATATATACGCCCAGCAATTGTTCTTTTTTATTGTCTATCCGTTGTTTTATTGATGTTTGTTTATCTTCACGGACTGTTTGTTGGGTAAGAAGAAGCTGTAGCTGTTTTTCCTTGGTCTGTTGCATGTGAGATATCTATCGTGGTTTGTTTGTTCTCCCTGATGGTGTCATTAGTACGCTATGCCCAGCTAGCATTCTTTATAAATCTATAGCGGGCCGCATTAGATTTATAAAGAATGCTTACTGGGTGGTCTTTGATTGTAACTCTTTCCGGACAAATTCGATACTTCCTGTACCCTGTGAAAATATGTGTTTGATTCGGCAGTAAAGTATGAAACAAGGAAGATGGCTAGCAGGTGAAACACGACCACAGATCTACTTTTTCTGTCTACCCGAAGTCCCCAGTTTCGTCAAATTCAGACAGACTATATCATCCTGTATATGTTTGCAGCCTAGGCCTTGTTCTGCACGTGTAAAATATGCGATGGTTCAGTGTTCTCCAGCTCGGTATATACAGTAGACTCTCGTTATCTCGACTTCGCTTATCTCGAATAACTGCTTAACTCGAAGTGAAAATCTGGTCCCTGTTTCCAATATGGAAATCTAACAACAGGTAACAAAATACCGTGGACAAGAGGAGCAATTTCTCCTCTTTTCCACAATATTTTTTAAGTATTTCTACATTCAAAAGTCAAATTACATATTCATTTAAGAAATCTGGTGCCGGCCTCGGTGGCTCAGTTGGATGCGCCGTCCGACTGGAGACCAGAAGGTTGGGTTCAAACCCCGCCGAGGTCGGCAACATTCTTTCGTGGAGATTGATCATGAAATATTTTCTACGGTCATTCTCTCCCTTCCGCTGATTCAAGAAGGGCAGATGTCAGTTTCTGGCGAAAGAATGTGTACAATACTGGTTAACCGTTTAGAAGACTAAGCCTGCCCAGTAAATGTGTGGTTAGGTAAGCTGGCCGCTCTCGACATGACCCATTGGGTTAAATGGGCCGTAAAACCTCAACACAAACAAACAAACAAAGAAATTTGATTGTTCCATTTACCTTTTCCCCAATTCTGTAAATCTGATATGTCGAAAGACGGATATCTCGAAATATTTCAGAGAGTCCCTTGGACTTCGAGATAACGATAGTCGACTGTATAAATATTCTTGTGAGCTAAATAAGAAACTTTCGGACATTATCTTCTTTGTACTAAAACTGGTAATTTTCCATTAACTTGACCCAGTTATAGGTAAACACACATGTGCCCGCAGTGTGACGACTTTTATCTGATGATATGAGCGCCCAGCGGATTCCGAATAATCTGACAAGGGCTTTCTCTATTCAATATTGCAATTAAAGTATTTGCAATACTGGAACCCCTAAACTCTTTATCGTACTCATGCTAAAATTTGAAGAAAAAAAAATCCATTTTACTAGCGCCGACTGGTCTTGGTCTACACTGTTTGCTCAGGCCTGTCTGTGTTAATGCTAAGAATTGTTACTGTAAGCGCTCAGCAAAGGGCATTATAAGACAGTACGAAAGGGCATGGTGATTTAGACCTCTGTTGTCGGCATGTATAAAAACGACTCCTTTTGCCAAGTTCCGGCGCAAATGATTGAAAGTTCATGCATAGTTTATTTACCTAGATGTACTTGCCCTGCTAATAACATGCTTGACATATTTCACTTAGTCAGATCGAGATAGTTTCCCAGCTAGCATTATTTATAAATGTACAGCAGGCCATTATACGGCCCGTCAGCTACCCTGGCGGGCCGAGAACGGCCCGCTATAGATTTATGTAGAATCCCAGTAAGCATTCTACATAAATCTACAGCGGTCCGTTATCGGCCCGACAGGGTGGCTGACGGGCCGATAACGGCCCGCTATAGATTTGAGTAGAATCCCAGTAAGCATGCTAGCTGGGATGCATACTGGGTTACACCTAGATCATGGTTAAGGATAGCATTTCCTTTCAATTCTATTTGAGCCGGAGCACAGCATTTTCCACACGATTGCATATGCAGAGCGCCCAACGAATACTCAGGTAAGTTTGCGCATCCGCTCAGTTTGATCAGTCTTCGCTGTCCGCCTGAAGACACTTTGGATCATTGACAGAGAATGCGCTGCAAAGATTTGGTCAAACTGCGCGGATGCGCAGACCGATCTGACTATTCGCAGGACATACATGCTATCTCGTAAGAAATGCCGTGCCCGGCTTATTTATGTGTTATTTGTACCCACAGGTGCACAGATAAGCCACTTATGCATACCAGCACAATCACTTGTTTTTCAATTTATGTTTCTTTATTCAATATTCAAGAATAAAAAAATACAATGTGTTCACAACTAGCACATGTGTGAAACAGAGGTTTGCTTTATGTACATTTTATTTTGACGATGATTTTATCGATATTAAATATACTTTAGCAAACGCTGATCGATGTTTCGTTGTTTATATTCGTTTAACATTCATGAACATTCTGACAAACACAGCTGCGGGTCTGTCTATACCACTTATCTACGAAAGACCGGTAGTGACATTTCAACTTCATTAATTCAAGGTTTCAGCTTCACGAATTCACGATAACTACTTTTGTGAATTCACTAATTCACGATTTCAACTTCATGACTTCACGAATTCAGCTTAACGGTTTCACGAATTCAGCTTCACGAATTCATTAATTCAATGTCACGAATTCCCAAATTCAATTTCATGAATTCTGTTTCACGAATTCAACTTCACGAATTCACGAATTCAACTTCATGAATTCAACTTCACGAATTCACGATTTCAAATTCACAAATCCAACTTCACGGATTCACGATTTCAACTTCACGAATTCTCAATTTTTACTTCATGAAATCACTTTCACGAATTCACAAATTCGCTTTCACGAATTAAACTTCACGAATTCACGATTTCAACCACGAATTCACGATTTCTACTTCACGAATTCGACTTCACGAATTCAACTTCACGAATTCACGATTTCAGCTTTACGAATTCACGAGGTCAACTTCACGAATTCAAATCTTCTTTATATTTGTCACCTGTTTGTGACGTCATTGTCGCCATTTTGATACGTTGAATTTGTGAAGCTGAGAAGTTGAAAACGTGCATTTATGAAGTTGAAAACGTGCATTTATGAAGTTGAAATTGTAAATTCGTGAAGTTGAAACCGTGAAGTTGAAACCGTGAATTCATGAAGTTGAATTCGTTATCATGTTGAAATCGTAAATTCGTGGTTGAAACCTTGAATTCATGAAGCTGAAATGTCACTACCAGTCTTTCCTACTAATCCGTTTTGTTCCGGTGAAGTTTACTTAACACCAAAATAAATATTAAGTGAACTCATAAACATATACAATCAGATACACATCAAGTTCTCAGCATCAAAACGAAAGACAGGCAAATACAAATACACAGCCACAATTGTAACATTTTGTTGGAAAGGACTGCCAAACCCTGCTTGCCACATTGTCTTTTTGTGGCTGTTTATTTGTATTTGCCTGTCTTTCTCTTTGACGTTGAGAATTGAACATGGCGTGGATCTGATTGTATCAGTTTCTGAGTTAACTTATTTACATTTGTCGACTACTGGAGAATGAAACGATGCAGGTTATTTCACAACTTAGATCTTTAAATATTTATACAGAGACAACATTTGAAGATACACTGCCAATAGTTTTGATGGCCACACATTGTCATTTTTTGTAGAAGTTCACGACTTATTATATTTTCACATTTGTGTTCTTGGCTTAGCATTGGGTAATGAAATCCTATGGCTAGAGCTTATTAGTGTCAATCTCTTTGCGAAATATAATGAGAATGCTCCTAAAGTTGAAGAGATAAAAATAATTCTTACACTAACTAAAGACAAACGTGACCTCGGCTTTGCCTCGGTCATAGAAAAATGACGTTTGGTAATTTCTTTGGTAAGGTAACACCAATATTAATGTATATAAACCGTTCAAACACTATTACCACTTTTTGTCACACATTTGGTCCCGGCTTAGCCTCGGGCAGTGAGAAACGGTGTTTGGCATGCCCATTGGCTATATCTAGATGCCGGTGTCAGTCTATGTACAGAATTACCAAAGTAATCATAGAGCTTCAAGGGTTAGGATCATAGTGGCTGACTGACCACGAATGAACTCAGATTAAAGGGCACACTCCAAAAGTCAAATTTACGGTCAGTCGGTCGGTCGACTTTTATGTAGGTCGTGGATAGGGATCTCGACATGTTACTTTCTCTAGTTTACCGAACTAGGTATTATTTATTTATTAAGGAGAAAGGTCAAACTTCATGAGAGGCAGGTGTTTCAGAATTGCTTTGAGCCCCCTTTTGGATAGGGTTCTACTCTAAAAGGAAAGTATTTGCAGCCTTTGGGGCCATAGCTTTTCATTTATGAGAATAAGCGCGTTTTAGAGAGTACTTTATGTGCAAGAAATCATTTAAACAGGAAGTCATGAAGGTTGTCTCTATTGCAACAAACGTCAGAATATCTACCAAATGTATCAAGTCTCCTTAAAAACAAATTGAAACCACATATAAATATGTTTTTTCTCCGATTTGTAATAGAAATTATAATACAACTGTGTCACCTTCCTGCATACTGCGTGAAAACATCAGCAAGCTGTTCTAATAAATATTATGAAAATAGAATGCTCCAATAGGCCTTGTTGAAGCATTTTTGTTTCAATAAATTATCATACTATGAGATTAATTCTGAGTGTTGACGGTAACGACAGTGATACATTTAGCATTGTACTAGAAGTTTAGCATTAAATCAGCACATTAATTAAATTATAAATGAATTAACTAACGCAATTCATGCCCTGACAAAATGAATGAATTAAGAATCATAAATAACCCGATTTGCGCTTGTTTGGTTTTGTCTGTTTCCTCTTCCTCTTGGTGTCTTGGAGGGCCTGCGGTTTGTGATTGTGGCACTCCTTGGATGTTTCTTTTACCTTTTGCTTTTTCTTTAATCCTTTTTGACTTTTATTTTATAGACATTGACATTGACTTGATCTAGTTGTAAATGGGTGCATTCCGTAGTTTTCATCAGAATTACGGCTCGTTATGGACATGACAATAGTGATTTTGCTTAATGTTTTGAAAGCAAATTATTTAATAGATTTGATCAAAGGTTTTGTACTCATTGATATTGACTAGAACTAGGTAAAGATATTAAATGTCTAATTTCGTTGCTTTTCAACGGGGTTATAACTTGATTGACGTCCAAATAGATTTTACCTTAATATCCTGAGAACGAATTGATAAATTTCGACCTATTTTATTTACACATTAATATTAGCTAAATCTAGGCTCGGGTTGATATTGTGCCAATTTCGTAATTTTAAACAGAGATATGGCTCTTTACTGACATCAAAATATAGTGTTTGCTTAATAATTTTAGAACGAATTGATGATTTCTTTATCACATTTGACATGCACATTAATATTGAATAGGACCAGTTTGAAGTAGAACATGTTAAGTTTTATTTTTAGTGGAGTTATGGCTTCTGATTGAAATTGTAATTTTGCTTGGTATCTTGAAAACGTTTATGTATTCGTTGTGCGTGGTGGTGAGGTACCATGCAGTGCTTGCAATGCTTTTATTGATTTTGTCAAGCAAAACTGCGGGGAAAAGGCTTACATAAGCAGTTATCGTCGTTCATGCATAGAGGCCGTAAAACGTCGCCTCATATTGCGACATAATGCTGATAGTCTTAATTGTTCAGGTCCTTTGTGACCACGAATCTTGAACATTATATATTAAAACGCAATTTCAATCAAAGCTGCTACAGTAGTGATGTATCATGCAGTATCTGCAATGCTTTTATTATTTATTATTTTTTTGTCAAGCAAAACTGCGGGGAAACGGCTTAAATCAGCAGCTGTCGTCAAGTACTTGCATAGAGGCCGTAAAACGTCGCCTCATATTGCGATATAACGCTGACAGTCTTAATTGTTCAATTCTTTTGGAATCACTACTCTCGTACATTATATATGAAAACGGAATTTCATTTAAAACAGCTACAGTGATGATGTATCATGAAGTGTCTGCAATGCTTTTATTAATTTTTGTCAAGCAAAACTGTGGGGAAAGGGCTTAAATCAGCGTCTGCCGTCAAGTCTTTGCACAGCGACCGTAAAACGTCGCTTCATATTGCGATATAATGCCGAAACTTTTAATTATTCAGATCCTCAGGGACCAATACTTTCGTACAGTATATATGAAAACAGAATTTCAATCAAAGGTGCTAGGGGCGTAAGGGATAGTGCATTTTGATTAAGTATTTCTTAAGAACAGACACAATCAAGCCAAGTCTGATAATTTTCCTTTTTATATTTTTTGTTCTTAATTTCCAAATAGTCCCTACCTCGGAATATTCTGTGATCGCAGTTGTCGGGAAGTTCTTATGTGCAGGCCGTACAATGTCGCCCTGAAATTCTATATAGTGCTGAAATTAAAAGCTTTTGTCATTCTTTGGGACTATTGACGCATACATTATATATGAAACTAAAGTTATGTCTAAAGCTGCGAGTGGGTGTGATGGATGTTGCTTTTTTTTTTTTTTTTTTTTTCATTATTCGTAAAGGAACAAACTCAACCAAACCGAGTATGCTGTGTACTGGTTTTGGCAAGTTATGTATTTCCAAAGGATGCAGAAAACACACGCATAAAAATCTAAATTCCATTTGTTCTTATTTCAGTCAGACTTTAGCACTTTTCCAAGTTGTTTCAGGGGTGTAATAACAAAATTGATCTTCCCGTCTTTCCCATTCCGTATGAAATGCATGATTTTATCACTCTTGTTCTTAAAGATTTCAGAGTTTATCTTATTTAAATACTTTACAGGAATTACGGTGTTGCCATATTGTACTTGGTGTTGGTTTTGATGGTTTGGTTTTAATTTCAATAATCCAATTTGTTTATTATTAGTATGAGTAACTTTACTATTATAATTTTCTTTTTCTGTGTGTTTATCCAAATAAAATGCTGGTCACTTTCAATTTACATTTCATCCATTGTCTTGTATTATTTTCAAGAACTTTCCTATCCCCGAAAGTTAAAATCTTGGTTTTGTCCATTCATTTTTTAGGTTTTGATCTAGATACTTCATCATAAACATTAGCATAATATGTATATATGAGAGCTTTAGTTCAGCATATGTTTTTGTAACTCTTTTACCACAGAATTTATGGACTGAACTCTTCACTCTCCGAACTTTGTCACATCCATTGTTGCAAATTGTGGCTTAAGTAGAATATCAAGCACAGAATGGCAAACAGTGTAGTTTTTTTGATGACACGGCTCGTTCATCTAAATCTGCACTGTTTGCAAAGATATAAGTATTGGTGTGAAGGGATAAACGTTTAAATGTCTATGGTAGGAATTATTGTATAAACAAGAAGGCGCATTGCTAAAACATAACATTGATAAAGAACAGCCCTGTCTAACTGATCACATTACTTAAAAATGGTTGCAAACGTTCCGTGAACGAAAATATTGGATACAATATTTGTATGCCAAACTTTAACGGATCTAAAGAAATACATGTGAAAATTGGATTTTAACGACTCGTTGTGGATACGTATGCTTGATTCTCTTTAAAGGGTTCATATTCCTCAAACATAAACATACATGTTTGTATCCAAGAAAGGTTTAATAACTTGATGTATAGTATTAACACGATCATAAAATGTGGCATCTGATAGCCTGTAAAATTTCAGTTAGTCTCTCGTTTTTGAACTGGATCAAAGAAATGATTTGCATCATATATCTTAATTAATATTGGCAACATTAATTCAGAGATACGATGAAAATTCATTTGGTATCAAGAACGACAGACTAAATGAAAATTTACAGGCTGTCAGCTGCCACATTTTATGATAGTATTAATACCTATATCAATTTATGAAACCTTTTATGGATAACTTTAAGGTTTTTTTGGGTTTTTTTTTTTTTTTTTTTTTTTTTTTTTTTTTTTTTGTTTTTCATTTTACTAAATACATTTTTGGTTTCTTTTTCAGTTGTTTGCGGTAGTCAATTATTGACAAATTTCAATTTTAACAATACTTTATGTAGCCCTTCCAGGTACGAAATCATTTGTTGATGCCGACACAAACGCCGAGGCCGGAGAGTGTGCTCTCCCGTACGTCTCCCTGTACTTTATACAGGCTACATAAAATAAAGCATTTCGAAAAATAAACCAAGAAACCATGATATTGAAATTCTCCACCTATTACAGACTGCTGTAAGGACTGACCTGCGGACCAATGCCATTATGATAACTTGGGTCATGTGTGTATATGCATAGCAACTATCGTTTCTGCACAATCTGTTTATAATCATCGCTGTCGGCTTATAGAAGCACTGAATACTGACGAACATATCAACGAACAATAAAAAAGCTTTAAAGAGAATCTGGTTATCGTCCAAAACCCCGTATATCATGCATATCGTGTTAAAATGGTCCTTTTTACGCATTTAGTCGAGTTTGTTGTTTTATGGTTGAGTTTGGTTGCTCCTGTCTGGCATTGTGATCACTTCGTCATTACGAAAACACGCCTATTCAAATATACTGAAAATTTCACCCCAAAAACTGAAAATTTTCAGCTAAAAATACTGATATGTTTCATATTTCTGTTCAGAAACATAGATTGTGGATACTCGTTAGAACCGCCTCGCCGAGGCGGTTCTAACGAGTACCCACAATCTGTGCTGTTGAGCAGAAATAAGAAAAATAATATATACCCCTGTAAACCCCAGCTTTACTATATAAAAGTGGGGTTTAAGGGGGTCAAAGTTATACATGTAAGTTTTCGTGATGTATAAGGAAGTGGGAGCTGGTTGGTTTTCTTTTCACTGGTGTGTCAGGGGTTGTTATCCGTCGTGGTTTTGTTTAGTTGTCCTTTTGGTGTCATGGGTAGACAATATTCTGTGATTGTGGTTTTTCCTGTAGACCTTCTTTACTATTTCACTGTTCGCATATGATACTAGGATCCGTTTTGCAGGTTCCGCATCATATGGGCAAACCCTCCATCGCGATAATAAAAAGTCACTGCATTTTCAATACGGAAATGTAGTCTAGTGTAACACATCTATCACAACAATGTTTTATGCTTTATACAGTTTATTACTTTCGTGCAAGGTAATATCTTGACAATATAGCAGTTTGAGTCATGTTTCACGCATTACCGAATTTGTTCACCATAGTAGGATTGACGTGCCTAGGAAAACAGTGTAGTCACGGATAAAGCTGCTTCTTGCAAGTACAGTTTGATCATGTCAACAGTTTGTGCCATTTAATGATCACTTTGGCAGTACAACCCGACAGACAAATCCGCCGGTTTAAAGCTTTTGAGGGTTTTGGCAACCGAATATATACTGTGATTACGGTATGCATTTATTTGTTCATAAGGTATACTTTGTTCTAGTTTACCTTAATTGTTACTACAATGTCACTTTGATGTTCAACATAATATATAGCTGTTTTATTTTCTTCCCGCGGGCATAGGTACTTCGCTCTTGACAGGTAAGGAAAAGACTGTAATACTGATTACAAACAATGAATTGACGGGCCAAATATTAAAGTAAATACATACAAGCCGCAACGTTAGGAAACGTACCTTCAGACAGCGCCCAGCGAAGCTTTAGAGTCTTGAAAGGGCCGTAACCCTGCCTCCCAGCCCCCACAAAAAAAGCTTTAGATCGGCCTGCGCATTCGCACAGTCTGATCAGAATATTCTCTGGGCGCATCTAGGACTGTCAAGGATGCAAAGTATCTTAATGCGCACAATGAAGACTCTGATCAGACTGCGCGGATGCGCAGGTTGATTGTGTCTTTGTTGGTCGTACAGGTCAGAAGTTTTCGCACATTGAGACTCATATGATTTAATATAATAAAATGAAATATGCTGCTCACAGTTATCCTTTTGAAAGACTTGCATAACTTAAGTTTTTTCTTCTTCTCCAGAAAAACGTATATGCGTTGTTTATTAAACAATTTGAAACACAGATGAGGGCGCGACGTATTTTTTCAAAACAATTCTGAAAGAGTATTATTTCAATGAACAAAAGCCGTATTGAAGGTAGTTTAATTCAGTAACGAAATGATCATTTGATAGCAAAGGACGCACTAAAGAAAGCAATATAGCATACTCAATTATGTTGACAAATGGTGAAGAAGATATCCCGGAAGAGCCACAATTAAAAAACATACCCTAACAGAGACACGAAAAGGACGAATAAACAAACAGCGGCATACATAACAAAGCTATGAAAAGCAAAAACACCAGCTCCCTCTTGTCCAACAAGGTGACTCATATGCCAGACAGGAACATTCCCATCAAACACAACAAAAATATAACAAACAGAAAATCGAAGACAACAACTCCACAACAAGCAGCCACAATGCCCTACAAGAACGCACATCACTAGAATCACCGCCTTAGAATGGTCAATAGTAAAAACCATCGTTGGAGAAATGGTTAAATTGATTTGATTAACCCATTTAAGCCAAGCATCTCGTAAAAGGGAGACTGGTAACATCTGATCAAGGTCTACAACTGTTTGCGTTATACACAGGAATTTCTATAAAACATGGCAATATTAAAAAATAACCAAACACCCCTTTTTTTGAAATGGATCTGTCCACAGAGTTAAGGTAGAAGAGTCCACTCGGCATAAATGGAGAAATGCTAAGTCTTCATCCTAGGTTCACATCTTGTAAAAACACAAATTTATAGTCCGACTCTCATAAAGGCTCCCTAACTCAAACTGCGAAACGTCCCCAAAAGAAATGTAAATCAAATTAAATCACTGTGAAGAAACAAGGATGCGTGCTTGTGTCAAACACTAGACCCTGACAGTAAAACTAAAGAAAACCACTTGTTGAAGCAAGCAAGACCCCTAGAAAGACATAACATGAGGCATCAACCGTATAGGTCGGCAGTCATACAGTCAAAAGCATGACAAACCTTCGTGCAATTAAAGAGGTAAGCATAGCTACAGCCATAATTGTGTTATATACAATGCAGTCTGTCGAGTTAGCAATGCAAGGGATACGATTACTATAGGTAATAAAAGCATCACAAAAACTGCATAATACCCCGCCACTGCGCAGTAACAATACATAGAGTGAAAGTGTATATGTTTGATGTTTTATACCCAAGCCACAAAGACTGTTTGTAAAAGGAAACAGAGAAAAATCATCTGCAAAATGAAACACATAAATGTACGAAGTTACGTCCAAACCTATTAATTCGTGCTCATGTTTTTGAATGAAAACCATTTTGTCGCAAAGCACGTCAGTAAATGTTGAAAATCGACGAAAAAATGCCATGTAATAATTTTAATCAAAAATATGCTCAAAATTATTTTATATTAAAGTTTCGACCAAATCTATTAATTCCTTTTCATGATATCGAACGAAAATATTTTTGTTGTTAAGCATAGGTTGTAACTCTGTTGAAAACTGGCAAAAAATGCCAAATAATAATTCTGCGCGAAATATTGTCCATATCACTTGATATATGAGTCTGACGTCATGATACCAAAATCGTATTTCGGAAAATAATAAAGTCAATATACACAAAGGCAAAATTATTAATGTTCAGACAGACAGATAAGGACGCAAAATAAATGGAGCTTAATCAGGCGTATATGACAGTTCATCCAAATTTATATTTTTTTTGTTTTTAAGATATCAAACAGAAACTAATTTGCGTCAATAACCAAGGGCAGTAACTCTGCTGAATTTTGACGGAAAATGCTGAGTAATAATCCGAAGTAAGACATTGTCAATATCATTCGATATATAACGTTTCGACCGTATTTATTAATTCATTCTCATGATATTGAGTTGAAAGTTTTTGTCTGTAAGCAATGGGAGTAATTCTATCAAAAGTTAACGGGTATTGCCCACTAATAATCCAAAATCATTCAACCCCGACATAAATGCATATGAAAAATTGAATAAAATCGATCAAAACTGTTCAAGTTAAAGTGCGGATACCGAGCGCCGGCGGACGGACAGACACTGAGGGAGAAAGAATAATGCCCCGACACTATCTTGTGGCAGGGTTAAAAAAAAAACAGAAACATGCCTGTTTCAGAAAAATCTACACTTTTGTATCACAAAATTAAAACTGGAAGTTTGAGAAAACCATATTAATTTTATCAATAGACAAAATACTAATGCGTTTTTTTTAATCGGTAAAGCGCATTATGTACTTAAGTGCATTAGCTTTCATTTGATATGGAGTGGTTCGGTGAGGCAAAGATGTCGTGTATCTTACGTCACCGGGGCGTCCATCTGAGATTGGCTTACAACTGGGCAAGGCCTTCTATCCTTGAAGCAGGTAAGGGTAGAGGGGGAATGTTTTTTATTTCAGCTCATGCATTCATTTAAGCTCGCCGAGACTATATCCCTGGAGAGCTTATGTTGTCACCCAGTCGTTGGCATCGGCGTCGGCGTCGGCTTCCGCGTCCGCGTTAGCACAATGTTTAAGTTTTCAAAGGTGTGCATAGTTTTTAACTGTTTAAGGTACTGCTTTAATGTTTGGCCTACACCTAACTTAGAGTAAGACATTTAAATAGCTTACTCCCCCATCCCCATGTTAGACCCTTTATGTAGGTCAAGGTCAGCACTTTGTCATAAACACCCATGTTTAAGTTTTGCATTAAAGTTTTGAAAAGTGTACGTAACTGCTGAAGTATTCAAGATAGAGCTTCAATATTTGGCCAACACCAGCCTTAGGATTAGACCTTTTAATAACACACGCCCCTTTCTCAGTTTGATCTTCTGCCTAGGTCAAGGTAAGGCCATACTTTATCATTTGAATCCATGTTCGAGTTCTGCGTTTAAGTTTTGAAAAATGCTTGTAACTGCTGATGTATTCAAGACACCGCTCTAATATTTGGACCACACCTACGTTAGGGTAAGACCTTTCAACAGCACACACTCTTTCCTCAGTTTGACCTTCTGCCTAGGTTAAGGTTAGGCCATACTTTTTCATTTTAACCCATGTTTGAGTTCTGCGTTTAAGTTATTTAAAAGTGTTCGTAACTGCTGAAGTATTCAAGGTGCCGCTTTAATATTTGGCCCACATCTACCTTAGGGTAAGACCTTTCAATAGTACACACCCCTTCCTCACTTTGATCTTCTGCTTAGGTCAAGGTCAGGTCATATTTTGTCATTTATATCTATGTTAAAGTTTTGAAACGAGGACATGTACATCACTGCTAAAGTATGTAAGATATAGCTTTCATATTTCGTCCACATCAACCTAAGGGATTCAGCATGTAGATGTAGCTTTCAAATTTTGTCCACACCAACCTAAGGGAAGATGTTTCAATGGCATATACCCCATCCCTCAGTTTGACATTCTTCCAACATTAAAGTCAGGTCATACTCTGCCATTTACAGCTATTTTTGAGTTCTGCATTTAATCTTTGCTATTTAAAGATTGTTTGCTTCTCCGATCAGCCCTTTCCAGCGAGCCTCGTTGTCTTCTGACAACTCGTGTCCTCTTCCTTCCCTGTTCCTCTCTTTCATCTCATTTACTTTCACTTCTATCTCTCTTCTCCCTTCTTCTGGGAGACGACTCAAAATGACCCTCAAGGAAAGGTAAGAGAAAACACAATATGATTAAAAATCGCTGTTGAAAAGGTAGCCGAGGTGACTCGGCGGTGACGGGGATTGCTTGCTTTTATGCGCAAACCTTACAGTTACGCTTTTCAAATTCTGGGGTTCATTTATATAGTAAATTCGAACGATATCTGGCACATGAAATGTGACACAGATATAGTTTTGAGGGGCTTGCCATTAATACTATGTTATCATGAGCATACACATCTTCTCTACATGGTTGAATGTGCTGTAGCATAAAAAAGGGGTTGTTTGATCAGGGTCTGCCCGTTTACCTTTAAGTTAATATTTTTCAAACACTTGTAAAAAAAAAGGTAAGAGAAAGTCCAGGGAGTGCCACAATCGAAAGCCGCAGCCCATCCCAGACACTAAAAGGAAGAGGAAACAGACAAAACCAAACAAGCGCAAATCGAACAAACGTACGAAAAGCACTAAGATTAGCTCTCTCTTCCCCAAGCGAGGCAATCGCAATGCTAAAAGGACTAATTAGTTTCTCGAACCAAGTGAACGTAAAATAGGGAGTTTTGGTATCTGAAACCTTTGAAGTAATTTAATTAATGATGTACTGACCCAGCTAGCATTCTTCTTAAATATACTCGTATATCGGTCCGTTACCGGCCCGACAGTAGTCCTGTCGGCCCGAGAACGGTCCGATATACATTTAAGCAGAAAGCTGACTGGGGACATTAGCACAGTGAGAACTGCCGAACGTTAGATACTCATAATATTCATCTATTTTGTCTTGTTTTATTTCTTTTATACAAAACTCTTCTCTCACAAAAAATGGACATTCTATTTCTGACAATAACTTTGCGTCATTTTTAAAGACACAAAATCAACATTATTGTTATCAGCATGTGCCTATTTTCCCCGCTGTGGCAATATTTTATTACATGATAATAAACTAGCAATTTAGACAATTCAGTAATGGTGATACATGTAAAATTGACAATAAAACGTTCTGTTTGTGGTTTTCCCGTGTTCTGGCTACAGGTCAGCTGTTTACAATATTGTTGTGAAAACTTTTCAATTATCAATCGGTGCAGAATATTACATATTCATACAAAATGACCAGTTTTATTGAGTCTTTGAACAGTACTGTAATATGCAACACACATTATGCACTCTAGCGCCGGCTGAAGCAATACACTTTCAGAATTTCGCAAAATGACAACTCCGTCCTAGAAATTCGCAATTTTATAAAACACGTGCTATTCGCGGAACGAGGCCGATAGCTTTTACTCCAACTTCAAGAACGTATAATGATTATACTAAATGTAATTAAATGCTTTAATCCCTTTGTTCATTTATTTGATTCACCCATTATTTCATTCTAGCATGCTACATGATAAGATACAGAGGTGGGGTTTATATGATTTGTACCAATAACTGTAACAATACTTCTGCTAGCAAAATAGTTTAATAAATTAAAGTTCAGTCAATCAATCACTCATTCACTTAGTCAATCAATCGATCAGTTACTCAATCAACTATTCATTAATTCGACCTATACATAAACTTGATACGTTTTACCGTTGATTATACATAGCGGCCTGACTTATTTTATTATATACAGTACATACGCGTTCACAGAATTGCTAAAAAAATGATTTCACTTATGTCAGGAACCAGTATTCGTGTGACAGATCTTGATAATGATGTCTGACGAAACGTTGACTGCACTTTTCGCAGGAAATAACACTCATCTCAGGAAGTAAAGGTTTAGTCATTTGGCAAAATCGGAAATTACATGTCGCCAGCTGTTGTTTTATTAAACCGAGACTTCCTATTACGAAGTTGTGATAGCCTATTAAAATTGCTCAAAATAATTACAATAGTATTTGGCATAATTACTTAAATTTATGTATGCGGCCCCTTGTATAAATTGCATTAGGGGAATGGATATGTTTACAAGGGAGACGACTCGTTTCAACCAGTTTTTGCTCCCTCCTGGAAAACGAATCTACTCTAAGAGGAACGAATATTCTCCACGTGGGAGATTTTTTCCTTTTAGAGAAGATCCCTAACAGGAAAGGGACAGATATGCTGGAAATTAAACCGAAAGTTACAAATATAGTCGACTCTCGTTATCTCGAATTCCAAGGGACTCTCTGAAATACTTCGAGATATCCGTACATTTTGTACCTCGACATATCAGATTTGCAGAATTTAGGAAAAAATAAATCGAACAACCACACTTAACAAATGGGTATGTAATTTGACTCCTGGAGTTAGAGATATTGAAAATATTGTGGAAAAGAGGAGAAATTGCTCCTTAGGAGCAATTTCTCCTCTTTTCCTCAATATTTTGTTACCTGTTATTAGATTTTCATGTTTAAGCAGAGACCAGATTTTCGCTCCGATATAAGCGGTTATTCGAGATAAACGAGGTCGAGATAACGAGAGTCAACTGTATTGTCGCCTTACATGACTATCCAGTCACCTTAAAATAAAATGAAGTAAACCAAAAAGGCAAAGCCTTCCCGAGGCACCAAACGGAGAATGGTTAAGGAACAATTAGTAACAAAGTAAAGTTTTACTGTTGCAACAAGTATTTGCTTATCAGGAAAACTTTGTCTACGCTTAGCACACATTAGCGAAGACCAAGTTTTATTATGAGAGCTAAAACTTGGATATAATGTTGTGCAGTCTACGGAAATTAGCACTGGACCAGTCCATGACCTTTCCTCAAGTGCTTCAAGAACAATGGCAAATACTAAGATTATCTCCGCCCGTGGGCGTAGACAATAACGACAAAAGAAGTATTGACAAATGGAGAAAAGCTTTTACTTTAAGGAAAAGGAGGCAAAAGCGATTTTGACAAAGTTGCCTCTCCTGAATTAGTATTCGTCTTAAATAAAAACAAAACAAAACAAAAGAAAAAAAAACTTTCTGGAAGAAATGTAAGTAAATCGTCCAAGCATGCCCGTCTGTCTATCGGTATGTTTAAGAAGCCTAGCAAACACACAACCACAAATCATAGTCTTCTGACGGCATGCCAGAAGTGGAGGGGGACATATTGTTTCCTATCCGGATCTCAGCATTAGTGTCTGCGTCGGCTTGACAATTTCTTATATGGCACGATATTTCGTAAACGGGTTGGCAGATTTTCTTCAAATTTGCTGAGATATACCTTTGGAACAAGCTTACGAGCTTATTAGATTTTGATGAATTAAAGGTTACAGTACTCAATTATTATCAACGATTATCAAAATTAAAACCAGCGTTTTTGCTTGTATGCACTATATTTCATGATGGATGGATTTAGATCAAGGCTACGTACATACGTCACTTGTTATTATTTTTTAAAACAAAATTCAATTCTGTTCTATGTTTAGTACGCCTATTTTAGTCCACGAGGAACGAGTTGAAGAAAAAATAATAGGTAAGTACAATATTTGGTCTTTAGTGTGAAGTAACACAGGGTTGGCCTGTATCGTGAAGAAAAAGTGTGTTTTATTTAGTTTGTTTCTTTGTTTATTTTAGTATCAGCGATAATTTTGAATAAAGCACCATAACCAAAGAAGCATCACGAAAACATGTCTGTATAATTTTGACCCCCTTAAACCCCACTTTTATATAGTAAAACTGGGGTTTACAGGGGTGTACATTATTTTTCTTATTGCTGCACAAAACATAGATTGTGGGTACTCTTTAGAACCGCCTCGTCGAGGCGGTTCTAACGAGTGCCCACAATCTATGTTTTGAACAGAAATAAGAAAAATATCAGAATTTTCTATCTGAATTTTTTCCTTTTCTGGTTGTAAAATTTTCAATATATTTGAATAGGCGTGTTTTCGTAATGAAACTTCCGACAAACCATGGACTTCGTATGATGTTTGATAAAGATGGGCTAAAAACTTTCCAAACAGAATTCGTCAAAAGACGGACGGGCGGATGGACGACGGTGTATCAGCTGACCACAATATACCATGTATATTTTAGATGGACAATAAGGTGAGGTTGAAATTTAAAAGCAATCTTCTATTATCTGTGTTATATACTATTATTAGTTTAAATGTAAGGAAAATAAAATATCATTAACATTGACCACTTGATAGGCCAATCCGTCTTATGTGTGCAATTTTTACACATGGAACTTTGTCCATTTCCTGGTCTAATTCAGCTGGCGACGGTATGGTGATATATGTCTTACTTTTCCCAGAAAATTGGCTCTGACTTTTCATGCAAACTGTCTCTAACGGAGAGAATCTGCTTGAAAGGTCTAAGTCTATTTTCGGGGTAAAATAAGAATATTATTTCAAAACGTCTTCTGCTGAAAGTTTTAAATTAACAACTGGTATACTGCAAACTCTTTAATTTACCTTGAGTAAATAATCACAACTGCAGCAGAATGACATTTTGATTCTGTCGTGAAAATAAGACTCGACATTTCATGCAAACACTTTTATAATGCAACAACTGTTACTAACCATGAAAAGCTAATCACAAATGCAACAGAATGGCATTTTGATATTTTTCGGAGAAAAGAAATTATATGTGAATCATCTGCTAGGTGCACGATTCACATGAAAAGACATATATTAATTTCTCTGATAAATGAATAAAAAAAAATAGAATGTCGTCTGCTACAATTTCGCTTATTGTTTGAATGGCTAACATACCTTGAATAACATTTGCAATTATACTGGCTTTTGATCATATGTATTCAATGTCAATTCAGCACTTTTGGTTACTGGCACGTTTTATCTTTGTGTCGGTTGATTAGATGTGTATGTTATTAAGTTATTACTAATCTAGAATTGGATTCTTTATATCTTCAGAAGCGGAATGATATCAGACAACAGGCGTATATACCATGCTGGGATGGCGTGGTACGGCGTATTTCAAAAGTGTAGAGCCTTTAAAGTACTCTCCGCCCTAAGTGTAAACGTGCCGTCGTAGCATATGTGGACAGCGGAGCCAGATCAGCCTGCGCAATCGCGCAGTCAGATCAGGGTCATCATTGTCCGCTTACAGAATCATTGAATAACGCTGACAGCAAATTCCCTAATCAGTCCATGCTTCCAATAGCTTGACTGGGTTTTTAATTCTAGCATATTCCTCGAAGACAATGTTACTCTTTTTGCGGCTCAGAAAGAAAAACAGTATCTGGGTTGGTAGCTCAGACAAAATGGCTCAACAAAAAATATTGGATGCGCAAGAAAATATTATCTTACAATGTCGTAGGAATCAAGCAAAAATTTACCCTAGTCCTGCTGAACCCGGGTAAGTCCTGTCTTTGCAAACAGTGTAGATCCAGATCAGTTGGCTTCTGAAGAATGAGATCTGCACTGTTTGTCATTAAGCATGTGACTTTGTATCAACAACCTTGATCAAGTAATTTGATCGGCTGACAAAGGGGAAGTGGGCGTGGCATCTTAATTTATTCAGGCTGACAAGGGTTAAAATAGTTTTATAATGCAGTAAGAATATGAGCCATGCCATCATGAAATGCGTCTTCAGGGCACCTGCGAACAGTAAGGTTACAGATCAGCAAGCAAATAACATCTACATGGAGTGCCCGTGGAAACAAAGAACATATATTATTGCATAAGAAGCAGTGACGCACGTTATTAACAGCCGTGCATTAACCGGCGAGAAGCCGTGTATTAACAAGGCAACTCACGCGCTGTCAATGCACGGCTACGCAACTTTCAATATGGTCGTACCGGGGCCACAGATTTGCTGCCGTTACGAGATGTGTACTGCCCGGCCCTAGATGGAGCATATTCCGTGGATGTTCGCGAGACACGGTGAAAAGGCGAAACAAAATAGTGCAAGATATAACGCGAAATGTAGCAAATGTTTTCAGTTTTTATGCAATAATAGCGATCGAACATGGTTTTTAAATGCATTAACATTCGCCAGGTCCCTAGGGAGGTGTTGAAAACCGCGGCCTCCGGCCTCGGTTTTCAACACCTACCTCGGGACCTGGCGAATGTTAATGCATGAAAAACCATATTTGATCCCTATAATAAAAATTGGAGTCTCGGTTTTGTTGAGACTCTTCATATGACAGCTTTGTAGTGTGCAGGGCTGCATACGCTCAATATGACGAGGAACTCGCCATCACTATATTCTGCAGTATGAAGTAGAAAGTGACATCCTGATAGAGTTACCAAGGTGGGTGGGGGTGGGGGCTACGTCATATAATAAAATGAAAAAGACTATTAGTAGTACATCAAATCTGCAAAAAGTAGTTTCATCCTTGATACATACCCTGAGCTTATTCTATTTTTTATCTTAAAATAAACACAAACCAGTTTGAATGGGCCCTTATCGCACAATCTGTCATGGGCCATC
Source organism: Anodontia alba (assembly GCA_964016985.1). NCBI lineage: Eukaryota > Metazoa > Mollusca > Bivalvia > Lucinida > Lucinidae > Anodontia > Anodontia alba. Next base: position 42,976,667 of record OZ024830.1, on the reverse strand, counting down.
GCTGGCCACACATGCCCGGATTGCACCTTTTAACAAGGCCGGGCTCATCAGATGTTTGCTATAATCAGGGTGACGGACAGTAAAGTTCGGCTATAAAAAGAACATCGAGAACGAAGAGTCGCATTTGCTGGCTTCCACAACTTCTGAACATTTATTAACGCTTAGTTATGAGTTATTCACTACGAGACTGTTGACTCCAGGATACCAAAAACTAGACTGGTTGCAATCTTTAACAAGTTTTATGGGAGGCATCATGACCTTATCAATCCATACAAGGTGGCCATTTCCAGACTTATACGATATGATGTTTTGACACAACCAAGCCATAAACAGATTTTGTAAACCCCGAATATCAATTCCTGTATTTTTCTAAAACTCTGTTCAGTTTGATAGGCATGGTGAATGAAGCGTGCTCACCAAAAGGTAATGCTTTCTTTCCACCTAATCATAAGTCTTATTAAATACGAATATTTAAACTCCTAGCGGAAACATATAAGGCTTTGAACGGAAAATGCAAGCGCTCCATCTGATCTGATCCATGATATTCGTACATTCGTGAAACACATTCGCGAAGTTACATCACGAAAACACGCCTATATAATTTTAACCCCTTTAAACCCCACTTTTATATAGTAAAACTGGGTTTTACAGGGGTATACATTATTTTTCTTATTTCTGCTCAAAAACATAGATTGTGGGTACCCGTTAGAACCGCCTCGCCGAGGCGGTTCTAAGGAGTACCAACAATCTATGTTTTGAGCAGATATATGAAAAATATTAGTTTTTTTATCTGAAATTTTTAAGTTTTTGGAGGTGAAATGTTCTATATATTTGCATAGGCGTGTTTTCGTAATGTACGTACATGGGAAAGTTTAAGTAGCCAATGAGTATTTCTACCGTATTTATTTTAAGGATTAGAAAATACAGGTCTCGGAAAACAGTGCTGTTTCAGATCAGCAAAAGGCAGCGTCTTATCACGGTATATGTTGTTTGCTAATCAATTAAAAAATAAAACACGTCTGAGAAGTATGGGAGCGATTTCAAATATCCCTCAGTTTTAGCGAAAATGCAGTAGCATTCTACGAAATCAGATGACCTCTTCCTCCAGCTTTTAAACCTATCCGACAGGCATACCCAAAGCATGTGTTTTGATATTAAAGTCTTTATAATATATTTCCTTCCCAAATGTCCCCATTTTTGCAAAATAACATTGCAATTGGAATGTGCTTAAACAGCCGAAATGAAACTGAAACTAATAAGACTGGTATCTAAGGTCCAAAACCGTTTAATCAGATTGTTTTTATAACGCAGAACCACAGAACAAAACAAAAATATTCCTATTATTTTCTTTGGCATCTGTTGAACAGGTCCAATACATATATATACACATATATGAAAAAGGAAAATATCGTTAACAGGAAATACTTGTAGTGTGTTGTCTTTTTTTTTTTTTTTTTTTTGTTTCCAAAGGCAATCTTTTTGACGTTTATTGTACTACACTGCAGCTGATATCAGTGCCCTGTGGCGGCGGTAGAACGTCTCTCCGTACATCACCATAGTGCAGGTTATATGTAATTTCCTATGGGATCATTGGACCCACTGTGGTATATTTGAAAATGGACGTACGCAGTTTTGCAAACTTCATTACTGCTTGTGAAGAGTCTCAATAAAACCGAGACTTCCATTTTCTAATCCACAGTGTGTTTTTTGTTTCCAAAGGCAATCGTTTTGACGTTTATTTTACTACACTGCAGCTGGTGTTAGTGCCGTGTGGCGGCGGTAGAAGGTCTCTCTGTACATCACCATAGTGCAGATTATATTTCATTTCCTGTGGGATCATTGGACCTATTGTGGTATATTTGAAAATAGAGTTCCGCTCATGTATACGCTAGAGGGCGTAGGTAGTGTTGCAAACTACATTACCGCTTATGAAGAGTCTCAATAAAACTGATGGTCCAATTTTCTATCCGTAGTGTGTTCTTTGTTTCCAAAGCCAATCTTTTTCATGTTTACTTGAATATATTTATAAAACAATGACGATCTGGGTCTGCACTGTCTGCCAATATACCAGCACTTAGCCCAGTCCAGGTTTTAAAGATTCTGTACACATCATCCTGATGTCAAATCGAAAAGAATAGCGCGGCTCTAAATAACCGTTACCTAGATACATTGGTAAATGATAATCACGTAGACAACAACCTTACGAAAACTTTGGTATACGTAAACTTTAAGTCGACTGTAAACAAAACTGTCCAAAATATGTATACGCTCTGCGTAGGTACCATCTACCTGTTTTATGTATTATAACGTACATTGTTCATCACATAGACTTATTCTTGTAAAGATTGTATCAGTGTGGGCACACATTGCGAGATTCGTGATGCTCTTGGAGATGGTATTGTCCACCATCAATGATGCTAGACTTGTGTAAATAATTAAGCAAAGCGACATTGTTATAAGAGCAGAAATAATGTACAACATGAGCCTTTGTCAATGCTATTTCATTAAAATGTTTTTCTGACTTACCCTAACAGTTTTACTACATATCTATCCAAGGTGGTTCCTCTGATGCAAGTCTTCTTTGATTGTGTTTCAGTAGTTTGAAATGTGACGTTTGTTTTACCCTTATTTGTTCCTCATCTCTCCGTCTTTAGTGCGTCCTGATTGTGGCATTTCTTTGGTATCTTCTTATGTTTTTATTAGTTTTATGTTACTATATCAGATTTGTAGCTTGTAATTCTATTATCTGGCAAAGATTTATTCCAAGTGTTTTAGTTATTTTATTTCTATTTTTTGTATTGTTTTTTTTTATTTAATTATTATTATTTATTTTATCATTTAGTTAAGGCCCCGTCACACTCAGACAAAGACCTCAAAGACCGCACTGCGTTCTTAAAACTTAAACTACGCAGGGAGAACGGGATGAAATGCAGGAAAAATCGCAGTTTTCAAGTTGGTTCTACGTCCTAACTACGCCCATGTCAGGATGCCACTGCGTCTAACACGCACCAGCTACGTTTTGTCGCGCGCTTGATCAGGCATACACCACGTCCTTTGCGTTTTTACTACGTTTTTACTACGTTCTTCCCAAGACCTTTGAGACAACACCACGTGCTTAGTGCGCGTTTACCACGTTCTCACTGCGCCCTTCAAGATGTTATAAATTAAAGTCAACTGCGGCACTCTGCGTTCTCATTCGTTCTGCAAGTTTCCTTGAGTGAACAACCATCATAAACTATGCCTCCAAAAGGTCGTGGGAGAAGAACGCACTGCAATCTTTTCCGTCCATACCAGGTTTGTACTACGTCAATGTAGACCATATTAGGTTCATGCTCCGTTGGTACTACGTCAATGCCGTTGTCCTTACTGCGTCCTTATTCGATCACGTCCTCGCCACGTTTTTTTTTGAACATGTTTAAAAATCATCCACGTCAGCCAAGACCATAAAGATCGCATCACGTCCTTATCGGTTTCTACTGCGTTCCTTCTACGTCGTACAAGTTCGTACTACGTCGGCCCGGTTTTACATTGACGCAGTGGGAACTTGGTCTAGTGTGACTGGGGTTTTAGTTAGCTAGGTAGTTAGTTCGTTAGTTAGTAATTATTACGTTGGGAATCGCAAATTTAGATTACATAGGCTCTTATTAACAAAGACTTTCGATTGATGCTTAAAACAATTTACTTACTATATGCTTATATATTAACACAACCCCTGCCTTTTAATAATTCACAATTTTAAGGTATGTGTATAGTTACGAACGTTTTGTTTAAACTTCATTTATCGAATGTATACTTTGATTTCGAATTTGGTCTTCATATATGAATTGAACCATTTTCCAAAGAATACTGTTGAAACGTTGCATGCGCTTTTACTTCAGTTTCAGATGCTTACCTAACTGTATTTGTTTTATTCTAATTGTGGCTTTAATTTCTAACCGCCGGCATGTGATTTTGCAGTTTTTTATGTCCCCGCATCGGATGATGCTGGGGGCATATAGTTTTTAGGTTTTCCGTACATACGTACGTACGTGATCCTGTTAGACTCAGGTTAAGACAGTTGTACAAGGTAGAATTTTGCATTTTTATAGTCAGGTACCCCACAGCGGGGGCATCCGTGTACTGTGGACACATTTCTAGTTTTTTTTGTTGTTTTTTTTTTATCAAATTTGTTGTATTGTAGACATCAAGCCTCCATATTGTTTTGCAAGCTTGAGACGGGAGCAGCTTTAAAGAACTTTTAATTTCCTTAATGTGCTATAATTTATTCATCATTTGAACACACTTATATAAAATGTATACGTCATAGCTCAAGATAAGCCAGAAGTATTTACATTTTCCAAATTTTCGAAATTTCCGCGGAGAAAAAAGAAACATATTTGAGCCAGCGCCCGACAAAATCTACAATATGACTTGTATGATCAGCGAAGACTCAGATCAGACTGCGCACTCGCGCAGTCTGATCAGAGTCTTCGCTGATTGCATGTACCTTCTACTCCAGGCTATCTAAAGAGGAATAAAGGAGAATCCTTGTCATACTGGGTGCATATACAGGCTGATCTGTCTTTGCTAGTCACTCAGGTCTTACTGTAGATTTTATCACGCGCTGGCCCAGCTACCTGGGTACCCTTCTTATCTAAGGTTTTGCAAGATATGACGTTTTCATTACGTAATAAGGATAATTGGAAGACTTTGGTAAATGAGCACATTATGACAGATTTATGCAGTAAACAATTGCTAGAAATAAACAACACAATTAAATGACTGGTTTAAAGACCACAAAATATCTGAGCAATTGCCCAAATTATGTAGACCCCTACCCCTATCCCCTTTTTACTGTATTTCAGACAACCTCTTTATACCAACACTCGATACATTGATAAAATTCGATTCGTTATAATGACAATTTGAATGTCTCGAAACCTTCGCTCAAGAGGTGACAGTTAATGAGAAATTATGAAAGGACATTGCATTAAAACATATGTTTTGGGTATTTGTTAGATTATAATAAATATCCAAAACATATGTTTACAGGTTCTATGAGGAAACAAGAATAAAACAATGTCTTTCTTACATATCACCCTGTTCATTAAGGATTCTTTACAACAGCAAATTCATTTTAATGGCAACATCTTTGGGAACAAATGCTGTCGTTGTAATGAGGGTTCACTGTACAAGCGAACATGGGTTGCCATCACATAGACTTGTTAACGCAATGTTTTTATCAGTGCTACTAAATACGAGCATATGCATTTGCATTACTGTAACTTACATAGCCACAGTTTTGTTTTCATAAATTGTTATTAGAGTTACAGTCATGTAATGTTCACCAAAAAGAAGGATACTCTCATATATTTGGCATTTGATATACGGTATTTACCCTAAATATTTGTTCAGGCAGGCATGAGCAAATAGCAAAGACACAAATCAGATCGTTGCTTCTGATCAGGGACTACACTGCGATTCATCCAGCAATTCTTAGACTCATAAACAAATAGTCAAATGGACGCTCTACTTTTGGGATAATTGTGGTAATAAAATAGTGTTTCCGAATAATTTGGACAAAATAAAAGATATTGGGTCAATGTGTATGATATAGATACACGTAATTACTGAGACAGTTGCGTGTTATGCGATTAATGAACACAAGATCAGTCGGCACAATCACAAGCAAATCATATCCCTATATTTTGTTGTAACCTGTTCATTTCAGTCGATGACTAACCAGCCACCCGGATGATCAGGGGCAAACATTTCTATGCTTGAGAAGTTCCGTTGAAAAACGCGATATCACATCATTTGTATATGCTTGTACAATGAGAATAAAGACATTTTTTTATTCTCACTTTGCTCTGTATACGTGTTTGTAATAAAATCAATGTAACATCCGCATATTTTCGTCAGGGGTTGTAGAATATAGGACGTTTGGGAATATTTGAAAACACGTAAATTGACTGCTTATATTTTAATATTGACTGATTTCGTTAATCTAGATATTCAGCATTATGTTAGCGTATCATGGAAACATCTTAAACCTCTGATACAGAAAAGACAATCGGAAATTTTATTTCATACATCATATGCTATGTACACTGATCTGTATTATTGCTCTTTGAGTAAACAAAACTTAACAAAGACAACTTTAACATCTGTTGCGCGCGCACCGGGCCCAGGTATTCAAAGCATCGTTAGCTTAACGAGCTCATTAATGGTCGAAATGTTAACTGTTCTAGTAAGTACAATATCTAATTTGCAAAAGCTGCTCACATTCTTCCAGCAAAAAAAAAATAAAAAAAAAAATAATAAAAGTAGCATTAAAAATATATGACATATTTAATGATCAAACTTTTAACGATACGTTAACTAACGACATCGTTAGTTTAAACAACGATACCCAGTCCAGTAATTCAGTCTATGCTACAACTAAATCAACTTGGTAGTTAAATAGATATTAGTCTGTAAATACTCTGTCCAAAGGGTGTGGCGCAGATTTGGGCGTTAAATATCATTTGTAATTGAAGATACTCTGCGTTTTCTTTGCGATTAGAACGCCTTATAAACTCTAGACTCACACTGCTTTTCTAATGTTCTGATGAAATGTTATGATTAAATTAAAATTGTAGCTGGGTATATTCAGTATGTTGATTACTTGTAGACAACCATAAAGCATACGTGGTATGTACACACACACACACACACACACACACACACACACACAGACCACAGATATATATATATATATATATATATATATATATATATATATATATATATATATATATATATATATATATATATATATATAGTACTATTTAAAACATCACCACCCCACCCCCACCACATATATATGGTGGCGAGATTTGCAGCCTTTCAATGGGCGGCAAATAATGCTAGAACAACTGGAAGATGTTTTTTCATCAGACAGTCCACCTTGGAACGGAGAGCATTATTACCCCTCTTGGGTTCTACGGCTTAATCCTAGTTTTTATGGAGATAGTTTTATCGTCTTTTGTCCTGACACAGTTTAAGCTAAATATTATCATTTGTAAGGTTTCCTATGATCGTGGACTCAGCATACCACTTTGAGTCCTGTATAGATATATCATTGTGCTGACATTCAGTAGTCCAAAGCTTTAATCAGTACTCAGTAGCCTTGAGGTTAACAATACGGATTATTGCATAAAAAGCAGTGTTGCACGTTATTAACAGCCGAGCATTAACCGGAAAAAAGCTGTGTATTAACAACTTGAAGGCCATTCACGCGCTGTTAATGCACGGCTACGCAACTTTCAATATCCTCGTATCGGGGCCACAGAATTGCTGCCGTCACGAGATGTGTACTGCCCTGCCCCGGAACGAGCATAGTCCGTGCAAATAGCGTTCGCGCGACATGGTTGAAAAGGCGAAACAAAATAGTGCAAGAAATAACGCGAAATGTAGCATATATTTTTCAGTTTTTATGCAATAATAGCGATCGAACATGGTTTTCAATGCATTAACATTCGCCAGGTCCCTTGGAAGGTGTTGAAAACCGCGGCCTTCGGACTTGGTTTTCAACATCTCCCACGGGACCTGGCGAATGTTAATGCTTGAAAAACGATGTTTGGTCCCTATATTAGTAATATAACGTTTCCGGTTAAAATTCTTATATCTCCTAAATACCTAAATGTATTCATCTGAAACTTGGAATGCTGTTGGAGGCTTGTCTACAGGCTTTAGTCAGTACAATCCCCACGTTTAATGACTTTGAGGTCAAGATTATGCATTTTTATCATGAATATTGCCAAAAAGCCTATATGTTCTAAATGCCTTGATGCATTAAGTTTATGAAAAGATTTGTGTAAGCCTGTTAGATTATTAATTCATAAGCTAGTATACTTATTCAAAGTCCTTTGAATTAATGCCCATGCACTGACAGCCACTTATTGCACAACGTGCAGATTTGCGATTTATCATATACCACACCTTTATAGTACATAACTGTGGAGTATGACAAACCTGTGAAATAAGTCCTTACATTTATGTACAGAAAAGAGAATAAATCTGGTTTATTAGCTCATCTGAGCTATACTCAGGATGAGCTATAGTGATCACATTTTGTCCGCCTGTCCGTCCGTCTGTACGTCTGTCCGTTAACACTTTAAAACGACAACTCCTCAAAAGCCGCTGAAGCGATCTGTATTTTTGTTTGGTTACTATGACAACTGACACGTCCCATAGACTTATAATGGGAAAAAGGTTAAATTGCATTTTCTACATAACACATGATGTGATATGACGCAAATTAGGTAGTTATAATTATTAGATGATTGTCTACCCAAATTTATGTGTTTTGTGACAGGTCGCCATGTTATTGGTTTGGCAAAATTTTAAAGTAGGAAATTTGTAAAACACCAACAAGAAGAGACTACCCTGTTAAGAATTAGCAGGGAAAGAAGACCAGTTTGCACACCAGCAGCGAGAGAAGGCCCTGTGGCACACTAGCAGGGAAAGAAGACCCTGTTGCGCACCAACAGGATAAGAAGTACTAGTTTAGCTTTTCTCTTGTTTGGCATTGTAAAGAGATATAGAACGTGTTGCATAAGTGGGATGGCAACATACAATTGAAATACCCCTTCTCCCATCATTTCTTTACTTATTCAATTCAGATGAGAGCTTGGCAAGTCCCTGCACTCTGGTGAAGATAAATTGATTATAAAAAGAATGACCCTTGAGAGCAATGAATACAAAACACTCAGTCAAAATAACTGAAGTGTCCAAAACTTACAATTTATTATTGAAATAGCAAGAGTTTTAAGTTACAATCAAAATTTTACTCTGCGAGGGTTATCTTTCCCTGTCCATGTGCTGTATACATATATATAACCGTGGTATTGTTAAACAACTTCTCTTCAGAAACCACTTGGACAAATTCAAGTTTATTCAAATAGTCACGCTCCATGGACTGTCATACAAATGTATGGTCAACAAATAATAATAAGAAAGCGTATTCTTCTTCTTCAAATCAAAGAACTGCTCAAATGATGATTATGTCATTAGTTGCAGTGACAGGATTGGAAAAATGCTGCATAACATCGGCATATCTGCAGTGGCTATTTCACTCAGGTGAGCGAGCTGTGGCCCATAGACCTTTTGTCTAAGTGTAGCTCTAAAGTGTGGCAGTGGCAATATGTTGCAACAATTGCATCACTGTGTTTCATTTCAATAAGCGAAAATCAACATGGTGTCTTCATGCGCCCTAATATACGTTACCACATCTTTTCAAGAGACAAGCAAAATGTTTTATCTTTCAGATCGTAATTTCATTTATCACCTCTTCAGAACGTGTATAGACGCATTTTCCCTAGCAAACCCTGGCATACGGCCAGCTTTGTGTTTGTTCAAGTCACCGGAATTAATCTGTTCGTGGAGATATTTAAGTTTGATCAGGACATCGACCTCCTGTATCGAATCATGAACCAATGTTTACTTCCGTGTATCCGTAAAATAAAATGTATCATTTATCTCGCACATTTGCAACATCTTCCTTTATGGTTCCTGTATTCTTATCATATAACCCCGCAATATGAAAAAAAAAAAAAAAAAAAAAAAAAAACGTACCTTCTGACATGTGCGCCGAACGAAGACTCAAATCAACCTTCACATCCGCGCAGTCGTAACAGTCTTCGTTGTCCACATGAAGAAACGTTGTAGCCTAAGCTATCCGAAATTCGCCCACTGAAGATTCTGATCAGACTGCTGCGCGAATGTGCAGGCCGATCCGAATCTTCCTTTGGCGCAGATGTCTGAAGATACGATTTCTTTCGTTTCGGTCCAAAATGAATACATTTCATCCGTATGCATTCAATAAAGTTTGTTTCCTTATTTCCTATTTAAACCATTGATTGCAAACTTGTATTTTACTTGCTGATTTAATCTTAGATTATATTTTGTGAAAGTACACTTCATTTCATGGGGGTCTCGCTGATAATAATGATTAGTTTTGTTTAGACCAAATTCGAGAATGTTAACAGACAAAGAAGCAGAAAGACATTGTATAATTCCAGGCAATACGTGTTTTGCGAGACATGCGAATGCGTTTCTCTAAATCAGCCTCGCAATTATATAATTATGTAGACATTACGAAAACACGCCTATTCAAATATTTAGAAAATTGAATACCACAATCTATGTTTTGAGCAGAAATATGAAAAGTAATGTATACCCCTGTAAACCCCAGTTTTACTGTATAAAAGTGGGGTTAAGGGGATCAAAATTATATAGGTATGTTTTCGTGATGGTTCTGTTATAGGCTCGACGAATCTCCTGTTGTTTGCTCTGACTGTGCTGATAGGTTACTGCATGCACCTGAATATTAGGTTTTGACAGGACCTATCTAATTCGTTAAATGTAAGTTAGATGACGACACAAGGTTTTAGTTCTCCTACACACCGTTCCGAGGCGGTTCCTCTGTTGCAGTTCTTTTTTTGGTTTGTACGTCTGTTGTTTCATAGGTGGTGATTGTTTTGTCATTATTTGTTCCTCATTTCTCCTTCTGTTGGTGCTTCGGGAAGGCTGTGCTTCAGAATTATGGCATTTTATTGGTACCTTTACTTATATGTTCATATGAACTGAAATACCGAACAATCATTTCGCATTTTGTACAATATTTGAACCTAGTGTGAATATTTTTGTTACCAGTAAAATTGATGTAAATCCCGCCCAGTAAGCAGTCTTTATAAATCCTCAGTGGGCCTTTATCGGCCCGTCTTGGTAGCTGAAGGGCCGACAACGGCCCGCTATAGATTTATAAAGAATGCTAGCTTGGCGGTAAGTTTTGCTGCTGACTGTTCTGAGGGGATGATTTTTTTTTGTTCTTCTTTACAGATAAAGTGCAGCATCGATTAGCCACAAGGCCATTAAAAAGAACAAAAACCATGGTTTTTGTTCTTTTTAATGGCCTTGTGGCTAATCGATGCTGCACTTTATCTGTACCTCGCTTAGTGCTTTCCGTACGTTTGTTCGATTTATGCTTGTTTGGTTTTGTCAGTTTCATCTTCCTCTTGGTGTCTTGGAAGGGCTGCGGTTTGTGATTGTGGCACTCTCTTACCATTTTTTGTCCTGTTGTTTGGCTTATTATTGTGTTAAGTGGATCCTGTTTAAAATTGTGATCACATTGTTGGGCGAAATGGAGCTGGTTACACATTTTTTTGTTGTTTTGTTTTGTTTTGGTAGGTGTCTTATGTATTGTCTGTCATGGTTTGTTTGCACTTCCCATTACGAAAACACGCTTATTCAAATATACTGAAAATTTTACCACCAAACAAAAATGCAAATTTTCAGAAAAAAAAAAATCTGATAGTTTTCATATGTCTGCTCAAAACATAAATTGTGGGTACTCACAATCTATGTTATTTAGCAAAATAAGAAAAACAATTTTTATCCCTGTAAACCCCAGTTGTCCTATATAAAAGTGAGTTTAAGGGGGGTCAAAATTATATAGACATGTTTTCGTGATGCTATTGGTGTAATTGGCAGGCTTTGTTCTTGATTGTAGTTCTTCCTGGATATCTTCATACTATTGCTTATATTGCAATATTTCTGCCATAATTTCATGGTTTAAAATATACTATCAACGGAAATCTCTCTTACTATGAACTCCTCTGTCAAACTGTGTCCCTAAAATAAAACGCCTCTCATGTAAATCTACGAAAAGCCACTTATAAGATACGTTCCACTGGTTATTGCCTATGACCATTTATGGTAATATGTTTTACTCTTTCTAACAGCTGTATATAGAAATCTACATTATGAAAACACGCTTGTTCAAATATCTTAAACAAATCACCACCAAAAGTGAAAGTTTTCAGATAAAAATTCTGACATTTTTGTTTTATATTTCTACTCAAAATATAGATTGTGGGTACTCGTTAGAACCGCCTCATCGACGCGGTTCTAACGAGCACCCGCAATCTATGTTTTTGTGCAGAAATAAGAAAAACAATGTATACCCCTGTAAACTCCAGTTTTACTACATACAGTTGGGGTTTAAGGGGGTCAATATATAGGCATGTTTTCGTGATGGAAAAAGTTTCGAATAATTGTTTACTCACAGAGCGCCATGCGAATACTTTGATCAGACTGCGCGTATGCACAGGCTGATCTGAGTTTTTGCTTGGCACATGTGCAATTTCGAGAACGTGATGTGCCAAACTTATCCAATTATCTATTCGGTCATCGGTATTACAAATTTACATGTCTTGTTAACCCAAACTTGAGTTTAATTTTCTCCTCTAAAATGAAATACTAGGCAAAATGAAACCAAAATAAAAATCATAGCAAATATTCGGAACAGCCTGCCCATTCATTTGATCACGGCTTCTTTTGATCTAATGTAAACAAACAACTGACAATCGGCAAACCATAACGAAAACATGCCTATATAATTTTGACCCCCTTAAACCCCACTTTTATATAGTAAAAACTGGGGTTTACAGGGGTGTACATTATATTTCTTATTTCTGCTCAAAACATGGATTGTGGGTACTCTTTAGAACCGCCTCACCGAGGCGGTTCTAACGAGTACCCACAATCTATGTTTTGAGCAGATATATGAAAAATATCAAAAAATAAAATTATCTGAAAATTTTCATTTATTAGTGGTCAAATTTTCAATATATTTGAATAGGCATGTTTTCGTAATGATTTCAGGTTCACAAAGAAACATTTCGGATTAAAAACACTGTTGTTCAGAAATTACGGTTCATCATTTGCAGGCAAGACAGCTCACTGCAGATAATCTCACGTATAGGCGCACAGTTTTCTTTTTCAAGATTTTCTTTACTCCTTACCAAATATTTGCGAGGAGTCGAGAACATGAGGCACTGACTGGAATGCGTCAATGCAAAGGCTGATCTGAGCCTTCAATGACAGTATAAGGCATAGCAGACCGTTTACATTGTGTTTTCGTGATTTAGTTTCTTTGCCGTAAGTAGAATAATTTTGTCATTAAAGAGATAAACTACTTATTGTATAGCTAGCATTGAAGTAGATCTATATAGATTTTTCAGTTGATTATTTTCACAGTGTGATTATATACTTCCAGTAAGTAGACTAAGTAAATTTTAGTGTCGGAGCTCTATTTTGAGACTGCTGACTCATAAAAAGAGACACAATTGCGACTGGATGTTATGTTGCCATTATAGGGATGAAACTTGGTTTTTCATGCATTAACATTCGCCAGGTCCCGTGGGAGGCCGCGGTTTTCAACACCTCCCAAGGGACCTGGCGAATGTTAATGCATTGAAAAACCACGTTCGATCGCTATTATTGCATACAAACTGAAAACATTTGCTACATTTCGCGTTATTTCTTGCACTATTTTGTTTCACCTTTTCACCGATGTCTCACGAACGCAATTTCCACGGATTGTGCTCGTTCTAGGGCCGGGCAGTACACATCTCGTGACGGCAGAAAATCTGTGACTTCGATACGATCATACTGAAAGTTGCGTAGCCGTGCATTAACAGCGCGTGAATTGCCTTGTTAATACACGGCTTTTCGCCGGTTAATGCACGGCTGTTAATAACGTGCGACAGTGCTTTTTATGCAAGGAAACAAGGGGGTACAGTCGAACCTCAGTGGCTTAAACATTCTTGGGACCATGGAAATTTGTTCTAGATAGGGGTTGTTCAAGCCAAAGAGGAATAATCATAACGCCATGTCAGGAAGCAAATGGTGATAATTTAGGGAAATCTTTTCTTAGATCTTCTACACAATAATTGTATGTTGAGTGTATTAATTAGAATCGCCTCGATGAGGCGATTCTAATGAGTACACACAACATACAATGTCATGATGAAATAAGAAACTTTTCCTAAATATTTGTTTTCAATCGGAACAAAATCAAAAACGAGTTCGAATTAGCCATGGTAAACGAGCCATCGGTGTTCGAGCTATTGAGGGTCTACTGTATATACAAAATGTAATAATCAACAGACTTAGTCTTTACATCATATTAAGAAAAAAAAACAGAATCTGTTACACAGCTGCCTGGATAATTCGATAAAACTCCTTTTCCCCATATATCACACTAATTCCTGATAGGTTTTCTTATATCAGTCAAATACTAGCGATTATTCTCTATATAAAGCTACATGTAATTAACTGTATACTACATTAATTTAAAGGTCAGTGTGTTGAGTTTAAAGTACAATTTTAAACATACGTACTCCAGCACACTATATTTGATACGATTATTTCTTTTTTACCTACACCAAATCAAATAAGATAGTAAGATTTGCTATAATTGGATAGATTACAAGTCGAAACCGCAAAGACAGAATTTCAAGAATTTGGGAATCTTGACAAGTAACGTATCTATAGGTAATTAATTTGCAAGATCTAAAAGAATCTTGTACGTGTATCACAATCACTGGGCAAAACACCACATATCAAATTATATTTCACATGTACACGCCTTGATTTCTTTTGTATTGTGCGCCGTTGTGAATGAAAGTCCAGGCACGCTTTATCTGATCATTTGTGTCAGCTGCCCTGGTTATTTTGTTTCGATGTTTTGATGATTAAATAAAAATGAGGGTTCAATCATTCATTTCCAAATTATAACAGTACCTGCTTTCTCATAAAATCAAGAACACCAATTGATTTTGTGACACCATTCAAGGTTTTTTCCAAACCATTGTAGTACACGGTTATAAATACGCTATTATTGTCTCGGCGTTGACCAGTTTGACGACCTGAGCTTTCAATCACAACAGACCCAGGTATGATACAGATAAGTTCACATGCATTATTTATTTGACATGTAAGCTTTCAAAATAACTTCGAAGATAGCGACTAGTATTTTTGTAATCCAATGTCATCACGAAAACATGCGTATATAATTTTGACCCCCTTAAACCCGACTTTTAAATAGTAAAACTGGTATTAACTGGGGTATACATTATTTGCAGAGGCGGTTCTAACGAGTACCCACAATCTATGTTTTGAGCAAAAATATGAAAAATATCATTTTGTTAGCTGAAATTTTTCAGCTTTTGGAGGTAAAATGTTCTATATATTTGAAAAGGCGTGTTTTGGTAATGAATTTAAATTATTCTTGTGATTGTGTTATATTGGTTTTGCTCTTTACTTAACTGTGCATACACGTACCTTTTATTATCATTTTAAGTACGTTTACTTGCAGATGTGGTTGCAAGGAAGTTAAAAATTTTCCCATCAATTTTATATATGTTCTAAGAGAAATGACCCGTCAGAGCAATGAACATACGCTCACTACCGTTGAAGAGTCAAGTTTTCTGGGCCTGACTAAATAATGGGAAAATAAACAATACGACCGCCGCGCCATAGGACAATAAGTGTCTTCCTGGACATACTGTATCAAGACAGACCCAGATCAGCCAGGAAAGCGACACATTCTGATAAAGTGGTTTGCTATATATAGATTGAACTACTGTATAGAATGACTATGTAATGATTAAGAGGAACAGTTAAACTTTCAAGGGGGTTACTCTTTCAGTTGTTTGCCCCCCTTTTGAAAAGTCGAATGATCTTAAAAGGAAAAAATTGCTCCTCCTTTTTCAGAAGGGGCTTCCTGTGCATAACAGCTACTAGGAAGTCACAACATTTGTCGCACTTGTAACAAATGACGGACAATCTAATAGGCCCCGAGGTTGTAAAACGTTTTCACGCTCAACTCAGCTGAACATAAAATTCTCTGCTGATTAAATATGAAAATGCCAGAAGTTGGCGTTTCCGTATTTATTAGAAGAGAAATGTTCGTGCTTAGCTAGCGAGAAAAATTGCACACACAGCGCAGATTCAGATTAGTTAGCTGAAGAAATCAACTGATTTAAATCTACACTGTTTGTAGAAGCAGGGAATATCCGGGTTCAGCAGGACTAGAATAAATTAATACCCGAAGGTATCATCAGATTCGCTTTACAAATATTAAGATGATCATATTATTGACAGGTTATTCCTACCACGTTTCAGCCTTCCTTATGGTCGAATCATGACAGTTCATTCGTGTAAGCTTCTGTCTGATTCATGATAATCGAGGTAACTGATTTATGCTTGAAACACTTATATATGTACGTAACATCCCAGAAAAGGCCACAGTTACGGAAAATAGCCTTTTATAACACTGGACAAGGACCGTATTACATGAAACATCAATACATAATATAAGACTCAAGGAGAGAAAACGTACCTTCTGATATGTGTGCCCACTGAAGACACAAATCAACCTGTTGATTTGTGTCTTCAGTGAGCACACATGTCAAGCGGACATGATGGGACTTTGCATCCTTTGCTATCCAAAACGCATCCAGTGAAAATTCTGAACAGACTGCGTTAATGTGCAGGCTGACCTGAATCACTGCTCGGCGCGCGTGCCCAAAGCTATGTTTTCTGATGTTGCAGCTTATACCTTGTCCTTGTGAACAGGACAAACAGACAAAGAAAGAAAGAAAGAAACAAACAAACAAACCAAACCAAAACAAAAAGAAACAAAACAAAACAAAAAACAAAAAAAAAAAAAAAAAAAAAAAAAAAAAAAACAGAGAAACGATGAGAATCTGCAACGGAAGTACTGCCTTGACGCAGGGTACAATAAAACGGTTGGGCCTGAGGGGCGGCCTTCAACCTGGTCTAACTGATATCAATTCGCACCCTTAATAGGCTCAGATAGTTCCAGCAACATACATTCTTTCGGTCCACGAAGATGCTTCCCAGTTCAACACAGAAAAGCTTATATATTCACTTCTCAAGATTATGATGAAAACAGGATGCTCTTTCCTCTTGTCCACAATTAGGTATCGCAAAGTTTGCCTTCAGACTATTAAATTAAGTAGTTAAGAGAAATGGATATCTTTTGATGTCTTTCCGCCATAAACTACTAGGGAAACAATTTGTATGACACCCTGTTATGTTTTCCTGATCACCAGTCTCCTTACAGAACACCGATCTTGGTATAACCAAGTTTTCGCCACATAGCACTAGATAAGCCAGGGTATCAGGAAAATAGTCTTTTTATTCCTCCAAGAAAACATATATTGTGGCTACTCATTAGAAGCGCATCAGCGAGGCGCTTCTACTGAGTACGCATCATATGTTTTCGTGAAGAAATAAAGAAACTATCAACAATTCACGATTAAAAAAATGCCTTGTCTGTCTGGGTATTCTGGAACTAGAAACCTTAAGGCGAATGGATAGAGTTCCATTCCTCGGTCAAAATTATTTTGCATCCCTTCTGTAAATTGATATATTATAAAAGAAAATATTCTCTTCCTTGGGAGTAAATTCTTTCCTTTTCAGAAGGGACATGATGTAAAGGACTCTAAGCAGGAAGTGCAAATGTGTTTCCCATTACGAAAACACGCCTATTCAAATATACTGAAAATTTTACCACCCAAAAATGAAAATTTCCAGATAAAAAAATCTGATATTTTTCATATTTCTGCTCAAAACATAGATTGTGGGTACTCGTTAGAACAGCCTCGTCGAGGCGGTTCTAACGAGTACCCACAATCTATGTTTTGAGCAGAAATAAGAAAAATAATAATGTATACCCCTGTAAACCCCAATTTTACTATACAAAAGTGGGGTTTGAGGGGTCAAAATTGCATAGGCATGTTTTCGTGATGATACGAAACCAATGACTCTACTATCAACTCTGATGCTCATGGTGTTCATGGACAGACTAGTTTATCTGCGCTGGTGTCTATTCTTGAGGGAGAGAACTAATACATCTGAATTCTTCCTTTTGATCGCATGCCAATATTGAGCCGTAATTTAGAATCAGCATTTTGATAAAAGCCACAATAACACATTGTACAATGGCATAACATAAACCTAACGTACTGAATTAGTTATACAAATAGGATTAGGCCTAACTGGAAACAACTCTCAAAATGACTTTTAATCTACATGAACTATCTTTCCTAAAATCATGATTCCGCAAACAAGGCCAGTTCAACTACTGTGATACTTGATGCGTAGACAGGAACAATATTTTGCATATTGTACCGTTGATCGTAAGCATGTGTTTAGAAAATTTGGAAAGTATTATTAATCGATCAAATAGGGCAATGCCGATGGTATGCGAAAAATATAATCTTTTTTATCCTTTTTTTCATCGACATTGTTACAACAAGTGATATATCCATGTTATTTTTAATGATTAATCAAGTCATAGTTTACTCAATAAATATCTGTAGTAGATAATAGCCTGTACTCCATATTTGCGTATCTTGAAACAAAGCCATCAATTATTACCCGGAAAGTACCACAAGTAGTATAACATAGTGTCTGCCTATACTACTACCACACTTGAATTTTGCATATGGAATGGTCGAATATCGACTAGAATGAAACCTTTGTATAACAATTTGTTGCTGAAAGCGAATTGTGAAAAACGCGCATTTTATATAGGAAGCTGTTTGCCGTGAATATCATAATAGAGACAAAAACATTTTGTAACATGTATAATTAAATCAGCTAAGTATACAGTAAGTGTCCAAACCACTAAAAAGGTACCGAAGTGTTGTTTAATGGGAGGTGATTGCATTTTATTATGTCCCCGCAATTCGAAGAATGGTGCATGCGCATCAAGTTTTACCTCTGTCCGTCTGTGCATTCGGCTCATAACTCCTAGATCGTAAGGCATATTCATACGTATGGAAAGGAGAATTCATGAAATTTCACAGACGTCATTTGTGCGACAGTTGCTTCTAAATACAGTTTTGAAAAAATCTTCATTTATTACAGCATTTACATAATTTTCAGCGCCGTGAAAACGTTTCCAAAGTTGCACGGAAATTAAAAAATCAGTAAGGGGAAATACGGACATGACACTGCATGCGAATGGTTTTTAAAACGATCTTCTAATAGCCGCCGGAAATAGGTTTTCGTATTTGAAAGCGATGTCTGCTATACTGGATTAATAATCGCGTCACTTTCAGCGCGAATGTGTTCTTTGGACATTTTTGCACTCATATGTAAAGAAAATGTTGGATTTTGTCAACGAAGGAGAAAACGAAATACAATAGTTCATGTATTTGTTAAGGATACACAAGATTATTTGTGCCTAGCTTTAGTACGTAAGCTATTAGTAGGAAGATAATTCCTAAGGTTCTTCTAGAAAACACGTGTATGTAAATACTCGTTTATGATCTTGCTTATCATCGTTCTACTGTTCGTTCTCTTTTACTCTCATCCATCATTTGTACTTGAGTCCTCTTTATTTCACCGTCATGTTTAGAAGTAAGTTTAGTTTATGTTTTCCGAGTTTATCCATTGATGAGTTGGGAAACCCCTGCACGGACCGACAAATTATGTGTAACGGAATTGTACGAAGTTTAAAAGCGAGGGTTGGGCGTAAATAAATTTCCATTTAAACTATTCTCCCAAACGTAACCAAACAATTTAAATGATGGTCTCTCCAAGAGGGTATATATGTAGCAGTCCTTTTCATTTTATTCGTCCTGATTTAGTCTTGCAGTATTGTTTTATGTTGCCATTTCATGCGGTTAAGTACTTACACGAGTGATTTGAATGTGAGTATTCCGTAATAGTAACCTTTCATAGGTGTCTTCACCCCCGGTAGTTTATTCTACTGACCGTTCTAAGGCGTTGGTCCTGGTATTGTTCTTACTCTTTGTACTGTTTTTTTTCTCTGTGTTTTGTTATGCTAGCATTGTGGTCACCGTCTTCAATAGCTGCCACTTTGCTTTCTGTTTTACTAGTTGTGTTGTGATGCTAGCAGTTTGGTCACCTTCAACAGCTGCCCAGTTTGCTTTCTGTTTTGCTAGTTGTGATTAAGTGTGGCATCGGGATCCAGGGTGAAGTGTTTAGCTAGCGTTAAAAGTGCTTTAATCCCTCCCCCCCCCCTCCCCTTCCCCGATGGTTTACTCTACTGCCCGTTTTAAGGCGGTGGTCCCGGTGTTAATCTTACTCTTTGTTGCTTTGTTGTTTATTCTACGAGGCGATTTGTTTTATGTCTTACCTTGTGCCATTTTGTTCGTAGTGCTTTTCTTACGTTTGTTCGATTTGTGCTTGTTTGGATTTGTCGGTTTCCTCTTTCTCTTAGTGTCTGGGAAGGGCTGCGGTTTGTGATTGTGCACTCCCTGGACTTTTCACTTACCTTTTTTTCATATCAAATGTTCGTCTAGACTATTTAAATATATATTTGTTATAGATGAGGGCAAATACGGTGCATAATAATACTTGTACTCTCAAACATTCAAGCTTTGTTCATTACGAAAACATGCCTATTCAAATATACTGAACATTTTACCACAAAAAAAAAAAAAAAAAAAAAAAAAAAAAATGAAAAATTTCAGATAAAAAAATCAGATATTTTTCATCTTTCTGCTCAAAACATAGATTATGGGTACCCGTTAGACATGCCTCGACAAGGCGGTTCTAACGTATACCCACAATCTATGTTTTGAGCAGAATAAGAATATTTATAACCTGCATACCCCAGGTTTACTTATAAAAGTGAGGTAGTTTAAGGAGTCAAAATTATATAGGCATGTTTTCATGATGCTTTGTACCGCTGATGCATTAGGTATACGAGGAAAGAATAGTATAACCTCAATAGCTCGAACCCAGATGGCTCGTTTACCGTGGATGATTCGAACTTGTTTTTGAGTCCCTACGAAATTCTTCCGATAGCTCAAGAAAACAAATATTTAAGGAAATTTTCTTATTTTATCGTCGAATTGTATGTTGTGTGTACTCATTGGAATCGCCTCATCGAGGCGATTCTGATGAGTACACATGAGGCGATTCTAATGAGTACGCTCTACAATCATAACTGTGCAGAAAATCGATAAGATTTCCCTAAATTATCGCTATTTGCTTCCTGAACTGGTGCCATGATTAACCCTCAGTGGCTCGAACTACCCATGTCTGGAACGAATTTCCATAGTCCCAAAGATGTTCGCGCCATTGAAGTTCGACTGTAGTTAGAAATAAGTTGTCGAAAGAAGGATCATCATAATAAAAACGCATCAAATATACACAAGAAGCAGATTCTGTTATATAGAAGACAATCTGTCATATTACATACGCACTGTAAAATCATGACATTTTGGCCGATTACTGCAAAACTAGGTCAGCATATATTCATTCTTCCAATCATTACATTATTTCTTTTCCACCAGAGTTATGTGTAGTTAGGCTGTCAATGGAAAGCATGTCACAAATCTGTACAACAATACACCTCATTTGTATTTCCCCACGTTTAAATCTTAAAGGACCGTAATCTTTCCAGCCATACATACGGAGGTCAAATGCACTTAGACGGTATCAAAACAGCCAAAACACAGAGGATGGAAGTCTTGAAACGGACGTAGTGTTTCCTTCCATCACTCAACACTTTATACAAATGTTACATTTGAAGTTCGAACGTTAACTAAAAATTGTAAAGATTATTTACAAGCATGAAAAAGAATGTAAAACATTTCTACAACGTATTTTGGGAATAGATGAGACTTGGTTAGCCATGAACACTAGTCAAAGACTCAATATTCTAAATGGCATACTCTGTTCTGGGCGACACCTGCAAACGCAGCTGTCAATTTTCACATATAATAGCGGTTTAAACCACAATAGATTTGTTTCCGTTGGTGAAATATAAGTGTAGATACGCAGACAATGCCAGAATTACGGAACACACTCGTCCCGAGGCACCAAAGGAACAAAAGGGTAAGAGAAAACCACCTACCCACAAACAAAGAACTGCAACACATACACCACCTTGGAATGATCTGCAGAAAAAGTAATGGAGGATTAAATCAGTTTTACTCGAGCCATTCTGATGCAGCTTCAAATGACAAATAAATGTTCGATACGCATAGCGGTCCACTAACTTTTCAATGATACTTCACAGTGAAACGCACATAACACCAAATACTTTGGTGAAAGAAAGCTAAAAGCTCAATGGCAATCTGGTGCCAGAAAACACGTTCTGTCTACAAAACTTACAGGGTAAAATGCCATTAAGTCTGCTATCTGATCGTACAAATAACTTATTTATCAAGTAAACATCTAATGTTTGCCGGCCTGCGCTTTGAATAAAAGTGGCGTCTATCTTCATGCCAATGGTTTCGAGGATTTTAAATTGCACACTTGTAATCAGATACACGAGAAGCTTGCATCACACTGAGCTATGTGCAGTCTGTTTTGACATGACACAACTCTTAGCGCCATGTATTAGAAAAAACGCCTAATGTATTTACTTATTCTGAAACGAATACGTATAATACGTATATGGCAGGAAAAACATAATTGTGTCGTTTTATCCAAGCAAAAATCTACACAGTACTGTCATTTTGAAATAGTAAACAAACACATACATCTACATCAGTTTTATGTCTTAAACATAGATATGAACTTGCAAGACGTACGTAGATCGCTTGCTAACGCGCGCGCGCGCGCGTGTTTGTGTGTGTGTGTGTGTGTGTGTGTGTGTGTGTGTGTGTGTGTGTGTGTTCCTATACATATGGACGGATATTTGTTTTTACATATATGGCATTTTTATATACATCATGGCTACTTTACATATACATAAGAAATCATCTGTATGACTTATAAGCCACGGACCTAGCCAAGGCTCATTTATTAATTTATGTCCCAGAATGGACATCTTCATCCCATTGTTCATCTAACCTCAAATATGAACAACTGAGCTAACGACACTACTTAGAAACTTTTTGCTAGACGTTTTATTCTAAATGCAAGAAATTATTTGTGGTGGCATGTACCATCAGGAATCATTTGTCTTTTCTGTTTGATTTGATACAAACTAGTTACCATAAAATTGATTGTACGACCAAATATATAACTGAATGTACGACCAAATACTGGTTTGACCCACATGTACTTGGCACGTTGTTTTGTCGAAAATATAAAAGTGTGTGAAATACATTCAATGATCACAATAACCCAAAAATCAGCAATTTTAAATTTTTTCCCAGTTTAAAGACAAAGACTTCCTGATTTTAGACATTTTCCCAGCTTTGTCAGAAAGGGGGATGTGTGTGGTCGGGGGGTAGGGGGGATGGGGAGTAGATTTCTAGAACTGCTGATATTTGCTAGCTATTGAGGCTCCTTGTCCCTAAGATTGGACAAATTTCTAGAAAAGCTGATTTTGGGGTAATTTTGATCATTTGATAGATTTCACACACTTTTGATAAAACAACGTGCCAAATATCTATGGTCTGGCCTACTTATAGTAAATTGAGATAGTGAAATCTTTCTAACATTGTATAAAACAACATTGTTTTTTCTCCACCCATGTTTCGTTTTTAATATTTCTTAAGAACAGTGAGATTTTTTTTCTTTACCATTGAAATCAGATGACAACCAACAACTAAATGGCCTACCCTATTCTTTCTTTCGCGTAATTTGAAGCCATTTTTAGTATGGGAAATTTGATCTAGTGTGTAAAAAATTGCAGATAAATCAACTGTTTAATCAATTGTTATATGAGATATGAAGTACGAGGGGTGTTCGAAAAGTATCCGGAAAAGTTTAATAACTTATGTATTAATATGGTTATTAGAATAAAAATTCTAAGATATATATATTGTACATAATCCGAAAGAAAAAATGATACAAATTGCACTGATGCAAAATTCACGTCCACAATGGCAACGTTTGGTAAGTTTGAATGGGCCGATTCGGCAAATCGAGAAACACGTCATATGATTACGTGTTTTTAAATAGCATATAAAGACATATTCCCAACGTCATAAAAATGCCCTAAAAATACGTACCGCTTCAGCGCCCTTTTGTCAAGGCCTACGTAACGTCATGGGCTGAAATCTGACGTCATTTCCGTACACAATGGAAATATTGAACATTCATTTTGCAAAAGCCGTAAATATGACACTAGAACAGCGTTATTCCATAAAGTTTTGGACATCAATGAGAAAAAAACAAAATTAAAGATTCTTTCCATGATCATGGATACTTACAGCAGAAGTTTAATGAAAACAAAAAAAAAAAAAAAAAAAAAAAAAAAAAAACAAAAAAAAAAAAAAAAAAAAAAAAAATAGCAAGCATCTATGAGTGGTTCAACGTCTTCAAGAACGATCTTTCGCAAGATTATGCCAACCGCCCAAGTTCTGGACGTCTGTGTACGACGTCAGAAAAAGCAGACGAAATTTGAGATACGTTGAAAAGTGATAGAAGGCTTACAATACGAGACATGGGTGTTACAGGTTTGGCTTAGCATGTCGACAGTCCATTCAATAGTTACTAGGGAGCGTGCATGCCTAAGTTTTGCGCTCGCTGGATTCCTCGAGTTCTAACACTTGAACAGAAACATCAGAGGGTAGAAGACGCGAAAGCATTTTTTAGGCAGTATCGTAACCATGGCCACCGTTTCATGAACTCAGTAAACACTGCAGTTGAAACAAGATTAGCGAGTATGACCCGGGGAAAAAATGCATGCATTTGGAAACATCCAGAGTCGCCATCATCAGTAAAGGCCTTGGTGAACCGCTTAACAAGGAAGCTAATATTTATCATCTTTGATACGAGAGTCATGGTTCTGTGTCATGCCGTACCGTAGGGCAGACAGTCACAGCAAATTATAATTCTGAAGTAAGTGAAATTGAATGTTGATATGTATAAATGTATTTGATAGTTGTTCTAAACATTTGATGCCATGATAACAGCATTTGATACGATAATTTTATCACAATTCAAGTTACCAAGTGTTATCTGGTAGGAGCGGTGAAGAAGAAAAGACAGGAACTTGATGGCAAATTCCTATTGCATCATGACAATGCACCGTCCCACGCTTCTGTGGTCACCAAAACAACCTGAGAGAGTGAGGAATTGACACCGTGAAGCATCCTGCATGTTGCCCGTATGTAGCACCGTGCGATTTCTGGCTCTTTCCGACCATGGAATCAGAGCTGCGCGGAGTATTTTTGATGACATTGATGCCTTGCCCACCGTTGTCCGGGAAACAATCCGTAAAATTAGTACTCTTTTTTAGTTTTGTTGATTTGACCTAGACATCTATGCGTACAATTACGAATAATTTGGAATGACTAAAAGATTTTCGAAAGTGACTGCAGTTTCAGATATCAGCCACTTCAAGCATATGCCGTCGTTTGAATTACAAAGGAAATTAATGCTCGAGTTTACAAACGAAAACATTTTCTTCCGTCTCCGTAACTAGCAAAAGGAGTCCTACAAACACATGAATGAACTTTGTTTTCGAGTATTTCTAAACTTCGAAATAAATATTCGTACAGTCGACTCTCGTTATCTCGGCTTCGCCTATCTCGAATAAACGCCTATCTCAAAGTGAAAAATCTGGTCCGTATTTAAACTTGAAAATGTAACAACAGCTAACAAAATATTATGGATAAAAGGAGAAATTGCTTCTTCTCTTTTCCACAATATGTTTGTTATAGCTCTAACTTAAGGAGTCAAATTACATATTCATTTGTGCAATGCGGTTGTTCGATTTATTCTTAACTCAATTCTGCAAATCTGATATGTCGAGGAACGGATATCTTGAAGTATTTCAGAGAGTCCCTAGGACTTCGAGACAGCGAGAGTCGACGGTATTTGCATTCGCATTATTTTCGAATCGGATGCTTAACGTTTTACATAGACCCAACAAAATCAACTTTGCTTGGGTCCCTTACACCAAGGGTAATTGCTTGGGTCTCTTACACCAAGTGGTATTTTAAACTGAAATGATGTGGTGAAAGTTGATTTCATTAACCAGAACTAAGGCTCTATTTGGCTCTATTTGTCGGAATATAAAATGGCTAAATCTGGCAAGAGATTCTTAGAAAATACTTTCAGCACGAAACGTTGACGCATAAAAAACGACCTTAACATGAATCAGATGTTTACGTTCCTATTGTGTAACATAATGATCTTGTTTTTTTTTTTTTTGTTTTTTTTTGTTTTTGTTTTTGTTTTTTTTTTTTGTTTGTTTTTTTTGCCCGAGAGGTATAGAACCTTAACTAATTTAATCATAACACTTTGTTCAAACAGGAATGTTTTTATGCATTCAAATGGGTAACGGACTAGTTTATAGCATTATTTAGCTGCCGACTGTATTATCAAAAAAGACAAAAACAGGCATTTGTAGACCTATATAGTATACTATCAGGGTAAGCTATTAAAAGAACACAAAACACCTTGATAAAGAGAAAATCTAATTAATACAAATACGGAATAATTTATTATTCTGCAACCAAATACTGATGGCAAACGGAATCTGGTGGCCCACACCTAGCCGTATTTTATCACTTAGTAATTA
The DNA here is from genome assembly GCA_964016985.1 of Anodontia alba. Classification (NCBI taxonomy): domain Eukaryota; kingdom Metazoa; phylum Mollusca; class Bivalvia; order Lucinida; family Lucinidae; genus Anodontia; species Anodontia alba. The sequence goes on along the minus strand of OZ024830.1, from coordinate 42,950,362 downwards.
TTACCTACTAGGTAATCAATCAGTGTGGTTTGTTCTTTGCATCGATAGAACGAGAAACATCGAAAAGATCAATTCGTCACTTTGACTAATCAAGGAACAGCTGCGACAAAGAGTTGAGCATTTTGGTTTAGTAAAACAATATAAGTTCTGGTTAATACGTCATTGGTATATGTGGATACACATATAATAAGATAATAAGACGAGAATAAGATAAGAATTTAGAATTCGTAGATTTGAATCAATATCACCGAAAGCACATTATACGTGAATGTAATTAACAAGGATGGATAATCTGACATTTTGTTGATTAGATTTTCAAATCACCACAGGCATAATCCGTGCTGAAATCCATTGATAATGATGCATTGAATGTCACATAGTTTTGGTAACGAATAAAGCCGTACTATTTCAACAGATTATGTGCATCGTTTTTAAAAGTGCATACACCATTACGATTTTCTTGGCCAAATTCAATACACGACAAATTGATGATATATTTCGTTTTCCCATGGAAACAGGATTTGCATTTCATGCAAAACAGGATTGGATAGTCCATGCAAATTGTCTCTAATAAACACATTTTGCATAAAATGATCAATGCTGTTTTCTGGGAAAAATAGAAAAAACAAGCAAATTTATGTCCCCCGCTTTATTTTTGTTTGAGCTGTTAAAAATGGGTAAGTTAACCAGAGGACCATTGGTCCTGTATCACTTACCTAAGTATTGAAGCAGGAAATCAGTGATAAAAAATACATGCATATCTTCAGACCATCCATAAAGCACCTGTAAAGTTTCAAAAGGATCGGTTTAAAACTGTGGTAGGAGTTACGGGGACAAGGTGCCTACTCCCTATACGCTTCTGTAGTATTAGAAAAAATGTCTAAGTTAAAAATGCGGAAAAAGAAATAAAAAATTATTTCAGGATTCTAAACAATCCACATGCATATCTTCAGGCCATCTTGAAAATCCATGTAAAGTTTCAAAAGGATCGGTCAAAAACTGTTGGAGGCGTTAAGGGGACAAGATACCTACTCCCTATAGCATTCTGTAATATTAGAACAAACAATTTCTGTTAAAATGCGGAAAAGTAATATAAAATTATTTCAGGATTCTGAAAAACCCAAATGCATACCTTCAGGCCATCCGAAGAAGCCATGTAAAGTTTCAAAAGGATCGGCTAAAAACTGTGGAAGGAGATAAGGGGACTCCCTTTAGACTTCTGTAATATTAGAACTCCAAAAATGTCTAAGTTCAAAATGTGTTAAGAGTGATAAATATAATTTCAGGATTCTAAAGAAACCATATACATATCTTCAGACCATTCTTAAAGCATCTGTAAAGTTTCAAAAGGCTCGGCTTAAAACTGTGGTAGGAGTTACGGGGACAAGGTACCTACTCCCTATATGCTTCTGTAGTATTAGAACTTAAAAATGTCTAAGATAAAACTGAAAACAAAGTAATAAAAAATTATTTCAGATTAAGAAAGAAAACACATGCATATCTTCAGGCCATCCTAAAAGCTCATGTAAAGTTTCAAAAGGATCGAACAAACACTATGGGAGGAGTTAAGGGGATAAGGTACCTACTCCCTATACACTTCTGTAATATTAGAACTCAAAAAATGTCTAAGTTAAAAATGCGGTTAAAGTAATAAAATATTATTTCAGGATTCTGAAACATCCACGTGCATATTTTCAGGCCATCCTAAAAGCCCGTGTTAAGTTTCAAAAGCATCGGACAAAAACTGTGGGAGGAGTTAAGGGGACAAGGTACCTACTAAAAATTCGGAACCACGCACCACGCGCCACGCACCACGCACCACGGAAAGCCGAAAACAGTGTCCCTCCGATTTTCTTCGAAAAGGCGGGGGACAAAAATTATTATAAAGAAAATGCTTAAAATCCGTCGAGATGCTTCAGGCATTGGTTGCAGTGTGACCATCTGAGAGACTGTCGAAGTAATAAGTGACACAATAGAACACAAACAGCGTCCTCAGTTTATCGCTAATTTACATGGACATTGGCAGAGACAAAACGTGGGGAGTCCACCAGTAATTTGAACATTTCTAGAAGAGCTGATTGTATCTGCAAGCGACTGTACGTCCATACCACATCAATCTGTTGCCACAGAATCGACAATTAAATAGTCTGCTACTTAAAGAACCGGATAAAATTTAGGTGTGTCGACAACAGACTAGCTTGTCTGAGTCGCACCTTACCAATCAACTTGTATTTTGTTTGCAGAAATATATATAATGGCAAAGTCACCATATATAGGCTCATAAAATCTTTTACCAAGTCCATAACCTTGACCCCAATGGTCAGTAAGCATGTCAAAAATTGATATAAAATGTGGGCATCAACTTCTTACATCAGACAGTATGAACATATGAACTACATCGATAAATGTCTAAAAAATAGAAAGACAAAAGTCCAGGGTGTGCCACAATCACAAGCCGCAGCCCTTCCCAGACACCAAGAGGAAAAGGAAACAGACAAAACCAAACAAGAGCAAATCGAAGAAACGTACGAAAAGCATTAAGACTAGCTCTCTCTTCCCCGTGCGAGGTAATCGTATTGCTAAAAGGACGTAAAAAACAAGAACAAAATAACACAAGACAAGACTTAAAACAAAGCGCCTCGTAGAATAAATCACAAAGCAACAATAGGTAAGAGTAACACCAAGACCACCGCCTTAGAACGGTCAGTAGAATAACCCCCGGGGGTTTAAAGAACTTTCACAGACGGCCAACTTCATCCTGGGTCCCAATGCTACTCTTAATACAGAAAACTAAAAAATGCGGTTCGCATAAAGGCTCCCAACTCAGTCAATGCATCAAGGCGAAAACATAAAAATCAAATTTGTCACTATGATAAACAAAAACGAGTACTCATCCCTAATTCTACTGTGTGCAAGAGTAAATGAAAACCAATAGCTGAACTACGGTGGGCCAAGCCAAAGACATGTCGTCAAGCTCCAACCCAGTGGTTAAAGATTTACGAAGAGGCCGTCATTGAGCCTGATGCCCAAACCGCCGTCGTGCAATTAAAATGAAGCATAGCCACTAACAATGATTGGTTGATAATTACGAGCATAGGCATGCAGTCTGCCGCATAATATAAATACTATAGCCAATTCTTTTATAACGGTTAATTAGTTTTCTGAATTGCTCTGAAAAGTTAGATTATTCCACAATTTTTCTAAATCTGTACACTGTCACCGTACAATTCTGGTTCCGATATATTTTGTTGCAATTCGTATGAGTGCTCTCATTTAACTGGGCATATGATTAGATAAGCAACTACTGCAAATAACTAATTATTTCAACTGTTTTTTTGATAGATATCAACAAGTTTTGAAAGTGTTAATTTTCTATGTTAAGTCAATGATGTGTCACGGCCTACTACGTAGGCAGTTTACGTTTCATAATTTTTAATACACGTTTTCAAGCGTATATAGTCAGCTAGCCAATGGGGACTTGATGTAAAGATGCCATGTGAGCAAATGGAAATCACCAGCAGGTTAATGGTGGGTCCGACTAAAGACAGCAGAATTAGGTATCAACATGTCAATTTAGGAATGAGATTATTTTGCCTACAAAAAGAAGGAATTCTAACCGTAAAAGATTTGATAACTAGGTATGTTGTTTGCCGCACAATATCCAAGTTAAAATCAGTGTTTGTGTACTAAGTGTTATAGTTATAATCATTTGTAACCTTTTAGGAAGACTACGTTTATCTACAAATCCTTTGCAATTTATCAAGGTTATCTCAAATCACATATAATTACAAATATCATGGAGAAACAAGGCATGCAGTCCAATGGCGATTTGAAATCAGAACGTAAACAAATCCCAAGGAAAGCCACAAATGGTCTAGCCATGGGCAAAGTTCACTCGTTGGTACCTCAGTTATAACTAAAAAACAGATAATCATATATAAGCCAAATTGCCAGAAAAATAAACAACACCCCAACAACGTAAGTTCGACCTCACCAACTTGTAATGACATCGTCTTCGAAATGACACTATCTGTTCATTGTTTGGTATTTCGTCCAAAGGATGAATGTTTGTAAGATTCATAAAATCAGACGTCTAAAAGTAGTATTTCATTTAAACTGTTTACGATAGACACATTAAAGCTGACAGAATCGTCCTTAAAAGCGATTCAAAAGAAATTATACTGACAGGTTGTAGATAGTATGTTTAATAGATGAAAGGCGTACAGTACAACTTCTGATTTTCATTTGCGGCTGAAAGTACGCTTCTTATTGGGAATTTGTACACTTTCAGGAGAAGGAATTCTGATGGACTAATTTCGTCCCCGTCAGTAATTGTGTCTGCTCTAATCTGAAACGAATGTATTATTTGCTTCTGAGGCGGCTCCCTTCCAATAGGGGATTGGTGCACAGGAAAGCAATCAGGAAGTCACAAAATAATGGTAGACAATACATGGTATGTAGAATTAAATATCGGGCAGCTAATATGAATATACAGTCACCTAACTTTATGCAATAATACAACTATGAGAATTTGTTGTCTTGCTTTAAACCGCCCGATGATTTTCTCTACTGACCGTTCTAAGGCGGTGGTCCCGGTGTTAATCTTACTATTTGTTGCTTTGTGATTTATTCTACGAGGCGATTTGTTGTATTTCTTACCTTGTGTCATTTTGTTCTGACTTGTGGTTTTCAGTCCTTTTAGCATTGCGATTACCTCGCTTGGAGACGAGACAGCAAATCTTAGTGTTTTTCGTACGTTGTTCGATTTGTGCTTGTTTGGGTTTGTCGGTTTCCTCTTCCTTTTGGTGTCTGGGAAGGGCTGCGGTTTGTACTTTTGGCACTCTCTGGACTTTTCTTTCATCTTTTTGACTTTTTTCAGATCCATATTACCATGAAACTTTATCACGGAACGCAGCCCTCTAAATACACACTATAATGATTTGGTAATATACATGTATACTGACTGCATAAAGCATAGCTTCCTCGAAAACATGAATAAATAAAGAGGAAGTAAATCAACTAGAATGCGACTGTCAACAGCCAAACGACAGGACTTAATTTCAAGTACAAACCACTCAAACTTATCGCTCCAAATATCAAAAAATCAACCATGGCACAAACGCAAATACAAAGCCTGCGAAGAACGGCACACAAGCGGGTTAGCCTGGAAAGACGTTGAGCATGATAATAATTTTTGAATATGAAAATATGACACTCGAAAACACAACAAATAACGAGGTTAAAGAGAAAAAAAAAAAAAAAAAAAAAATGTCCTAATACGTAAAATGTTGATGATTATACGAATCTACCATTTGTGTGAGGGGTAGATAGAAAAATTCTTATCAAGGATCCCTGTCTGGCATCACTTAGCTTGCCGACTGATGCCAGACTGTGATCGTGAGAGACGGATAAATATATATTCGAGGTGAGGGGTAGATAGAAAAAAAGCCGTCCTGAGGGTTATTGTTTGGCATCATGAGGCTTCCTGAGTGATGTCAGACTGTGATCGCGAGGGACGGATTTTTCTACCTACCCCTCATACCCGTGATAGTATAAGAATCTCTCATTGGTGTGAGGAGTGGACAGAAAACTCCGTCCTGAGGGTCACTGTCTGGCATCACGAGGTTTGCCGAGTGATGTCAAACTGATCGCAAGGGATGGATTGTTCTATCTGTCCCTCACACATATCATAAATTCTTTTTCTTGCACACCTTTCATATCTGAACATAGATGTTTGTTTTTTTGGTTTGTTTTTTTTTTTGTTTTTTTAAACGCAGTCACTTCGAATGCTGGCATCCACAAAGTGTGATGAAATTACTGCGAAGTTTATTGACGCCATTACGTTTAGTGACGTAAACCTTAACGATGGCGTATGTGACGTCCATTACAACCAGGGTATATCACAAACGTGAGAATTCTCGACTTTTATCTTGCCCTCGGTAGTATAACCTGGATAGGATAAGAATTTCTATCTCAGGGTTAAATCCAGGATTTCCTTATCTGGTGTGCAAGAAAAAACCTTGCCCATTAAATGAAATGTTGATGATATTAGAGTCAAAGGCATCAGATCGATTCCAAAAAGTTGGTTTGGATGGCAAACTAACAGGTGTAGTGCAGCAGTATGTTATGAAATAAAATTTTGTGTTCAAAGTAAACTTTATTATAATCCTTAAACGTTATAAAGTAATGTTACTATAATGCGCTGTAAATGGAGAATCAATGAGAATAGGACAGCACCATTAACATGAATTAATGTGTAAAGCCATTTATTAATAGCTCTAAGAGGACGTATGTAAGAACCATTATTGAGCATCGAGATAGAAATTCTTATCCTATCCAGGTTATCCTACCGAGGGCAAGATAAAAATCGAGAAAACTCACGTGTGTGATATACCCTGGTTGTAATGGACGTCACATACGCTATCGTTAAGATTTACGTTATTAAACGTAATGGCGTCAATAAACTTCGCAGTAATTTCACCACACTATGGTGGACGCCAGCATTCGAAGTGACTGCGTTTTAAAAAAAAAAACAAAAAAACAAAAAAAAAAAAAACATCTATGTTCAGATATGAAAGGTGTGCAAGAAAAAGAATTTATGATATGTGTGAGGGACAGATAGAACAATCCATCCCTTGCAATCAGTTTGACATCACTCGGCAAACCTCGTGATGCCAGACAGTGACCCTCAGGACGGAGTTTTCTGTCCGCTGACCAATTAAAGAACGGTTTCATTTATGCAGAATTGAGACACATGCCGGATTGTTTCATCATGTTTATATAGTAAAACGGAAGAAAAATGGGTGAAATTATTGAGGAAGTTAACGTGATGCAGGAAGAAAATATCCGTAGCTAAAGCAACCAGCCACTTTTGTTTCAATTTCGTCTTTGTATTACATTGTTCAGTCACATAAAGTTAACGTCTGCTTGCTTATCTAGTATGTCGTCTCTTGGAAATTTGCTGGTTGCTTTAAGGAATTATTTTATGAACAAATATAATTTCTCTATCAACGTAATCTCTATATTACGATAAGCAAAGGCATTCTGAAATGGTACCAGAAACATGAATTTGATGCTATAGACATCTTCTTTGAAACATTGTGAAATCCATTATAAACATAGTGTAATAATTAACACTTCAGCAATACAAATAGGATTGTTATGAAAAAAACAAACATTTACGTCTGTATGAAATGTATTAGTCTTTATTTTGTGTATTATGTTTGTAGTAAATAATTATTGATTACGCTAGCGTCCTTTTATACTTTAAGTTTATGAGACATCGAATACCTGAAACCCAGTAATTCTAGATTTACAACATAATGATATATATTCTATATCCGCCCTTTGTACATTGTGCGTAACAGCTGCATTAAGTCCATCCTTGAGATCATGTCATTGAAAGAAATTGAGCCAGCGCCCGATAAATTCTACAATAAGACCAGCGAAGATTCAGATTAGAGCGCATCCGCGCAGTCTAATCAGAGTCTTCGCTGTTTACACGTGCCTCCTACAGTCACCAGGCTATCCAAAGAGGGATAAACGATACCTTTGCCGTACTGATGAATTTGCCGTTTTGGTGAATGTACAGGTTGATTAGAGTCTGAACTAGTTACATAGGTTTTGTCGTGCGCTGACTCAATTAATATTTGGTATAGGGAAACTTATGTAAGAGATGGGCCGTAACGTCCTTTGGACATGTGCGCAAAGCGAAGATTCAGATCAGCCTCCGATTTCGCGCAGTCTGATCAGAATTTTCACTGAGCGTATTATGGATAGCTAAGTATAAAGTTTCTTCATGCGGACACCGGATACTCTCAACAGATCTACCATGGATACGCAGGCTGATCTGAGTATCGCTGGATGCTCATATCATAAGGTACGTTTTCTCATGTTGCGGCTCTGATAAGCTTGAGGAGTGAAATCGGTATTTTAAGCCATCTTGCAGTGATGAAACTTTTATGCTAGGTTAATGTATGTGACGCCTACAAAGTTTCGCTTTGGCATTCTGCTTAACTTATGTTGTTATTTCTCTCCTAAAGGGTCAGAACGCTGATTTGGACATCATGATGAAAATGCCCAAAGTCAGAGTCTATGAATACGGCCACGCCAAGAGCCACGGCAAATAGCAGAGATATCAACCTACGCCCCATAACACACGTCATACGCATTACCATCACGTGCTACGTTTCGTATATTTTTTAAACTTTAGCACTGAGCATCAGGTGACAATTAATGTGTGTGTGTTTTTTTTCTTTTTTTATTTTGACGATCAAAAATGACTTGACATTTTGTTAAAAATCTGAATGAAATGCATTTCTTTAATTCTAAGAAATTTTCAGAGAATGGCTTTCATTTATTCGGTTAAAGTTTTAGCTATGAATTTCGAAACCTCTTCAATGTACTTGATTAAAGTAGGCTCCGTCCCTTTTCAGCGGAAGGTTAATTAAAGTAAAAGTTTTCAAGAAAATATCTCTTAGACTAATAGTTTAAACACCTATGAAACGGCTACATCTGTCAAGAAATAAGGCAAATACCCAATTCAGCTTTTCATATAGTAGAAAAAGATAAATCAGGGAGCGAGGGGGCATTGGGTCAGAAGTTAAGAAAGTTCAATTATTTATTTATTATCGACAGTTTTAACAGATGTCTTAACTCTATAGCTTTACTTTTTATTGTCAATACATTTGGACGTGTGAAAAGCAGCTGCTCATTACAGTTTGCTAAGACAATAGATGTCGACATCAGACTGACGCTACAGTACCAGCAGCACAGTCAGGTGCTTCACTGTCTGTCGCATGTGTTCAAATGTGGTCAGCTCCGTTTTGTTATACACGTTTGACAGTTTGTTGGAATTCTTCTTCAATTGTAATACCATAAGGAAACAAAGTATTGGGGTTATAGTTCAAGAAATATGATTTAAACACACATGCACATGTACACGCACACACACGCACACACACACACACACACACACACACACAAAAGTAAATGAGCCGTAACGTGAGAAAAAAAAAGCTTCCGAAATAACATTATGAAAACACGCCTATTCAAATATATTTAAAATTTCACCACCAAAAACTGAAAGTTTTCAGATAAAAAATTCCGGTATATTTCATATTTCTGCTCAAAACATGGATCATGGGTACTCGTTAGAACCGCCTCGCCGAGGCGGTTCTAACGCGTACCCACAATCTATGTTTTAAGCAGAAATAAGAAAAATCATGTATACCCCTGTAAACCCAAGTTTTACTGTATAAAAATGGGGTTTAAGGGGGGCCAGAATTAAATAGGTATGTTTTCGTGATGAGAGCCCAACGTGGACTGAAATCGAGTCTGGTCAGAGACTTTGATGTCCGCATGAAGAAACTTGGCTTCCTTGGCTATCAAAATGCGTCCAATGAATATCATCACAAAAACATGCCTACGTATATAATTTTGACCCCCTTTTTCTTGTTTAAAATTGAGCATTTTGTAGTGAATTATTCATTATTTTCCTGTTTATAAGTTTAAAAATTTCCTTATTTTCTTGGTTAAAATTTGGCATTTTGTAGTGAATTCTGTCATTATTTTCTTGTTTATAAATTTAAAAATTCACACATGAATATGTGAGTCTTCCCGTTCGTTCGCTTTCTGTGCTTGTGGCACTTCCTGCACTTCCCTATGTTCTTCTTTGCTTTCATAACATGCCTATATGATTTGGACGCCCTTAAACCTCACTTTTATATAATAAACGTGGGTTTTACAGGGGGGGGGGGGGGGGGGAGGCGGATATTATTTTCCATATTTCTGCTCAAAATATAGATTGTAGATACTCGTTCGAACCGCCCCACCGAGGCGGTTCTGACCTGACGAGTACCCACTATGTTTTGAGCAGAAATATGGGAAATATCAGATTTTTTTATCTGAAAATTTTCCTTTTTTAGGTTGTAAAATTTTCAATATACTTGAATAGGCGTGTTTTGGAATTGATTTGGGATGAAACATGAGCCGCAACGTACCTTCAGATATGTGCACCCAACGCAGACACAAATCAGCCTGCGCATCCGCGCAATCTTATCAGAGTGTTCGTTATCCGCATGAAGAAACTGCATTCTTGGTTCCCAAAATGTGCCCATAGAAGATTCTGATCAGAATGGGCAAATGCGCAGGCTGATATACGAGTACTCTTTGCCAGATAAACATATCCGAAGGTATCTCACGATGCGGGCTTATATCAAACAGTAATGAAAGCGAACATATGTGTAGCTTTAAGGTCAATGCCTAGTAAGCATTATACATAAATCTATAGCGGGCCGTTATCGGCCCTTCAGGGTAGCTGACGGGCCGACAATGGCCCGCTATAGATTTATACAGAATTCTAGTTTGGTGGATACAGTTTGTCAATTTTCCATCATTTAAGATATAGGAGACAGCTGTTGTGACTAACAGTTTGTTTTTCGGCAGATCAAAGCCCTTCTGAAAACGTTTTCGAATCTAAAAGGAACGAATTTGCTCTTACATTTAGAGTAGACCAATCTTCAGAAAGGGAGACGAACCAAATTTGGCAGAGTTGCCTACCCAAAAGTGTATCTGTTCACCTTAAAATAAACGATACTGTAATGTATTACATATATTTACCCAAATATAGGGAAGCATATAAGATGACTATCCTGACTGTGGGCTGTCTTGGATAACTCCTTTTATATGTTTGCTTCCTATACATCAAGCCCCTTTCCTGAAAGCGATCTATACTAAAAGGAAAGAATTTGCTCGCGAAATTCGTTACGTTAGATAATAAACGTGAAAAAGATTGCCTTGAGAAAGCAAAGTACACATAAAATCACGAAAATCGGAGACTCCGTTCGATTAAGTCTCTTCATATGCACCCGCTGACATGAACATTAAGCAAGGTTTTCTTTAATTTCTCTCATCTTCCGCTGTATATAATGGAGTGGCAACGAGATACAACAGACATGATTAGTACAAACGTGTTATCTTAATATTTATCCATTATCTTTAGTGAGTTAATTGTAGTTTACCCAAAAGTGTAATGAACAGGTTATATATAATCATGAAGCTCAGCTTTCCCGTGGCAAGGAAAGACGAAGAGATGGAATAGTGACAAGATACAAGAGAACAGTTAAAGCTGATATTACATTTTGAATTAGCTGTTATGTCTCCTTTTAATTCGATATGTTCAATTTTCAAGTGTTTTAGCTGTTACGTGTGTAGATTCTGTTTTCAGTTTACTATGCGGTTTGCGATCGATATAGATTGTAACCCTCTTTTGTCCTAATCACTTTGTATTCAGTTAGGATAATAAGTTTATCTTATAGATGTATTTTTCTGTTTGCGATTGGTTTAGTTAATGAACCATATTAAAGGACTTTAAAGAGAAACGAGTACAGCTTCAAGGACAAAACTTTAGAAATGGAAACATTTGAGCTCCCTTCTTATCACAAGAAACTCTTAAAGGAATGTCCCTTCTTGTTTTTGCAGTAGATGCTTGCTTTTAAGAGTAGTCTTCTTATTTAAATATTTAAAATATGAGGGCGGCATATTCCTATCCGCAAACGTTGTTACAAAACTGTGGTTAAATCTTCAACGCGCATTCATTTACCTAAATTTCTGTTAGCCGTTACATAAAAATACACAATACCTTGTACACAAAATATTACTTAAATTATAGGGCATTTATTCGCTTAAGATATTGTGATAAAAGTAGCAATCGCGACATCGCTGGGTGCCTTGTGAGAGATTTCAACATTAAAATTATATTGAGCTATTATGTATGTATCCCGGAATACTGCCTTGTATTTCTTGTCATCACTTGGCTGTCTATGGCAATTAAATTGACAATAACCGATAGCAACCGAGTACCTCGGGTTTCGTCCTGGTCTTGAACTATTGAGCTGTTCATGGAGCCCCTCCACTCTGACTGTTGTCTACGGTCGGGCAGATCTTGTTTCTGTTTGTGGTTTTCTTATGTTCTGGTGTCTGGTTTTCCTATGTTCCGAGTTGGGAGCCATTATGCGAACCGAATTTTTACGTATTTCTGTATTATGAGAATCATTGGGACCTAGGGTGAAAATCCAGGTAGTTTATACCAGTCCGTTCTAAAGTGGTCCCGGTGTTGCTCTTACTTTCTGTTGCTTTCTAGTTAATTCAACGAGGCGATTTATATTAGTCTTGCCTTGCGTTTAGTATTTGTGTTCTCAGTCCTTTTTGCCTCGCGATCACCTCGCTCAGGTGAGCTTGCTTATCCTTGTGCTTTTCGTGGGGTTGTTTGTTTTGTGCGTGTTGGTTTGTGTCTCTTTTCTCTTCGTCTTGGTGTCAGGGATTGGCTGCGACTTGTGTACATTTTTGTTTTGAATAGCCGTTGGCAAGAAACTGTCCTTTTGCCTTTTTGCTTGTAGTATTTTGGTTGTGGTGCCGTTGCTTTGCGTACTTCTGTCCTTTTGGTGTCTTGGTAAGTGTATAGACCGCTGATTATTGCCTTCCTTCCTATTGTGATTGTGGCACTCCCTGGACTTTTCTTTTTACCGGTTTTTATACACAATTTTATTCGTAGGAGCAATGATAATAAAACATAATATTCAATGTAACCTACATTCCTGCATAGTTCGATGTATCCAGCTGTTCTATATCGATTGTAGCAATATATGCGCATTGATCTTATACTAACATATATACCCTATACATTCCACTTCAAACAATGTGTATTCTGCTAAAACTGATAAATCTGTCTGCCCAAATGCTTAAAGCAAATGCGGTATTGATTTTGGCTGTTCAACAATATGGTATCGAGCATAATCAGTTTATAAGTATTCTAGCATGCGACTATCGTATATGATGTACAACTGAATTAATATCGTATAAACTCATACAAAACGTAGTTTTTTTTTCCGTCTGATATAGGTAACTGAACTTGACTCTAATACTAGAGCATATGTCGCATTAAATTTGTAAACAGATCTATCCGTCTTTGAATTTACATTGCTATATACGTAGATACACAGAAAACGCCACATTGACGGAAAACAGCCTCCCAAGGTTGTATCAGTTCCTGAGTTCACTTATTTACTTTCTCGCGCATAACATTATCCGCGCCTCTTGAAGCAACTCTAGACAATAACACAAGTAAACAAAACAAATCATTGCACAACTGAAAGAAATCAAAGAAGCAAAGTGGGAAGCCATTGAAGAAGATGGCCATAATCCTAGCATCAGAAAAGAGAAAAATGCAAAGTAGAGCTCAGAGGATCCCCAGTAGACTAATTACCCTGAAACGGACAACCGTATTAACTACTGCGGTGTATTTTAAAATACACCAAGCCCCCAACACCAATGGAGAATACAGACAAATACAATTAAGCAGCCTCAAAATGAATAGCTGGCAAGCAGAGTTGGCAGCTCTTTCCCTAACAGATGACAACTCTGTTACCCAAACTTAACTAAATATATTTTGAACTTACATAGTTGTTAAAAGAAAAAAAACATTAGAAAGTGAAACGCAACATAACAATTAACAAAACGTACCACAATAAAAGTACAACTTTTGCTTGAGTGAAACGTAAACTTTATCTCATTAAGCTTCTCCAGACATAAACACAAGAATTCAAATGAATACAAGAATCAAACTACAAACAGAAATAGCAATAACTTCAAACTAATGTTTAAAAACGGGTATTAGGTTACTGTCTTTTTACTCACGTTTAAACATTCTAAATGTAAAACAAATATGAAACAGACATCCATGATAAACATTCATGTACACTCGGTACTTAAGTCCTCTAGCAGTTACATCGGTACAGTGGTTTTAAAACAAACGTAACATACAAATTTTTATGTGCTGGATGTATAAATTTGAATTTATCTTCGTCAGCGGTGCTTAACCCCAAAAGCTGTCAGTAAACTGTTGAATAATGTGTGCAAGCAATGCACATCTCAAGCAATGCACATCTCTCTCTCTCTCTGACTCTCTCTCTCTCTCTCTCTCTCTCTCTCTCTCTCTCTCACACACACACACACACAAAGCTCACGTCTGCCCTTCTCTTCTGCTAAACACAACACATGTATACATCAGACTGGAGGATGTGGATGCGATGCGCAAACAAACAGCCCTCATCAATGCACCTTGCCTAGCATGGACCGCGAAGCAAGACACCCATATATAACAGGTAAAATATGTTCACCGCAACAAAACCGGCAATATAAGTTCTTACAAATAATCATGTTAAAATATAAGTGAATATTCATTTGGCTCTTCTGAAATGTGGGGCATGATCGAACATTCCTGTACTTTAGAGACGCTTTACCATTTAATTTGTTCGCTATAGCAACATCGGCAATTTAAACACCTACTAAGAATCAAAAAATATAAGAGAAGAATCCAAGGAAATGTCACAATCAAGAAGCACAGCCTCTTTAAGCACCAAAAGAAGGATGGATGAGGAATATAAATGACAAAACAAGCATCAAACAAGACACCACAGATGCACGAACAAAGAAATACTGCAACAAAGGAATCACATTGGAACAGTCAGTGTAAAACATGCGACTCTTCTGAAATGTGGACCATGGTCGATTATTCCTTAATTTTTGTGACGCTCCACCATTTAATTTGTTCTCTATGGCTTAACGTGATATTGTATTTGTTTTGTTAATACTAACGCTGCCAACAATAAGGACTGCTTACCATGGTAGATGTAACACATGCTCAACAATGGCCACTAAATAACCAGTCATGAATTAGATAATGTGACTATGGTAGCATTACACAGATATGGAGATATGGAGATATTCTAGTTAAACTTAGGGTACTGTTTATTTTAACTGGAAATGTATGTTTTTGATATGAATTTATTAGACTTGACTCGACTTGCCATGGAGCAGAGGAAACTGTATGTTGATATGAAATATGGTACCAGCACTTAACTCGTGTATCCTTGTGAATAAAAAACGATAACAAAATAAAACTAGAAAATGTGTTTTAGGTATAGCTCTTTGTCTATGCTCTGTAGCTCTGTCTATATGCTTGTCACTGAAAACAGATAAAATAATAATAATAAAAAAAAAACAACAAAAATAAAATACAATAAACAAAATAGATAATAAAGATAAAAACATCAAATCGATCAATACAACAATTATCTTTTATTTCAGCCACTATAACAAGTTAGACATCTTCACTACAGCAAGTCTAAGTGCTGTTTGGCGGTTTTAACCCAGCTAGCATTCTACGTAAATCTACATCGGGCCGTCATCGGACCGTCAGCTACCCTGACGGGCCGATGACGGCCCGATATTGATTTACGTAGAATGCTGACTGGGAAAAAGTCTCCCCGTGCTTATTATAATGTAGGTTATATTTTCAGGCTTCTGTAATCAATGTGACTGTTCCATGATTTTATTTGAAAGTATATAAAAGGGCAACTGATGTGGCCTTATTGGCCGAAACTAACTAGTCTGGCCCGGACAACATGCCAGTTCAGGAATTTTCAGTCCTGTCTGTTTGGTCATTGCTCTGAATTGTAACTAATTTTAAAATCTTTTAACATTACTCTGAAATAATCCGGACGATAACTTATTTTATCTGTATAAGCACATCTTTTACAATTCCGTCTTTACGTAAAATATACACTAAAGCTGATGAATTCTTTCACGCTTTTATAATGCATTCTTCTGTTTGGAAGCTATACCCTGCATGCTCATCGGCTTGATATTGCCTCAGAATCAGTCGTATAAAACATTTCATTTTAAGTCCATACCCAGTCAGCATTCTACGTAAATCTATATCGGGCCGTCATCGGCCCGTCAGGGTAGCTGACGGGCCGATGACGGCCCGATGTAGATTTACGTAGAATGCTAGCTGGGTATAGCAATAATAATTTATTCATTTTTCAAATATGTTTAAAGATAAATATGTTGTTTCTTCCGTACCTGCTTAATCCCCAAATACTGAATCACCCATTATATTCTATGTATAATAAACAGTTTTGTAGCACAATATTTAATTTCAATAACATATTCTGACGTTGATATTGAAGTTAACACTCTCAAGTCCTAAGAATAAAGGAAATCTAACATATTTGTTATCCAGCAGCTTATTGCCAGTGATTTGAAACTTATTTTGCGTCCCGGGTTTCAATTTATTATCATTAAAGGACCAAACTATAGAATCCCTTGCAATATTAACCAAAATATACAGCATACAAATTGCAGTAACCTTGGTTATGCAAACGCAAGTGCGAGCGGTGACATGCTTGGCTTAACGTTTTAATGAATGGAAATTAAACACCTTTCAAACAATTATCTTACGTATTTCATTTACTATTATACTCTAAACCTTTCATCGCGTAAATCTAAAATTCCTTTTCAGTATCTGAAACAAGTTATCCAAGGCTTTCATAGAGAGCAAGGCAGTACGTAATGTTGTCATTGTCTGACGTTCGCACTATGTCAGTATTTTAATATTTTAAACAAACCCAAAACTTAATGTTTCCGTGCGTCTAGTTTGTCTACATGTTTCTACTGATTACAGCACCAATTCCGCATTAACTGAGTAAAGATAAACGTCTTGATGTAGTTGAAAGAACGCGCGAAATAAAATATTTCCTTTACCTCGCTTTTAATGAGATTTGTTTGTTCTTTCCGAGAATAACAAACAAGTAATAATATTCAGAAAGTTTGCGTTTCCTTTCATTTTTCTAAGTATATTTTTAGTTGGTCTGTTACTAAAATACATGAACAAATAGTGAGCATACCGATGGGTAATAGTATTACCCTCTTTTTACAGATTTGTTTCTGTTTTGTTACGAAATTGACTTTATGGTGTTCTTTTCTGATGAAAGTAAAGCTGATTCTATTGAAGCACTCATATCATATTCTCTATATTTAGATGTATGAAGAAACATTTATATTGATTACCTTGAACGAATGCAGATAAAAATTAGCCAAAAACAACATTGGCTAATAAAAACTTTGACATCTAATATAGAGATCAAATGGGTTTAAATGTATCAATTCCAGATGGTATAATCGCCATTAAAATTTATGGCAATCAGGATTACTTGTATTATGAAACTGTTAACTTCTCAATTTTATAGCGTCGTCTCTTGTGCTACATCTTTTGGTGTATATATTTCTCAGCTGGTCAGTTTTGACAGAGCATCTACAGATATTACTTGTGGGGATTATCTTGTAATTACTAAACTTCCTCTAAATGGGTGTTGGTATCATAAACTGGATAAAACGGTTTCAGTGTTTATCGCCGCCATTCGGGATTAATTTTAATTTCCAAATATAATGTTGACTCGAAACCCTTCTTTAGGACTGTCTGTCGGAACCTATTGGCAATACTGATTTTTCGGAATATCTAAAAAGATTGGCGTTCGCTACAAACAGAACAATTACAACATGAATATTTTGCGGTATACTGCGTACATGGTTGTTGACACAATTTTGATTTGATTTTAACACTGTTTAATTGTACAACGAAGAGAAGGGTACTTGACAAAATGCTGGCTCGTTCTTAAATCTATTTTAGCAGGTTGCTGATTATTACTGTTTGTGAACGGGCCCATCGTTGTCCAGTTTTTTTTTTTGCTGTTCACTATCGAGCCATCTACATGATTCATCATAGCTTTGTGATTATTTTTGTTTAGTGCGATGTTTCACAGATTATGAAAAGGACACTTCGCGAACCGAACATATTTTATTCTTTTATTTGGAGTTGCATCGGAATTGGGTGCAATCCTTCAATCGAGTAAAACCGGTTAAGCTCCACGGGTAGTATTTTTCTGCTGGTGGATCAGGGCGGTTCCATTGTTTAAGCTCCTCAATGTTGAGAGAGAGAGAGAGAGAGAGTGAGAGAGAGAGAGAGAGAGAGAGAGAGAGAGATGCATTGCTTGAGATGTGCATTGCTTGCACACATCGGTATATCAACAGTTTACTGACAGCTTTTGGGGTTAAGTACCGCTGACGAAGAGAAATTCAAATTTATACAACTGGAAAGGTGATGTCGTCTTATAATGAAAGAATTTGCTCCCAAGGGGAGCAGAGTTTGTTTTTTTTTTTCAGTTTATAGACCTCTTTTCAACTGGGAGGGAAAACGTTTAGGTACAGTTGCCTTCCCTGAAGTGTGTGCGTGTACCTACTGCCCTGCACTAAGTGCCAGGTATGCAGAAAGAGCTACACATTATTGTTAAACCTGCAGAGTAGTACCCTAGTCCATTTGATCTACTGTCTTGCCTAACTGAACCTTATTAGCAAAAGTATTGATTTCAAATTATTTCTCTAGTTAATCAGGTCAAGCAATTTGATGTTCGACACAGATGGTAAAGAAATAGGTATATTCAGTATATGTTCAAAGTGTAAAATAAGGTACAACCAGCCATAGCAGTACACAGTGTATAATTTTAAATCCGTTATCTCAGGTGTGCTTCGTGATTCTGACATTTCCTTGGTAGGGTAGCCTCACTTATAGTTTTGTCATTGTTGCGTTTAAGGGGACTGAATACATCTGCTAGACTGGCATTTTTAGAAGACAACCTTTGTGACTTCTTGTTTGCTTTCTTGTACAACAAACACACCTTCTCAATAAGGGTCTACTCTAGAAGGAAAAAAATGTGCGTTTGGAATCAAATTATTTCCTTTCAGAGTACCCTTTCAGAAGACAGGCAAACCATTTATAAAATGGTATTCATTCCCATTAAACAATTAAGCTTGTATATCTTTTGGTAGTTTTCACTGAGACCGGTACGTAACATATTGATCCGCATAGAGATATCCTGACTCATAGTGTATCACCATTGTGACAGTAGAGCATGCACAAAATCAATTTATTGCTGGAACTTTATCAAACAATAATTGTTAATAGCCAAAATCAATGATCGCGTATAATTAAAACTGGTGCTGATTGAATTTAGAAATCTTGACTACACATGCATGAAGTGCAAAAGATTTTAGTGCCAGTAATTTGGGCTCAGTATAATCTGCTTGTTTTCCTGTTTTGTCTTGTTTTTTTTTTTTTGTGTGTCTCTTTATCATTTTTGGCAAGTTCTCGCTAGTATTGTGATCCCCTCATTGAGGAAGTGGGAGCTGGTTCCTTTGTTGTTTGTTGATTGGTAAAGGGTTTCATAGATTGTTAATTCTGCCTCTTGGTATCATTGCAGGCTATGCTCCCAATGCACATCAGGCTTTACTTTTTTTTGTTATCCCAAATATTTAAAAACTTAAGCGCAGTAAAAATAATCAGTTAGAGATTATCATATATACGGTAACTTATCGTTCGGGTACTTTGCAACTTACTATATCTATTCTAATTAGTCACATACATGCATTTATATTAAGAATTTTTCATTATGACTACAACAGACGTAAAGCTAAATCGTGTCTACAGATAAAAACAAAAACAACATATATCTATTTGAAGAGGGACTACAATAGAAGCATCGCAACAGACTGGTCAACAGTAATACTGTTGGGAATTTTAAACAAGGTTCACGGCCCTCACAATTAGTGCAATGTTTTGCCACTTAAGGCGGATGTTTCGGAAAGCGTGTCTGTCGTTTAGTGGCAAATACGTTAGAAATACGTCTGGCAACTTCACATTGTAGGGATCGGCGAATCCACGATGCCGTTCATTGGTCACTGTAAGGCACTGACATCAGTTTTTGTTTTGTGTATCTCTATGACAACCATCAGCGATCTTTTCCTGACCATGCAATCTGGATGCTTGCAACAAGCTCTTTTTTTGCATACCGGATTAAACCCCGCTAGCAGATGCAGATGATAAGACCAGTAAGATTATAAATAAAATCATAAATGATGTTACACAGGAAAGGCAATAATCATGACACACAACCTTCCCGATGGACCAAAGAGAGAGGAAATGAGCACCACGCAATGGCAAAATAAAACAATGCACTTACGTTAACCGGCGTCGAACAAAGAAGATCTGCAACTGAGGAACCATTTTGAAATCTACTGTGCACCACAAAAACATGCCTATACAATTTCGAAATTTTGACCCCCTTTAACCCACTATTGTATAGTAAAACTGGGGTTTACAGGGGTATACATTATTTTTTCTTATTTCTGCTCAACATCATAGATTGTGGGTATTCATTATAACCGCCTCGCGAGGCGGCTCTAACAAATACCCACAATCTATGTTTTGAGCAGAAATACGAAAAATATCAGAATTTTTTATCTGAAAATTTTCAGTTTTTGATGTGAAATGTTCTTTATATTTAAATAGGCGTGTTTTCGAAATGGAGGCTCAAACTAGGTTTACTCGCGCGAAACATTGTCTTCGATTATTATAAAAGCGCCAAGTTACAAGTATGTGATTGGTGCACGTAGGGCTCCTTTACCGCATAAGTGCAACGTATATAATCACAGACACTTTTAAGGGGACTGAATGAACTTTGTAGATTTTTTTTTTTCTTTTTTTTTTTTTTTTTTTGTTTTTGCAATTTCTTTAAACGGAAATAACGTTTGTCTCTTCTTCCCGTTTTCTCACCTGCGCATGATGTTCCGTCTGGAAAATGTGTATTCTTCTCATGGAGCATATTCATTCCTTTCGGAGTAGACCTCCTTTTAAGAAGGAATGCAAAACGTTGAAATGGTTTTATTAGTCCAAATGCATCAGTTTCCCTTAAGCCGCGTAAAGCAAATCATTGCCGTCGGGCTTGTGTGAACATTAGAACAGAGCTTAAATGATCCTTGAGATGAATGAAAACACACATAAAAATGCAAAAAGCTGAAGTGTCGATATTTCTTGGGCCAGACTAGAGGGTTGTTGCTAATTAAGACTCATCAGTTACCTTCGTATTATTTTGTCATAAATCCCGGAAAAGAATCACAATGATCTCAAAGGATCAGAAACATATAGTATAGAGAAGCACGAGACGTTTTTTAAGTCCACTAAACGGCATTTACAACAGTTGTAATGAACATATGGAAATTCTAAATGAAATAACCCTCGACAGAAATATCCAAACACACACAAAAACGAAAACAGGTGAAGGGTCGACGTTTACTGGACCAGAATAGCTAGTCTCGGTCAGTCATGCCTCATCTGTAATCCTCATATAACTTATGACTATTAAAAATAGGGCATGCACCACGAAGATCAGTCAAATATAACCCGGAGCAGCCTACGCATTGACTTACTTTGGTAAGGAATGTCATCTTTCAGAATCATTTGATCCTTAGAAACCGTCGAAGGAGAGAAGTGGTTGCATATGTTCATTTTGGTATTCTATAGTTGTATATAAATTTTAACGTATGGTGCAGCAGCCTATTCGTAAAACTGCGATGCACATCTTAAACATGGTCCTGCTGAATCCGGATATGCCTTGTCTTTACAAACAGTATATATCTAGATCAGTTGGTTTCTGAAGAAGCCAAGTGTTCTGGATCTTCACTGTTTGTCATTAAGTCTGAATTTGTAACTACAGCCTGGATCAAGTTATCTAATTGGCTGAAAAAAATGGGTGTGGCATCTTAATTTATTCAGCATGACAAGGGTAATGTGTGGGGGCTTGTGGCGAATATAATCATTATTTATTCAGGTGTGTCTGTCTTTCACGCATTAACTCTTCGTTTCACCTCACTCCGCACTTCACTACAGTGTAGTTTATATTTTCTGGTACTTTGTGAGCATTCTGGGATTTTCGAAATGTCCAAATATAAGTAGAAGTATTGTAAGGAGTTAGGGTTCCCGACTTTTTGGGCAATATATGATATATGCGAATATTATTAATATGTTGTTTTCACATAGCGAACTGCATTCGATTTACAACGCTTAAACAGCAATGGCCCCTATCGGTCGGCGCATTCACGCACGCTTATCAGGGCCTTCTATGTTCTTCGATATACTCGCGAGGATACATTGATTCTTTAAGTTGGCACGGAACCTGATCTGAGTGTGCAGTCTGATATGTGCAGTTCTTGCTTGCCTATTGCCTTATGTTTATTCCATTCCTTTCACATTAATCAATAGTGTATTTCACTAGCTTTTGGAACGGTTCTGTATGTGCGCACATAAGTATGTAAATATCTCATTACAATCTTTATAGGTAGGTCTAATATATAACACTTATACGATCACGTTCCTAAGCAACGGGTTGGCGTGACTAATGTTGATAACCTCAGTGCTATTTGGAGGTACACTGAAGGGAGTCACTTTTGCGTGACTTGTGTATCGTTTTTATAGTATGTATAAACGCGATGTAGCTGTTTGAGACTGATACACATGTTGTGCTTTTAAGCCTTTACAAATATTTTTTTTTAAGAAAAAAAAGTGTCGGCAGCTAAAAAGGAAAACCTTTAATAGGTTGTGCCAGCAGCACTTTAGTCTACACAATTAATGTAGTAGAATTTAAACCGTCGGACATCACCCTTTCAGTAATCACCTATCCTGGCCAGTCTGCATTGATTTGTAGCTGATATTGATACTTTGCAGTTCTTGTTAGAAGTGGTGTTTATCTGTCATTAACTCACGTTTAGACGTAGCTTATCTATCATAAGTTTTCGGACGCCTTTACCAGCAAACACATACTTTACAACAACGTCGTCACAACGTCGCTGCAACGTCGTGACGTTGCAGCGACGTTGTGACGACGTTGTAATAGCGTTCTGTGTTTGCTGGGTAGCTTCTTACCATACTTGTTCTAAAATTTTATGAGTCCAATTTACTACCTATTGATGTGTGTCTGCATGATAGGCTAACAGTGCAGACTAAACAGTGTATACCCTGATCAGATACGGCGTCTAATCTGAGTGTACACTCATTGCTCTATTCTGACATTTATTTAACCCAAAATTGACTTTATTCTACCTAGAATGCAGCTATGCAGAATTATGCTGGCACCGCCGGCTATTTATTTGTTTTTACTTTCACTTCCAGAGCCCAGCAAGAAAAGATTCTTTTCTAAGATATGCATAATTACCAATTCCGTAGTCAGTCAAAAACTGCGTTTACAGAATAATGATGACTGATGCATATACTATGCAAGACTTTAAATCAATTATTATTAGTCTGGAGTTAACATTTTTATCGATTCACCGATGACGTTACTTTCATTCCCAACCTCCGCTTTAAATGTTTTGTTTCTGATGATGAAATGAAGGAGAACAATGTTTGGCTTTCCAGGTTCGGCAGTTTTGAGGTCTTACGAAACGAAACCTCACGGTTTTCTGATTTGTATGGCTTTGTTTGCTTTGTTTGTGTGACCACTAACTGCGTTGAGCATATTTCGATAATATGTGTCTTCCGAAGAGCTTATGGGGTCTCAATTCTTTTCAGTTGCTTGGTACTTCCGTATAAATGTTTCAGTCTGCTATGTTCTTTCTATAATTGTGTTCTGTATTTTCAAAACAACCTACTTTCAAAATATTGTGTGATCGCTGTTAAGGGGCGTGAGGGATGTTGAAATTTTCCATTGTTCCTCACAAAAAGATTCAATCTAACCGAGTTGCTATTTTTTTCTGTCGTTCGATTTCTTCTGAAATCCAGCGCTCCTCCCATTCACTCCCCAACCTCCAGAATAATTTTTGACTGCAGCGACCGTCGTAAAATGATTGTGTAGAGGCCGAAAGCGTCGCCCCGTGCATGGAAATAGGGCGGATGTTATTGACTCTGCCGGTCCTTTGATTGTACTGAACACACTAGTGATTAGTGAAAATAGAGCACCGCTTTAGGCGATAATAAGCAATACTACGTGGCGTTTGTTTTTGTTGAGGTTTAACGGCCCAGTCAACCTAATGGGGTCATATCGAGTGCGGTCAGTATACCTAATAACACTTTTACTGGGCAGGCTTAGTCCTCTAAGCGGTTAGTTAGTCTTGTGCACATACTTTCGCCAGAAACTGACAACTGCCCTCCTTGAATCAGCGGAAGGGAGAGAATGATCGTAGAAAAAAGTTCATGATCATATCTTCACGAAAGAATGTTGCCGACCCGGCTGGGGTCGAACCCGAAACCTCTTGATCTCCAGTCGGACGGGCATCCAACTGAACCACTACGGGGCGTAAGGGATATTGTTCTTTTACTATGGGGCGTAAAGGATATGATATTGCAGTTTTTGTTTAATGATCAACGATACGTTAACTAACGACTTCGTTAGTTTTGAACAATAGGGCCTTGATGGTATAGTATATAACCTCACAAGGTACGCAGCATATGTGTCACTGTTTCCGTAGATACCATACATATACTAGGGATTTTTTTTTTTTTTTTTTTTTTTTTTTTTTTTTTTTGCATTTCTCATGAACATATACAGTCAAGCCGAATCCTTTGTTTTTTGTGCATCTTTGAACCACTTCTCCCGCCCCCACCCCTCATACGATTCGTATGGGCAGAGTTGGGGGAGTAGGAGGTCCGACGGGGTGTGGGTGGGGTGGGGGATGGAGCGGGGAGTATACTGTTTTCAGCTTGTTCGTCATTCCGTGTTTCCGACTTCATTTCCGTTCAGTATCTTGAGAACGAATTAATGAAATAAGACCAAATTTATGCAGATGCATTGACGTTGACTAACTCTATGTTACGATTGTTATACGTCAGTTTCC
The DNA here is from genome assembly GCA_964016985.1 of Anodontia alba. Taxonomy (NCBI): domain Eukaryota; kingdom Metazoa; phylum Mollusca; class Bivalvia; order Lucinida; family Lucinidae; genus Anodontia; species Anodontia alba. Next base: position 42,925,801 of record OZ024830.1, on the reverse strand, counting down.
GCAAATTTACACCATTGTTAACCGCGTAGAGGAATAAGCCTGTAAATGTGTGGTTAGGGAAACTGACCGCGCTCCACATGACCACATTTGGTTCACTGAGCCGTAAAACCTCAACGCAAACTATTAATTTCCGCATAATATCTTGTGAACGAATTGATGGAATTTGATGAAATTCTGCATAGGATTGACCTTAACCAGATCTAGGTGGGATTGTTACGCATCAATTTTCGCAAAGATACAGCAGAGTTATGGCCCTTGGTTATTGTCAAAATTTTGTTTCCGCTTAATATCTTGTGAACGAATCGACTTAATGTGATCACATTTTGCGTATATATTGACCTTAACCAGATCTAGGATGGAATTGGTACCCGTCTTTTTTCGCAAATTTACAACAGAGGTATGGCCCTTGGTAATTGTCAAAATTTCGTTCCCGCTCAATATTTCCTGAACGATTCAATAGAATTTGATCGAATTTTACATATATATTAACCATAATCAGATCTGGTTGGGATTATTACGCGTAAAGTTTCGTGAATTAACAACACGGCCCTTGATTAGCGTAAGAATTTCATTTCCGCTCAATATCTTGAGAACGAATTGATGGAATTAAACCAGATTTTGCAAATGCATTGACCATGACTAGATCTACGTTGGGATTGTTACATGTCAATTTTCGTAAATTTACGACATGGTTATGTCAAAATTTCGTTTCCGCTCAATATCTTGTGAATAAATTGAGGAATCTGATCACGTTTTGCATATGCATTGATTTTAATCAAATCTAGATGGGATTATTTACACCTCAATTTTTCCCGAATTTACAACTGAGTTATGGACCTTGGCTATTGCCAAAATGTTCGTCAGAGTAATGGCCCTTGATTATAGTCAGAATTTCGTTTCCGCTATATATCTTGAAAACAAATTGATAACTAAGACCAAATCTTATATATGCATTGACGTTGACCAGCTCTACATGGGGATTGTTATGCTTCACTTTTTACAGATTGACAACATGGTTACGGCCCTGGGTTATTGTCAAAATTTCGTTTCTGCTCAATATGTTGGGAACATATGCATTGATGTGGAACAGACTAGGTTTTGATTTTTATGCGTCAATCTTAGCAAATTTACAACAAAGTTATGGCCCTTGGTTATTGTCAGAATTCTGTTTCCGCTCAATACCTTGCCTGTAAAAGGGATAACGCCTCATGGAAAACCTGCTCCTACGATGTATTTTATGTGACATTTCTTGTTTGTGTTTCCAAATAGTCCGCGTTTCAGAATAGTTTGTATGCTAAGTTTGTTGCATGATGTCTTGCATAAGTATACGTATATGAAACTAGGCGTACTTCGCAGATTTAACCCTTGTCATGCTGAATAAATTAATATGCCACACCCACTTGTACTTTTCAGCCAATCAGATTGTTTGATCTGGATTGTTGCTATAAATTCACATACTTAATGGCAAACAGTGCAGATCCAGATCAGTTGGCTTCTTCAGAAGCCAACTGATCTGGATCTACACTGTTTGCAAAAGCAGAGTATATCCGGGCTCAGCATGACAAGGGTTAATACTAAGCACGCTGTACGCTCGTATGTATTATCTTGTTACGGCGTATGTATCATCTTGTTGGCCGAAACTAGCTGGACTTGCCCATAAAGCGTAATCGACACTTCAGCTGTCTTTTGTTTTGTGAGTGTGTTCAATGCTCTCAAGGGTAATTCCTTTTAGACTCTTCTTTTCTTCACAACAATCGCTTTAAGTGGCGTGTGGTGGTCGTAAAACGTCTCCCAGTACTTCACTATAGTGTACCCAGTAAGCATTCTTTATAAATCTATAGCGGGCCGTTATCGGCCCGTCAGGGTAGCTGACGGGCCGATAACGACCCGCTATAGATTTATAAAGAATGCTAGCTGGGTAATTTATATTTTCAGGTCCTATGCGATCACTAAGCCTTTTTTCGGATTTTTGAATATTCAGGCGAGGGTCACTGATGAGGCCTTATTGGCCGAAACTAGTTAGACTGGCTCAGAAAATTTGACTCTTCAGTTGTTTTTAGTTTTGTAAGTGTGTTCAATGATCTCAAAGCTCATTCCCTTTAGAATCTATTTATCTTCACTGCAGCTGAAGTAAGTACGTATGGAGACCGTAAAACGTCTCCCCGTACTCCACTGTAGTCTACGTTATTTTTTTTTATCCTTGTGATCATTTAACCCATTCCGATATTTTGAAAATTCAAGCGAGGATCAGCGATAAGTCCTAATTGGCGAAACAAGCTAGTCAAGCCATGGAAAATTGACATTTCATCTGTTATAGTTTTGTGATTGTGTTCAATGCGCTCTAGATCTTCCCTTGTAAAATCTATATATATATATATATATATATATATATATATATAATATATATATATATATATATATATATATATATATATATATATATATATATATATAAACATTACGAAAACATACCTATTCAAATATACTGAAAAATTTACCACCAAAAAAAGAAAATTTTCAGATAAAAAATTCTGATATCTTTCATATTTCTGCTCAAAACATAGACTGTGTGTACTCGTTAGAACCGCCTCGACGAGGCAGTTCTAACGAGTACCCACAATCTATGTGGGCGCCTCGACGAGGCGGTACTAACGAGTACCCGCAATCTATGTTTTTGAGCAGAAATAAGAAAAATAATAATAATGTATACCCCTGTAAACCCCAGACTTTCTATATAAAAGTGGGTTTAAGGGGGTCAAAACTTTATAGGCTTGTTTTTCGTGATGAAAACAAAGTTACTCAAGTGTGTAGCTATTTTATGAGCTTATTATATATTTCATCTCAACAATGGCACATTTTACATTGGTTTAATGACGTTACAGTTTCACAATAAGGAACGTAGACTATATTATTCCAGGGGTAAATTCCAAAATACAATTTTAATATTTTATTTTGAAGTATGATGTATTATGTACTCATGTATAATCTTGTTACATGCAGCATAGGGGATCCTTATTTACCTACAAACAGTCATTGCCAGGTGTATGTAATATGTTAATTCTATATAACTGAATATCTTTGTCTGAGAATAGGTTTCGATCTTCGTTTAAATAAACAGATTTTTGCTGTGTATATAGTTTGGATAAGTTATGCTGCAGACCTCAAAATCCTACAGCAACACGTAAACCAGATGATTGGAAAGTTTATGAACTGCAGTGGAGAGTTAAAGATAAGAGCAATATGGCATGAGTTGTAATTTCTATATTGCCATATCCTATGTAATGACGCAATCTTGTCAGCATAATTATTTAGTTTGTGGACGTAATTTTGTCTGTAAATAACTACGAAAGGCAACAGGAATTGTTTTAAAATAACTTCATTGACAATTTTGGTATCTACACAGTAAAACTTCAATCACTCGAACACCGATGGCCCGTTTATATGTACCATGGCTAATTCAAACTAATTTTTGAGTCACCAGGAAATTCTTCCAATCGCTCAAGAAAAACAAATATTTAGGGGTATTTAATGGTTTTCTTTTTTTATCATGAAAATATATGTTGGGTGTACTCATTAGAATTGCCCCATCGAGGCAATTCTAATGAGTACACTCAACATACCATTATTTTTAGAAGGCCGAAAAGACATCTCTAAACCATCCCCATTTGACTCTTGACCTGGCGCCATGGTTAACCCTTATTGGCTCGAACTACCCATCTCCAGAACAAATTTCAATGGTCCCAAAGTTTGAAACGGTGAAGTTTGAGTGTAAATTACTTCACTTATGCATCACGAAAACATACTATGTAATTTTGACCCCCTTGAACCCTTTTTTATATAGCAAAACTGGGGTTTACAGGGGTATACATTATTTTTCTCATTTCTGCTTAAAACATAAGATTGTGGGTACTCGTTGGAACCGCTTCGCCGAGCCGGGTCTACCGAGTACGATAATCTAATGTTTTGAGCACAAATATGAAAAATATCAGAATTTTTATCTGAAAATGTTCATATTTTTTGGTGGTAAAATCTTAAGTATTTTAGAATAGGTATGTTTTCGTAATGGGTTCAAAATAACTAATTTACCCTAAGTATTCGGACAGAACTGTTTAAGCAAACAGTGAAGCTCCAAATCAGAACGCGAAATCTGATCTGGATCTACATTTTTGGCCACTCCTTAGCAGTTTTCAAACACGTCGTTCAAACTATAGGACAAATATTGTAAAGAGGTGATTTACATTAACTACGCTAAGGCTTGTTTAGAATCACAGCACAAATACCAGAACGGAACATGCACACAGTAATCAGTATCATTACGAAAACACGCCTATTCAAATATATAGAAACTTTCACCTCCAAAAAATTGAAAATTTTCAGATAAAAAACTCTGATAGTTTTCATACTTTTGCTCAAAACATAGATTGTGGGTACTCGTTAGAACCGCCTCGGCAAGGCGGTTCTAACGAGTACCCACAATCTATGTTTTGAGCAAATATAAGAAAAATAATGTATACCCCTGTAAACCCCAGTTTTGCTATATAAAAGAGGGGTTTAAGGGGGTCAAAATTATATAGGTATGTTTTTGTGATGAAAACTATTTATATTACATCACGTGATACCAGTTCAGTGATAATGTGTCCATAGCTATAAGAAGAAACCGGTTGAAATTGAGTTGTTGTTTGTTTGTTTGTTTGTTTTTTTGTTTTTTTTTTTCTTTGTTTAAATGCCGTATTAAGATGTCGTTTAGTTACATTTATTTCCTTAAAACATCTCCGAACTCATGATATAACTTTTTGTGCCTTAGTTCAGAATCAATAAACAAGAATTGTTTCATCTTACGATAATACAAAAACAAGTCATTACGAAAACAACCCTATTCAAATATACTGAAAAATTTACGACCAAAGAATGAAAATTTGCAGATACAATTTCGGATGTTTTTTTTTTCCATATTTTCGCTCAAAACATAGATTGTGGGTTACACGTAAGAACCGCCTCGGTTCTAGAGAGTACCCACAAGCTATGTTATTTAGCAGAAATAATAATTATAATGTACGAGTATACCCCTGTAAACTCCAGTTTTACTATATAAAAGTGGGGTTTAAGGGGTCAACATTATATAGGCATGTTTTTGTGGTGAATTTAGCTCTGTTTTGTATATGTTTTCGCTTAGTTTTTCGAAATATTTATTTATTTTTAGTTTTATTTTTTTAATATTTTTGATTTTTAGCTAAACATATTCAGCGACAAAGTTTTAGCACTCTGCAAAACTTCTCCAGCTTCAAATTAATTATAGATTTTCCGCCAGTTAGACGAAGAAAGTTTGATTTTACAAGATCCGTTCGTTTTTTCAAAGTCCAGCCCTGTCAGTCATGCTATTCGGGGTGTAAGGCATGCTTTACACAGCTATCAATAGAGTCATCGTTCCGTATTACTTGAGGATTGTTCAAAAATTACCAAGAGGACAGTAATCAGGATTTTAAAAGTTAATCCGCTGGATGTTTCTGGAATAAACTTTCTTTTTAATTTTTTAACTTCGAAATATGATTTTCAAAACGACATAGCTGTAGAAGTAATCCATGCCGACTTCTCCGAAACGTCCCAGCTCGCAAGGTCTTGCAGTGTTCATTCTACTAAGAAGTCTTCTAAGAAAGGATACATACCTTTATTTCCAGTTCTTTCACTGGTACATGTACATGTACATCAGTCTTAAGTCATATCCGTTCACGTAGAATGAAACTGAGACATACATGCACTTCGTTTATATGTTCATTCGACAGCAGCGCAATGGCATTAACCCGTATCCTGCTGAACACGACAACCCCTACCTTTGCAAACAGTGTAGATCCAGATCAGATGGCTTGAAGAAGACATCTGATCAGGATCTACACTGATTGTCATGCAGTGTGTGAATTGAATGAATACATTATATCAAATAATCTGATTAGTGGATAGTCAGAAATAGGTGTGGCTAAATTAATTTATTCAGCAGGATAAGGGTTAAGAATAAATGAGCCGCTCTATGCAGAAGTGTGCCTTAAAGCATATACGGACAGCAAAGGCCCATTGGCCGGTCCAAGTGGCCCAGTTGGTAAAGCGCCCGTCTTCGGATCGGGAAGTTTCAGGGTCGATCTCTAGCCGGATCATAGCTATATTGATGTGTTGAGGTTTTACAGCCCAGATGACCCATACGGGTCATGTCGAGCTCTGTAAGTTTATACCTACCACACTTCGAGGGTTGAGCGCAAGACTATAGTAACTCAAACATATTTTTGAAACCCTTGTTTAGGGCAACTTGGACCCCTTTGTAAACAATGCAAATTTAGGTGCCATTGCTCGTACGAGCAATGGCACCTAAATTTTCATTGTTTACAGAAAGAAATGTTGTAATCTTCATAACGCCTTCATGGTGAGGAGATTAGGTTTGGGGAAAAACAACCATCTGATTTACGCCAGTCTTGCGCTCAACCCTCGACTTGTCCTGGACAGACTTAGTCCTCTAAGCGATAACCAGTACTTGTACACACTGCTTCGCCAGAAACTGACAACTGCCCTTCTTGAATCAGCGGAAAGGAGAGAATGACCGTAGAAAATAGTTCATGATCAATCTTCACGAAAGAGTGTTGCCGGACCCGTGGAGGATCGAACCCACAACCTCCTGATCACCAGTCGGAAGCGCATCGACTGAGCCACCGAAGCCGGCAGGTCATACCTTAACTTTATAAAAATGGTACTTCTGTTGGCGCTCAGCATCACGAAGAGCTAGGACTGGTCACACCGGTGTCAGTATAAGGCAACTGGTGGCTGTATCTTGTCTGGGGCATGATACTTCAGTGAGGCGACACACAACAAAATGGCATAATTTCCCATCATCACATCCAGACAACGTCATGACATTAGTGAGCGATTATGGACAGTGACGTTAAACCCCAACTCAAACCATCACGAAAACACGCCTATATAGATTTTACCCCCTTTAACCCCACTTTAATACAGTAAAACTGGGGTTTACAGGGGTATACATTAGTTTTCTAATTTCTACTCAAAAACATAGATTGTGGATACTCGTCTCGCCGAGGTGGTTCTAACAAGTACCCACAATCTTTGTTTTGAGCAGAAATATGTAAAAACTACCAGAATTTTTCATCTGAAAGTTTTCATTTTTTGGAGGTAAAATTCTCAATATGTTTGAATAGGTCTGTTTTCGTAATGAAACAAAGCAAATACCCACATCAGTCTGCGCAGACTTCGCTGTCCGCATACAGAACCACTGAATAATGAAGAACGTATCGATTTACATGTATATACCAAAGTCCCGGCTTCGTTGGCTGATCTGGATTTAAAAACTGTAAACATATGCCCGAAAGCACCTTTTCACATTGCGTGACTCATAAAAAATAATAAATTAGAAATGTGTCCAAAGGACACGGATGCACCCGCCTACAAAAACAAACTTAAACGCAGATTGCAAACGCCAGACGCGGACAGGGACGGACGGACGGGGATAACACGATATGCCTTTTCCACCATTCTTCGAATGGCGGGGCATCAAAACAACGTTTTACAGATACACAGATGAACACTAATAACAGGTTATATACATTTTTATCTACCCTCATAACTGCTTGACTCCAGTCAAATATTTGCGACGTAACATGTCAAAATGGGCCTTATTGTGATACTTTTCTTTCGAATCTTACAAAATGGCAAATGCTCACCAAATCGATGCAATACTTGTAAAATTTAGCCAGCTATGGCCTTTTGGAGAAGTTTGCGGAGGTCACCCGCTACAACTTAGTCTCTGAACATATTTCGCTAAAATCGAACAAAAAAAAAAAAAAAAAAGTTTTTGCAACAAATTTAGCGGAACATATAAAATTTTATTTATATTTTAACACAATGTATCGCATTTACTCCGTGGTGACACCCGTCCAGTAAAAGGTGTTTTCATATACAATGAAAAATTCGGTCGTAAAACCTGTCGCAATCAGAGCGTGCAAATCAGCTTATGTCTAATGTCAACCGCCTTTCCTAGCATTTTAAACAATCATGCTGGTCAAGTTTGCATGCACATGTGATTTAAATGACACAGCCAACATATCTATAATTCATCCATACTCGTTGTCTGAAACAGTTTTAAACACGCATAGTAACGTGCCCTAATATTGAAGAAAATACTGAAATTCATATTATTTGCAACGTCCGAAAATGCTGTTTATTCCATATAGGCAGCCAAAGAAAGGAATTCCAAAATATTCCGTAGTACGGATAATTTGGAAATACAGAACAAATCAAAAGCAGAAAATGGTAGACACAATTTGATTGAGTCTATTCATAACAAATTATAAAACCTGCAATGTCTCTCGCGCCCCCCTAGCCCTAGGATCAGCCTACGTATCCTTTCCTAGCCGTAGTAACCTCTGATTCTGCAAGCGGAAAACGAAGACCCTGATCAGACTGCGTGAAGTTGCATTTTGAATAATTTTCATACCAAAGGCTTTAAAAAAGTGTTTACTGCTCTTTCGCTTGGCGCTCAAAATTAACCTTTACCACTCTCTGGGCTTATTCAGCAGACAACAAATTATGTTTTTCTTATTTTTCCCCGAAAACAGGATTTGACATTTCATGCAAATTGTCTCCAGTAGAGACAATTTGCATGAAACGTCAAATCCTGTTTTCGGGGAAAAAATAAGAAAAATATTTCAAAACGTCGTCTGCTGAAATGTTACTGTTAAGCGTGTAGAGATAGGAATCAGAACTGCACGGCCCCGAAGTCAGTATAATGTGACAGTGCGGAATGTTATGTGATGTGTCTAGGGCGTACAATTTATGTAAGACGGTCCTTTAAATGAGAATGTTGAGCTACCTGTAGATCCAGACACCGTCGTGATATGACTGAAGGATTGTTGAAAGCGACGTAGAACCGGAATAAAACACATACACACACAAACGCATGCACTCACGCACGCACACCCACCCACACACACAGAGCAAATTTTGTACATAGCATGACGTTGTAATTAACACTTTCTCCCACCATAGGGCAAATCATGGGAAGAATATGCGTAACGTTCATTACGCATATTACGCATGTGCGTAACATGCGTAAGAAAAATACTTACATTAAAGTGACATTAAAATAAATGTTTTGCTTCTTAACTATAGGGGTTGCTTTTATAGGAAAGAATTTGCTCCCTGTGGGAGCAAATTCTTTCCTTAAAGAGTAACCCCTATTTTAGAAGCGATTCCAGGCATTTCTTTTTCAAGATTTTTCCTGGGGTGTGCGTAAAAGTAATCCCGTTCTGGCTACGCCAAAAGGAAGTATTATGATTCTTCAACAAATTATTTTTTGTTATTTAATATTTATTTTCAAATATTCACAATACACAACATATTTCATTGTTTACAAATAGTAAGTATTTCAAAGCAAATGTATACATAGTTTACATGGTACACATACATGGACATGTTTCTTGTTCTTTGACAACACAATAGTTAATCAATCATATCATTTATATAATTCATAGCATAAATATTTTTTTACATATATGTATGTATTATGGATACTTGGAAACATTTAAGATTTTAGAGGGTTGTTACACACACACAGACACACGCACACGCATATACACACGCACACACACACACACACACACACACACACACACACACACACACACACACACACACACACACACACACACACACACACACACACACAATTCAACAAATTATAGTAAAGCCACATAATCACGCAATTTATGCTACATGTACTCCTTTTCCTCTTACTTCAAGTTTAACCCTTGTCCTGCTGAACCCGGATATACCCTGCCTTTGCAAACAGTGTAGATCCAGATCAGTTGGCTTCTGAAGAAGCCAACTGATCTGGATCTGCACTGTTTGCCATTAAGTATGAGAATGTATAGCAACAATTGGGATCAAGTAATCTGATTGGCTGAAAATCAGAAGTGGGCATGGCATCTTAATTTATTCCGCAGGACAAGGGTTAAAATACATATCAGTATATATTCATGAAGGTAAAAACATTCTATAAATCTCACGGACTGTTTTGTTTAATTATTAACATGCCGGGTAAAAATACCTATATTCTGGGAGAAAAGAAAAGGAGACAATTTGCATGAAATGCCAAAGCCTATTTTCTGGCAAAAATGAGATTATCATATTAAATTTGTCGTCTGCCGAATTTGCTAATAGAGAGGTAAAGGTTAGTACATACTTTGTTTATTTTCAGACTACCGAAGACAGCCTTACGTTGATCTACGTTGGATTGTAAATGCGTCGGCGGCTGAGAAAAGGGACCTTAGAACACATGCGAACAACGAAGATCCAGACCAGACTGCGCATCCGCGCAGTCTGGTCAGGATCGTCGCTGTTCGCCTAAACAACATAGAGACCTAGTTAAAGATATAGGACTTATAGCAAAGATCTTGACCCGACACATGGCTGCACAGACTGATCTGGGGCTTCGTCATTTGCATATGCTCCAAGGGCCTTTTTATCAGCCGGCGGTCCGAACGATTAAACTTCTTTAAAGACGAAAAGAGAGAACTTATATACCAGTTTTTCCCTAGAAAAAAAAAGTGTGTGTTTTTTTTTGTTTCTTTTTTTTTTTTTTTTTTTTTTTTTTTTTATTTTACATTCGTGCAAATTGTCTCTTTCGGAGACAATTTGCATGAAATGTCGAAGCCGTTTTTTTCTGGGAACAATAAGAAATATATATCATTAATTTGTCATCTGCTGAGTTTGTCCAGAGAGAGTTACATTTAATGTATAATTGGGCCGCGCGAGAAAACTTGTCTTTAGGCATACGCGGACATATGCGGACAGCGAAGGCCCAGATCAGCCTGTGTTTGCGAAAAGTCTGATCAGGGCCTTCACTGTCCTCTAACAGAATCATTAGATACTACAATCTGCGCATTTGCTAAGTTCGAGGGGACTTTTTCGTTTTTGTTTGACTTGACCCATTTTATTTTCAAACTACCGAAAATAGCATTTACGCTGAATTAGAAATGATTAAACTGTTTTATAGATAGCAACGAAAAAGATAAAAAAAAAAAAACATATACATATATATACCAATTAGTGCGCTGGTGGTTTCAGGACCGTTCGGGATTACTATAACTATTCACCTCGTAGTGAAAAGTCAGGTATTGTTTCTGTTCCCGTGGACTGGCTCCAGTCTCCAGTGACTATTTTTTTTTTCTTATAATCCTGTTTGATAATCCACTAGAATTAAACCAAAATAATACCATGACTATAAAGGCTGGTCACTAGTGACCAGCCTTTATAGTCATGATATTATTTTGGTTTTATTTTAGATGTCACGATATTATTTTGGTTTTTATTTTAGATGATTATCAAAAAAGATTGTAAGAAAAAAATATTTAGTCACTGGAGACTGGAGCCAGTCTACAGTTCCCGATTCGTTTCCGTTGCTCTGTTCGCCCATCCCTTCTTCCATCCTCACCGACTTGGGACGTCATAACAGTCCGTCATATGTTTTTGTTTTTGTTTGTTTGTGGCATTAAATTATTATTCATCTTCCACCGCTACTTGCTTCTCGAACATGGGGAATGCAAATTAAAGCATGGTAGGGCATTTTGTAATTGTTGAGATTTGTTTTTAATTTTTTTTTTTTTTTTTTTTGTCTTCTACGTATCTACAAAAAAGGAAGAGCCGATTCTCCTACTTGCGTCAGTAAAATGTACGTGATAAAGATAATAAAAATATATTGCCTTGAAGAAAATTGAGTCAGCATAGAAATTCAAACTGCTAGTATTCTGTAAAAACGACTTAAATTTCAAACTTCAGCAATAGTTTTATTTCTCTACGCTAAAGATTTAGGGAAGAAGGAAGCGATAAAACGTATTATATATCATAAACTTTTGTCTTATCTTATGAGGCAATCCCTTTTAAACTTATTGCGACAAAGCAGTATAATATATGATAGAAGCGCATCATGTGAAATGTATTTTCGAACGTATACCAACAGAAAAAATAATCCAACACAGACTGCATATCCGCCTCAAAGCATTCGTTTCCGCGCAGTCTCATTAGAATCTTTGTTGTCCGTGATTTATTCTACATTATGTTGTAATTCTTGATGCAGACAACATGTCTAGCTCAGACTGCGCAGATGTGCAAGTTGATCTGAGCATTCACCATAAGCATATCACCCGACGTCGAGTTTGCGCATGACGTGAACTCATAACAGAATGAGCCAGCGCTCGACAAATCCTACAATAAGATTTGTGCGACCAGCGAAGACTGATCAGACTGCGCATCCGCGCAGTCTGATCAGTCTTCGCTGATCGCATGTGTCTTCTACAGCCTCTTGGCTATTCAAAGATGGATAAACGAGAATCCTTGCCATACTGTGTATTTACTGGTCACACAGGTTTTATTGTAGGTTTTGTCGTGCGCTGGCTTAATTTTAGTCACGCAGAAAAGGTTTTTAGGGACATATGTAACCGGGAAAGTTTTAGATCAGACTGAGCCTTTATGCTGTCTCATTAAAGTATGTGTTGTCCATTGATATGTCGAATAGATTGTTTCTATGAGCCAAAGCCCTGATGAGTCGGCATCAGCGGAGTCGGATGTAGACCTTCACTTACCACACATGTCCCGATTATTATAATATTCTTTATGTACTGCAGTCTATAGACAGACAGATTTAACTTAATATCCTGCAATTTTTGGGGACATGCAAATTACTGATTATATGGCAAAAGGCGATATCAGAATACGCATGCGCGAAGTCTGATCATCTGCTCTATACATGTACAACTGCTCCATTTCAGATACAGTCGACCCTCTTTATACCGACACTCGATACAACGACCAAATTCGTTATAATGGCAATTTGAATATCACGTAACCTTCGCTGAAGACGTGACAGTTTATGAGAAATTATGCAAGAATGTTGCATTTAAATTTCAAGCAACATATGTTTTGGATATGTGTTAGAATCGCCTCAGTGAGGCGATACCAACAAATATCCAAAACATATGTTCTATGAGGAAATAAGAATAAAACAAGGTCCTTCTTACATATCATTCTGTCCATTAAGGATTCTTCACAACAGCAAATTCATTTTAATTGCAACATCTTTGGGAACAAATGCTGTCGTTGTAACGAGGGTTCACTGTAAAAGAAAGATTTCTGATCACCTCTTTCAAAAAAAAAAAACAAAAAACAACAGATTCCGTTGCTTTAACATTGTTTATTGCTTCTTTTCCGTCCGTCGTTGTTTAGTTATTCTTCTTGGTGTCATTTATAGGCTATGTTCTATGATTGTGACCCTGTCTGAGGTTAACCCATTTATGCCAAGTGGACTCTTCTTATATATTTATTCCAATCAAAGGTGTCTGGTTAGCTTTTATTATTACCATATTTTATAGAAATCCCTGTATTTAATGCTAACAGTGTAGACCCTAATCGGACTCAACGTTCCGGGTCTACAATTAGCAGTTACCCTCTTTAAATAAAGTCTTTACTTACTTACTTACAATGTTTGCCAATGTCCTGGGACGCTAGGCATAAATTATTAACTGTTTTGTTGCCAGAGACAAATGTGTCAATATATTAAGATGTTCTTATATTTAGGCCAAATACGGTATCCAATTTAGATAATTGTCACTATATCGGTCCCGGTAACGTTTCAGTTTATGATGAGATTAATAGCAGAAAACGATATTATTGTAAAGAAAAGCAGAAAATAATATTGTGAAGTAAAGCAAAAAAATAATATAATTGTGTAATACGGACTGTTGGCTCAGATTGATACATACCATTTGGCATTACGAAAACAAGCCTATTTAAATATATAGAAAATTTCACCTCCAAAAACTGAAAATTTCCAGATAAAAAATCTGATATTTTTTCATATTTCTGCCCAAAACATAGGTTGTGGGTACTCGTTAGAACCGCCCCGGCGAGGCGGTTCTAGCGAGTACCCACAATGTATGTTTTCGAGCAAAAATAAGAAAAGTAATGTATACCCTCTAAACCCCAGTTTTACTATAAATGGGGTCAAAATGGGGTCAAAATTATACAGGCATATTTTCGTGATGTACGACTTGCGATTCCCTAGAACTAAATACACATCTGCGCAGTCTAATCAGAAACTTCTCTGTTCGTCGATATGTTCCACCATGTGTATATATATTCTGTAAGAGGGCTACGAACACGGAAGCTAGTCTTGTTCTGTGTCTTCCTTGCCCGCTTATGTCATCAGGGACATATTCTTGCATTGAGTATTCATAACCCCAGGAAAGGTGTCTTTTTTAAAGCACAAAGTATCGACATTGTTCTTATTTCTCACGAAAAAACATATACTGTGCGCTCATCAGAAGCACTTCACGCATGCGCTTTTAATGAGTACCCGCTATATATGTTTCGCGGAGAAATAAATAAATAAATAAATAAATAAATAAATAATAAAAAAAAAAACAATTACCGGGTCCTGAGGTTATAAAACATTTTTCATGCTCATCTCAGCTGAGCATGACATTTTTCATGCTAATAAATTCCAAATTACTAACAATTGACAATTCTTTCTTGCTGAACATAGCTCAGAATAAACATGTCTCTGCTAATAAATATTAAAATGGCAACTATTTTAGGCCTTTTCATATTTATTAGCAGAGAAGCTCAACTGAGTTGAGAATTAAAACTATTTTATAACCTCGGGACCTGATATCTCTTCTATCTAGAACTATGGCATTTTATGTTACCTAGGAATGAAACAAAGAATCACTTGATTCTCTTCTGCTTTGAATATTAAAGTTTTTTTTTTCGCCAACAGCTGAACAGAAATCGACCACCATGTTGTTTTACCGCATTCACCCTAAATATTCGTACATCATAATTCCTTGTCGTACTTATAATAACATTCGAACAACTCTCCTTTCGACATTTTTCGGACAGTCGTGTGTTTGTTTGCATGGCACTTTTCAGAGAAGGAGAAAATTTGCAAACTGACGACGTGATTAAATGCAAAATCATTTGTCGTAACTACCTATGCACAAAAAGTTTCATTCAAGTCAATGGGCTTTTTTCTAATAATCAAATATTTTCACTTTTTCCCACAATAAAAATGCATGCAGATTATGCAGAAATAAGGTAGGGTAGGTAACTTTGAGTCAGATTTTCAACAAGTTCCGCTTATTCATTTTTTTTCTGAAATTTTCTTAATACTGTTGTGAAATTATCAATAATTCAAGACAGAGTAACTATTACACAAGAAGACTCAAAACAATTTTCCGCCATTTGTTACAATGGAGCCGACTTTTGTGTTACTTCCTGTTTCCGTTCCTGAGCTTTTGTGTTACTTCCTGTTTCCTTTCCTGCACACCAAGGCGCTTCGGAAAATGAGTCTAACTAAATGCTTTACATTTAGAGGTGACCCTTATCAGAAGTTGGGCAGTAACAATTTTGGTAGAGTTGCTACTCCTAAAAGTGTGTCCTGTCCCTGAAATGATAGCTCTAAAATTACAGTTACAGTGAACTCTCGTTACAACGACAGAATTTGTTCCCAAAGATGTTGCCATTATAATGAATTTGATGTAGTAAAGAATCCTTACTGGATAGAATGATATGTAAAAATGGTCTTGTTTTGTTCTTATTTCCTCGCAGAACAGATGCTTTGGATATTTGTTAGAATCGCCTCGCTGAGGTGATTCTAACAAATATCCAAAACATATGTTTCTTTAAAGTATTAAATACAATATTCTTGCATAATTTGTGACTAATTGTAATCTCCTAAGCGACGTTTTTGTGACAGTGAAATTGTCATTATAACGAATTTTATCGTTGTATCGAGTGTCCGTTTAAAGAGGGTTGTCTGTAATATCATTGATATGGCATAAATATGCAGATGACAACTGAAAATAATTCTTTATATTTTCCCTAAAGTGGGAAATGTAATCGCTTTTAAATCTCTTATTGTAAGCCACACACAAAGCTTCAGTTACAATTGTAAATAATATGCAAATGCCAGCCCAATACGAGACATACCGTAAAACTGTCCCTTACTATTATCCAAACAACGAAATCCCTGATGAGCATGTGTATTCGCACCGTCTGAACAGGGCATTCGTTGTCCGCTTATACAATCTTTGCAAGTTGTAGAATACGAGTAAAGTAAACTTCAATAACTTGAACATCGATGGCTCGTTTACCATGGCTGATTCGAACTCTGTTTCAGTCCCTATGATTTCTTCGAAAACATGCAGCTCAAAGTAAACAAATATTTAGAGACATTCTAAGGATTTATTCTTAGAAAGGTATGTTGAGTGTACTCATTAAAATCGCCTCATCGAAGCGATTCTTATGCGTACACAACATACCATTGATCTATAGAAGATCGAAAACATATCCACATTTGCCTTCTGACCTGGGGCAATGACTAAACATCTGTGTCTTGAACAATCCATGCCTGTAACAACTTTCCATGGCCACTAAGATGTTGTACCATCAAAGATCGACCGTATATTGTCGGATAGACAACTCGATGAACATGCTAGAAGAGGTTCGCAGACTCATTCAAGTACGCACTGTACGTACCTTACATAAAACTGCAACGGAATAACGTATGAAACCTTTTTATGTCGATCTAAAATTGGTTAGGCGTTCGTGACTATTGTAATGAAATCTTATTATTGAATACTTTCATACTTAAATAGTATAGTATTATTAGTTTCTAATATGTACCACACGGAATGACAAACCGTAATACACGACCAGATACTTAACATGCGTGATGTTGAAAGCTCATCCTATATAACATTTGATTGAATGTTAAAAAATCCAAAGGACTATTTCAGATATTAACAGAGTTATTGAGGTGTGGAATGTTTGCTTGACGTTTGTATCAGAGATATATTATTAATAAAACAAAACTGTAGTAAAACCTCAATGACTCGTTTCATTACGAAAACACGACCATATTTTGAAAATTTCACTACAAAAATCCTGAAAGTTTTTAGATGCAAATTCTGATATTTTTCATATTTCTGCTCAAAACACAGATTGTGGGTATTCGTTAGAACCGCCTCGCCGAGGCGGTTCTAACGAGTACCCACAATCTATGTTTTTGAATAGAAATAAGAAAAATAATCTATACCCCTGTAAACCCCAATTTTGCTATATGAAAGTGGGGTTTGAGATGGTCAAAATTATATAGGTATGTTTTCGTGATGACCGTGGCTCATGCGAAGTCGTTTTTGAGTCTCTATGATATTCTCTTGATAGCACAAAAAGCAATTACTTATGAATATTTAAGGGAAATTTTCAATTTTATCATAAGAAAATATATCTTGTGTGTACTCATTAGAATCGCCTCTTGTAGACGGTTCTAATGAGTACACTCAACATACCATTATTGTATAGACGATCGAAATGACTTCCCTAAATTATCGCAATTTGTTTCCTAACCTGGCGCCATGATTACCCTAACTGGCTCGAACTTACCATGTATCGAACAATTTTCCATTGTCCCAAAGATGATCGAGCCATTGAAGTTCGACTGTATATATAGATAGAATGAAAGTGGGCAGTTACATCCCAGCTAGCATTCTTTATAAATCTATAGCGGGCCGTTATCGGCCCGTCAGCTACCCTGACGGGCCGATAACGGCCCGCTATAGATTTATAAAGAATGCTTACAATGATATTCTCAGTTCCATTATAATAATGTAACATAAGATAGCAAAGAATTCCAGAAGTGACACACTCACAGAACATAGCCTAGTAATGACAACAAGAGGAAGAACAGGTAATGGCTGATACGAGCAATTTCATAAACATGTGTACATACATATTTAATCATAATACGTATGTTAATGCAGTATAGGCGAAAATAGATGGTTATAAAATGGGAGACATTTTTTCTCTGACTTCAGTTATAACATATGCTTTTCATTGTCGGAAGCCTTGATATTCGACACAGCTAGTATGGCCCGAACAGTAGGTGAACCTGTCGATATCAATTATCTGACTGCGTTCATTGATATATAGGACCATCCTTTCAAAGACTAATGGGGCCACGCCTTGAAAAAACGTGTCTTCGGGCCACGTGCAGGCAGCGAAGGTCCAGGACCCAAGGTTATAAAACTTTTTTCATGCTCAACTCAGCTGAGCATGAAATTTTCTCTGCTAATAAACATGAAAATGCCAACAATAGTTGGCATTTTCATATTTATTAGCAGAGAAATTTTCATACTCAGCTATGTTTGGCAAGAAAGAATTTGAAAATGTTAGTAATTCGAGATTTGATTTATTAGAAGGACAAATTTCATGCTCAGCTGAGTTGAGTATGAAAAACGATTTTTTAACCTCGGTGCCAGATCTGATCAGGACTTTCCCTGTCCACAAACAGAATCATTAGCTACTATAGAATGTTTCAATGGAGAGCAAAGGATTATGTGAATTCGCACATTATTCCGCATTGTCGAATGAACTTTTTTCGCTTGGCGCGGACTAATATGTCTTCATTACACCTGGAGTTAAATGTTGTGTGGTAGTTTATCAGTCCGTCTATACTTGCTAATCTTTTGAGATCAATGAGTCTATTTAGAGAATCCGAAACCCGCATTCAATTGTTTAAACACCCTATTAAAATCTATTCATGAGGCTAACGTTAATTTTTAGGATTTCCAATCTCTTTGTTGAAACAGATTTTCACGTGGCTTTATATTGTGAAATGTACACATCTGTACTTCCAAATTAGCTATAATATTTCATTTTTTCTTAGTAGCCTTTAAAAGTTATGATCACTTATAAGACCTTAAAATCTCCATATTCCTCAAACATTTCGAAAACATGCCTATTAAAATATATACTGAAAAGTTAATCACCGAAAAATTGAAAATTTTTAGACAAAAAAATCAAATATTTTTCATTTCTGCTCAAAACACAGATTGTGGGTACTCGTTATAACCGCCTCGCAGAGGCGGTTCTAACGCGTACCCACAATCTATGTTTTTGAGCAGAAATAAGAAAAATAATGTATACCCCTGTAAACCCCAGTTTTACTATATAAAAGTGGGGTTTAAGGGGATCAAAATTATATAGGCTTGTTTTCGTGATGACTAGACATTTTGTATTCACGAAAGGTTTAATTAATTGATATATAGTATTAATACGATCATAAAATGTGACATCTGACAGCCTGTAAAAATTCAGTTAGTCTCTCGTTTTTTGAATTCGATAAAAATGAAATGATTTTTAATCGTACTTCTGAATTAATATTGGCAACATTAAATCAGAGATACGATAAAAATCATTTCATTTCAAGAACGAGAGACTAACTGAATTTTTACAGGCTGTCGGGTGCTACACTTTATGGTTGTATTAATACCATATATTAATTTATCAATTGGATAACCATTACGAAAACACGCCTATTCAAATATATGGAACATTTTACCGCCAAAAACTTAAAATATTCAGGTAAAAAAAATCTGATATTTTTCATACTTCTGCTCAAAACATAGATTGTGGGTACTCGTTAGAACCGCCTCGGCGAGGCGGTTCTAACGAGTACCACATTCTACGTTTTGGAGCAGAAATAGGAAAAATAATGCATACCCCTGTAAACCCAAGTTTTACTATATAAAAGTGGGATTTAAGGGGGTCTAAATTATATAGGCATGTTTTCGTAATGAAAATGTCTATTTTTGAGGACTATGGAGCTTTAAAGGATTAGGAAAAGATAGTATTGCCCAAATATCGGGCAATTATTATTTTTTTTTATTTATTTATTTTTTCAAGTTTCAAGCTCATTTCAAGAACTCATATCTACAGCTGAACCTCAATAGCTCGAACACCGATGGTTCGTTCACCATGGCTGATTCGAACTTGTTTTTAAGTCCCTAAGAAATTCTTCCGAAAACTCCAGAAACCAAATATATTTAAGGCAATTTTCTTATTCTATCATGAAATTGTATGTTGTGTGCAGTTATTAGAATCACATCGATCATCAAGGCGATTCTAATAAATACACTCAACATACCATTATTGTATAGAAGGTCGAAAAGACTTCCCTAACATCACGAAAACATGCCTATATAACTTTGACCCCCCTTAAACCCCACTTTTATATAGTAAAACTGGGGTTTACAGGGGTATACATTATTTTTCTTATTTCTGCTCAAAAACATAGATTGTGGGTACTCGTTAGAACCGCCTCGCCGAGGCGGTTCTAACGAGTACCCACAATCTATGTTTTGAGCAGAAATATGAAAAATGTCAGAGTTTTTTATCTGAAAATTTTCAGTTTTTGGAGGTGAAATTTTCTATATATTTGAATAGGCGTGTTTTCGTAATGAATTATCGCCATTAGCTGTCTTGCCTGGCACCATGATTAACCCTCAGTAGCTCCAACAACCCATGTCTCGAACAATTTCCTATGGTCCTAAAGATGTTCGAGCCATTGAAGTTCGATTGTACTTCATAATTTTATAGATCCAATGCAGATATTATTTTCAAAATTAATTTTAATGGGTAATTTAACATTTAATATAAATTTAAATACTTTCAGTTAATTTTCAATATATAGATTTTTTTTCTTGCTAGGCTAAGAAAAATATACTAGTTTTGAAGTATGAAACAATGTAAGCGAACAAACCCAGTAATTAATGTCACAATCACATTGCGAAAACGCTTATTCAAATATATTGAAAACTTTACCACCAAGAACTGCAAGTTTTCCGATAAAAATTCTGATATATTTTCATACTTCTGCTCAAAACATAGATTGCGGGTACTTGTTGTGGAACCGCCTTGCCGAGGCGGTTCTAACGAGTACCCACAATCTATGTTTTTGAGCAGAAATAAGAAAAATAATGTCTACCCCTGTAAACCCCAGTTTTACTATATGAAAGTGGGGTTTAATGGGGGTCAAAATTACAGGAAAGTAGGAAAGCACCGATGTACGAACAAAGAAGAACTGTGTAATAGAAACATATTATGGAGGGCTGTTTATGCTTAGAGCACACAAGAAAACATGTTCAAGGACAAGCTGTCCCGAAACATACTAACATACCTGTTCTCTCTTGTAATGTAATTTTATCCGTCGAAAGATAATCTTCAATTTGAGAACACATTTGGAAGTCAAGAAATAATGTAAGGGTCAGAAATGAGTGACATGTTTTAATGGAATGCTATGGAAAAGTAAATAGGTTCCTAGCCACTATGTAAAATTGACTGATGCTCCCATGCACACACATACAGAGAGTTTTAGTTTAAACGCGTTTCTATTATCATATTCCTTAAAAGGAACGAACAAACCGCAAAACCAATCTTGGAATAATGTGTTCCCTCTGTCACATTCCCCACCCCCCCTCCCCCCCCTCCCAGCCCCATTTTTTTTATTATTATGTTACTTTATGAGCCAGCGCACGACAAAACCAACAATAGGACTTGTGCGACCAGCGAAGACTCAGATCAGCCTGCGCATCCGCGCAGTCTGATCAGAGTCTTTGCTGATAGCATGTGTCTTCTACAGCATCCAGGCTATCCAAAGATGGATAAACGAGAGCCCTGGTCATACCGAGTGGGTGTACAGGCTGATCTGAGTCTGTGTTGGTCACACAGGACGTAATGTAGGTTTTGTCATGCGCTAGCTCATATCATTACGAAAACATGCCTATTCAAATATACTGAAAGTTTTACCACCAAAAATCATAAAATTTTCAGACAAAAATTTCTGATATTTTTCATATTTCTGCTCGAAACATAGATCGTGGGTACTCGTTAGAACCGCCTCGATGAGGCACAATCTATGTTTTTGAACAGAAATAAGAACAATGATGTATACCCCTGTAAACCCAAGTTTTACTATATAAAAATGGGGTTTAAGGGGGTCAACATTATATAGGCATGTTTTCGTGATGTTATATTATAGGGGATCACAGGGGTGTTCATTACTAGAATTTGTTCACGTAATGTGCGATGCATTGTACAAAAATATAACATATAAATTCTGAAAATAGGATGAGTGTAATAATGGGTTGGACACTAAAACAATTCATGGCTGAAATAGAATTCTTATGTCATTGCCCAATATTGTATATACTTTTCTGTCCCGTGTTAATTTAATTGGTTTTGACTCTAATAATCGCTTTAAGTGCTTTATAAATACGATTCCAGTTCAACAACTAAAACTATCTGAAACAAAATGAACTTGGGATTATCTGCAATATTACGGGTCACAATTCCGATAGTATATGGCAAGATATTACTTTAGACTGTTAACCTTTGTCATGCTGAATAAATTAAGATGCCACGCCCACTTCTTATTTTCAGCCAATCATATTACTTGATCCAAGTTGCTCATACAAATTCAAATACTTAATGACAAACAATGCAGATCCAGATCAGTTAGCTTCTTCAGAAGCCAACTGATCTGGACCTACACTGTTTGCAAAGGCAGGGTATATACGGGTTCAGCAGGACAAGGTTATTATTAACCGCATAAATACTTAAAACTAATTTAGGTTAACAGTTGTACATGTTTGCTAAAATAATGCTAGATGTAGGCGTGTTTAAATAGGTATGGAAAAAAATTACAATAGGTAAATGAAAACAATATACGTTTGATAAAATCATATTTGTGTGAAATTCAGGGAATTTCATCATATATCTAAGGAAATTGGACCGTTTCAGTATACAGGGTATTCGTATAGTGATAAGGATTGGAATCAGCAAAATAGTAAAAGGCGATCAAGGGCTGTATTTCATGAAAGACCGATTCTGAATGAATACTAGTTGACGCAACTGTTTGAACATATGTCATTGTTACACAAAATATATTTTGATTAACTGCAGACTAAATGTAAATTTTTAAAACTGTGATACTATGTAAAGGTATAAGAATCTTGATCCCTACACGCATAGTATATTTCCAAAGTGAGATTCCAGCAGAACAGCAAGGGAAACCTAACGTTCTTCGCCTACAATCTACATGAATTAGATTAGTAATCTTATCTCATGTACGAACAGGTCATCTGCTAGTGCAAATAGCTAAGATAGAATTATGGTTTTATTTCCGCTAATGTAATAATAACTCTAACTGTTTCATGCGAGCTAAAGAGGAAATGCATGCTATGTAGTAGAAGAGAGAGTGCCCAGGTTAACATTCGCATCTGCACAGTCTTGTCAGGGCTTTCCCTGTTCTTAGATATAATCGACATCCATCAATTCAGTAAGTGGCATTGAAGGCTCTGACTCTACTGTGCAAATAAATAGGTTGCTGTGGATCTTTTTCAAATCACATGGCCTTTTTTCCCCTAATAATCTTCTAAATACAAGTTTTCCCTTAAGCTACCACACTAGCATTCTTTATAAATCTACAGCAGGCCGTTATCGGCCCGTCAGGTAGCTGACGGGCCGATAGCGGCCCGCTCTATGGGCCGATAGCGGCCCGCTGTAGATTTATAAAGAATGCTTATAGGGTAATAATATGCACCTCATCTCACAATGCTTCACCTAAAGTTTGAAAACGTTCACTAAACTTCCAGTTTGATGCGGTTTAAAAGTGCTGGAAAAGTGTGTCAAAAATAGTGTAGACCGTGAACAGACGCCACAGAATGACCTGCACTGGTGCCCAGGCCCGTATGTCCGAATACATAGGATAAATAAGGTAACTAAGTTTTAGGATAAACAATACACAGCGAAGATCCAGTTAGCTTCTGCATTCCACGGGGATGTTGTTGTGCGCATCTGAGCAATTCCCACACGGAGAAATGTCATTGCTTTTCAGAGTTGAACTATGTATGTATTTAGCAATATCAAATGATATAACTTTATATTATTCGTGTTCGCCCTGATTCGCATGGATACAAGTATACGAATAATTTACTATAAACCGATATGAGTCTTCAGATACATGTAAATGAAAGACAGGTGTACGAGAACATTTTGGAGACAGATTGGTTTTATTGTCGAAACCTAAGGTCCCGATCTTGCTGCACAGAGTCAGTTAAATGTAGACCACCCCTTTTCGTATATGCGTTGAACCCCTTTCCACTTGATACGCTCATTTGTATTAGTTTATGTCATCACGAAACATACCTACATAATTTTGACCTCTTAAACCTGACTTCTATATAGTACAACTGAGGTTTACAGGGGTATGCATTACTTTTCTTATTTCTGCTCAAAAACATAGATTGTGGGTAAGAGTACCCACAATCTATGTTTTGAGCAGAAATATAAAAAAAAATATCAGATTTTTTTATATGAAAATTTTCAGTTGTTGGTGGTGAAATTTTCAATATGTTTGAATATGCATGTTTTCGTAATGGGATCATTTAACCCACTGATACATTCTGGTATCGTGGACAATCGGGTTGGTACGGGGCATGTGCAGCCTTGCAAACTACCCTTCCAATGACCGTGGGACTTTATATGCAGCACTGGGGACATTGGCCCATCAAATGGCCAGTCATTGTTCATATGATAACCCTGAGTTGACTTTGACCAATTGTGTGGCAAGGTCAAATTTGACCCCTTCTGATTTTGTCTGGGGAAAGTGAAAACAATGGATTTTTCAGGAACTATCACAGACTTTGTTATGAAATCTACATCAATGAGCCATAATGACAAAAGGTATCTGTTTACATCGAAACTCTGCCCCCACTTCAACACCCACACCTTCCGCCAACAGTATCAAACATCGTCTTCTCCGAAGCCAGTGGGCCGATTGAAGCCAAATAGCATGTGGCTCCATGGGTTCGGGGAACGAAGGTTTATTCGCGGAGTCTTGGTCATATGACCAAGATGAATCTAGGCCCATATATGACAAAAGCCCTTTAATTTTTTTCTTCTCCGGAACCAATAAGTCAGTGGCCTTGGGACTTGGTATTCAGCAATGGGGACATGGGTCCATCATAATTTGTGCACATGATGACCCAGGGAGGGATGACCTTGACCTATCTAATGGAAGGTCAAATTTGACCCCTCATACTTTTGTACAGGACAAAGAAAAAACAAAGGAATTTGTAGGAACTAACATAGACTTTGTTAAGAAACTTTCATCTGTTGGCCACACTGACAAAAAGTATCTTTTGACAATAAAATTCGGGGTTATATACTTGCATAAAACCATGAAATAAATCGTAAGAGATCATAGCTCAAAGCGATTTTTTTAAACTTGCGCCATTGGTCATAGTGGCAGACGATTTCATTCGGCATCAAAACTCTGCCTGCAAGGGGTAATCTGCCCCTGCCACAGGGCTATCTACATGCATGAAATCCTGAGAATAAATATATATAAAATCACAGTTCAAAGAAATTTCTTTGAAACTTGCATCAGTTGGCCAAAGTGACAAACGATTTCATTTGACATAAAAAAATATGTTCCCCAGGGATTATCTGCCCCTGCCCTGGGGCTATTTTATGTATAAAATCACGAAAAAAAAATGTATAAAATCACAGATTAAAGGGATTATTTGAAACAAATTAGTTGGCCATAGTAGCAAATGGTTTCTACCGACTCAAAAATTCAATCACCCATAGATTGTCAGTCCCTGCCTTGGACCGGAACTCTCAGGTGAGCTACAGGACCGATGGTCATCTGGTTATTCTTTGTTACTCATTTCTTCTACATTCGGTGTCTAGTGAAGGCTTTGCTTCGTGACTTGATTTATATTTCATATACTCGTAAATAAAGTAAATTGGCTGTAGTCATTGTTTAGGTACTATGTATCTCGTATTGCAAATAACGCATAGTGTTAGAGGGCAGATGGCGACGTATTAATTTATGACGGCGAATAAAAATCTAAAGGCTTGTCTTTGGAAACAAAGAACACACAAAAGAACGAAAATCGGAGACTCGGTTTTATTAAGTCTCTTCATATGCAGCTTTGTAGTTTGCGAAACTGCCTATGCTACATAATACCATCTTAAGCGGTATTCGATTTTCAAAGTAACAAGAATGAGCTCAATGATCCCAAAGGAAATAAAATATAAGCTGCACTATTGTGAAGTACGAGGAGACGTTTTACGGCCGTCACAAGGCACTAACACCAGCTGCAGAGAAGTAAGATAAAAATCTTAAAGGTTGCCTTTGGAAACAAAGTATAGTCGAATCTCGTTATGTCGAAGTCCAAGGGACTCTCTGGAATACTTCGAGATATTCGTACCTAGACATATCAGATTTGCGGAATTGAGGAAAACAATAAATCGAACAACCACATTTAATAAATATTAGGATATGTAATTTGACTCCTGAAGTTAAGAGATATATTGAAAATATTGTGAAAAAGAGGAGAAATTGCTCCTTACCTTAGGAGCAATTTCTCCTCTTTTCCACAATATTTTGATACCTGTTGTGAGATTTCCATGTTAGAGCAGGGACCAGATTTTCACTTCGAGATAAGCGGTTATTCGAGATAAGCGAGTTCGGGATAACGAGAGTCGACTGTATACATAAAAGAATGAAACTCGGAGACTCAGTTTTGTTTAGTCTCTTCATTTGCTGCTATGTAGTTTGCGAGGCTGCATAGGCACCCATTCCCACCAACCCCACCACTTCCACCCTCACAAGCACCGGCTTTAGCTGTATTCGATTTCCGATTTTCAAAGTAACAAGAATGGACTCAATGATCCAAAAGGAAATAAAAGTATAAACCCGGAGTAAATTAATATTCGCATCTGCCCGACAACACCATGCGTTAGTCACGATAATTCACGGTAGAGCAAAATATTTCGATTCTAACACGACACAGAAAGGAAAATCGACATTGTTGCAATGTTTTCCAAAGAACTCTTTAGCAGCGGACGTCGCGAAAAGTAAATGTTTACAAGCGACGTCAAGAAACGCGTCCTTTTGCACGCACTACTTTGGCTTCGTGAATTATTGTAAGTTGATTACGGTTACGCTACCATTCGGCTACATGGAAAAACGTTGTTGTCATGTCAGAATTATCGTTCACCTGCACAGGTATGTATGCCACTGCATTATAATGTCTATTATTCAGTTAGTATGCTAGCACAACTTTCTACGATGTGGATGCAATATTTCTTTTTTTATAAAATGAGTAAAATGTGAAAATATAAATTTATTAATTTCATTAAACATATTTTCAGGTTTCCCTCAACACTGTTGCCCTGTTGCAGTTCGTCTTTGTTCGTGTATCAGTTGCTTTATGTGTGGCGTTTGTTTTGGTTCCCATCTCCCTGCGTTTTGTTGCATCTAGGAAGTCGTACTTCGTGACAGTGGCATTGATACAACTTACATTAAATTCTGTGAATAGTCTCAGTGACATCAAAGTCCGCTATTTTCTCTTTCGTTAAAATTGTCTCTGCTTTCAAATGATCAAATGATCCATTTTATTTTTTTCTCTATAGCTGATGCTTTGTGCCGTATGTCGACCTTAATATATCTCACCGTACTTCAACATAGCGTAGTTTATACTTCTTGTACCTTTTTGCAATCAATGCGCCCACTGCACTATTAAAAACATAAAATATTTCTCAAGCCCTTGCTAGAAGGCGTGAACAGTGTCGACACTTGAGCTACTGTTCATGAACATTGTTGCTTTCAAAGGACTTATTTTCCTCAGCATTTATTTGCCTTCACTACAGCTGGTGATAAGTACCGTAAAACGAAAACATGCCTATTCAAATATTCTGAAAATTTTACCACCAAAAATGAAATTTTTTCAGATAAAAAATTCTGACATTCATCATATTTCTGCTCAAAACATAGATTGTGGGTACACGTTAGAATTCCTCATTTCTTAGTGTTTGTGTTGCTGGGCGTTTAAGGCCAATGTTATTTGCCCATTCATCGAAATTAAATGTGTCCTCCGTCCCTTCCGCACCGACGTCGGACTCGCCAGCCATGTCTGCAGAATTATATATCCACAATCGTGTTTGCTTATTTCACAGTTTTTGAACGAAACAAAATACAAAGAAAATTCACTAATCAGAACGTCATGATCGCACGCGCGCTTGCACCAGACAGAGGGGCACAGAAGAGCCGCCAATTTCCCCGAAGGCTCAATATAACCGCTTGAGCGCCGCATGGTGGTTCGTTTAAATAAAATTAAGAAGCTTAATTCCACTTTATTTGCCTTCACTACAGTTGGTGATAAGTACCGTAAAACGAAAACATGCCTATTCAAATATTCTGAAAATTTTACTACCAAAAATGAAATTTTTTTCAGATAAAAAATTCTGACATTCATCATATTTCTGCTCAGAACATAGATTGTGGGTACACGTTAGAACCGCCTCGAAGAGGCGATTCTAAGTACCCACAATCTATGTTTTTGAGCAGAAATAAGAAAAATAATGTAAACCCTGTAAACCCCAGTTTTACTATATAATAGTGGGGTTTAAGGGAGTTGAAATTATACAGGCATGGTTTCGTGATGATATCTCCGTATAATTTCGATTCTTTATACATTCTGATCCTTTGGGGTTAATGAGCATATTTTAAACAGTTCAAAACAGAATGCTACCCAGCCTGAGCAGTTTTGACTACAGCGTGACTGTTCATGAACCTCAGTACAATCAGCTGCTTTTTATCCCTTTTTCTCTTTCTATCATACTTACGGACTATTCTACGTGTGAAATGCTACATGCAAACATTTGAATACTTTTTTTTATCTTAACAACCTATAATTTGCAGTTATTTAAAGCAAAATTGCGAAATTCATCTGGCTGCAGCTGTATGGCCAAGTGGTTGTGACGTCTGACCTGAAACAAATGAATACTTTCTTTTTAATTGTCAGTGTTTATAAATTGCTATTAAAACTTAGCCTGATTTGGTTTTCCTTGTATTTTTGAAATCAAACAATTGGTAATGAAAATACAAGTATTGGATGTGTGACTCATATGTCTTGGAGGCAACGAAACTTTCAGTACTTTTTTTTAACAAGAAATGCCATGTATCGTAAAATAGTGAATTTCAAATTATGAATGGTAATTGCAGAAGAGGCATGCAAATTACATTATAAAATAACGATTTGTTACTAATAATTTAACCTTAATTTAAACGAAATATTACCATATATATCCCACAGGTATGTGGAATATCATAAATGGTGTGGGTACAAGATATTGAACTTAAATGAAGGGACGATAAAATAAACATGGTACCATCACGAAAACATACCTATATAATTTTGGCCCTCTTAAACCACACTATTATATAGTAAATTTGGGGTTTGCAGGGGTATACATTAT
This sequence comes from Anodontia alba, assembly GCA_964016985.1. NCBI lineage: Eukaryota > Metazoa > Mollusca > Bivalvia > Lucinida > Lucinidae > Anodontia > Anodontia alba. The sequence goes on along the minus strand of OZ024830.1, from coordinate 42,896,581 downwards.
TTTTCTTATTTCTGCTCAAAAACATGATTGTGGGTACTCGTTTGAACCGCCTCGGCGAGGCGGTTCTAACAGGTACCTGCAATCTAAGCTGCTCAAAATATAGATTGTGGGTACACGTTAGAAACCTTTTATCTGAAACTTTCAGTATTTTGGTGGTGAAATTTTCAATATATATTTGAATAGGCATGTTTTCGTAATGCAGCTGAGTTTGCTGTTTTCGGTTCTTCAATATACACTTTTGGTTTTGGTCGATTGTTTACAATCGAGCCATAGTGTACAAACCCCAAATTTTCCTTAAGGTACTTATACACGTGATTATCATTGACCCGCGCGTTAGACGAAATCCATGTAACGGTTATTCATAGTCGCGCCAGTCGTATCGATGTGACGTCATAGTGCAATATAAAGAGGGTTACATGTATCTTTAATACCTGGACAGCGACATTGGCAAACAGTGCAGACCCAGATGAGACGTCGCATAACGCGGCGTCCGATCAGGATCTGTACTCTTTTCTTAAATTACAAGAAGTTTTGGATTAAATGAAGCAATCTTATGTCCCCACTAAGGACCATTTTCCCAGCCAACATTCAGAGACAATCGACCCACCAGTGTTTCTCAGTGGTTTGATTCTCAGCTGTTAAGAAAATGATTTGCTTTTGTGAAATTGCGTAACCTTCCGTATTCTGTTTTGTGTGTGTGTGTGTGTGTGTGTGTGTGTGTGTGTGTGTGTGTGTGTGAGGATTGTTTAATTGTATGACATATGAGCCGCAACGTCAGGAAATGTTATTTCGGAAGTGTGGGCCCAGCGAAGATTCAGATCAGCCTGCGCATTCGCAGTCAGATCACAATCCTCAATGGGCGCATTTTGGATACCCAAGAAAGCAAAGTTTCTTCATTAGGACGACGAAGACACTGATCAGACTGCACGGGTGCATAGGCTGATAAGAGTCCTCGTTAGGCGCACATATCAGAAGGTACGGTTCCTCACGTTGCGGTTCATATGACAAAATGAGTTTCTATGCAGAATACATAATTTAAATGCAATAGGTAATAACCATATTCATGTATTATATAGTTGTAAAATGCTCCCAGCAGGCATACAAATTCAAATGACGTCGTATCAACGTCGATGCGACGTGATCACGTCGCATCGACGTTGATACGACGTCATTTTAACGTTGTGTGCCCACTGGGCTGTAGCTCTGGTTTTCGCAATAAGCAATTAAATGAAATGTAATGTCCTTGATTAAATACATGATTAGTGTGCACTGTGGTCAATCTCATTATGGCATTTGTGAGATATGGTCATAATGGTTATTGCGACGAAATGGTTATTGCATAGTTTTTCAATTTCTCGACGGCCAGAAATTAAAAACTATGCAATTACCTATACATTTAAGCTTTTAACAGAATTTTGAATTGCAAATGTAGCGTACAAAATGAGGTTGAGGAACCACACAAATCCCCTAGTATTAAGCCTAAAACCATTAACCGCAATTTTAGCAGACACCGCTTTAAAATATTTTGCTTGTATTATTTTTCGGAGAACATATGGTTTGAAATTTCATTTAATCCTCTGCTTGGCAATCAATTTACATGAAATGACAAGTCTTATTTTTTTCTGAAGAAAATAAGAAAATCAAATTTCGAATGATGTCTGCTACAAATGTATTTGCCGCGCTCTAAGGGTGCAGAAAAGCTAAATGTCCCATCCCGTTCATTGAAGAATGACAACCTCCAAGCCCACTGACCCTGCCAGAACGATATGGATGAATTGTCATGTCAGAGTCTGTGTAATTCAACAAGCTTATCTTCCTATACTAAGTAGGCAAACGGTAGGGACAATATCATGCTTCCAGTTTTTTGAGATGAGAGATTTTCGTGAATTTCATTCATGAGGACATATACAACACTACTGTAAAGAACATGAACTGCTGCCTACGTGATTCAATTGTAAACAATGCTTACTACTTAAATGCTCAGACTAAATGTTTAAAAAACAAAACGTGCATAAGCAACAACTACTGCAATATGTTATAGATAATTGAAGCAGGTAATAATAATAAGTCAGTGAAACGTTCCATGGGTGTGTAAAATGAATAATGACATTCCAGACCCTTACGATCCCTGTTCATAACATCCATCTGACAAAATAATTGAGCCCCTAAACCTACAAAAATAATTGTGCGACCAGCAAAGACTCAGATCAGCCTGCGTCTGCGCAGTCCGATCAGTCTTCGCTGATCGCATGTGCTTTTTACAGCCTCCGAGATATCTAAAGAGGGATAACCGAGAACTCTTGCCATACTGGGTGGATGTACAGGCTAACCTGAATCTTTGCTGGTCACACATATCTTATCATAGGTTTTGTGCGCTGGTTTAAAGGTATTATACATTTACTTTCTGGCTTTGTTAGTCATCCCAGTCACGTTATTTAAGCCGGCGTGTATTTGTTGTAAAGGTAAACCTGACCTGTTTACTCAACCTTTACAAGCCTTGATAAGCCGAGGTATTTGTAGCCATTTACACAGTGGAAACAACATTGTGCTAATATAATAGACGCAGTATTGATTTTTAGCAATGAGAGAAGGGAACAAAGATTGTTTGGTTGTGTGATTATTCTGTCGGAGTCCTACGCACAGAATTATAAGGCTTAGTTATATGGCCGAGCTGTTCCAGTTTTTAAACCGGCAGCTTTTGGAATGGTATATATGCACAGGTCTGTTCTGCTAAATGATCAGCAACAATCTTGAGTAACATATGACATTCTATGCGTAGAACATCACAATAAAGTTGGCTTTAAACCTATGTATATTTATATCCATACTAGCCCATTTTGATGCAAGTTAATTAATTGATTTGCAAAACTACTTTATGGTTATATAGCCCGAGTAAACATTTTTTACACGACATGTCCATAGATATGTAAAATGATCATCACAATCGTATATATAATGTTTCTGGCATCGCTATAAATTGGTTTTAATAGGAGAATATTCCAGTATGCTTCAACAGCTTTCAATAACAATCCAGGCATTCCAAAGTAATAACATAGTTCATTCATTTTGCTTCTCTTCGTCCATCATTAGAAACAGGAATTTGTTTGGATTTTATCAGTACATATTTGCAAGTAGTATCTATCATGCTGGCCTAAGGTACATTTTGTGAACTAATAGATGCAACATGGCATGGCAACACAAAAGAGCACTTTATCGTAAGTAGCAAGTGGGAGGGATCAGTAGCAGAAATACACCTATGCTGTAACGACCATTTATATCGTCAAAGTGTAAAATACAATTTTGTTCGTTCCTTTGGAACCATTTCTGTTGCACAGACACAAACAGTAACAAGACACAACAATAAAGCAGCAATAACTGACATACAGACAAAAAGAACCCCAACAGAGGAACTACCTTGAAACGGTCAAAAGAAACAATTACTGGGGAATTATACTACACTAAAACCTCAATAGTCCGAACTTGTTTTTAGTCCCTGCAAATACAGACAACAAATATTTAAGAAAATGTTCTCATTTTCTAATGAAAGTGTATGTTGTATGTACTTATTAGAATGGCCTCGTCGGGGCAAATCTAATGAGTACACACACCAAACGACTATTGTATAAAAGCTCGAAACGACTTCCCCTAAATTATTGCCATTTGTTTCCTGATCTGGCACCATGATTTACCCTCAGTGGCTCGAACGACCCTTGTCTCGAACAAGCTGCCATAGTTACATAGATGTTCGAGCCATTGAAGTTCGACTGTAGTTTAACTCAATCGAAACTTCACCCTCATGTCCATGTCCTGAAGCAGTTCCAGACATTACATTAACCAATTTATGCCGAGTCGATCCTCCTACTTTAACTCTTTGGACAAGTTCATTTTCTACATAAGGGGTGTCTGGCTAGTTTTTTTATTATTGTCATGTTTTATAGAAACATCAAACCTTAATGCAAACAGTGTAGACCCTGATCAGACACCGCGTTCTAAGGCGTCTGATCTGGGTCTACAGTGTTTGCAAATGCCCCATTAATGGGACGCTAGGCTTATATAGGTTAACACAGAAGCACTAACAGACAACCGAGTTTGTTTGCATTTCTTTGTTCTGAAAATATACGTTTTCTCTAAACATATTGGGATGTTCAGTATCAGAAGTTTTGTAGGATTAAATATGAATGAATGCCACAATCGCGACATACAGCGTTCCTAAGACACCAAAAGAAAAAGAGAAGAGAACAGACAATGACAAGGTATTACGGCACAATTTTGTTAACCGACATACCAAGACGAATGAACTGCAGCAGACGTGCTGCACTAGAACGGTCAGCCGTAAATCACTGACTTGAACCAATTCCTCTTATTATCATTGGTAGGCTATGTTCTGTGATTGTGCAGCGGCTCTTCCTTAATATAGTCTTTACCTTTATGCTAAATATTGACAATATACATGTTAACCCTTGTCATGCTGAATAAATTAAGATGCCACACCCACTTCTAAATGTCAGCCAATCAGATACCTTGATTGAGATTGATGACATAAATTCATAGACTGAATGGCAAACAGTGCAGATCCAGATCAGTTGGCTTTTTCAGAAGCCAACTGATCTGGATCTACACTATTTGCAAAGGCAGAGTATATCCGGGTTCAGCAGAACAAGGGTTAAACAAATGGTTGGTAAACAACAGTATAGAAGATGCCCAGAAAAAGCGACAATCATAGAACGTAGCCTGCCGTTGACACAAAGAGGAAGAGGTTGATCACAATGCTAGACATGATCCAGTAAGACAACGAACAGTACAAATATGAAAATAAAATGAAATGCTGCTATAAAAGGTTAGGTTGAATTGGGAAAACAAAGAACACACTACAGATATAGAAAACGGAAGTCTCGGTTTTATTGAGAGGACCGCGCGACTAAAATTGTTTAAAGCTCCCCTGAAGTTTTCCTACTGACCATTCCAAGGCGGTCCCTCTGTTGAAATTTCTTCTTTGTTTGTGCGTCTGTGGTTTCATATTTAGCGTGTTTTCTTTTGTCCTTATTGTTCCTTATCTTCCCTTCTTTTGGTGCCTCGGGAGGGTTGTTTGTCGTGATTTCTTGAGCATCTTCAATTATATGTGTTTATAAGACTTCATAAACAGTTATGACGTTTGCAACACTGTTGACGCCCTCCAGTGAAGTCACAGTTATAAAACTGTCTCATGGTTAAGCATAGACCGATATTGCCATTTCATTGTCTTAATAATTTTCATATTGATTCATTTGTATTATGAAACATATCCATAAACGTTTTTGGCAAGGTGCTGTTTTTGTTTTAAGGGTCACAAATTAGACCTACAAAATGTATTCAGAATAAGTAAATAAATGTTATGACCCACAACTTACCACAAGTCTTTAAATTTAACAAACGAAGATATTTTTGTCATCATGCTTCTCGCCATTTTGACTTGTAAGATAGAAACAGATACATGGCGTTACAGATTACGTTCACTAAACCATAACAGCTGCTTACGTCCGAACTAATTATATCCCACAATAACAATAACAGTTGATCACAGTTGTTGCGTTTCACTAAAGAGGTGGAGGACCCTGTGACGACCGAACACATATTTGGAGCTGGAATAGAAATGGAGGTGAGGTGTCGATCGTCGTAAACCAGTTTAAGCACTTACCTGCTCTTCCGCTAACGTCCCCAAAGCGGTTTCTCTGTTGCAGTTCGTCTTTGTATGTGATTGTAGTTGTGATTGTGCTATTGTGTCTTTTGGTTGTTTCTTTTCTGTCTTTCCGTCTTCTTCCGTGCCTTGGGAAGGCTATGTCTCGTGATTGTGCTCTTTTCTGAATAACTTTATTTACATTTCTCAAATAAAATCTGAGATGATAGTAAAGTTCTGTCATAATGATTGATTTACACTGTGTTTTCTATGATGTTTCGCTGACTATGTGCGGGAATCTCCAAGCGAGTGGAACTTTTTTGTTTCTCTTTTCCGTTTGTATTTGTTACACTATTTGAACCTAACGTGAAAAAAGTATTAATGAAGATACCCAGTAAATGCCACAATCACGAAGTACAGCCCTCCCGAGGCACCAAAAGAAGGAGAGATTAGGAACAAATACGACAAAACACACTCTGCAGATGAAACCACAGCAGCACAAACAAAGAAGAACTGAAACAGAGGAACCACCTTGGACGGTCAGTATGAAAACTACTGAGTGAAGACTTGTCAGCAATATCCTCTCTACGGTATTTGTTTTATTACTGATTGTAATAAGACTGTGGTTCTTGCTTTCTTCTTGTGCTGCTCGCTGTGGCGCATTTTTCATGTTTGTCGTTTCTGTGTCCTTTGGGTCCTGTCTAATATTGTGATTATTTAATTGGAAAGAGAGAACTGTTTTACTTTGCATTTCGTTGGTTTTTGCGTATATACTCTCCATCATCGTTTCTTTACTCTTCCTCTTATTATTACTGGTTTGTTTCTGTTATTGTGGCACTTCCTGGAAATCTTCGTTTCTATATTTAATTTGATCTAACAGTAACGACTTTCCTTGAACGAAAACAAAGCAGCTTGTTTTGACTATGCGCTCTGCAATAATAGGACATTATAAGAGCTTTGAACTAACAACAAACTGTAATTATTTACCCGATAGAAAATAGAGTTTCGGCCACCCTTCTAACGGGAGACAACTTTTGTGACTTCTTGTGTGGGTTTCTGCAGCGCGAGCCTCTTCTAAAAAGTTGTTTACTGTAAAGGAGAAAACGTGGACTACTTTAAAGTGTTCAAGCTGATCGGCATGGTGGGCGTAGCGTACTTACCATGGATACCAATGCTTACCTTCCATGGACGCCTGATTATACCCGATTTTTTTGGCCCATGTCTGTTTGCCGGAACATTTGCGAGCGAATTCTTTTCTATTAAAGTAGAGCGTTTTTCAGAAGTGACACAACACACTTTAACAGAGTTGCCTCCCCTGAAAATGTATCACATTTCCATTAGGTGTTTATCACATTTCCATTAGGTGTTTATCTTAAATTCGTCCTAGTTCATTCTTTAATATTTATTTATGAGGCAAAGCCGCAGTACGCTGGTGCCAGAGATGTGATAGTTGTCGTACCCATTCCTGAAATTAACGCGTGGTAAGTAATTATATAGGACACCATTTGAATAACATATCGGGCCTCTAGAATAGAATATTTAATAATAAGAGTCTAAGGGTAAGCAAATGTACCTTCACAGGGTGCCCATGTTCACATTACCAAAAAACACGCCTATTCAAATATACTGAAAACTTTACAACCAAAAAAGGGAAATTTTCCGATAAAAAATTCTGATATTTTTCATATTTCTGCTCAAAACATAGATTATGGGTACTCGTTAGAACCGCCTCGGCTCGGCGAGGCGGTTCTAACGAGTACCCACAATCTATGTTTTTGAGCAGAAATAAGAAATATAATGTATACCTCTGTAAACCCCAGTTTTACTATATAAAACTGGGGTTGAAGGGGGTCAAAATTATATAGGCATGTTTTCGTGATGAAAGGTTCATTTTGTCACTTGAGGCCTTATTATTATTATCCCAGCTGACACACAACGTTGAAACAACGCCAATTCAACCTGATTCAACGCCTTGATGTTGAATCAACGTTGAATCGACGTTGTTTGAACAGTGTGTGCTTGCTGGGATATTACTAGTATTATTATCATGTATCATGGATATGCTAATACAAGTAAAAATATTTCGAAATGTCCACAAGCATTCTGGTAATGTTATTCGTATCAACAAAAATAGAAGTAAAAGGAAATACAATAATACCTACAACATATCTTGCCTAAGCTCGTTTTAACATCACCTACAAACAGATACATTTATTACAGTAGTATTCGACTTTTTAAACAAAACGTGTAGAACATGGTATGAAACAATCGCTTCGGTAATCGCTGGCTATTCCATATCGTTTTTCCGTTTTTATTTATTTATTATTGTTTGTCTTTTCAAGAAATCATCTCTTTACAGGAAAGTGGAATAGGAGGTTCCAGGAAAACGCCACAACTGACAGCCATCATAACTAGATAAGATAAGGGCATGAGTACCTAACAAAAAAAGATAAGAGAAAAGTCCAGGGAGTGCCACAATCACAAACCGCAGCCCTTCCCAGACACAAAGAGGAAGAGGGAACCGACAAATTCAAACAAGCACAAATCGAACAAACGTACTAAAAGCACTACGATTAGCTCTCTCTTCCCCAAGCGAGGTAATCGCAATACTAAAAGGACTGAAAAACACAAGAACAAAATGACACATGGTAAGACATACAACAAATCGCCTCGTAGAATAAACCACAAAGCAACAAAGAGTAAGACTAACACCGGTACCACCGCCTTAGAACGGTTAGTAGAGTAAACCACCGGGGGGTTTAAAGCACTTTTACAGCTAACTAACTTCACCCTGAGTCCCGATGCTACTCTTAAGACAGAAATACATAAAAATTCGGTTCGCATAAAGGCTCCCAACTCAGTCAATGCATCAAAGCGAAAACATAAAAATCAAATGAATCACAATAATAAATAAAGACGAGTACTCATGGCTAATTCTACAATATGCCAGAGTAAATGAAAACCAATAGCTGAACCAGACACTTCATATGAATACTTCATATGAATACACAACCCACCTAGAAAATAGAATGTCCGACTGCATATGTACCAATACGTATAAAACTACAAAGGCTTAGCAGCTTTTGAAAGGGCAGTAGTAGGGAAACTGGGTACTAAAATTCCGCATTATGAAAACACGCCTATTCAAATAAATAGAACATTTCACCTCCAAAAACCGATTTTTTTTCGGTAAAAACTCTGATATTTTTCATATTTCTGCTCAAAACATAGATTGTGGGTACTCGTTAGAACCGCCTCGATCTATGTTTTGAGCAGGCAGGCGGTTCTAACGAGTACCCACAATCTATGTTTTTGAGCAGAAATAAGAAAAATAATATATACCCCTGTAAACCCCAGTTGTACTATATAAAAGTGGGGTTTAAGGGGGTCAAAATTATATAGGCATGTTTTCGTGATGCGGAATTTACAGATGGAGGCTCAATTCCAGAATTGTACTGGACCCTCATACTTAATCTTCAAATACAGTTCTAAACATTCCTGCAAGAAGAACAAACATAACGAGAACCAGAAAGCAAAACGTGTAGCTGATCATTATGTTAGCATAACATTACAGAATCAAAGCGGAGAGCTGTATTAGGCTGCCAAGATACACATCATAATTTATGCCTTGCAAAGGATCCCATATTGACGTTGAATCAACGTTGAATCGACGTTGTTTCAATGTTGTGTGCCTGCTGGGTTCCTTCTTGCATGCACTATAATCATAATTCTAGTACTGGCATGAATAACTGGGCGAGTGGTTTCATTTTGATTTCATTTATTTATTTTATTTATTTATTCAACATATCTATTATTTCTATACTGTCCTGTATAACTATGTTTATTATTACTTATTTGATGGTCTTAAGACAAAACGTATATATTTTTGCGATATTTTGCAACCTCATAGAACTGACACGTACAGAGGAAGAGTCGAAACCTGCTGTTAGAAATTTTGACCCAACACCATTACCGTAAATATAGCAATAACATATGTTTATACTGTACTGTTTATACTATAAAATTGTAACTACGATTGTACGGCTTTTAAGAACAATAGCTCTGTTTGAGATATTTTATCGTTAAACATTGTTTGCTCATTAAAATTATAAGAGTGAATATTAGTTATCTAAAAAAATAAGCCAAAAGGCAGAAGACCGCGGGACATGAAGTCTAAAATTTGGAAAATAATCACTTACAAAATGATAATAATAATAATAATCATAAACAACAACAAACTTTGTCATTCATTATGGTGGAAAATATGTAATCAGGTAAGGTAACTTACAAAACCAGAATGTATACCAAGAATTCGCCTTATTTAGCTGTAGTTATTTTGTATAAATCTTATCTAACACATGTTTAGAGTAAACATTTTTAATATTTAACGAGATAACCAATTATACCATTAAATGTTTTCATGTGTCAACGTTGTTTGAAAAGCTTGTATATTTTTACATGTTTTGTTACGACAGTATTAAGCAACGAACAATATACTAGTAAATAAGTTGGAGCTCCCAGCAGATTTATCGCTGACCGTTCCGAGGCAATTTCTCTGTTACAGTTCTTCTTTATTTGCATGTCGATTATTGCATCTGTATCTAGTGTGTTTTGTCATTATAAGTTCCTCATCTTGTCTTCTGTCGGCGCCTGGGGAAGGCTGTGCTTCGCAATATTGGCCTTGTCTGAGCAACTTCACTTATATATATATTATACTTATTTGAACTATGTGATAGAACATTATAAGTGAATATACATATTTATAGGTACATAGAAATAGCCGCATCGTTACAAATGTGGCATCACATTATTGCATGTACATGTATAATTATGTGTTGAAGAGGTCATTTACTCATATAATGGTTTTTATCAAACAAGATAATAATTAAAATTAACCAGACACCCTTTTTATTGGACCGGTAGAAAAGAATAAAGTAGATGAATCCACTCGGCACAAATAGGTCATTAGAACAGAAGATGTCCAGGAAGTGCCACAATCACAGAACGAAGCATATCAATAACACCATAAACTTTGTGAATAAGGTTGAAATGAAGAATAATTGTAAATCCCAATAGCTGTGCAATTATGATGTTTTACCATTCTGCTTTACTATAAGCGGTTTTATAACGAAAGGTCCTACCCACAATCATCAAACCTATTATACATACACAAAGGCCCATCACACGTGTTATAGGCTCCTTGACGTACAATAATACTATTAGTCGATAGTTGGACTGCGTATGTCTATACGTAGGTTAATTTTTCGTCTATATTATTTCTAAATGAATTAGACAATAGATTTATAATAACTGACAGAAATGAATTATAATAGTAATAGTGCAGTAGCAACATTCTAAGACGTTGAGCCTTTCTTTTATATTATAGCATGCTAGATATATCTGCAGTCCACGAATAAATGAGTCGCCCCTCGTATATAAACATTTAGTGCAGACATGCGTTTGACATTCGTTGTTAACTAATGTTATTAATGTGTCAGGTATATGACGCATTAGGCTCATTTTAAAGTATTAGCTGAAGAGAGAGATTATGATTGATTATTCAGCAATACAAGAATTAGCTTTCACAAAATCAAAGTACTGAAAGTACTAAGAGGCGGGCAAGTAGCTCACATATTTTTTTCTTTGCAGTGCTTTAGCAAAGGAGCCAGCCTCTGAGACTTGACCATACAAATCAGGCTCGGGGAGGACGGCATGTGCTGCCGATAGGCAGGTACGTTTAGTTCTAGTGAATTACTGCTGAACTCCTGTTTGATTTTACTGAGGAACTAAACCACATAGAGGATGCAGGGACTTTGTCACAAAAAAAAAAAAAAAAAAAAAAAAAAAAAAAATGTCACGTTCCGATCAGGGCCTACACTGTTTGCCAGAGTCCCAAAACTGCCTTTGGACAGATCCATTAGACAGATTCATTTGAAACTTAAGGGGTATCAAGTTTTTTGTGTTTTTTTTTATTTTATTTTTTGTAAGGTTACAAAAGCTCTTGTACTTTGGCAGTGTTAACCCTTAAAAGACGCCGAGTTCCGTGGCTCTTGGATCTAGATCTGCACTGCTAAGATGGGGTTGCCCTGAACTGTACCTTTACTTTTGGACTGCTCCTTCAGAGGAAACTTTTAGATGATATTGGTTTTATTGTATCCCTTTCGGTAAAATAGCTATACCCAGTCAGCATTCTACGTAAATCTATATCGGGCCGTCATCGGCCCGTCAGGGTAGCTGACGGACCGATGACGGCCCGATATAGATTTACGTAGAATGCTAGCTGGGTATCACCTAAGATACGACAAGCGGTGACAAGCCACATGGTACCTTAGCATTGTGTGAGACATCTACTTGCGCTTTGAAATGATTGTTTCTGTTGGCCAAATACAATTTCTAAGCTGCAGAATATATTCAGCACACCGTGTATAGCTCCTCATCGGTGTGCCTCGAATCGCCATTACAGGTCTGGGCTGTTCGCGTAGGCAGTGCTATATTTTCGCTCGTTCCCACAAGAAGAAATCGCGTGACCCTAATTACCTTCACGTGACATGGTGGCGGGAATCCAATTTATGACAAAAATAATCTTATTTATCATATTTGTTTTTATTGTGTTGTCGGGATCAAAGTAAAAACGTGAACTCAGGATCTGATACAATCATGTCCACATCAAGTTTAATTGTATAGTCAGTGCCAATAGATTACCTATCGTCAGCTTCATAAAAGAAAAACACTGAGATGACGGCTTGTTATCCCATTATCCATTCTCCTTGAAAATAACTCACTAACTGACATGTTAAGTTCACTGGTCAGTGCGCTCGTGACATTTTTTTCAGGTAAATTAACGAGGTGTTCACGTAATATATTTATACGCGTCGATCAATGTTTCGTTTTCGAAGGTATAAGTATTGGTTTCAAAAGCAAATTGAAGCCATTTTCAATTTGAATAAATCTAAAATGATTATTATGATTCTTTTGGTCATGTTCATTGCGGATAAATTATCGGAACTATAAAGGAATGTGAGAACTATTTTCTCTGTATGTATAACGCTCTAGCGTAAGATTACTAGAATAGAGATACCTAAAGCGGTTCAAAAATAGAGTCGAATACCATAGCTATAGACAGTGTCGCTTACATCTTTTTGTTTTGGATAGCCATTTGGCCACTTTGTGGGAAAGTAACTGTCAGTTTGGCTTTCTGCTAGTGATGTTTCCATTAGGGTCTAGTTATTTCATGTTTGTGTTTCTTCCCCTTTGATATCTCTGATGGGAGGTGTGGGATAATTGTATCGATTCCTGATCATTGCCTTCCCTTCTATTTAACAGCCCGCCTAAAAAGCCTGGTCTCATCTCAGCACAAATTTTAGCGTAGATATTTTTTGTGACAGCTAATACTAATACATGATGTGTGCTCAGCGTAATTCAAGATTTTAGTGAAAGCAGATACTTGGTTAAGCAGTTTATAGAAATAAGCACTGGACCGCTTCCGTAGCAATGGCAAACTCTAAGACAATGAAACAGCACCAAAAGGTCATTTACTGTGCATATTTATACACTTCATCTGTAGCTACGAACAACAAAAAGTACATTTCGAACATAAACACACACTTGTGGTCCTGCACCAGCCTATGCACTCAAGCTGCTCAAATTGTAATATATCTTGTACGCAAATAAGAGGTCGACTGCGATCGAGCTCCACAGACCAGATAACGATCTGATTCTTGGATTTCCTCAAACATCCATTTTACTCAATAAGTGGTTGCTAAAAGGGAAGGGATACATTTTCAGGGGAAGTAACTCTTTCAACAGTGCTTTTCTCCCTTCTGAAAGCGGAAGTAATTTACTCCCCTTGGAAGCAAATTGTTTTCGTTTATAGTAGACACCTTTTCAAAGCGGATTTATTTGAGGCGAGTAGACAGGCAGAAAGTCAAAAAGGATTGCCTTTTGAAACAAAATAACGAAAATCGGAGACTCGGTTTGATTGAGTTTCTTCTTACGTAAAACTGTAGTTTGCGAGGCTGCAAACGCCCTACAGTAGAGTAAAATAAAAGTAAAAAAGGATTGCCTTTGGAAACAAAGAATACACAAAATCACGAAAATCGGAGACTCGGTTTGACGGAAGTCACATAATAGTTGTCTCCCTTGTATTAAATGGGGGAAAATTGAAAAAGTGTATCTGATCTCCTAAAATGTAGACGTGAATGTCATTTTCAGGTGACAGACTTGCTTCTCAGTAAGCATTCTTTATAAATCTACAGCGGGCCGTTATCGGCCCGTCAGGATAGCTGACGGGCCGATGACGGCCCGCTGTAGATTTATAAAGAATTATCCTGACGGGCCGATAACGGCCCGCTGTAGATTTATAAAGAATGCTAGCTGGGTTGATTGCTATGGTTTCTATTCATATCTTCCACAACCGGAAAATAGATGCGTCATATGTACAATAGGTTGAATAATGCGATAAATGTTTATTCGGTTTATGTTCGTTTGAAGGATCAGTTTGCGGAAGTCTGAAAATACAACATACATTTCTCAGTAACATAATATTTTATCATCAATCAGGACATCCGGTATATGATGTTACATTTTTAATTAACTCTACTGTAGCCTCTGTTGTGCCGTGTGGTGGCTGTAAAAAGTCCCCACGTACATCATCATAGTGCAGGTTATATTTTATTTCCTTTTGGATTATTGAGCCCATCCCAGTTATTTTGAAAATCGAATACCGCTTAAGCCGGCGCTGGGTGGTGTTGGGGGGTGCGGTGCGTATGCAGCCTCGCATACAGTGTTGCATATTAAGAGACTCTATCAAACCGAGTCTCCGCTTTTCGTCATTTTGTGTGTTCTTTTTTTCCAAAGGCAATACCTTTTGACTTTTATTTTACAATAGCGCTCGTTACACACACACACACACACACACACACACACACATACACACAAACACACACACACACACACACACACACACACACACACACACACACACTGAAACCCTTTGTATACGAATCCAAAAACTGTGATTCACAGTGTTCGAGAAACGGTTACCTTAACTAGCGGGACAAAATTGTTTTGGACTATTGTTTCGCATCAGGCGCAAATCACTGTTACATAGCACATTTTCTTTTCTTCGACTTAATCTGCTTTCCAAAAAGAAAACACCAGATTATTTCACTCAGATCTGACAAATGAGCTTGGGCGCAGCATTTCCTACCAGATTGCATGTGCGCCAGCGAAAACTAAGATCGGCAGACTAATCGTAGTCTTAGCTGGCCACCTAAAGACTGCCCACAGAATGTTATGTGAAGACTCTGATCAGACTGCGCGGATGCGCAGGCCGATCTGAGCCCTCGGTGGGCACAAATAAAATTTGTAGGAAATGCTGTGCCCCGGCTCAAAGGTTATCAATCGAACAGTAATGGTGGGCATTCCGTAATTTGAGAAAGCTAACTCGCAAGAAAACAACATCGAAATGGCAACATCTGATAGAAAGGTGACCTGGTGAATATGTAATTGTAAAACAAACCTTTTTCGTTTTCTTGGAAAAAATCGTAAATGTGTTGTTGTGCCTAACATCCACCTGCGATAAATAGTCATGGAAAAATACATTAGGATCATTAATGAGGCTTAATTGGCCGAGACTAGCTAGTCTAGCCCCGAAAACATGACACTTTGAACAGCCGTTTGCCGTTTTTGGGGTTTATTGCTCTCAAAGATCATTCCTATTATAATCTTTACTATAGCTGATGTTAGTGTCGTTTGGCATGTGCGTGTCCACGCAGTCTGGTCAGGGCATTCATTTTCGGCATACATAACAATGGGTTATTTACAAACAGAGGATGCCCTTACCTTTTTTTTTTTTTTTTTTTTTTGCGTTTTATGTCATTCAAACCTTAACCGGTACCTTAGAATGGCTGTACTCCGTGATTGTGACATTTTTCGGTTGTCTACATATTTACGTAATCCATTCAAGCCTAGCGTCCCGTAAATGGGACATTGACAAACAGTGTAGACCCAGATCAGACGCCGCAGAACGCGGCGTCTGATCAGGGTCTGCACTGTTTGCATTAAATACATGAATTTCTATAAAACATAGTAATAATAAAAACTAACCAGATAACCCTTATATTGGAAATGGACCGGTCCAAAGAGTAATTGTAGAAGAGTTCCTTCGGCATAAATGGGTTAAGCATATAGCATAATGGCCATGTTCTCCTATTATGCATTGTATATTTGTCGAAAAACTTTTATCAGTGATCAACTATCTCCATTGTTATGGACTACGGACATGCGATGCAGAGTTTCACGATAATGATTCATGGACTTTCTCAAAACAGTATTGTACTTAAAACGTTATCAAACTACGCATTAAATAATTATCTTCGGGTTAAAGAAGACAATCAAATTACACTTTGAAACATGGAAACACTTAGAATAAAATACAAAAATGATAACTTTATTGACTTATGTGTTGTGTGACGGCCCTATCTAGGATCGCTACATTGAAAGCAGCGTTGGGTTTCAAGAAAACACGATATAAGGGGATATATTCAAGAGATACGCTATATTTTGCTGGGTTGTAAGATGATGTTTTCGTCAGTGTTTGTATTTCTCTCCCCTTCCAACCTTCTCACGACCCCATCCCGTTCATTTATTAACAACAATTAACAACAACTTTTGCAATTGTATTTAATTGTATTTTGACTATGGCTTATTGACCGGCGCGGGAATCTCTTAATATAGCTTTGGATTCTTATATATGGTAGGCTATTCGATTAGCTCACTAAGGACGTTTTATATTTTCCGGGACCGTCAGTTTGTGACGATCCCGGCAAATATAAAAAATCAAATCTTACAACAAACTGTGTTATAAACAGATTAATGTCTATTTTATTTTCTTTTCAATAAAGAAATTTCATAAAGCTTAATAAAAGCAAACATTAGCTCTTTCGGTGCCAAATTTCAACTATCGTTTGAAAAAAAATGTTTATACGTAAAGTTAAAAGACTGAATGTCAAACAGCGTAGATCCAGGTGAAACGGCTCATATGAGCCGTCTCATATGGATCTATGCTGTTTGCAAAAGCCTATTATTATCGCCTGTGGCAGTGAAAGTTAAAGAATCACATTGTTGTTCGATTTTACCTGTTACATTGAAAATTCATTAATCTTTAGTATACCCTTGTCCCATATCTCTATGTAAACATGAACAAAATTTGCCCTGGTACTTAGACGTTTACGTCTAAATATTTTGTCTTGTGTATGTTCGTTCTCCTTATGATGCAATGCGAGTACGATTGAATCTGATAATTGTAAAATACCCATATCAGTTATGTATATTTCCTTTTAGTGAGATATGTATTTGTAAGCACAATAAGCAAACAATACAATGGCATTTAACTATTGAAACGAATTTTAGGCCACTGACAAAACCCATTCAAATTTTGATTTCGAAATATCTTCGACCTGTAGTAGTCTACAGACGCTGATATCAAATTGTTCCACAGAGGCAACGTGTGCGATTTTCCCTGTACGATGTTCAAGATTTCTTAATCTTGTGAAACTCTGCGGACCTTGGTATAAACAACATAAACAACCAGTCTCCAGCTGAATCTGACATGTACTAATATTTGATTTGGTCCTTCGTTATGAGTAATGTAATTCCTAAAATAGAGCAGTGCTTAACCTATTTATGCATAGCGTCCCATAAAGGGGACATTTGCAAACCCTTTCAACGCAGGTCAGAAGGCGGAGTATGATCAGCATATACTCTGTCTGCATCACATACAGTCGACTCTCTCTATCTCGACTTCGCTTATCTCGAAAAACCGCTTATTTCAAAGTAAAAATATGGACCTTGTTTTAACATGGAAATCTAATGGCAGGTAATAGAATATTGTGGAAAAGTGGAGAAATCGCTCCTTAGGAGCAATTTCTCCTCTTTTCCACAATATTTTCAATATATCTCTAACCTCTCGTAAAATCACATATTCATTTGTGGATTGTGTTTTTTTTTATTTAGTTTTTCCTCCATTCTGCAAATCAGATTTGTCGAGGTACGGACATCTCGAAGTATGTTAGAGAGTCCCTTGGACTTCGGTTTCTATAAAACATTGTAATAATATAATTAACAAGACATCCCTTCTATAAATCATTTATCTCTAGGACTTTCTCAAATACAGACGTTGTTTTGTGATGAAATAATTGATATTTGTTTTCCAGATAGTATCCTCTGTCATCTGCATTGGGTATCTTAAGTTGCGTATGTGCGTGCCTCTTCTATCTTTGGTAGTTAAAGATGACTTCAGTTATCGGCTGTGGATGTTCAAGGTGATCTATTCAAGTTTTACCGAGTCATACGATTTACTTGGGATCCTAGCAGACAGAGCGAATGACAGAGGCTGGGCTATATTAACCTTCCACTATAGCTCTTGTCATGGACAGTTTACAGCGACAGCTGCCATCTCTAATATTGAATCAGATAAAGACTCAAACGTTCAAAGTAAATAAGGGAACTCATGAACTGATACAATCAGATCCACATCAAAGTCTCAATATCAAAGGTGAAGACAGACATCCCCTCAATCACAACCTATCCATTTAAGCACCACTGATCCCCTCTCATTATGCAAAACACATTATCCTGGCTAACGAGTAGTAACTGAATATGTTGTTCGTAAAGAACGTTAACCTACTGTCCTTTTAAGTTATGATGATGAATGAAATCATTTAAACTCGAAAACTTTAGGAATGTGTATCCAATTTGTTCGCATGTCATCAAAACGGCACAGTGTAGACTACCTTTGTTCCGGGAGAAAGTAGATTTCTGCTACGAGACATAAAATTTGGTTTCAAATTTGATTCACAATTACAGAAAAATGAACAGAGGGTTGCATGACATTTCCTTATTTTTGATATTTGACGCTGGGAAAGACTAAATCCGATTCAACCGGTTCACTCAACTTCGTGTCCGCACGATTCTCAGTCCCCCTTCAGCGTAAGCAGATATCCCCTCAATATAAATCTATTCACAACATGGTGTTGAAATATGAAAAATATCAGTTTTTTTTTTATTTTAAAATTTTTATTTTGGTAATAAAATTTTCAGTATATTTGAATAGGCATGTTTTCGTAATGACACAACGCTGCACCAATACACGACATACACAAATAGAACTGCAAAGGAGGACTTGCCTTGGAAAGGTGAGCAGAAACTAATAAAGGGACTTAACCCTTATCCTGCTGAATAATTTAATAAGCTACATCCATTTCTGACTATTTATCAATTACATTACATCATATAAAGTTTTTACACAAAATCACAAACTGAATGACAAACAGTGTAGATCCTGATCAGATGGCTTCTTCAGAAGCCATCTGATCTGGATCTACACTGTTTGCAAAGATAGGGGTTGTCGTGAACAGCAGGATAATGGTTAAACTAGTTTTACGCGGGCGAAACCTCACCCAAACCTCAGAATGTCTTCCTGCCTGCAATATCTACCTAATATCTTTTCGCGCAAACCAAATAAATAGTAGCACTTTGCATGTTTTGGTTATTAATAGGAAGAGTCTATTGACAAACGTTTGTCAATAGCACAAAGTCGGTAAAAATGCTATTGACAAACGTTTGTCAATAGCACAAAGTCGGTAAAAATGCTATTGACAAACGTTTGTCAATAGCACAAAGTCGATAAAAATGCTATTGACAAACGTTTGTCAATAGCACAAACTCGGTAAAAATGCTATTGACAGACGTCTTTCAGAATTCAGAGTCGAAATGCGAAAATTGTTTTTTTTTTTATATATTTCTTTTGTACATAATTGTGAATTTAGAAGGACAGTTGTCGACTTATGCCATAGAAAAGTGCTCTTACATGTGAAAAGTGCGGGGAGGTAAACTGACCGGCTCGAATTGACCTAAATAGTGTTGATCAGAAGGATGTGGGTTCAATACCTGGCGGCGTCGGCAACATTCTTGCGTGGCGATTGATCATGGACCTACTGATTCACGCAGGGCAGTTATGAATTTTTATAGAAAGCATGCGTATGTATGTGTAAACCGTTTCCGTATAAGATTTTCTTGTGATTATTGATAGGCAAAGTGACCGGCTCAATATAACCTAAATAGCATGGATCAGGGGGGCGTGGGATCCATGCCTGCCGGGGTCACCAACAATTTTTTTCGGAGCTTGATCATGAATCCGCTTACATGTATTTGTTCACCGCTTCCGTGTAAGTCTGTCTTGGGAAATTGTGGATAGGTAAATTGAGCGGCTTGATATGACTTATAATAACCGGCTTGATATGATTTAAATAGTGTTGACTGGGTAGTAAACTCCAATACAGACAAACAAAACAGAAAATAAGAACTAGCTAAATTAACTCTTTATTACATACACGAGGCTCCAGATAAGACATGCGAAAACATACGATCTGGGTACACATTAGAAGTGCATCGATGATTCGCTTATAATGAGTACCCACAGCATATGTTGTCATGCACACATAAGAAAGGTAAGTCTGTCTTCGGAAATTGTGGATAGGTAAATTGACCGGCTTGATATGACTTATAATGACCGGCTTGATATGACTTAAATAGCGTTGACTGGGCAGTAAACTCCAATACAGACAAACAAAAAAGAAAATAAGAACTAGCTTAATAACTCTTTATTACATACATGAGGCTGCTGATAAGACATGCGAAAACATACGATCTGGGTACATTAAAAGTGCATTGATGATTCGCTTCTAATGAGTACCCACAGCATATGTTGTCATGCACACATAAGAAAGGTAAGTCTGTCTTCGAAATTGTGGACAGGTGAATTGACCGGCTTGATATGACTTATAATGAATGACCAGCTTGATATGACTTAAATAGTGTTGACTGGGCAGTAAACTCCAATACAGACAAACAAAACAGAATATAAGAACTAGCTAAATTAACTCATTATTATCGCTCAGATGATGCAATTCTAATCAATACACACAGCATAAGATGTGAACATGATGCCTTATCATAATGATTTCAAACATTATACAACTAACAGCATTTGAATACGAAGTTCTTTTTCTCTTCAATCAGCTTTACTGTACGTTTGCCGCCCATCGGGGTTTGAATAAATAGATGGGCTGCACGAGGCTTCATCGGAGAACTGAAACTGACAGCACAAAATTTGCGGTTAAACCGCTTAAAGAATTAAGCCTGCCCGGGCTAAGCGGTGCAAATAGGACTGTCCATGCTTATAAACTCTATAGGTTTCATTAGGTGACAGATCTTACGATGTCATTTCTTTCCTACGATGCCTTACATGTAAAGTCCCATAAAATTGGAAGCAAAATGAAAATATTCAGTGTTGACGGGGACAATAAATCTCAAATCAAACCAACCAGCGGAAGGCGGAATGTCTTTCCACAGAAAGAGGCCGCGAACCGGTGGGCCAAACCCGCATCATCTATGGCTCCAGTCGAACGTTAATTCAAACCGCTCTTCAAAAAAGACAGGAAAAACAGAAATCTTTGAAAGAAATAGAAAAAAAAACTTTCGCATTTCGACTCTGAAATCTGAAAGACGTTTGTCAATAGCATTTTTACCGAGTTTGTGCTATTGACAAACGTTTGTCAATAGCATTTTTATCGACTTTGTGCTATTGACAAACGTTTGTCAATAGCATTTTTATCGACTTTGTGCTATTGACAAACGTTTGTCAATAGCATTTTTACCGACTTTGTGCTATTGACAAACGTTTGTCAATAGACACTCCGTTATTAATAACATTTTAAGTCATTAAGTTTACGGATCATAAGCTGTGTTAAGTCGAACGTTATGGGCAAATTCAGCATACGACATATCGGTGATTGTTTGCTTATTTTTCTCCAGAAAATAGGATTTTCAAGCGAATTGTCTCCTGAGATAGTTTGCATGATATGTCAATTCTATTGTCTAAGACCAATATGAAAAAGGTCTTTTAAAATGTCGTCTGCTGAATATTTTACCCAGTATGTTAAGCGTTATAGGGCGTTAAAAAATAGTTGTGTTTCCACTAATCCGACTGATCCTGTTTCAAACACCCGACTCTGCTATTTTTTATCAGTAAAAATGCAAAATAAAAACGTAAACCAGCGACCCTCAACAAAATACCTGTATTTGCATAAAATTACAGGCCCGAGCCTGTTCTTTTCTAGAAACAAAATAGAAAAATAAAATAAAAAAAAAAAAAAAATTAAAAAATTCTCCTATCTACCGACTAATTTTTTTTCAGCATGTTAGTGGAAACACAGCTATTTTTTACGCTTTATATGACCTATATCTCATTACGAAAACATGCCTATTCAAATATACAGAAAATTTTACCACCAAAAAATGAAAATTTTCAGATAAAAAAGTCTGATATTTTTCATATTTCTGCTCAAAACATAGATTGTGGCTACTCGTTAGAACCGCCTCGACGAGGCGGTTCTAACGAGTACCCACAATCTATGTTTTTGAGCAGAAATAAGAAAAACAATGTATACCCCTGTAAACCCCAGTTTTAGTATACAAAAGTGGGGTTTAAGGGGGTCAATATTATATAGGCATGTTTTCGTGATGTGTGTACAAATATACAAGTAAGCAAAATGTCTCTATTACAATACAGTACGATAATTATTATGTTATATTAATAAGCATCCAGCTTTCAGATTAAATCATGTTTTTCTTTTCTTTGTATTTTGTTAGGCAGACTAGCTTTTAGTTGGCTCGGAAAAAAGTCGTCATGTCGGAAATACCGCAGTTATCATTCATAGACCGAATATAAATTAACCTTTAAAATGCCAAGAAAATCTACATCTGAAAAGGTCGTCTGTTTATGTCGTCTGCTGAATATTCTTGCAAACTTTTCAAACCTATTTTTGCATACAGGAAAACAGCGTGGGCCCTGATCAGACTGCTCGCTAGAGGAGCAGTCTGATCTAGGTCCACACTGTTGGAAAACATGGCTTTTAAAATCACAAGCAGATGACAAAGCAGGCGACAATTGTTCTTTCCCCCAGGCTACGGAAGCTGAATAAAGCAAAATCAGAAAATGAGAAGACACAAACGACATACAAAATAATAAGAACTAGAACAGAAGAACCACCTTGTAACGGTCAGCAGGCAAACCGCTAGGTCTTAAAATAGTTTAATGTGGTTGAAATCTCTTCCTAAACGGGGAATGATACACTTTCAGACGAGACAACTCTTTTAAACAGTATTGTATCCCTTCTGAAAACGGGTCTACTCTAACAGCAAGGAATTTGTTCCCGGTGTGAGCATTTTTCTTGTCCTTTAGAGTAGACCTCGTTTCGGAAGGGACAGGAAAGTAAGACACAATAACTGATTCCCCAGTGAAAAAACAAAACGGAACATCCCAGCTAGTATTCTTTATAAATCTATAGCGGGCCGTTATCGGCCCGTCAGCTACCCTGACGGGCCGATAACGGCCCGCGACAGATTTAAAGAATATTAACTGGGATCTATAATGCTTACCCATTCCATTAATTCTGATGGAGTCTTAATTACAAATAAGTGTTCGACACATAAACATTCTCACAAATGGCTTCTGACTGCACGAGCAATGGCACCCATAAAAATGGTGAAGAGGACAAATAAAACATGTTTACGTGATTACGAAAACAAGCCTATTCAAATATATTGAAAATATTACAACCAAAAAAAAAAAAAAAGGAAAATGTTCAGATAAAAATTTCTGATATATTTTTCATATTTCTGCTCAAAAAACATAGATTGTGGTTACTCGTTTGAACCACCTCGGCGAGGCGGTTCTAAGGAGTACCCACAATCTATGCTTTTTAGCAAAACAAGAAAAATAATGCATACCCCTGTAAACCCAGTTTTACTATATAAAAGTGGGGTTTAAGAGGGTCAAAATTATATAGGCATGTTTTCGCGATGAGGACAAATAAAACATTTGAAGATGAATTGATAAAGATTCAGCCTTCCTTCTGGAAAGGGGTCCACTCTGAAAGGACATAATTTACTACCCGCAAGAAAACATTTACCAAGGAGTTATCCTCCTCTTAAAAATTGTAGAAAACTTCCAAATGTATCGAATCCCCTAAAAATTGATTGTCAAGGTAACCTGATAAAGTACTGTAATTTGGATAAATTAATTCAGGACAGGTTCGTGTTTATTTGCGGAAGATAATATGATTCGAAATATCGTATTTCTAACACATTAAAGACTGAATAAACTCTCCCAAACTATATATTGGAACAGTCCATTTTCGATTTTAGGTATGTCAGGCTATACGATATAGATATTCCTAAAGAAAACTGGTTGAACTATTTGCAAACAGTGTAGACACCCCGATCAGACGCCGCGTTCTACGGCGTCTGATCTGGGTCTGTTCTGTTTGTCAGTTACCCGTTTAGGGGTCTCCAGTCTTCAATGGACTAATCATGCATAAAACCTATATACATACCAAAATGATTTGAGAGAAGCTTGAGGATTATTCATTCACTCTCCATTAAACTTTTGAACTAGAAGGGTGGAAAATATGGGAAATATTGCATTATGTATAGTCATAATAAATGTCCATGATCTTAAGATACAACAAATATTAAACGGTAAATCGGTAAATGGTATGAAGTATAGCTCTATGAAGAACAAAATGTGACGAAGCTAGACACATTATACGGAAACTGGTCTTTTCTAAACAAGTCGGTACAAAGAAATTCATTTTAACAATACATTATACATTGCTATGACATTTCTGCACCTGAGCATTTCAGCGTTACAAATTTCGTTAAATATTTATATCGGTGTTTTGCAAATTTTAGTTTGAACTTAATTCACATACTAATTCAAACAATAATTCTTGAATACCTTTCTCACTCCACGTTTTAGTGGATAATAATTATAAATTACAGCGTTGATACATCATGACCGAAGTGTATTTTGCAGCTGCTAGGGCAGCTATTTAGAATAGGGTAAGCGCTTCTGATGACTAGACTATAGCCTTAAGAGCGATGAGCACATACTCATAGAAATGAAAGTAGCTGGAATTCTCTGGACCTGACATAATTTCGGCTTCACTAGGCCATAACAGTGACCCTTAAGTATAATGTCAAAAATCTCAGTATGGACCTAATGATCTCAACAAACAGAAAAAATGAGCTATACTAAAGTGAAGTACGGATACATTTATTTCACAGCCGCTGAAACGCCACTACTACTAGCTGTAGTAAAGATAAATAGTTCGTAGAAGGAATAACCCTTGAAAGCAATAAAGCACTTCCACACACAAACGTGAAATAGCCAAACTAAGGAAGCTTTTTAGAATAAACTATCTAGTTTCAGTCAGTTAGGCCTCACGAATGGCACTTATAGATTTTCAAACTTTCCGGAATATAATCAAAATGATCACTAAGAACCCGAATGTACAAACTACACTTTAGGAAAGTAAAACATTGGGACGTTACACGTCCGCCACACAGAACTGACACCAGCTGTATTGAAGATAAATAGATTCTAGACGGATCGACCCTTTTGTATTTATGGTCATCTCTACAAAACCTCTACAATTGTAACGTGTCTATTTAAATTCAAGTACAAATGTTAAGCACTGCCAAGGACACTAACACTTAATTTGAGGTTTATCTGTATACCACTGACACACATACTTTCTTGAACATTCATGAAGTGTCACGTTTGCTTTTTAATAAATGTTTCAAATAATCACGGCTGTGGCCTGTATGCATGACAAAACTGTGTCTCTAATGAAATAGTTCATTGATACCTTTTCGAAAGCAAAACGACCTTGAAAACAATTATGGTTGACAGGAATCTGTCAGACAAAATAAAAACTATGCCTATCAAATAAATATAAGAGCATTCCACAGGAATTTCACTAAAATGACCAAACCCAAGCATCATATAGTATTGTAACATGATGATTTCAATTTTTATCTCTTAATTGAGATATGGTGACAAATACTTATGGCTGACAAAAGTGTCGTCATTTGTATAGAAAATCATCTTTACTACTAGTAACTTATCCATTTAGATCTGATACAAACACTAAGGCAGTGCATAGAGCAATTGTTAAAACAATGTATGGTGGTCTCTAAGATAATAAAAGTAAAAAAAATATATTCTTATAAAGGTAATACATTTGAGCCAGGGCACGACACAACCTAAATAAGACTTATGCGACCAGTGAAAACTCAGATCAGCCTGCGCATCCGCGCAGTCTGATAAAATCTTCACTGATCGAATGTGCCTATTAAAGCCAGCATGCTATCCAAAGAGAGATGGACTAGAATCCTTGCAATACTGGGTGGATGTACAGGTTTATCAGAGTCTTCGCTGGGCGCACACCCATTTTGTTGGTTTGGTCATGCGCTGGCTTATTTGTCATTAGACATATGCCGGTAAAGTTACTGGTGGTGCTTTACTTTTTCTCAGAATACTCTAGCATGATCAGGTTTGTTTATCTTTTTTTTTCCAAGCAATTACAGTCGACTCTCGTTATCTCGAATTCCAAGGGACTCTCTGAAATACTTCGAGATATCCGTAGTTCGACATATCAGGTTTGCAGAATTGAGGAAAAAATAATTTGATTAACCACATTTAACAAACTGATAGGTAATTGGACTTTTAAAGAGAGATATATTGAAAATATTGTGGAAAAGAGGAGAAATTACTCCTTAGGAGCAATTTCTCCTCTTTTCTACAATATTTTCCATCTGTTGTTAGGTTTTCATGTATAGGCAGGGACCAGATTTTCACTTCGAGATAAGCGGTTATTCGAGATAAGCGAGGTCGAGATAACGAGAGTCAACTGTATATTGCATTACAGAAAGATGCTAAGATGGTCTCTGTGAGTATGCAGACTTCTTTGCACCATTGTTGCTATCACGTGGCATAAAGTTTTTTTGTCGATTGATTACAATCAAGCCATAGTAAACAAACGCCAAATTTCCTTAAGGTAATTGTCCAATTGATTGATTGATTGGTGATTGACCAATAAAAACAAACAACGCGTTAGACGAAATGGTTATTTATAGGTGCTCTAATCTTGCCGCTATAACGTCAGACTGCTGTTGATAGAGGGTTACCTGTAAAACCTTGACTGGGACATTTCGGATCTTGGTAAACAGTGCTGTCCTAGATCAACGCCGCAGAACGGGGTTAAATGAAACGCTCAGAAGCAGTCGACCCACCAGTGCTTTCAGTGCTTTGATTCGCACTTGCGATCATACAATAAAGGGAAAAAATTATTTCATGTAATTGGTAGTGTTTCCGTCATTTTAACATAGTAGACAACACCTAACCCTTTCTCAAAAGACGCCTGCTCTAAAAGCAAGGAAATTATTCCCAAGGGGAGCAACTTCGTTCCTTTTAGATCGCAAGAAAGGCATTAATTTTGGCATGCCTTCAATGAATGTGTATTCCTTGCCATTAAAGTATATGGCTTACTGGTACATTCTTCAAAGACTCGCAATCAGTACATTGAATGGCATCTGTCATTTTAATTATACAGTTATGCATCTCATGCGATTTTTTGACAAATATATTGGTATTTTATCAGTGTATTGGAAATCGTGCGTTTAATTTAGGAGAAGATAAATTAAGTTATACGGTCACATTTACCTGGAATGGATGGAATTTATTCATACATAATTTAAAGCAAGACATCTGTGCTAAACGTACCATTGCGATGTAACAATTCTCTCTTTGATAACAACATAGTCCGCTGGCAAAGTAATTGTTTTAAACTGCGCAATCTCTGAATTTCTAAGAGGTTAATCCATTATTTGCTTTGACGTAAACATATTTATGTAGATGTCACACTTACGCTAGCAATGTTACAAAGATTACACACTTTCACTTACAGGAACCACCTTAGTCTTAAAGGGGAACGCAACATTAAAAGGTATTGTGCTTTAAAGTAAAGAACTTAACAAACAATGAATTTTGACACAAATTTGATCGGCGGAAAATAAAATAAGTTATAGACAATTGAATAGTTTAACATTAAAGGTATGGGCGCCGCCATTTTAAATATTTAATGAGGTTTCATAAAAATTAAATATTATTAAAATTCGTTTCATAAAGGTAGTTATTCTCATAAAGTTGGTTTATTTTGGGGGAAATGATTGATTCTCACTACAATTAAAAGCTTAAATCTGTAGCAAAATTATTCTTAAAATCCCTTTATAATTTGGTTTTGCATATTTGTTTGGGTTGTGTGACGTCACAAAGCCTACAATATGGCGCCATCCAAGACAGCCATTTTAAATATATTCAAGCCACCATAACTTCCTTATTTCTATGCCGATTGTGAAAAGTCTTGCATCAAAATAAATGATTTTAAGCACTTTACTCCAAGATATAAATACAACTTACATTGCGTTCCCCTTTAAGATGAGCATTATAATTTTAATGGTAGGAATGAATTTATACCGTGTAAAAGTTTGTGTTATTGTTTACTAGACAAAAATGTTTGTCATTTCGTGACGCGTTTGTCGAACGTCCTGTACTTGTGATCGTGGGTAATATATTCATCATACATAAGTTATCAAAACTAGTCATCACGAAAACATACCTATATAATTTTGACCCCCCGAAAAACCCCACTTTTATATAGTAAAACTGGGGTTTACAGGGATATACATTATTTTTCTTATTTCTGCCAAAAAACATAGATTGTGGGTACTCGTTAGAACCGTCTCGGAGAGGCGGTTCTAACGAGAACCCACAATCTATGTTTTGAGCAGAAATAAGAAAAAGCATCAGAATTTTTATCTGAAAGCTTTCATTTTTTGGTGGTGAAATTTTCAATATATTTGAATACGCGTGTTTTGGTGATGACTGCTGTTTCTAAACATTCTCTTTTATCGGCCAGTCACAGTCTGAGAAAATGTACCTGATGCGAGTGCCCAAGCAGAGACGCAAATCAATGTGATCTACGCAAATCAATGTGATCTACGTCTTAACAGTCTATTTGAAAAGCCGTGACCTTCGCTATTCAAAGAGCATATGACAAATCTGGTTCTCCTTTCAGGAGATGATTTATATAACAGGAGATGATTTATATAAGCTTTTAGCTTTTTATCAAATCCTGTACCATATAACATTATGCGATGTATATATGTGAACTTAAATGAATAAAATATTGTTTAAACCAAATTTGGTTCTTCTGTGGACACACATACAAACTGTTTCATGTGTATTTAGTTACACTGAGCTTAATTTGTAGGCATGAATATGTGACGAACAGAGCTTATGTTCGAACCGTGCAGCTGACTGTAATGCAATACCAACAGTAGTTATGCAGTATGAATTAAGCCGGGCACAACATTTCCTACACGACTGCATGTGCACCCACCAAAATCACAGATCAGCCTGCATATCAGCGCAAACCGATCAGAGCCTTCGCTGTCCGCCTGAAGACTCTCTGCATCCTAGGTTGCCATGCAAAGACTCTGCTTATAGTAAGCGGATGCGCAGGCTGATCTGACTCTTCGCTAGGCTCACAAACAAATTTGTGCAACTTTGCAGGAAATACTGTGTCCCGGCTCACCTGTTATCTTCAGGATATGAGTAAAGCAAAATGTTAAAAAAAAAACAAAACAAAAAAAAACCAGCCTTCCCAGCTAGCATTCTTTATAAATCTATAGCGGGCCGTTATCGGCCCGTCAGGGTAGCTGACGGGCCGATAACGGCCCGCTATAGATTTATAAAGAATGCTTACTGGGTTATTACTCGTAAGTGACTTGAATAAGGCTAATGAAGCCGATTCGTCTATCATATTAACCTGTGTACACACAAACGCCGTATCTATACCTGTGTGCTTCCATTATATTTGTAAATAAAATGGAGAAAACGGAACATGAAATCTGCTGACAGAACTGACAACTCCATTTGTCTGAAGGTTTCAAATGAATCAATGAATTGTCCAGTTATACGAGTGTATCCTGCGTTTCCCCGTTTTTGCTAGTATATAACAGTGAAAAGGTATGGGACAGTCTGTGCAAGATATATAGTTTCTCAGCGTGAATAATGTTAAATCCGACATCAGTTTTTTCCAACTTGAAAAGGTGGGCCAGCACACGACAAAACCTACAATAGGACTTGTGCGAACAGCGAAGACTCAGATAAGCCAGCGCATCCGCACAGACTGATCAGAGTTTTTGCTGATCACATGTGCCTTTTACAGTTTCCGGGCTATCCAAAGAAGTATGAACGAGAACCCTTACCATTCTGGGTTGGTGAACAGGCTGACCCGAGTCTTTGCTGGCCAAACAGGTTTTATTGTAGGTTTTGTCGTGCGCTTGCTCGTTATTAACATAATGCATTTAGCGGCGTATTTGGTGTTTTGGGATGATGTGTTTGGTGTTTGTAGCCCTTCCAGGGTATTCTATACGTTTACTATGTATCAATGTATTTCAATCTCTGTTGATATACAGCCCAGCAAGCATTCTTCATAAATCTACAGCGGGCCGTTATCGGCCCGTCAGCTACTCTGACGGGCCGATAATGACCCGCTATAGATTTATGTAGAATGCTTACTGGCAGACAGCCTGGTGTTTGCAATTTATCCAGCGTACCTAGAGCTATAAGGTACTATTGCTACTGCTATTATCGAGCATCCTCTTCTTCTTGTTCTCATTCTTCTTCTTCTTCTTTCATTGACAAACCCTAAGGGTTAGTGATTTATTGTATTGTATTCCACTTGCCACACATAAATATGTGTAGCTAAATCATAATTCGTATTATTTTATTGGTATTACATTATTACTGATAACAGCTAAAGTGATTCAATGATTTATTGTGTTGTATTCCACTTGCCATAATGGACTTTATAAAGAGTCCTGATTACCCGTAGTCGGCTTTTAATTGCATCCAAATTATATTATTATTATTATTATTGATAATAAAAAAACGGATCAGTGACTTATTCTATTGTATTCTTCTTGACACACATAAATTTATAAAGTGTCCTGGTTCTTCATATTGGGCTTCTACCTGTATCCACATGCGGATTTATATGAAATACAGTCGACTCTCGTTATCTCGAATTCCAAGGGACTTTCTGAAATACTTCGAGATATCCGTACCTCGACATATCATTTGCAGAATTGAGCAAAAAATAATTCGATTAACCACATTTAACAAATTATTGTAATTAGATACTTGAAGTTAGAGATATATTGAAAATATTGTAGAAAAGAGGAGAAATTTCTCCTCTTTTCCACAATATTTTTTACCTGTTGTTAGATTTTCATGTTTAGGCAGGGACCAGATTTTCACTTCGAGATAAGCGGTTATTTGAGATAAGCGAGGTCGAGATAGCGAGATTCAACTGTACAACATGAGAAACGGGTCATTACGCCATATGTAAATAGCGATGGCGTCTCAACCTGTGCTTCCGCACAGTCCGATCGGCGATTATTTTTTATATTTCAAACGAAACTGTTCTGTAAAAAAAAGAGCGTCAATATATGGAAGTACGAGGTGACGTTTTTCGGTTTCTATACAAACACTTAACGACAGCTTCTGCGATAAAGGGAAATTTATTCTGTTTGTGCTGTTTGTTTTGGGGTTTGTTGTTTAGAAATACAATGTACAGAACTAAATAGATTAAAGAAAGTGTCAGGTTGTATATTACGCCTGTTTAAGAAAACATGTAGTATCCCTCGAGTTCACAATCTAGTTTAAGAAGCATGAAAATGTAAGATGGAATATATGTGATGGGAAGTGACATTATTGGTCTTTCTGAAGTCTGCATACCGACTTTAGATGGTTATGCCGACCCGGATTTAATTGGCCACTTCAAAGCAATGTACGGTTTTGGTCTCCTGGGCATAACACTTTCGCGCTAACTGTCAGTCGGATCAGCCTTTACAATTTACAAATATTACTATGATAACAGTTTAT
Source organism: Anodontia alba (assembly GCA_964016985.1). Classification (NCBI taxonomy): domain Eukaryota; kingdom Metazoa; phylum Mollusca; class Bivalvia; order Lucinida; family Lucinidae; genus Anodontia; species Anodontia alba. The sequence continues at coordinate 42,865,007 of OZ024830.1, read as the reverse complement.
TATTGTGACCAGAAATGTTATACAGAGCCCGCCTAAATATCATGGGTGTAACATGAACAGAACCATATTGGGCCTTCGCCTTCAGGGGACTCATCACGAAAACATACCTATTTAATTTTGACTCCCTTAAACCCCACTTTTATATAGTAAAACTGGGGTTTACAGGGGTATACATTATTTTTCATATTTCTGCTCAAAACATAGATTGTGGGTACTCTTTATAACCGCCTCGGCGAGGCGGTTCTAACGAGTACCCACAATCTATTTTTTGAGCAGAAAAATGAAAAATATCTGAGTTTTTTATCTGAAAATTTTCAGTTTTTGGAGATGAAATTTTCTATATATTTGAATGGGCATGTTTTTATAATGGAGTGCACTAGGTAGATAATCCATTTTGTCCGTCAAATGCGACAAACTTTAAAATTTGTGACTTCCTGATTGCGTTACGCGTTACCCATTCTGATAAGGAAACAGTTGCTCACGAGAGGGAAGGGGAGTGAGAGAAGCAATATGGTTCTACCTATTAGAATGTTTCCTTTTAGAGTTGACGCTTTCAAAATTTTCTTGCAGATTTTCTCCAAAGAATGCAATAAAATTTTGAAAGAGTTACGTCCCCTGAAAGCGTACCCATTCACCTTAACGCTTTACAATATCCATCCTATAATTCTACTATTAGGTCATCAATTGATTGTCATGTATGAACATTTCTGATTAATATGGACACCATTATGATTTCAGAACTTAAGTCAACGTGTTTCCCACCTCTTTGTTTTTAAACGGTATACATTGTGTCATTAGCACATTATTAGGTTGACTGCAAATACATGCTGTATTTGTTTGCCTCCAAATGATATAAAATATATTATAATACGAAGTTCTACACGGTACATATAAAAAGTTTCATCATCTATAATAATACGACTATAAAGTGAAACTTGAAACCCAAGCTCACACTGGGACGATTTACAATGTGCCTGTAGGGACTTTGACGTACAGCATGTACCTTACAAACAAGGTCGTTACCATTTGAAAGTGTATCCATTCCCCTTAATTCATTGCCTAGAACAGGACGCAGAAGAGGTGTTCAGTTTATATCTTGGTAGGATGCCTTCAACATCACCACCATACTTCAAAGTATGTGTTTTTTCGTGGTGACTGTTGAAAGCATTATTTTACATCTGAAAATAGAGAACCGCTTTAAGTGCTTCTACCCTTGGTACATAACATTGTGTCACTAAATTTCATAAACAGACTCGATCAAACTAAGTATACTATACTTTTATCCTTTATTTTGTCCCACATTTCCCAATCATACCTTTTTTTTTTCTTTCTTGCAACTATTTATTTATTCTATTTGATTTGTTTATTTATTACCAAACCAGACCTTTGTTTTTTGTAACTATTTATCTATTTTAGCAGCTCCGTGAAGTATTTGTGTGGGAGATGCAAGTTTTATATCGTAAACATAAACTTGAGGGAGTAGCTCTGCATGGCATAATAGGTATTGTGCGGTCAGCAATTTCAAAGGCTGAATAGGTTGCTACAACAAGTTGTACCTGTTATTTTCAAAGGAAACAGACACATCTTTAGGGGCGGTAACTCTGTAAAAAAGCGTTTTCGCCTTCTGAAGAAGGGTCTGCTTTATAAGGATAGAATTTTCTGTTATAGATAAGATTATCTTTCAGAAGTGGATTGGTTTTAAGGAAGGCAAACAGGAAGTCACAAAGCTGTCTGCCTTATGGGAAGAATGGCTACAAAACTACCAAATGTATCAGTTTTCATCTCACTATTAAACACAATAATACGTAAAACCGATCTGTACACAATATTCATAAACGTTTCCTGGTTTACCTTGATTTACGTTAGTGATGAATTTATTTTATTTATTAAATGCATATATTATGCAAAACGAATTGCTTTGAATAATTGAAGGTGTAGCCCAATGCTAGAATTAGATATTCACGAGTCCTGTTTAAATGTTAACCATATTATTTATTGAAACACAATACTGATCGGTAGATTACATGAAGTATGAGTTTCAAGGCCTTTAACATAACAGGGGATGCTGTCTTCGATTTTTCGTCTGTATATAAGTCATCTAATTATTATCATTAACCCTTTATTATGCCATTACGAAAACATGCCTATTCAAATATACTGAGAATTTTACCACCAAAACATGAAAATTTTCAGATAAAAAATTCTGATATTTTTCATATTTCTGCTCAAAACATAGATTGTGGGTACTCGTTAGAACCGCCTCCACGAGGCGGTTCTAACGAGTACCCACAATCTATGCTTTCGAGCAGAAATAAGAAAAATAATGCATACCCCTGTAAACCTCAGTTTTACTATATAAAAGTGGGGTTTTTAGGGGGTCAAAATAGTATAGGTATGTTTTCGTGATGCCATGCTTTGATACGTTTCGCTGTTTGAATTTTTATCTTTACATTAGACAATAAAACAAAGTATACACCAAATACATTTCGTCATATGGGAAATACTTACAACAAGAAATTATAACAACTAGTCGTACTACCATATATTTCTGTTAAGAGATAAAACAAAATTATTATATTTTGTTTCCTGATTACAAACAGAGAGAATCCTTATTAGTTTTACTGTTCTGTGGCACAATTTCAGGCAAGGTTATATCGCAGTTATGGTTAAAAACTTACCTTCCTTTATAAACTGCATAATAGTGAAATGAGCTAAATGATGGCTTCTTTGTTTGCTCTTTTATTTGTGCCGGTCCTTTTGTAGTGCTTGTTTGTTCCTTATCTCACTTTCTTTTGGTGCTTGTGGAAGGATGTGCTTCGTGAATGTGGCATAACCTGAATATCTTCACAAGTTTGGCTCCTGATTATCAGTGACAGGTCGTTCCACAATTGCATTATAGATAGGTCTTTGTTTCTTTTTTTCTGGCATACGATTGCCATTAAAACCGGTGTTGCCACTGAGACCCCAACTGTTTTTCACCATAGCTTTATTTCTTATTATAAGTATAATATTCTTCTTTCGGGGTCTCATGAAAGTTGTGTTCGATACTATAGCGTTTCTTCGTTAAGCCATTTCTGTGATGTGCTACTGATGAAGTAGATGACACAAGTATCTGTAATTTGGCTCTGCATTAATTCTTAGAACTAACGGCAATCGGCAATCAGTGTAGTCCCAGAACAATATATCTAATGTCCATTCCAAGGCGCGTCCTCTGTTGAAACATATAAAGATACCATCGTGTTTTGGGCATATCCGATGAAAGGCGAGACCTAGTCAGTTGCGTAGGCAGAACAAAATTATTTTACTCATGCCAAGACGAATCTAGAAAAAAAAAAAAAACTCTCCCTAGAATTGCTTCCAAAATGGGAGCTTTTCTTCAAGAGTAGCAGCTATGATAAAGTAAGGAAAATATCTGATGTTAGGTGATAGGTATTTAGTGCAAATATTGTTTTTACACACATGCGAAATGTGCATAGTGAGTTGTACGTCTATGCAAATCATCTGCTTGAACGTTCCCCAAGAGATACTCGTTCACTGCTGGGTGAACAGAATCTTTTTAGTTGTTGAACTGAGCCAGCAGCAGTTCTCAGACCTTCAGCAACACAGTCAAAGAATGTCACAGCAGTGTTTGCACGGCTTGATTTTCGCTAGAGTATTACCAAATATACAGTCAATGAAATATGGCATCTAAGTATTTAATATATATATATTTTTTTATAAATAGGTATAATATAAAACCTTATCGCTTTCTTGGTGAAAATAAACACTAAACTCTAAAATGGTTGTTACGGTCCTCATATTATTTATATAAATGTATACTTTTCTTAACGCCTTTGAGAGAGAGAGAGAGAAGGAGAGAGAGAGACAGAGACAGAGACAGACAAAGAGAGAGGGAGAGAGAGACTTAATTATAACCAAAGGCAGAAAGAAATTCTCACATTTTCTAGTGGAGTAAACCAGTGATTATGCTAGTCTTGTTTGATTTATTTCAGATTAAAGGACGTATTTCCTTGAACGTCAATCTACAACCGTTTGGCCTACAAGGAAGTTCCCTAATAATTTGAGAGCAATTTAATGTGTGTTATCAAAATAAACATGATCCATGATGCGAACAGCTTACAAACAGCCTTGACTAAGTACTGCATTAATTGTAAAAATCTGGCTTTCATATATACTTACACGTCACTAATACAAAAATAGACCCTGTTAATATAAAAATTTCCTGACTCGTTCAAATTTACAGCAGTCGTTCATTCTGATCTGCCTTGTGCCCTGGGACCACTGCGGATAATGTTGCTTTTCCCATGTGACTCATTCGACGATCGAAACCTTTACCACTCTCTGGGCTAATTCAGCAGACGACACATTTGTGGTCTTTTTCTTATTTTTTCCCAGAATGCAGGATTTGACATTTCTTGCAAACTGTCTAAATGGAGACAGTTTGCATGAAATATGAAATCCTGTTTTCTGCGAAAAATAAGAAAACCATTTCAAAATGTCGTGTGCTGAAAATGTTACCCAGAGTGCTGAGCCTTAACCAGGAAAACAAGTGTATTTACATTTCAAACTAGACAGAAATAACAGATAACACGTTTGAATACACACATGTATACCGGTAAAGCATATCTCTAGTTTCAAATCTCTGTGCTTTATATCCGCTTTAACCTTTACCACTCTTCGGATAGATTTAGCAGTCGACAAATTGATGATATGTTTTCTTATGCTTTCTAAAACACGACACTTGAGAGCAATGGACACACTCATGAAGCTGAAACCGCTGTGATATTTTACGCAAATTGTAAATAAGGAAAATATTAGGAAAATATTTCAAACTGTCGTCTTTTGAAAGTTTTACCAAGCATGCTCTAGAGCGTTAAACTTACAATTTATACTCTTCGAATAAACACTTACAGCGCATTAACCCTAAATATTCGGACACAGATTTACTCCTTACCATATGAAAAATTGTCTTTAAAAGCTGATAACATAGAGACACGCATACAGACAAACACACTGTTACTTATCCCACAGATGCATAGCTGCAGATAAGACATGTTTTAAATTGAATGGTGTCATATTTGCTCTTATTTCTCCATGTAAATATATGATATAGGTACTTAGTAGAAGCGCTTCCTCGAGGAGCTTTTAATGAGTGCCCGCAACATATGCGTTCGTGTATAAAAAGTAATATCAGGACACCATGTCTGATCTGGAAATATGCAGATGTTTTGAATATATTTTTGTTTCACGGTTTAAGCACATTTGGATCAAATTGAGCGGACGAAAATTGTTCATATTGTTCTCAGAAACTTCGACTTGGCAAGTCCTACAGAGACTACTCGCAAAAACATCATGTCACAGTTTTTCTTAAGAATATAATTAAAACATATTTGTTGACCATTGAATTCAATATGCAAACAGTTAATAATAATTTGGATGCACCTATTTGTATAATTTAAATGACAAGGGTGATAAATTTTGTGTCTTCCAGTATGCTTTTATGGACACTAAGGTCCTTCTGAAAAGAGGTATATTCTAAAAGGAAACATTGGCGTTTAAGAGGAGGGATTTCCTTACTTTTTAGAACAGACCACTCCACAGAAGAGGATATATCAATTTTGCAGTTGCCTCCCATTAAAGTGTTTGAATTCCCCTAATTCTCACAGCGTTTCAAACTGCTTTATTATGGCTATACATGTAACTCCATCTATTGCAGTTCTTGGTTGTTGCGTCATTGTTTGTTCCTCATCTCTCGTTCTTTTGGTGCCTCAGGTGGCTTCACTTATATTTTTATGAACTATGCAGTGCTAATATTATAGGGATCAAACATGTTTTTTCATGCATTAACATTCGCCAGGTCCCGACGGAGGTGTTGAAAACATTTGCTACATTTCGCGTTATGTCTTGCACTATTTTGTTTCACTTTTTCACCAATGTCTCGCGAATGCAATTTCCACGGACTATGCTCGATCTAGAGCAGGGCAGTACACATCTCGTAACGGCAGCAATTTTGTGGCCCCGGTACGAGCATATTGTAAGTTACGTAGCCGTGCATTAACAGCGCGTGAATTGCCTTGTTAATACACTTTTCGCCGGTTAATGCACGGCTGTTAATAACGTGCGACACTGCTTTTTATGCAATAATTTATATTGATATTTTGTATTTTCCCCAACAGAATATACAACACAACACAACGTTTTGTTGTTGTTTTTTACATACAATAATACGCTTTTGTAGAGAAATCAGACAAAAAACAATATATTTGTCTTGTAAGCTGTGTAAGCCATGACATTTCAAGGTACGCTTTGGGAAATTAGTGATATGTTGTTGTTTTTTGTTAATCCAGTTCAGACTGATATATTCTTTAAAAAAAATTGTAGAATTAAAAAACAAACAAACAAAAAAACACATGCCCCCATCCCATTGCATACACCTGTTTCCACTAATTCTTACAGGGGAAAATAGAACTATAGATTACTTAAACCTTTTGCTAAAGCAATGGATTTCAGCCAAAATTACATAAGAAGTAATAAAGTTTGATTTCGGACAGTTCTTTATAAATAACTAGTCTCATCAGGATCAACACCGTGTGCCATTTTGTTTTAAATTTGTGACTGAAACCCGTATTTACAATAGTAATAGTCTCCGAAGTCTGCGATGAAAGAGTCCACTGCAGAAACTCTGTGGTGAAAGGGTTAAGGATTTTTGTTAATTCCGTAAACCTTTTTGTTCAACATTTGTCATACATGTATTTGAACATTATAGCTACGCGTCCGAGGTTGGATTGCTAAAATTGGTCACTTTTAATAGCACTCCTGTTGTCAGTTCACAGTCTGGTTAATAATCATTTGTGTTCGGTTTAGTCTTTGGATGTTCAGGGCAATCGTGAAGATAGATTGCGGACTATGCATACTGATCATAAATAAAGTTCACGTAACACCCATTTGTGCAGAATGAAGTCTACCACCTCAACTCATTGGACTGGTCCATGTCAAGAAGAAGGGGTTTCTGTTTTTTTTTTTTTTTTTTTTTTTTTGCTTTTTGTTGTTTTTGTTTTATTAATATCATATTCAACAAAAATCCTGTATTTGATGCAAAACTTGTAGACCCTGATCAGACGCCGCGTTATGCGTTGTCTGTTCTGGGACGACACTGTTTGCTAATGTCCCTTTTATGGGACACTAGACATAAATGGGTGACGTCGTAATTCTAAAATTCGTATGTGGTACACATTTACCTCTGTCCCTTGTCCCTTATTGGTTTGTACAAACTACAAAGCTTAGTTTTAGAAAAAACAACAACAAAAAAAAAAAAACAAAAAAAAAAAAAAAAAAAAAAAAAACAAATGTCCTCCCAACCCCACCAGGGTTGTCATTCTTGTAGGTGACACGTCGTCTTGTCCTGTTCTACATTTAGTATCATCAAAATTTTGTGAAGGGTATTGCAGAGCGTACACGAAATCAAATTTAAACACCAGAAGGGGAGATAAGTCCAAAAGTAAGAAAGCCAGCGTTGTCATTCTTGTACACAACACATCATCTCATCCTGCTCTACATTTCTAACAAGCGTCATCAAAATATTCCGAAGGGTATTCGTGTTGCAAAGTGGACACAAACTCAAATTCAAACAAGAAGGGGAAGTAACTACAAAAGTAAGAAAGCCAAAGTTGTCATTCTTGTAAGTGACACGTCATCTCATCCTGTTCTACATTTCTACCAAGTATCATAAAATATTCCGAAAAGTATTAGACTTACAGAGCAGACACAAAGTCAGTGCATAATCATTGTCAAATATAACAAAGGATGATAATGCCAAAAGTAAGAAAAGCAGAGTTATCATTCTTATACGCGACACGTCGACTCATCCAAGTCTACATTTCTACCACATACCATCAAAATATTCCAAAGGGTATTCGAGTTACAGAGCAGACACGAAATCAATTTCAAACAAAACAAAGGGAGATAACTCCAAACGTAAGACAGCCAGTTGTCATTCTTGTACTTGACATGTCGTCTTATCCTGTTCTACATTTCGTACTACCAAGTATCATCAATATATTCCAAAGGGTATTCAAATTACAGAGCGGACAAGAAGTTTTACGCCGAGCTGACTCCGCCGCCAACGGAATCCGTCCCAAAATCAATATGCCCCCCTTCCTCCGGTGGGGTGGGGGGACATAATGATCTACAGGTACTTCCTGCTTATCATTTTAGAGTACAATACTCCAGTCATTCTACCATACTTCCGGCTTATATATGTGTTCAGTGAAGTGCCTCGTTTGTTGTTTGTTTTATTCGGGCTTTACGTCGCCTTCAACAATCTTTCGGTCACATGTTGACGGTGTCTGGATGTGGCAAGGAGTTCAATGCTTACTTTTAGGGTGTTGTCGCACTGTAATATTACGCCCAGACACTTGACATGATATTCCACCCGTCACATTATACTGACACTGAGCTGGCCAGTTCTGATTCCTAGCTCTACTTTCTTAATGCTGAGCACCAACCGAAAGAACAGCTAATACAATTTTTAAAGTCTTTAGTATGACTAGGCCGCGGATCGAACCTGCACAAAGCGGCGCTCTACCAAGTGGGCCATTGTGCCAGTCTGAAATTCATGGACAATATAACAAGCTTAACAGAGCGCAATAGAACTCTTTTTCAATACATTTGAAGAAATTAATGCATGCGATGTACTGTATGCAAATGGCTACACAGTATACCCCGCTAGCATTCTGCTTAGATATAGAAGTAGTATTACTAATGGAATATACAGGACTATGATAAGCCACAATCATGGAACATAAACCAAATAAGGCACCAAATAAAGGTTGAATGACTCTAACGACATCACAATATGGTATTCTAACATAAACAGAATGAACAAAATGAATCAGAACTGCAGAAGACATACCGTCTTGAAAAAATTAACAGTAAAACGACTGGAGACCTTAGAGTTTTTACGTAAAATGCTAGCTGGATAGGTGAAGCCCGTTATTCCTTTAGTCTTATTACATTAAAGGTGGAAAGAGTTCGATACTACAGATATAAAAGCACAGTGTCAGTCAGACAAATAAATAAATAATAAAGAAAGAAATGAAAAAATAAATAAATAAAAATAAAAAATAAAAAATATGACATCACAATAATTAGGAGGTGCAATTTTCAAATGTTGACCCTTTCAGGTAAATTTGCTCTTGTCACAAATATATGTTCCTAGGTTTACTAATCACGCATTCACTTTTTTCCGCTTCAAAATGACAAAATATAGGCCAGGATTTTTGTCATACAGAGTTAAAATCCAGCACGTTTTCGTATATGAATTACACACCGTTTGCTTATATGAAATATATAATACATACCTGTCATAAAATGGGAAGCATATGTATATTGTCAGACGGTCTACATGTGTTTTATGAAACATTTACATACTGTTAATGCAAGCATTCTTCTCTTACATATGCAGAAAAGGAAGGCCCAGAACAAAGCCTACCAGTGATACAAACAGGATTCGTAAACAAACACGATGGACAGCTTGCACATTACAAACCAGTGAAAAGCACAGCAACCAGCTCATCCGGAACAAAGTAATCAGAATATAGGGATCAAACATGGTTTTGCATGCATTAACATTCGCCAGGCCCCGTGGGAGGTGTTGAAAACCGAGGCTGGAGGACGCGGTTTTCAACACCTCCCTAGGGACCTGGCGAATGTTAATGCGTTGAAAAACCATGTTCGATCGCTATTTTTGCATGAAAACTAAAAACATTTGCTACATTTCGCGTTATTTCTTGCACTATTTTGTTTCGCCTTTTCACCAATGTCTCGCGAACGCAATTTCCATGGACTATGCTCGTTCTAGGGCCGGGCAGTGCACATCTCGTAACGGCAGCAAATTTGTGGCCCCGGTACGATCATATTGAAAGTTGCGTAGCCTAGCATTAGCTGCGCGTGAATTACCTTGTTAATACACGCCTTTTCGCCGATTAATGCACGGGTTTTTTTTATAACAAGCGACACTGCTTTTTATGCAGTTATGCGAGATAGTGAAGACTGCCATCGAACGCGACGTCTGGTCACTGTCTTCACGTTTGTCATTTGCATTTTGTAGGACGCAATGCATAAACGTGTTAAGATGCCATGTGCGAAAACTGATGGTATGTTTAATACAAATGTATTGCTGCCAACATTATGCTCTTTACCCATCTAGGCTGTGTGGAAGCGATGATTTCACTGGAATGCGTTTTTGCTTTGCCACATAGAATAGTGAGAAAATGTCAAACGTCAGTAAAGAGTCGACACGTAAGGTTAACTGACGCATCTAAAAATACCGCCTACATGTTCCAAAAGCGGCGCGACTCTTGACGACAAGAAGTTAATTCTCTTTTGTCTTAAAACCTTTAAAGAATTGGATCTGCTCTTAAAGGAACGAATCGGTCCCAGACAGAGCAAAGGTTTCCTTAAAGAGTAGCCCAGTGATTCAGAAGACAAATATTGCCGAACGAGACTGGCGTTAAATCATTTGGAAGGTGTAGCCATCTACTGGAGTTAGAGGTGTAATAAGTCAGATTATGTTGTGTACTAAAGCAAATCAAACACTAGTGATTGTTTTAAAAAGAAACAACCCATTTTTGTTATAACAATTTCAGTGACACGCATGCATAAAAACGACGACATTTAATTTAACCTTTAGATTGCTGAATGTAAATTTAAGTAGACTGTTGTTATACATATTTACTCCATTTAGAGAACGTTTCGTTTGAATTATTCTAAAATATCTTTCTCAACTAAAATGACTGTTACGTATGTACTATTTATTTCGCGTCACTGTATACAAAGAATTCTAAGATATTCTTGGGCTGCAGACTCTATTATCTTGTCTCTGGATGGTTTGTGCCTGATCTCTCTCCTCTGTGATTGATTCTGTCAGTAGTTTATTCTGTCATGACCATCAGTTTGTAGTCGTACAGTCATGTGTGTGTCATCATAATGTTCAGAACTTAGTTTATATGTTAATATTTTCTTATATGTTGATCCACTGTTCAGATAGGGTGCCCCTACATGGAGCAATCCGTTATATATATCTTAATACCTGGAACTGTAGGGCGAGGGTTTAAACTATGTTTAAGTCTCTCTCTTTCTCTCTCTCTCTCTTTCTCTCTCTCTCTCATATACACACGACACACAACGGTTTTACCTTAGACAATTCTGATGCGTTTCTATTCAGTTATTCAGCGTTTGTTTAGTTTTCTTTCTTCTTTTCATTGTTGTCCTGTTTTGTTCTTGACGTAGTGTTATTTTTGTGTTGTCGTGCCAATTTAAACCCTTATCCGTTGCCTTAGGCGTGGATGAGACCTTTCCCAGCTAGCATTCTTTATAAATCTACAGCGGGCCGATAACGGACCGCTATAGATTTATGTAGAATGCTTACTGGGTTCCTGGGTATCTCCATATTTGTATTTTGCACGTTTACTTAATATATAGCACTAGCTAGTGTTAAGTGTGACGTACTTTGAAAGTATACATTATTACTTATGAAAGCAAATAGCATCTTGCGCTTCGGTATCGAGCAAACTCCAAGTAGACTTGATTGTCTGTGCAAGATAAAATGATTTTGCCTCAGCCGGTTACATTAGCTGAGACAGAAGCATATACCACTGTTTATATAAATATAAAAGAGCACAAAACTCGAGCAGGGTAATGTATATATATATAGCACGCCGCGCTTATTTTATATATTAACCTCTTTGTTTGTAAACTTAGAGCTAAATACCAGGAACAATAAATACGAAACAGGTCTGGCTATCTTTTTATAGTGTACATGACTTAACTTTCGCTTGGTTCAATGAAATACCGAGTGCATGATTGGGTATCAGAATAACACAGTGAATATCTGAATCGATCTATAATCTGATTTGGTCATGAATATAAATGGTGTGTTTCTGACGCCCGTACCACAATGTATGTCATTGTACCTCACTAAACATGCATACATTTTACGTTTAGTAACCTGGCAGTCATAAAGCTAACACATTAATGTATATGATAAAGGAAATGGCGTATGTGTTGTCTACATTGAAAAGTCGTTGTATCGTGTTTTGCCTGACACACAGATGTACAAGTATAAATTTGCAGAAGTATAAGAGTCATCTGTTCCGTAATGTAAAGATGAAATGATCAATAAGTCAATCGTAGTACCTCAAAAAGTACACATTGTGTATTTAAAGTGTTTTTTGTCTTGCCTACAAGAATTTGCTCCCCGCACCACCACCCCCCCCCAGCCCATCCCCCATCCCCCCACAACCCCGACCTCACCACACCCACTTCGGAGCAAATTCTGTTCTTTTAGAGTATTCAGAGGGGAAAGCAAATAGTAAGTGTCAAACGTTATCCGCTTTTTGCAAATAAAAAATGCAAGTAAAACTGATAAATATATCAAGCGCCCTTAAATAAAACCTCTTTATAGCATGAAATGGATTGAACAAATATATATTGTAAGAAGAGGTTTAATGGCCTATCTCAGGTTTTATTGCATGATATCAGAAAATCAAGAAATTTCGAAGCGATCGTGTTTCATCAAACGGTCTTCTAAGTGGGTATAATCTGTATAACCCGAGGCTTGCAAATAATATAAACAAAGCCGTATCGATCACTGTTCTGGAGTGAAAATGTCAAAAGCGCATTGTAGTTACAAGTGTGTATTGATTTCCTTATACAAAGGCTCTTGTTGGGTACTGTTTAATAATTGTGAAAAGACTAATTTTAACGTATCTTGGGTCTTCGATTTTCATGATAGGCTTTATTTCTAAAGATATTGTAATAAGATGTTCTTGCAGACCAATGTCCTCGTAGAAAGTTTATGCTATAATAGTTTAATTTGTTCGTAATTATGTTATGCTGTATTTACTTAAGATTTAGTGGAAAATAGATGGACAGATAAAATTGAAACAGACCTTGGTTCAGACGTGAGTTTGTAAGAAATCTGAAATCCGCTCAGTTCTTGTATTTCGCCAAATCAAATATTTGACCTATTTAGATACTAATGTTGCCAATCTTATACACAGTAATATACTACATTTTCTAATGGGACAAGTACAAATAAACGTCAAAATGCTTTTGGAAACAAAGAACATACTACGGATTAGAAAATGGGAGTCTCGATTTTACTGAAACTCTTCATAAGCGGTAATGAGGTCTAGAGCAGAACTCCATTTTCAAATATACCACAATGGACCCAATGATCCCAAAGCAAATGAAATATAATCTGCGTTACAAATACAGTTTTGCACACTGTAACAAGATAAGCGGAGGTATATGTTTTTTTCCTAGCATTAAGTTATGATATATGATGTTGACAGTATAAGATGGGCATTTCCAATATTCCTGAAACATAGGAGGTGTAGAGATATACCTAAAAATGTAAGAAGTAGACAAGTGTATACTTCCTGATCTGAGAAAGCGGACCATTTTGTACGTTGTCTACACTATCTAATATATAGATAGTAATCCCATTCAATGAAAAAAGGGCATTTCCTATATTCCTAAAACATAGGAGGAGGCGTGGATTTATATACCTAAAATGCAAGAAGTAGATAAGTACACGTACAGACCTGAGAAAATGGTAGGGACATTCCAAACGCTGTCTACACTGTCATATATTGTTAATAATCCCTACCCGCACCCTCGCTCACCCAATCTTAGGTTACAGCAAGCGATAGTTTGAAAAAAAAAAAAAAAAAGCTAAATTCAATAGAAGACACTGCAGTGAGCATTTATACCGATTGCATGCATGCTGATTTTATATAAGTAAACGAAAGAAAGGTCTCCATCGTTGGTTAGAATCACAATCCAGTAGAATGCGAGTCGTCATATAAATCAAATTTCCGTATCCTAAAAATGTTTAAATTGCTGTTCTACGAACCCAGTTTTCACAATTTGGCAGATTTAATTACAGGTTCCGGGTGTAGAGTGGTGTTAAGGGCCTGCTCTACTAGAAACAGGTGAACCAGGGAAGGAGCAAAAATCAGTATTTCTTCTGAATTTGCACTGCCATTTACTATGCCCTCATCCTTACCAATTTCTTACTTTTCTCTATTCTACTAGGCCTTCTGTCCATATTCTAACTTCCACTTGGAGACGAATGGAAATGAAGCTCAAAGATTGACCTGTCGTTGAACAAAGCTTCTTCAAAGTTGCATGTAAATAATGCTTTAAATATTTGTCAAGAATTCATTTTATCTCCAAATATTTCCATTTTACACTATCGTCTTTGTATGACTGACGTCGATTCCCATCTTCACATTATTTTCTAACATAACCGTTTTGTTAGAACATAGGCAGTGCTTTTTGCAGTTAAACTACCAGGCCGATGTATCTTCTTCTCTCCCTTTGGTATTCTCTGAAGGCATCGTTAGCCTACAAGTTCGCCGTCTTGGGGGGAGTAGGGGGCGGGGGTGGTATTCTCTGAAGGCATCGTTAGCCTACAAGTTCGCCGTCTTGTGGGGCGGCGGGGGTGGAGGGGGGGGGGGCTTGTTTTCTAAATTAGGGATTGCTCCCACAGCATTCATATGCATGCTTTATCCTCATTCTGGCTTTTATTGTCAGATTTATCTTTAGCACCACTGACTAGTTTTTTATTCGGTTAAAGTAAGCCTAATGGTGCAACCAAACCATCAAATTGCCCCTAGGATAAAATGCAAATTTTTTGCAACCTTTGTATAAATTGACTGATACCATTTTTAAACTTAAACGAATTAAATATTTGCATACACATTACAGTGAAATGTCAAATTCACTGATCATGGGGAGTATAAATCGTCCGAACGTTCTATACTGGTTCCTTGTCACTATTTCTGCTTATATGCGAACAATATGGATGTGAAAAGCCAGACAGTTACCATGACAATATGTTTTATTATCATTATGTTTTACATTCCATACATAACCTCCTAAAATTTACAAGAGCAGTTTTATGTAAACTATCCTGATATAGTCATAAGCGTTCATACAAATACCAACCTAACGCTCTAAAGCATGAAAGTGCATGAACCCCCTTACAATCGATCCGAAATCTTGATTCTGAGATTCGCTTTATATAGCATGTGATTTCAGTATAAAATTAGTATGTTATGCTATAACTGTTTAGCAGTACTCAACAGTTAGAAGTTGTGAAAAACTATAAACTATGATCATAGAACTGTTTTTCATTTGCTTAGGGTCAGCCTCGGGTCGAAAAATCAATCATTTGGCAAAACCATTGACTAGGCCATGTCGGCATCAATCAGTACGTGAATAATTACCACAATAATCCAAACGATTAAAGAGTTATGTCCATTTTTATTTTGTCACGGATTTTTTTCCTGGGCTTAGCTTATGTCAAAGAAAACTCACATTTAGTAAGCTCATGCTGGTTAGATTTTGTCGGTATCTACCAGTATGCTAACAATTATCAAAACATTCACAACGGTTGAAGCGCTATGGCCGTATTTCCTGATTGACCACGGACGGGCGGACGGACATAAAGTGATTATAAGGCACTCAATTGGTTGACTTTTCTGCGGGTCCAGATTCAACAGATGACATCGGGTGGTGTTATCAAAACTTACTGGAGGTTTGGGCGTCACTTTTTTCATATGGCTCCTGTTAACAAGTATTGCAGATATAGTTGGGAATTTATATGTGCATCTTTAAACACTTTTGTTTGTAAATAGATATACATAGTAACAATATACAGTGTCACGTTGTCTTGTTGTTATTCAAATGCTCCATTATCCGTTTTCTTCCTTTAAACGCTCGTCTGCTAATGTTGATCGTAAACATGCATTCTTTGGCTCATGCAAAGCCTGTATACGGGCTTGGTAGCATAATTATCTTATATCTTTGACCTATCACACACTTTGGCTTTATAGAATAATAAAATGTGTGTTATGTACATTCATTTTGGGCTTTGCTCCTGCTTGATTGTCATGAAAAGGAATTCTAAACAACAACTGTGTTTGGTTTCATCTCTTTCTAATGAAAGGCTAGTGGATATCTATTTTTCTATATCTGTATATTCTTATGCAGATTGTAATTCTAATTTCTACGGTCAGTGATGGGGTGAAAGTAGTTAACAAATGATGAGGTCAGCCATTAGATGGACTGAGAAAATATTCTTGCATGTGCAAAACTTTATGAATTGTTATGTGGTACTGCCCCGTAACATTGTTTATGGCATGATGTCGACGTTAAATAACATCATCCGTTTAGATAGTCTAGTTGCGTTTTGTTCATACATCGATGTTCATTCTACCATTTGTGAAAGGCATGCTTCCAGACGAATTTATATATTACATCAATATATTTAATAATCAATAGGCAATACAAAAGAAAGTCATCAACAAAAGATTTATCGCAAACAAGCCTTTACGACATACAATATTTTCCATTACCTATTTGAACTGAATAAATATTAAAAAAAACGTTATCTTTCATGAAAACGAATTCGAGCTTTTGTCAATAGAATATATGTATCTTCACTGTTGTTATGTGCTGCATGATGGCCGTAAAATAGTTCTCCTTTTTAACATATTGGTGTAATTCGTACTTTGTTGGTCCTTTCAGATCAAAAATCTGATAAGTTTTCAATTTCTGCCTACGGTTTTAGCAGAAATAAGAATACTCCTGTAAACCCCAGTTTTATTGTATAAAAATGGGGTTTAATGGGGTCAAAACTATAATGGCGTGTTTTCGCGATGACATTTTTTTTTCACGCTGAACTGCTCAAATGCATTCAGCTTCCCCTGCATCTTGGTAAAATATAATATAAATAGCATCCCAAAACCAAAGGTTGTTAGCATTATTATTATCATGACGGCGTCCCTTATTGTCTACGCCCATGGGTGAAGACTCTATAGGCACATGTATTACTATGATGGTTATACCTAACATGATGGCATATGCATCAATATTCATTGAACTACCCTAAATGACTCCAGGTACTTTCCGAGTATTGGTTCACTCCGAACTGTCAAATTTACCTCTGACGTGTACACAAATAATAGGTGCCACGGATTTTGTTTCTTGACAGTTACTATTATTCTGTGAGTTTTTCAACATTTTGACTGGTATTAGCTGATTTGACAATGAAGTGCTTTCATTTTAATGCCGGTAAAGATACCCTTTTGACAGGTTCATTTTAGAGTTTAAGCCGGCCTCGGTAGCTGAGTCAAATACCCGTCCGACTGGTAATCAGGAGGTTTCGGTACGATCCCCGGCAACATTCTCTCTCAGAGATTGATCATGAAATATTATCTACGGTCATTTTCTCCCTCCCGCTGATCCAAGAAGGGCAGTTGTCTATTTCTGGCCTAAGAATGTGCACAAGTACTGCATGGATAACGGCTTAGAGGATTAAGCCTGCCCAGAAAAAGTATGATTAGATAAACTGACCGCGCTCGACATGACCCTAATGGGTTGATTGGACCGTTAAAACTAAAGACAAACAAACAAATTTCAAAGTTAAAGGGTGTTAGAATCGCTTTTTTTTTGTATTATAAAAACCTATATTAGACGCCGCAATTTGCTAATAAAACATTGTGTTCTGTTCTCATGTACGATTACTATGTTAAGAGTCTTGGTAGATACTTCCGCTTAAGCTGGGTTCGGTAAAATTTCCGCATTTGATGTGTAATTAGCATAACTCTTATATACGCGGCTCGCAAGGGCGACCCGCGATTAGCCGAGGCATGGGTGCATCACCCACTGAGACCCCTGAAGCACCATCCCTTGTGAAATCAAACATGAAACATTATGAATAAGCTGAAAAATACTTGGGCAGAAACGGTAACTGGCAAATAATGACGAAATTACTGTCCGTGTTAGTTCCTCGACAAAGTGCTAGGTCCATCGACACGGAGCTAGTTCCGTCGACTGTTTTCTTTCATGATATACCGTAAGGGAAAATGAACCTTGGCTATACAGGTTTATGGAGGTTTCATTCCAATGCATATCCGTTCCAAGATAATCCATCCGAGAGGTTTTGTCCAAAATCAAGTACATACCTATACCTAGATCATAAGGGAAATCGAGTTTTTAATCATTCTTGGCTATACAGGTTCATAGAGGTTTCGTCCGTATGCAAGTACCTGCTACCTTTTTTTTTTTCTTCAATGCAGTTACCTGCTTTGATAAAGGCAATTGTCGAAAAATGCAGTATCGTGTATCAAGTTCAAGCGTATTCGTTTAAGATGTTGGTTTTATGTATCAACTGATAATAATTCAGCTACTATAATTCCCTGGTTCTCAAAACAACTTGCGCTTTATTTCCAAGCACTCAATTTATGGATAAAATCGGTGCAAATTTTGTAACTTTTTAATGTTTATATTCTGGATTGAGTATAATTAATCAATTATTTAAACATTTTGGACGACCGGAAAATTTTAGGAGATAAAACTTATCGAGGAATACACCCGATAAAAAGTTGTTTGTCAATGGTTAAATTTTTGCATTCATAGAAAGAAGCATTTCGTCGGAAAATGTTTACCGATATTATGCGACATCCTGATTTTTTTTCTTGACTGATGTACTTCAATACTTCGTCTACTCTTGATAAGCTACTTCTTTTGATTGCAGTACTTTCGAGAGATTCATTAACCATTATTTTCATAAAAACTAAGTTCAGTTATGCCCTCGTTAATTGCTACATGTTTCAGCATATGTTAAAATTTGAACGTCAGAAACATACCCGCAATAACAAAGCATATTGCCAAATTTACACCAAATGGAGTGATATATTTGTTAGGTTTGACAAGTTTCTGTCTGTGTTTTGTACAATAACAGAAACGTGTCCAACTTAGCAAAGAAAGTAAGTGAAAATCAGGAAGCGATGCAGTCAGCTCTACATCAAGTATATTTATTTGGTTTGTCCCATTGGCTCATGAGACTAATCTGAACCAGTTACCTGCCGTTTCGAATCGTTAAACAGAGTGGCTTGTTGCTCGATTTAATTAATGTTTCTCATTTGAATATAGCATATGACATATTTATCTCGACATAAAAATGGCGGACGGAACTGGCTCCTTGTCGATGGAACTAGCTCTTTGTCGAGGGAACTAACTCGGACAGTAATTTCATCATTATTCGCCAGCTACATTTCTACGGCAGTTTCTTTAGGGATGGTGCTTCTGGCGGGGGTTGGGTGTAGGGGTTGGGGTCTCTAGGCTGTAGATGTGATGGAAAATGAAAAACGATCGTGGGTGAAAATCTCCGTGTTTGACAGAGTTTAGAACTTTCAGTTCCGTGTTCAAAAGTTGCGGCAAAATTATTTTCAAGCCCTGCCTATTTTTACGGCAAATTCCAATGGAGAACAAAGTAAAATCATATCTTTACACGATAGCATTGCCCTTTATTCATAAATCTCAAATAAAGAAATAATTAGTGACAAAATTCTTCGAGACATACCTTTGTTTAACATTTCCTGTCGAATATACCAGCTCGAAAGTTCCCGGAATTGTGCGTGGAAACAAAATACCATTGACGCATTTTCGAGCTAGTTCTCTAGATTACAACCCGTGGACTAGACTGCACGGATGCATAATCTAGTCATTCTGTTTACCAAAGTAAATGTGCTCCTGAAAGCATGTTCTCATACTATGTAACCTATCTACAACAGAAACCTTTGGGATGGCATAGAATAGGCTATTGTAGAGAGATGACAGTTGTGGAGTGGTTAAACATATACAGTCGAACCTCGTTATCTCGAACTCGCTTATTTCGAGTTATCGCTTATCTCGAAGAGGAAATTTGGTCCCTGTTTTAACATGAAACTATGACAACAGGTAAAAAAATAATGTGGAAAAGAGGAGAAATTGCTCCTAAGGAGCAATTTCTCCTCTTTTCAACAGTATTATATATATATATATATATATATATATATATATATATATATATATATATATATATATATATATATATATATATATATCTCCTCTTTTCAACAGTATTATATATATATATATATATTTCTAACTTTAGGAGTCAAATTACATATTCATTTGTTAAATGTAATTGTTCAATTCATTGTTTTCCTCACTCTCTAAACTCTGATATGTCCAGGTACGGATATCTCGAAGTGTTTCAGTGAGTATCTTGGAATTCGAGATAACGAGAGCCGACTGTAGCAAAACTGAATTTTAGGGGATCGGAAAAGTGACTGTTATAGGGAGCTGATTGATGTAGAGAGGTGACCATTAGTAGAGGTTCTGCTGTATATTTGGCAGTCAAAGAAATACAGATAATCACATTTACAGTGACAGACTCAGCTTTGAAATGTTCACGGAGAAAAACAAGTCTCTTGAAACAGATTAACTCTTCAAGCACTACAGGACATGAGGGATGTTTTATGTTTCTCTCATTATCCCTCATTAACAAACTCCATCTCCCGAGTATGTAATTTTCGTTTTATTGTGTATTTCCAAAAGGTTTCGTTTTCAGTTATTTAGGTTAAGATATTTGACCGCACAGTTTTGTTTTATAAGTGCGTACCATACAAGCACATTGATTGGAAACCATTGCAACTGGGATCATCCAAGAATTTCATGTTTAATGTGTTGTGTAAGTGAAGTTCAGCTAGTAAGCAAGTGATCATCCTCGCACGTCATGAAGTAATCGTCTTCGCATGTCATGTAACATTATTCACACCGTTTTAGCCTTATGTAACTTCCATTATGGATTTCGCTGTACTTTTACATTGTAAGACTATGATACAACGGCAATTATAGTAAAATGGGCATATTATCCCTGATTGTTACCTATCTTGTACTTGTGTATGAACTTGTGTATGCAGTTGAGCATATATTCTTAATTAAATTTAATTGCTAAAACTTATTTAGTCATACTGATAGTTGACATTTAACATTCTCTGAACAAATTCATCAGACGAAAAAGTTTTGTTTGTTAATGTTTTTGTTTTCTTAGTTGTACTCAAATACAGGATTTGAGATTTCATGCAAACTGTTTTAATTTGCATGAAATGTCAAAGTCTATTTCCTGGGCAGGATCAGAAAATTATTTCAAAATACCGTCTGCTGGATATTTTACCCCGCATGTTAAGCATTGAATATTGAACTCTATTTGTATGTTTACTAAACTTACACAAATCATATCTAGGTTACTCGTGTTCAACTACTTTGCCCTGACCTCTTGTCGCCACAGTTAAGCTCGCTGCTTAATTGTGTGGATCTTATATAAAGCTGGCTTTAAAAATCTTATGTATGTATGTGTAGGTGTGTGTGATTGTATGTTTATGTGTATGCATGAAATGCCAACTGACAGGTGTGCACTGCTATAATAATTCTCATCACGAAAACATGCCTATATAATTTTGACCCCCTTAAACCCCACTTTTATATAGTAAAACTGGGGTTTACAGGAGTAAACATTATTTTTCTTATTTTGCTTAAAAACATAGATTGTGGGTATTCGTTAGAAACGCCTCTCCGAGGCGGTTCTAACGAGTACTCACAATCTATGTTTTGAGCAGGAATATAAAAAATATTAGAATTTTTTATATAAAAATTTTCCTTTTTTGGTTGTAAAATGTTCAATATATTTGAATAGGCGTGTTTTCGTAATGTCTTATTTCATAGGTTAGCGTATACATAGTCATGTCTGGGCAAGCGTATTGAATATTTGAATTTACCCTATTAAGCTAATAAACAAAACCGGTATATATTGCACAAGCAAGCATGTTATTCTGAGTGTTTAGCAAGTAGTATGAAGCATGTGGTATATTTTCTTTGGAATAAGCGCATGACAAAACCTACGATATAACCATCGTGACCAGCAAAGACTCGGATCAGATTGTATATCCACCCAGTAAGGCCATGGTTCTCGTTTACCCTTATCTGGATAACCCAGGCTGTAGGATGCGCAGGCGGATCTGAGTCTTTGTTCGTCGCACGTCTTATTGTAGGTTTTGTCGTGCGCTGGCGCTTTTCGTATTTATGTGTACGGTACAAATGCTTATTATTCACCGTGCGAAAGTATTTGAACATGCGGTCAAGCGCTGTCCCTGCATAAGTATAGAGTGTGATCAGAGGTTTCATTGCTGTCTTGCGTAATCAACGGAGAACATATAAGTGGACAGAGATAGTTTATATTGCTTGTCCTGCATTCACAAGCCTACATTATCTTTCTCAACACAATGTCAATATTTGGGATTTTAGATTTAGGCGTGTTTGTTTGCATAAATCACAATGACGATTTTTTTCTTTCAATAAACCTGGAAACATTTGGCTTGCTCTTTTGTTCCCATATATCCGAAACTCAGATTGTATACGAACAGTTTAAAATCTTTTAACGTGGCTGTAATTGATTCTGTAAAACGATAAACATTCACAAAGAACTACTTGGAAACATGTAGCATTAACCATGTGGAGAGAAGGTCCAGATAAGACAGCGAAAGATCACTTTCACAGAAGCATTACCGTACTTACTTTAAATGTTATGACATTATATGCCTAGCCTCACTTTTCTTAATGTTCAGCAAAGAACAAATACAGAGTTATGCAAGAAACCCCACATTCACTGAATACAGCGTCCATGTGGCTACCTGCCGATGTGTTTAAAACTGATGGATGGCTGGCATATAGTTAATGACTTGATCAGACGCCGCAGACGGGTACACTGTTACTCAGCGTGTGTATATACCAAACACTGGGTAAATTGGTACTCATTTCATATTTCTTGAACTAAAAAAATAACCTAACCTGCGTTGATGCATGATACAGTCGAAACTCAATGGCTCGAACATCTTTGGGACCATGGAAATTCGTTCGAGACATGGGTAGTTCGAGCCACTGAGGGTTAATCATGGCACTAGTTCAGGAAGCAAATAGCGATAATTTAGGGAAATCTTTTCGATTTTATACACAATGATTGTATGTTGAATGTATTCATTAGAATCGCCTCGATGAGGCGATTCTATTGAGTACACCAACGTACAATTCTTTGATAAAATAAGAAAAAATCCTTCAGTAAATATTTGTTTTCTTGAGCTATTGGAAGAATTTTGTAGGGACTGAAAAAAGAGTCATCCACGATAAACAAGCCGTCCATTTTCGAGCCACTGAGGTTATACTGTAGTTTGTCTGAGTTATAATGATGGCTGTCATAGTATAAATAAACTTGAACCACTCTACCGTGCGACCATTGTGCCAAAGTATGGAATATCTATATGCACACACGTAAACAAATTATAACATTTGATACTGTTTGCATGATGGTCATTGTGTGCTGCAGCTATTGTTTGCTCCTTATCATCACGAAGACATACCTATATAATTTTGACCCCCTTAAGCTCCACTTTTATATAGTAAAACAGGGGTTTACAGGGGTATACATTATTTTTCTTATTTCTGCTCAAAACATAGATTGTGGGTATTCGTTAGAACCGCCTCGCAGAGGCGGTTCTAATGAGTACCACAATCTATGTTTTGAGTGGAAATAGGAAAAATACCGGTTTTTTTTTTATCTAAAATTTTTCAGTTTTCGGAGGTGAAATTCTCTATGCATTTGAATAGGCGTGTTTTCGTAATGTCGCTTCTTCTTGCAGTGCATCGGCAAGTTTGTGCTTCGTGTTTTGGCTTTCCTCCTTAACTTCATTTGTATTGTGAATCCCGAGGGTCGACATCAGGTTCTAAAATCTGTCGATTGCGATAGTAGTGGAAAAAAGATATGAATAGTTAAGACTGTGACAACAACAACAACAACAACAACAACAACAACAACAATAATAATAATAATAATAATATGCTAGAAATTGATACTTATCATATAGGTAAAGCCGTAGTCAAGTCAATAATAAAGTTATTGTCCAATACATACTTAAAATCATGAGTAATTCGGAATTAAGCACATTAAGACAGCCTGCGCAGTATAAAAGATTGCTATACTTCAGATACAGATTAAGAAAAAGTTAAAAGAATAACTACAAATTCTGGACAAGCATAATTTCTCATACCTTATAAATATATCAACTGTATGCGCTTGTTTCTACTCTAGAGGCATAAGGGGTTACACATTACACAGATTAGTAAATGTAATATTTGTGTATAATATCTTAAAGTAACAAATAGGTTGAAGGCTGTAGTGATCTCGTTCCCATATAAAATGCTTCCTTAGAGGTGCCAACAATTCCTCGGTTAATACCTTCAGAATGTAATGTACTTAGCTCCAGATGTGGCACTTTTTCAACTGAAAATACTGATAAAACATATGTTATTGATACCCATTAGAAGCGCATCGTCGA
The DNA here is from genome assembly GCA_964016985.1 of Anodontia alba. Classification (NCBI taxonomy): domain Eukaryota; kingdom Metazoa; phylum Mollusca; class Bivalvia; order Lucinida; family Lucinidae; genus Anodontia; species Anodontia alba. Next base: position 42,840,720 of record OZ024830.1, on the reverse strand, counting down.
TGCGCTTCTAATGGGTACCACAACATATGTTTTTGTAGCGATATAGAAATTTTATCTGGAGACCTCTCATCTCGACGTATGAATGTATTTTGATAAGCAACAGGGTGGGATCTGTAGGACAGAAATAGTGTTTCATAAATAATTCAGCTGTTTTAATCGACAACACATTTGACTATATTGAGTTCGAACCTTCAAATGTCAGAAACCGAGCAGTGACATTCAGCGATCACGATGAAACCGTATACATGCCAAACACAAATCTGTCCTGACATTATATTACCAAAACTGCAGTGTAGCTGCATTAAATATGCAGAATGATTTGCTTGCATAAAGCAAAGTATATCAATAACAGAAATAATAAACCGATTTAAGGGGGACGTTTGTAAAATCCTAATTGTTGTAGCTTCTTCCTTTGGCATTTAAATGTTAAATCGGAATCTTCCTGTGAGATGAACATAACAGCCAACCTAGCAGCTTTTATGTTTCTATACAAATAAATTGCAATATCTGTTACTTATGTTTTGCCGCTGCAATGAGGCCAAATAATTCGAAATTGCCTCGATCCTGCTCGTTTACTATTTTCTTTATCGACATTATATACTTAATTCCGAATGTCGCCTTCTTACATTTAAAACAACTATTTATTTCGAATTTGAAACAGGTATCCAAGAATAGCCACGATCACTGACCGTAGCTTGTAAACCAATGACGCCAAGAGGGAGACACCAAGAGGGAGAGTAAACACACTACAACGAACAGCACATACATTATTACCCATTATTGCATAAAAAGCAGTGTCGCACGTTATAAACAGCCGTGCATTAACCGGCGAAAAGCCGCGTATTAACAAGGCAATTCACGCACTGTTAATGCTAGGCTACGCAACTTTCAATATGATCGTACCGGGGCCACAGATTTGCTGCCGTTACGAGACGTGTACTGTCGGCCCTAGAACGAGCATAGTCCGTAGAAATTACGTTCGCGAGACATCTGTGAAAAGAAATAACAAAATAGTGAAAAAAATAACGCGAAATGTAGCAAACGTTTTCAGTTTTTATGCAATAATAGCGATCGTACATGGTTTTTCAATGCATTAACATTCGCCAGGTCCCTTGGGAGATGTTGAAAACCGCGGTTTTCAACACCACCCACGGGACCTGGCGAATGCATGAAACACCATGGTTGATCCCTTTAATGAAAAGCAAAGCAACCACCTCCCTCGTCTTCAAAGAGGTGAACAAACTTCCAGACAGAACCGATCAAAGACGTTTCAGGCCACCAATCAGGACAAACTGTGGAACACAAAATACAGTAGCGAGGAGTCACAAAGGCCACACAAAGACAAAACAACACTGGAACGGCCACCTTAGAAGGCCATAAGTACAAATCTTCCGGAGTGAATGATTCAGTTATTTTTACTGGCATCAAATCTTTATTCTGTGTTCAAGTATTATCTACAAAACCTCAAAGTAGTACACTACAGTACATTAACATCAAACATTTTATCAGTTACCATTTGGTATTGATTATTTGACATCTTAAATGTGGCAGAATGTCCTTGAATAGAAATGTAGAAAATATTAATCAAGTAGGTCGCAAGAGATCGAACGTTTGATTATGAATAATTCAGTGATAATTCAGTGATAGACTGGTGTGTTCATGGTTACCATAAGCGGTAGCAAAACTGTTAAAGTCCTATAAGAGACACAGAACGTCGCAAATATGTCTCGTCAAGAAACGTTGATCTGCCATCACAGTTTAGTTTTAAGGCGGTGGTTTTGATGTTGTTTGTTCTTTGTGTGGCATTATGGCTGCTTGCTGCGGGGCATTTTCATGTTGATCTTGTTCGTTGTCTAGCATTATGATCACCTTCTTGTGGAAGTGGGAGCCGGTTGCTTTGACTTTATCGGATTTGTGGTTGGTGTGCTGCCTGTCATGCTTTGTTTGCTCTTCCTTGCAGTGTCATTGGTAGGCTATATATGTTCCGAGATTGTGTCTCTTCCTGGGCATCTTCTATACTAATTAATATAGATTAAATCAAATCTGTATGCTTAAGATCCTGCAAATTAATATATATACCTGTAAGTGTCCATAGACGAAGCGACTCCTGTCTCCCGCGTTGTCATGGTTACAGTTATTTCTGTATCTGAAGAGCTGTAGTTAAAACTGATAAAATTCGAAGATACCCATGAAAGGCAAACAGTACTCTTAAGGGCATCGGATTAAAGCTTGTAACTTTTTTTGGAAATGTATATGAGGGTCACTGAGGAGTCTTAACTTGACGAACATGAGCTGTTGTCAGTTTTTCGAATGTGTTAATTGCTCTCAAGAGTCATTACTTTAAGAATCTATCTATCGTCACTACAGCCACTGTCAGTACCATCTCAGCTAGCATTCATTAAAATTCTAAAGCTGACCGTTAACGGCCCGTCAGGGTAGCTGACGGGCCGTTAACGGCCCGCTATAGATTTATAAAGAATGCTTACTGTGGTATGTTACGGTCGTAACAAGTCCCCGTACTTCCGTATGGTGTAGTTTATATTTTCTGGCCCGTTGTGATAATTGAGCTCATTCCGGGATATTTGGAAATTTATATGAGGGTCACTGATGAGGCCTAATTGGTAGAAAATATCCCGTCTGGACCAGAACAATTGACATTTGCCACTTCGTCTTTTTTTTTTTTTTTAGTTTTGTCAGTATGTTCATTGCTCTCAAGGGTCATTCGTTTTAGAATCTATTAATTAACCCTTTTAAGCCTAGCGTCCCATAAATATGATATTGGCAAACAGTGTAGACCCAGATCAGACGCCACAGAACCGGAACGCAGCGTCTGATCAGGATCTGCACTGTTTGCATTAAATACATGAATTTCTATAAAACATGGTAATTATAAAAAAATAACCAGAAACCCCTTATATAGGAAATGGGCCGGTGCAAAGAGTGATTGTAGGAGAGTTCATTCGGCATAAATGGGTTTAAATCCCCCGCCCCCACCCCACTAAAATATAATAAAATAAAAATAAATAAAAAAAAATAAAAAATAAAATGTTACCTTTTGAAATACAAAAACTTAAAAGAACGAAAACTGGTGTCTCGGTTTATTTAGACTCTTCATATAGCATACATCATCACTCATCCACTTTCCCCTAGCACCGACTTAAGTGGAAAATAGCCCTTGAGGGTACTGAACACACTCACAACTCGATTTCCCGAGATATCAGAAAGGGCTAAATGGTCCAAAGACAAACGAAGACAAAAACTGTACTATGATGCAATTCGGCCGTCACACGACAGTTATCACTAGCTCAGTGAAGTCAAATAAAACCTATAAAGTTTGTCCTCGGAAACTCACAACACTACATAGAACGAAAGTCGGAGTCTCGGTTTCATTAAGACTCTTCATAAGGCAGCAGATAACAAACACTTCCAACATTCATTATGGAATATATATATATTATGGCTTGAATCGGTTAACAGGGATTTCCATGAAGGAGCTTGAAGCTGTGTTAGAAATAGTCATCACACGTCTGGTCTGCACTCCAGTCCATTTTCAACGCATTTACCGTCTATCCGTTCGTCCCCATCTCTACACAACAGTAACCATGAAGTCATTTTAGCAAAATCTACACTACACAGACGAAAACAATCGTTCAAATGGTTGAAGCAAACGTTTAATGATTATTTCCTCGTCCCTCACCCAGAACCCCTAAGCATAATGTAATCGAGGTGCATCAAAAAGGGAAGAGAAATGGAACACAATGATAAATCAAATCAAAATAAAGATAATAGATTGGGTATTGAACAGGTTCTACGAGGCAAATTCAAATGTATTTTGAAACGTATTTTTTTTTATTATTATTGTTTAACTTTAGCTTTGAATAACTATTAACTGAATAACAAGTTAATAACCATCACGAAAACATACCTAAATAATTTTGACCCCCTTAAACCCCACTTTTATATAGTAAAACTGGGGTTTACAGGGGTCTACATTATTTTTCTTATTTCTACTAAAATCATAGATTGTGGGTACTCGTTAGAACCGCCTCGGCGAGGCGGTTCTAACGAGTACCCACAATCTATGTTTTGAACAGAAATATGAAAAATATCAGAATTTTTGTCTGAAAACTTTCAGTTTTTGGTGGTGAAATGTTCAATATATTTAAATAGGCGTGTTTTCGTAATGAAACGGTACATATGAAAACACAATTATACCGAGGTATGCAAGATAATACAAGAACAAATAAAACACCACTTCGTGTTCAGTTCTGAATGAGCCACTACCTATGCACAAGTTTAGAAATATCTATGAGCATTGTCGGTATCAATTTACACATTCATGGTTGACGCAATAGTTATTTATGTTTAAGCAATCTTCATATACATATAAAGATTTTAATGATTAAGATGTATAGATCATAAAAGAATCATAAGCCAGGCCAACAGAAGTTTGCTTCTTGATTGAGACCAATTCTGATGTTGGTCAGTGTCCTTACTCGAGTAAAATATATTGTAACAATTCCAAGAATATATAACGTTTGAAATATTGAAATGTACTATACTGCTAAACATGATAGAAGCCATACAATAATTAATTAACATTTGTTGGATAAATAAAGCTGTCACCTGGTAGCATATTTAATTAGGTAAATATTGTGGGTATACAAAACGCCTCGCACGCTATGTTTGCGGAAGTTCAGACCAATCTGGTCACAAAGGACCAACAACACAAGAACTGCCGCCATAAAAAGATCGGTAGTTAAAGCTAGAGGATATAAAACGCTAACATTCCATATTTAGTCGTATAAATATACATGAGCAATAAATTCTAAGTGGAATTAGCCTTGAGAACAATGAACACACTCACAAAACTGAAACATCTGAGATGTTCGAGTTCTTATGGCCCATTTAGTCTCATCAGTGACTCTCTCAAGCATTATAGACACATGTCATATCAAAGGCGCGGTGTGACCAGGATTTGTACTGCTCGCAATTCAGCTTCCATTGACATATGTAATTAGGATACATACGGTTAGTAGTGTGAGGTGTCCGCATTTTACGGTAAATATGACACACCTGGTAGTTTTAGAGCAGATTTCGGAAGGGAGGCAAATCAGTTTTGACGGAGTTGTCTACCCTGTCAGTATATCCATTTACCTTAAAGAAGTATTTCTATTCAAAAATAATGTTTTTTATTCATTGCTTATGTACAGGCATTTTTCAAGTAAATCCCTCCTAACTTAGAATTCAGTTCACCTCAGAGCCTTTTTTGGTCGATCGTTTACAATCTAGCTATAGAATTAAAACGCCAAAGAACTCATTAAGGTTCATTAAACGTCCACGTGATTATTATTGACCAATGTATTAAAACTTATCGTTAGACGAAATCCAGGCAACGGTTATCAATACTCGCGCTCTTCTTGACACTGTGACGTCAGAGTGCTGTTGATAGCAGGTTATCTGTTAAACCTGGACTGAGACATTGGCAAACAGTGCAGACCTAGATCACTTAGAACGCGGCGTCTGATCAGGATTGGTACTGTTTGCTTAAATTACTGGAAGTTAAGGGTTAAATGAAACAGTCTTGTCCCCGTTCAGGATCCTTTTCCCAGGCTACACGCAGAGAACTACTAGTGCTATCAATGCTTTGATTACAAGATGAAACTATTATTTTGGCATCATATGCAAGCCTATTTAATGTTTAATGACCCAGTCAATATATACAGGAGCATGAGTATTCTCTATATAATTTAACATACTGTACACATTAAATGAGCAGTTTTCAAATGATCCCAATGTGTGAAATGTGTTGTTTTAAATAGATGAGATAAAAGTTATTCTGTTTCTTGAGCAACTATAATTTGGATCATCTTGAGCAATAATACAGCTTTAAGACAGAAAAAACATTAACCCTTGTCCTGCTGAACCCGGATTTACCCTCAGTTGGCTTGAAGAAGCCAACTGATCTGGATCTGCACTGTTTGCCAATAAGTATGTGAATCCATATAACAATCTGGATCAAATGATCTGATTGGCTGAAAATTAGAAGTGGGCGTGGCATCTTAATTTATTCAGCAGGACAAGGGTTAAGGATTGTCATGGCGGTATGCTCGTATAAAAATACGTAAATGAAGTTACACCGGAAAGGCCACAATTACGAAGCACAGCCTTCCCTGGTCAGTGAAAGATAAGGCATTGAGGAACAAGACAAAGGTTCAGATGCAAATACTAACATGCAAACAAAGAAGGACCTTACTAGAAGAAGCGCCCTTAAATCGTCAGCTGAAACAAGCACTTGTGATAGGGGGAATGGACTTAAACTGGTTTTACTTAATCGAAACATCGCCCTAAAAATACAAATATGTGTTCGGAATGCATAGGGTCCCATCACGAAAACATACCTATTATAATTTTGACCCTCCCCCGCCCCTTTCCCTTTAAACCCCACTCTTATACAGTAAAACTGGGGTTTACAGGGGTGTACATTATTTTTCTTATTTCTGCTTAAAACATAGATTGTAGGTACTCGTTAGAACCGCCTCGCCGAGGCGGTTCTAACGAGTACCCACAATCTATGTTTTGAGCAGAAATATGAAAAATATCAAAGTTTTTTTATCTGAAATCTTTCAGGTTTTTTGGTGGTGAAATTTTCAATATATTTGAATAGGCGTGTTTTCGTAATGTCTTTCACTTCCATGAAACATCACAGTAAAACACCAATAATCCAAACCTGCCATGAAACAAAACAATACAGGAATCAATAGAAATTCTGAAATAAGAGCAAAAGAAAAACACAAATTGAGCCAGGATTGACCCTACCACAGAGAGCAGTAGTCAGGTCTTGTGAGAGTATTTCAAAGTACAGTCCTGAAAGAACGCCTCATGAGCCACAATGAAAGCATACGTACCATTGGACATAAACGCCCAGCGAGGATTCATATCAGCCTGCGCATTTGTGCAGTCTCATTAGATATTATGCTTAGCAAGGTTTCTTCATGTGGGCAACGAAGAATCTGATCATGCTGCGCGGTTGCGCCGGTTGGTTTGAGTCTTCCTTCGGTGCGCATGTCAGGTACTTTTTCTCTGTTGTTCCCTGTATCTTATTTACCTCTCTGTACCAGTATTAACCCTTGTCATGCTCAATGAATTAAGATGCCACACTCATTTCTAATTGTCAGCCAATCGGATTACTTACTCCAGATTGTTGATATAAATTCACATACAGAATAACAAACAGTGCAGATCTAGATCAGTTAACCTCTTCAGAAGCCAACTGATCTGGATTTACACTATTTGCTAAGGCAGGGCACATCCGGGTTCAGTAGAACAAGGGTTTATATACCAGATCATCGGTCATACGAAACGATAGGAAACTAGTACTCCAAAGTAATTTCACACCAGTATATTTATGCGTTACTACCCTCATTTGATGTAGGCACAAAGGATGATAGAGACAAGACATTCATGCTTTGTGTAAACTTAAAGTGCAAACCAAATTAACTTTTGTTCCTCAATACAGTTTAAATAAAATTGCATTGCTTACATCAGACAATGGCCAGAAACTATCATGCTCCTTCTTCGCTCACAAACGTATCATGGATTTCTGTTACTTACTGATTCTATGGCTTACCTATTAATGTTTCCTGATATATTTTTTATCATATGCACTACAACGGCAGAAAACGTACCTTCGGACATATGCGCTCAGTGAAGATTCGCGCAGTCTGATCAGAATCTTCACTGGGCACATTTTTATAGCCCAATATGAAAGGTTTCTTCATGCTGGCAACGAAGACGCTGATCAGACTGTGCGGATAAACAGGCTGATTTCAGTCGTCATCGGGCGCATATGTCAGAAAGCACGTTTTCTCACGTCGCGGCTTATATATCCTTAATGATCAGTATAACAATGGCGTCAGAAGAAACTTAAGTTTAATTTTATAGATTTGTGCATACACAATTTTACTGAAAAAAAAATTAAAGTATTCGGGATAATACTAATCAGCGATTTTTATACTATTTATGATCCAGTGGACAACGTATTTCCAACATTTAACTCAAATAATTATTAAGTCTAGTTCTTGGGGAACTCATCATATCTTTAAAAGTGGAATTAATACCCGTTCAGGGGCGAAGCGACTCTGTAAAATCTGCTTTGTCCACTTCTGAAAATGGATCAACGTTAAAAGTAAATAATTTGCTTTCCGCATAAGCAAATTCTTTTCGTTTAGAATTGACCTCTTTTAAAAAAAGGGGGGCTTGGTGTAGAGGAAAGCAAACAGCAAGTCACAAAAGTTGTACCCCACGTACAAATGTCGGAAAATCTACCAAACTTATTCTGCTTTAATCATTTCATCACATGAAGTAGACGGGAATGCTCGGCGCGATATTATTTGCGTCAATTAGAGATGTATTCAACATCTAAAATGTGTCGGGAAATGTGTTTTATACCCACAGTGCACAGAATTTTGGAAATACAGTCGACTCTCGTTATCTCGAATTCCAAGGGACTCACTTAAACTCTACGAGATATCCGTACCTCGGCATATCAGAGTTGAGAGAGTGAGGAAAACAATAAATTGAACAACCACATTTAACAAATGAATATGGAATTTGACTCCTGAAGTTAAATATATATATGTGAAAAAGAGGAGAAATTGCTCCTTAGGAACAATTTCTCCTCTTTTCCACATTATTTTGTTACCTGTTGTCATGGTTTCATGTTAAAACAGGGACCAGATTTTCACTTCGAGATAAGCGGTAATTCGAAATAAGCGAGTTCGAGATAACGAGGTTCGACTGTATGTCTTCGGATATATGCGGACTACGGCCCAGAATAGTCTTCACATCCGTGAGGTCTGACGAGTGCCTTTGTTGTCCGCCCTCAGAATCATTGCATACCAAATAATGTAACCAATAGCGCAAATGCTCCGATGAGACTTTGTTGGTTTAAACATATTTATTTCCAAAATGTTTACATATACAATACATACAAAAGTACAACAATAAGGTTAGAACGAAAGTATAAGAGCTTAATAATAATTAGTTCCTTTCCTATGATGTAATCAATGTCAGAAATATGAGTATACAAGAAATTCCAGAATTGTGAATTTCCAATGGTCCTCTTCAAAGAATAATAATTTAATGGTAAATAATAATTATGAAGTTTGACATCAAGAGATGAGTAAACATAAATTGAGAATAAGAAGAAAAACAGAGAGGGAGAAAGAAATGAGGAACTATGGAACAGATCTATACGAAGACTATGAAAATAGCAAGAAGTTACTGGGGACAGAGAGTGGTGCAGGAGAGGTTCAACTAATATCATCGATGTATGCTTGGAATCACTGTCACTCTTTAAAAGTGCATTTAGTCTGGTATAAATAACAATCGATACGAATGGAACCGATAAACTTTCGCTTAAAATATTTTTATTCTTTGGCTATACCTCTGTTATGCTTCAAAGATGACCATATTAGATTCATTTGATAAATTAAGATCGCCATTAAGGATTATGTTTAGAATGATATTGCCATGTTGTGACAGAATATCTATTAATTCCTGTCTATGATTTCGACATAAACGGCATCTAAAAAAGAAGTGGTCTGTATTTGCTATATCACCACTTCTACAATTACAAAGAGGAGATTCTAGTTCGTAGTCTAGTATGAAGTATCTCTATGCTTCTATTGCCTGTATAAAAGTATATTGGAACAATTATTCTGCCCTGATTAAATTGTCTCTTAAAATCATCAACTATATCTACAATCCTGTCAGAGCAGAGAACATCGTTCCAATCACGAACGACTGCAGAAAGAAAAGAATTATAATATTGACTGGTGCGAGAATAGTCTGTTCTTGTATCATTTGCGTAACGCAAACTGTAACGTGAAGTGTTCTGGTCAGACCGAGGAACCAGTGAAGAGAGGTAAGACGGAGCAATGTATTATACATTTTATAGAACAGGACTAATTTATGCTTTCTTCTCCTTACATCTAGTGTTTCCCATCCGATCTCATCATATAGGTGTTGCACAGAGACTAGTTTAGTTGTTCCGGTGACTATTCTAGCAGCCTCTAATTGTATTTTTTTTTTCTAAATCATGTTTCTCTTGTTGAGTGCGGTTGTCCCAAATTACATCGGCATATTCTAGTATAGTCGAAAAAAAAAGCAATCTAAATTGTTTCAAGAGACTTTCTATCCAAGATATATTTAAATTTCCTCATGACATTTATTCTGGACCAGGCCTTACTCTTGACATACTCTATATGTTTATGCCATGAGCAGCCTGCTGATATGTCAATTCCCAAATGTTTATGAAACTAAACTTCGTGACATCACAAAAACATAATTATATAATTTTGACCCCCTTAAACCCCACTTTTATATAGTAAAACTGGGGTTTACAGGGGTATACACCTTTTTTCTTATTTCTGCTTAAAACATAGATTATGTTTTCTCGTTAGAACCGCCTCGTCGTGGCGGTTCTAACGAGTACCCACAATCTATGTTTTGAGCAGAAATATGAAAAATATCAGAATATTTTATCTGAAAAGTTTCATTTTTTGGTGGTAAAATTTTCAGTATGTTTGAATAGGCATGTTTTCATAATGATTTCTTGATTCGACATGAAAACCGGAAGACGATCAGTTGTTTTTAATTATTTTGCGAGAGATAATAAGAGATTCATTTTTATTTGGGTTAAATTTCAATAACAAAGACTTTGCCCAATTCATATTTTGTTAAGAGCTGTAATAAGGATTTCAGCAGCAGCAGCATCTGAATTGTCTAGAACAATATACTATCCAGTGTCATCAGCAAAAAGTCGGATGTTTGATCGAATTTCAGTGGCAATGTCATTTATGTATAGTAAGAATAAAAGAGGACCAAAGATGGACCCCTGTGGAACGCCAGCTTTAATATAAATCCAAATAGACTTGACCTCAGATAACACAACACGTTCTTTTCTTTTTTCTCAGATTGCTTGTAAACCATTGAAGTAAATTTCCAGCTATTCCTGCTGTCTTAAGCTTATATATTAGTCCGTTATGCCATACTCTGCCTTGCTGATATCGCAGAAAACTACTCTGATTACTTTCCCTGACTAACGCGTGGCAGGTGGGACCCCGTAGCCTAGTGGATAGGAGAGTTGACTCTAAATCCATTAGGTTTCTCAACGCTGCGGTTCGAGCCTCGCTCGGGTCATATGTGGGAAAGCCAAGTTCTGCTTACGGATGGTCAGGTGGTTTTTTTCCCATCTTTGATGAACGATCGGCTCGATATTAGTGAAATATTCTTCAAATGGCCGTAAAACCCAAATCAAAATAAATAAATAAATAACGCGGGGCAGAAAGTATCGTAAAATATGTTAATTGATTAACAGTAGAGTCGTCTGGTCTAAATCCAGACTAGAACGATGTAAGGGTATTGGAATCAAGAAAGTCATTGTACAGATATTTAAAAACAAGTCTTTCGGAAGCTTTGTCTAAGCTACCCAAAACTGAAATTGGTCTGTAGTTAGAAGGAGCTGCCGGATTACCACCTTTGAGTATTGGGCAAACATGATTTTCTTTAAAACAATTAGGTACGGTCCCATGTTGTAATGACTGGTTAAAAAGAGCACAGACATGAATAGAAAGTTCATCAGATAGCACAGAAAAAATGCGATTACTGAGTCAATCGGGGCCTGTAGCTTTCCCAGCAGGGAGAGATTTTAAGATTAGTTTAACCTCAATCTGCTGAAAAAAAAAAAAAAAAAAAACCAGAGAACTTAGATAACGGTCAACCAGGTATGGATCAATTTCAGAAAGTACACACCATGATCGTTCAGTAGAGTTTGTTCACGGAAGAAGTCATTATACTTTGTTGATGCGCCAGTTGAAATGGATGTGGCCAATTTGCATAATCACGAAGACAAGTTTCCACTATAACTATTCAATCTTTATATTGCACCCTATCTTGTAACTATACGCAAACGGAACCATAATTATTCACGAAACTGACCAGTGTGCAGAGCAGTCAGTCGCCAATATCGCTAAAATATTCTATGTTTTGTTTAAATGTCTTGCTTTCAATACATATACAGTATTTAACCTAAACAGAGTGACAACTTAAATATAAATGGCAGACCACGTTTTAGAAGGGACACTATTTTTGTGACTTCCTGTTAACCTTCCCGAGCATCAAGTCCATTCTGAAGAAGAGGAGCAAATTCTTTCTAATTAGAGTGGACCCCTTTTCAGAAGGTAGGTGGGGCGGTGGCAAGCAAGCGGATTTGACAATGTGAATTCCCCTGAAAGTGTATGGCATTTCCCTAACATTTAAATATGACATAGTTCCTAAAATATTTACGTGAGCTACACCTTGGTGATTAGATGGCCACTGGAACACGAATTGTATAAAACCACAGATTATTGAAGACGTGAATATTTCCGACTTTTCAGTAAAATCATGCAGGTACTAAATCCTGATATTCATCTCAGATTTTAACCCTTCCCATCTTTACTCAAAATTTGAACATGTCCATTTCAGTTCCTATATCAACATCCGTATCAACTGTCTTAAAGCTACTTGATGAGATGCAAACAGTGTAAATCATCTGCCAGTTTGCTCAGGCCGTCTGTATCGTTACTGCATTTACTCCGAGTATTCGGACAGCTTAACTCCTTTCCATACTTGTCCTAGTATTTTACTACCTGTTGGTGAGCCTAAACGGAAACTGCTAGAAGAATGTCAGTGTAGCACCTGGTCGGTGTCGTGTATTGTGGCGTCTGATTTTGTCCTATGATGTTTGCCTTCTTATGGCAATACGGCCGTCTGAAGGCTCTTGACTGAATGATGTATTTTTATTCGCGGTGAAATCAGCTCATATCTGGTGAATTAAAAGAAATATCAATCCTTAGTGAAATGATATCGTACCATTTCACTAATGACAGGTACGATTTTCACACCTCGCTTTGGATGACCGGTTTTCTTCATCGTTTCAATCGTTACCTCAACTGCAGATTTTTGAATATCTCTTACTTCTTTGTTTCTGAAATAAACTATCAAGTTTAGTATGCATTTTCTTAGTTAGAAAGTAAGGAACATTCTTGTATCAAGATTACTTAGATTTGCCGAAATATTTGTTTTTCTCTCTCCTTGTGGTAAACACTCGATGTCGTCGTCATAATGTTTGTGTTTTGTTTGGCGACGTCAGTTATGATGTCAGAAGCGCTAAAGCATTAAAACAATAAAACAAAAAGAAAATTTGCATTTTTTCGTAAATACTGTAAATATTTTCATCTCGTGTGATGAAAACGTTCAATCGTTCACTCGTGCTTCGCACTCGTAAAATACTGATGTTTTTATTGCCGCGATGTAAATATCTATGGTATTCAGATCAAATACCCTCTATATGTTTTCTCTATTACCGTTAATGTCATACAAAGCAATTTACAAATACCTAAACAATTCCCTATCACTGAAGTTTTCCTGTATATGTATTGTTCATATGTTTAACTGTTGAATCTAAGATGAACATTTGGTACAAGTAAACTCTATTTTACTACCCCACCCACCCCATTAGCTTTTTATTACTGATCAATCTAAGGCGGTGAGTTTGGTGCTCCGTGCGTGCGTGCTTACGTGCGTGCATGCTTGCGTGCGTGCGTGCGCGTATGTGTGTGTGTGTGTGTCATAAAAAGGCTTCTCGCTGTGGGGCATTGTTCATATTTTGTCCTGTTCGTTTTTTCATTGTTGTGTTTGTTGGAGTTTCTCTGACATTGGGATGATCTCATTGCAGAAGAGGAATCTGTTTACTTTGTTTTTCTTTGGTTTGCGGCATGTGTACTGTCTATTGTTGTTTATTTGTTTTTCCCCTGGATGTCATTGGAAGGCAATGCAGTGTGATTTTGGCTCTTTCTAGATATCGTCTCTACTTATCATCCCTAACCGTGCATATATTAAACGGCATGATTCAAAAAACGATCAGGGCCCAGTGGTTGAAAACTAACGATGTCGTTGGTTAACGTATCGTTAATATTTTGATCATTTAATATGGCATAACGTTAATATTTTTGCTGAAAAAATATGAGTAGCTTTAAGCATAAACATTTTGTCAGCAAAAATACCTGTGAATTAGATATTGAACTTACTGAACAGTTAACAGTTTGACCTCTAACGAGCTCGTTAAGCTAACGAGGCTTTGAACAACTGGGCCGAAAATGTAACAAATACAGTTTTACTGGAGACACGTATGAAAGAATACGAAGCAGTTCGTAGTCCTATTTTGTCCACGTACACGTTTACAAGCTGTTGTATGTTCAGGTTAGCACAGCTGACAAATGTACCAAGTCGACCTAGATGAAATAAAAACAGCAACAGCAACAAAAGCATGTTTCAATAACCGAGTTGTATATTTTGTATTATGAACGTATATCTTCTATAATCTAGTTACTTAATTCGTTGTCATTTATATTTGGATTTATATATAAGGAACACAATTGCAATATCTGTAGAAGCGACCCAAAAATGAAACATATAAATTCAACATGAGTGTACCCATGACTGAGAGTAAAGTGTTAAGTACATTTAAATTATTATTCTGTATGTGACAGGAAAACTAGACATTGTATCTTAACACGGAAGCGCCATGACCGCCATCTTGTATTTCTGATCGGAACGAGTTTAGAAGGTTTTTATGCCCATGCCTATTCGAAGAATAGCGGAAGGGTATTAAGTGTTACGCTGTCCGTCCATCCGTACGTACGTACGTCCCAATTAGTGTCCAGGCCTTAACGCCTAAACCGTATGGAATATATTTATGAAACTTTACCTCGCTTGGGGAAGAGAGAGCTTATCTTGGTGCTTTTCGTACGTTTGTTCGGTTTGTGCTTTTTTGGATTTGTCGGATTCCTCTTCCTCTTGGGGTCTGGGAAGGGCTGCGGTTTGTGATTGTGGCACTCCCTGGACTTTTCTCTTACCTTTTTTTACAGGTGCATGCATGACATTGAGATGATGTGTCATGAACAAGGAAGAATTATCTTCCGGGCCATAACTCCTAAACCATATGGAATATATTTAAAAAAAATTACAGGTGCATGCATGACTTTGAGACGATGTGTCGTGAAAAAGGAAGACAACTCTTGCTTGTTTGGTTTTTAAATTATCTAACCTTGACTTAGTTCCATATAGTAAATCGTGTCCGGACCATAACTCCTTAATCGTATGGAATATATTTATGAAACTTTACAGGTGCATGCATGACATTAAGACGATGTGTCCTGAAAAAGGAAGACAACTCTTGCTTGTTTGTTTTTTAATTATCTGCCCTAGACTTAGTTCCATATAGTAAACCCATCCTAAACCATATGGAATATATTTATGAAACTTTTCAGGTGCATGCATGACATTGAGACGATGTGTCGTGAAAAAGGAAGACAGCTCTTGCTTATTTGGTTTTTGAATGATCTGCCCTTGACTTAGTTCCATATAGTAAACCGTGTGTAGGCCATAACTCCTAAACATATGGAATATATTTATACCTTAATAATAACTTCATGCTGTATCTGTCACAATTATATATGTAACCGTTTTCTGAATGGCATTTTGGCGGGGGCATCCGTGTCCTATGGACACTTTTTCTAGTTTTATGTGCAAGTCACCTTGATACTTTCTGCTAAGTTTTGAGTCCATTGTGTAGGAGATGCACGTCGCGTCTATTAAAATCACTTTTATACGGATTTAAGAAATGGAACCCAAACACGAGTGCTACAGAAAAATACATTTGGGAATATCCAAAAGGACAGTATATGATAACATACATTTTAGTTCAGTTGTGGTAAACCAAAATGGACTATGAAAAGTACTTTAAGACAATGAGTGTCGAGTTACTGCGCCCATTCGTTTGAATACTTTAGTTATTCGATGACTACTCTTTCTACGTTTTACATGGTAGCCCTGAGTGTATTCTCTCCTGTTTGATCAATAACACATGCTATCATCTTATATCAAACAATCATTAACACTACATCATCAGATTATCTTTACTTGTCTGTACAAGGCATGTTCCATTTAATTATATATCTTTGAAACAACCCTTTTCTCAGTTTGCTGTACCTCCATTCAAGTTCACGTATTCTATCCAAATGTCTCTCTACACTCTAATGCAAGTTTATTTGTATTCAAGTTAGCCTGTTAGCATCCACTTTTTACCATTAAAAGCAACGCCGAAATTCATGTTTGAGACGTTCCCCACGGTATAACCATCTAAGTAAACTCGGATTATTGTTTGGCGTGATATAGGCAATTATCTACTATAGATGTCTAAATTAAAATGAAGTCGGCCTTATTATATCTATAGTTTATCATGATTAGACATATAAAATTGTTTGACAAAATTTACTTTTCTTTCATAAGACTATACAAATGGAACGTCAAATGAATGAAATGTCTAGACAAACGCCGAGAAGGTGCCGTTGCTGAATGACATCATATGGAACGGAGCCATGAGCGTACAATGCAGTCTATGTTGACATCTGCAGATAGTCATCTATTCCTATCAATTGTTATGATAAGCTCGAACGAAACAATAACAAATGAAAACGTGAACCGATAATACTTTTGTGTGGCGAACAGACAAATTTGTCACAGTGGACGGCATTTGCCATTTAGCGATTCCAAACAGCTCTCCACTATATCAATGCACATACCAAGTTTGGTGAAAATGAATTGATATTTACACAAGTCGTATGGCGGGGTATGAATACGATAGATGTCTAGTTTTCAATTTTATGCACTCTGTTTAAATCACGCTTCTGATTCAGACTGTATGTATAGTAGGATAAATTGCTATTCATGTAATGTTAACAGTGTCCCACTCAAGCGAGGGTGGTTTGTGTTCGTTATATCTGTACGGCTTTGTTTCTGTTCGTGCATATTTGAACCGCAACGTGAGATAACCTTCCTTCTGACATGGCGCTTACAAAGAAAACTAAAATAAGCCCTGCGCATCTGCACAGTCTTATCAGAGTCTTTGTTGTCCGTATAAAGAAACATCCCAGCTAGCGTTCTTCATAAATCTATAGCAGGCCGTTATCGGCCCGTCAGCTACACTGACGAAGGAACGCTATAGATTTATAAAGAATTCTTACTGGGATTGCATCCTTTGTTATCCAGTGAAGATTATGATCAGACTCTGCCAATGCAAAGACTTATCTGAATCCTCGCTGTGCACATATCCGATGGTACGTTCTTTGACGTTGAAACTCCCCTAGTGATGATCCGAGATCGTGCTACCCTTTGCCACTAAGCGCTTTTCTGTTCACTTTAAAAACAACCGACGTCGAAATTGTGAACTGAGTGTATTAACAAGGTAACAGTACTTCTATCCTCCACATGAACGCACTAGGCAACCAAGTCCAAAACATGATTATGCTGAACATATAACCATTTAGTTTGAATTGTGACAAACGTGTATCTGCCGCAATGTGCGAATGTAGTACGTTATGTGGAGTGCGCTACGAAGCCTCAAATCGAGCAATGTCTCATGCAGTAAATGTAGCTTGTACCAGTAGCTATCTAACAGCGTGCATCGAACATTAAATGTGCTGGTACCCTGGAAAGGCCGCAATAATGAAAAACAGCTTTTCGAAGGAACGGTTTAATGACTGACTGACATGGAATGACACCAGTACACATCATTTCATTGTAATTAGAAAGAACAAATGACGAGGTATAGAAACACAAACACCGCTTTGTAACGGTCAACAGCAAACCTGTCTTTGCTGAGTGTACAAGCTATAGGTTACATTATATTGTTCCGCTATATGTATGGTTGTACCCCATTGAGGCAGAAACCGTGACTCTAAGTGTATAAGCGAACAAACTGTGCCTTGTTTAGTCTGCGTGTGAGTGTCTTTCTCTTTTTCGACGATCGCTGCAGCATTGTGGTTTTCAGCTAGCAGCGAAAGCCCACAGATTATATTGATGAGTGGCTCACCGGGGTCATGTTGTTTGCATTTGTTCAAATGTCGGCTTTTTATGCTATAATTAATTGGTAAAATATTGCCAACCCATCGTATTAGTCACGTACACGAATGAAATTTCAAGACGAATATATAGAATTTGTGTTGAATAGTGCTAGAATTTGTGTTGAGTAAAGCTAGAAAAAAAGTCGTTTTCACCAGTATCCAATGGTTTAATGCATATTTTAAAAGGCAGCAAAACCAAAGTGCAGAACGCCTTACTGACCTAGTTAACTATATTTTATGACTTGTTTTGTATTATAAATCAGCCGCGTGATTTTTCTGTGTCATATATCAAAATGCTGACTGACACTTTAATATAGGTACACGCATAAATGTATATTTGACAGTAATGTGTGTCCTTTGTTTTCTCTTACAGCTTTGTTGTACAGCAGGAGCACCTGGCATGAGTCAATGCTTGTTTTCGTTTAAGTTTCAGAAGGGATGTTTCCTCTTGTGTTTTATTGATATGCGTTCAGCGCTTGGCCTTAACCGCTCATGTTTATAAACAGATTCGACGCAGGCAATTTTCAGCAGTGCTTCTCAGTAAACACACAACGTAATACAAACTCTTCACTACGGCTACGTCGCAGAAACAACTTAACAATATCACCGCAACGTCACAACGTTGCGGCGACGTTCTAAAGACGTTCTGTGTTTGCTCAGAATCTAACATAACTTATATTCTAGAAACGAAACACCAAATGGCCTTAAGAGAAAGAGAGATGTACGTACTCATAATACAAATGTTATACATATGGGGATACCAAGGAAAGGCCAAAATCCCGGAACAAGTCACGGAATAAGGATAGAATAACGCGACACGACATCACAGAACAACAATCCACTGAAAACAAGACGCCTTGGATCGGTCGACTGTAAAACTGTTGAGGGAATTAAACCTAGTTTTATGAGAGCACCCTCCCTTTATTTTGATACAGTTCAAGCTACATATAATTGTTTGGTCCCCGTACCCAGTAAGTACTCTGCATAAATCTATAGCGGGCCGTTATCGGCCCGTCAGGGTAACTGACGGGCCGAGAACGGCCCGCTGTATATTTGTAAAAAATGCTAGCTGGGTATAGGCTCCCTAACTCGTCAATGGATCCCCACAGGAATGGCTAATCCCATCGAAAATAACAACTTTGCTACCCTCTTTAACTGCATGACGGTGGCTCGGTCCGAAACCTTTAGTAGATGGCTTGTGTCTGAAATTCTTTTTTGCTAGGGCTCAACGTTGTTCTACTAGGGATTTTCTTTTACTCTGACTTTCAATTTTTAGGCGAGCCCTCATCTCTAATTCATCATCGTGTTCAAGAGTTAACTTATATCAGTCTTTCGCATATCTTTATTATAGACCCTTCCCTCCACCTCCCCACCCCCCCCCCCCACACACACACACACCGACCCACCCTCTTATTTCATATCCATTAATATTTTAATTATGCAGGAAAGTCGGGATTATCAAACGAGTCCCGAGTTTATAAACTAATAACCACAAAACTCGGGTTCCGAATCTCCCCACTGAAGCAGTTTGTTTTCTTCAAATCAATATTATATTAAAACAAGAAAACATTGATGCAAAGCATCAATACACCGGGAAACTAATCTGTCATGCATTAGTTAGCTCCCTATAGACCGTAGTATAGTGAAAAAATGTTATAATTTATGAAAGGTTGTAATTATATAAATTATCGCAATACTCAACGATAAAAACATTATAGACGTTATCAGAGCTATGTAAAAAAATCAACTATGATGGTCTGTTTTCTAGCCAGCATACATAATTACATGTCGCCATCCATAGCCTAGGCCGAACATACTATATCCGAAATCATCTATGTAGCAGTGTTTCGTCCTTTTCTCCACTCATAACGTTTTCTTTCGGCCTAAATCATTTTCCGATCTTGAATATCAAATTAAACTGTATTATTAAACCAGCTTATAATCCGTTCGATTTGAGAATGCATATTTCCAATCGTAAACAAAGAAAAATATCTTTTGTTTCTTCTTCATAGTACGACGAAAACAACGAAATGAAAAAATTCAAACGTGTACGAATATTGACAGCAACAAGCTCATTTCAGGTCGAATGGTCAAATTGGGGCTGCTATGGAAAAACTGCTCATTTCTCTTTTGAACAAAACCCACATTGCTACATTCATTCTACACAGTACTTCCCATTTTTGATTTCACTATGTTACCAACAGCACAGTTCTCAGCTGCAAAAGTGTGACTTTGAATAATAAAAAATAGTGGGGGTGAAATAGTTATATATAACCCCACTAAGAACCCCATAAAACTGGAAGAAAACCGATGTTCTCCAACTGTTAAATGTTTAGTAAAGTCAACAACGTTACTGCATGCTCTGACAGAACGAATGAGTCGAGATGTATATTTTTTTTTATTGGGACGGAGGCGGGGGTGGGGCGGGGGGATCGGGCGGTGGGGATCTGCTGGAGGGATGATCGGGTGTGGCGAAGGTGTCGTGTATATTCCGGGGCGTCCAACTGATACTGGCTTACAGTTGGGCAAGACCTGCTATCCTTATAGCAGGTAAGGGTCAAAGGGGACTGTTTTTATTTCTTCTGTTTCTTCACTTTCATTCATGTTCCTCTTTCTTCCCTGTTCCTCTTTCATCTCTTCTACTATCCTATTTTCTACCTTTCTCTGGGAGACGACATAAAATGGCCCACAAGGGTTGGTTGACGTGTCGTTAAACCCCAACACAATCAATCAATGAGATTTATTTACCCATACAGGTGCGTTGGAAGTCACCATGTAGAAACGGAAACTTTACAACGTCGAAATTATCGATGTAATTATACCATTATGTATTGATATGATAAATTTAAAATCCAGAAAAATAAAAAACAAAAATAAAGAACACACACACACACACACACACACACACACACACACACACACACACACACACACAAACGTTAAACATTACGTGCATCATCTATCTGTGACTGTGGTAAATGTTCTAAAATTCCGTACACCAAACGTTCAGACAAAATGGCGTATGCAAACAGTGCAGACCCAGATCGGATAGCACCTGATATATGGTAGAGTAAAAGGTGATACCGGAAACTCCTTCGGTGTCGTCATCGATAAGGGTTGGTGGGCAAGAACATGGTTGGAGTGTATAGAAGATACAGACAATGTATATGTTTTGCATTGATTTGAAAGTCTAAAATGATAGAAATGGAACATCGGTATCAGTATCATAAAATAGATTTATTAGAGTCGTTGTTGCAATTATTGTAAAATATTTGTTAACTGCACGCGTGCCCTGCCGTCAGCGATGTTTACTGTAGGGCATGTTTGAAGAGACCGACTATGCATTCCAACATAATAAACACATTCACATTCATAGCTTACTATCAATTTATTGAGCTGTCATTTAAGTGATTGCCAACATAGTATATGTGTACTGTATGTCTTTTTTTATCATTTATTTTATTATTTGTTTTATTTATTTATTTATTTATTTATTTATTTTTTAATTTTAAACTTCCTTTTTTCGCACGATCGTTTGTTGATATATTACCTCTTGATCGCCTTTAAATTTAAATTGTTTTAAAATCACGTACTTATTTATTTATTCATTCATTTATTTATTTGACCAGCTGATTCCTTTACAAACTGTCAGGAAGAAATGAACCAAACTGGAATTTCTAATAATA
Organism: Anodontia alba; assembly: GCA_964016985.1. Classification (NCBI taxonomy): domain Eukaryota; kingdom Metazoa; phylum Mollusca; class Bivalvia; order Lucinida; family Lucinidae; genus Anodontia; species Anodontia alba. The sequence continues at coordinate 42,819,023 of OZ024830.1, read as the reverse complement.
TCGACCTATCTGAAAATGGCAAATAAGTAATAAAATAAATAAATTAATAAAATGCTTGCTAAAGATTGTTGAAAATTCACGCGACATACATGAATACGCAGGCACACTTGAACAGAGCACGTGCCTTTTTTGATATAATTTTTAGAAGAAAATGTTTTAGTATATATTCTTTTCTTTTTCTTTTCTTTTAATATGCCTGGAATGTTCTTAAGAGTTGCAGTACTGAACACAATTTTTGTTCTGTCTTTGAAAAAAATATTGGTTGTAAGTAATCTTTCGACTTCTTGAAGACTTTATAAATGATTTTTTTTTTTAAAATATACCAGACCACTTTTTGTATGCGTTACTTATTTCATTAAATATTTTTTTTTTTTTTTTTTTTTTTTTTTTTTTTTGTAATTAATATTTTTTAATTCATTCCAATAATTTCATTTCGTGCAGCATATGATGTTTCCAATTCGAAGAAGACGAAATTCTACGTGTACTTTATTCATTATTTTTTACAGCAAACTATATGATAAAATATTAAGGTTGGCACAATTAATCGGATAATCGATTAATGATCGATAAATTCCACAAAAATGATTATCATTACTGATTTGCTAATAATCGATCATTTGATTTCTATGTTTGTTACTTTACCGTATTTACCCTTAGTATTCAGACACCTCAACTCCTTACCATACTTTATCTAAAATTTGAACAACTACAGTTTACTACCCACTGTTGTGTCTAAAAATAGCTGCATGACTGGCAAGCAATGTAGACCCTGATGAGACGCCGCGTTTGCGGCGTCTCATCAGGGTCTACACTGTTTGCTCAGGCTTGTCTGACCAAATACATACAATAAAGTATAACAAATGGTAAGTGTCGTGGTCAGACAGGTAAAATTATGACCAAATCTTCAGTGATTACTAATCGATTATCGATCATAATGGCAGGACTGATAATCGATTATCTTTTCAGCTCCGATTAGCCAGCCTTACAAAATATATTAGAGAACCAAATTTGACCAATCGATAAACATACATATTAAAAACGATAGAAATTATTTATTTTGTTAGCAAACAAAACGGATAGCAGCGGTATTTTCGTGATTAATATAGAGTATTTCAATAACATTTATCGAGCTTTTTGCCCATCACCTTGGTAAACCCCGTCGATTTTCTTGTGACGTCATGCCGGTATCTCCTATAAGTACCAGAAGTTGATTTGTATTAGCTTTCTTAGATTTTAGTAACATCTACATTTTATGACAATGTGGATGCGTAGCTGTTGCTTATGAACTTATCGAGGCAATTCAAATGAATACCAATAACATAATAATTATGTTTTACAAAGATGTAGATAAAAGTACACTGGTTGTAATCTAAAGACTGTGAGCTTATAGGCGCATTTGCGGTAACGAATACGGTATTTTGATAAAATGCATGACGGGTACAAAAATCATAACATTACAAATACAAATGAGATATCTAAAACCTCCTCCAAGCCACCTTTGTTCTTTCGCCAATCTGGGAGTTATCGTACTTAACGTAAATATTGGAGTACCATAGTTTTTTTTACCAAACCGGTTATAAAAATGGAGTACATCCATTTGACTTTCTTTTATTGAATCTAAAACCGCTGAATGAATGGCAACTCGTGCAGAGTGTGTGTATATATATATATATATATATATATATATATATATATATATATATATATATATATATATATATATATATATATATATATATATATATATATATATATATATATTTATAAAGAAAATAACAAAATCAGTTCAATTGCTAAAATGAAACATGAATATCGAGTAGTGACCATATATTTATATCACAGTATATAACAAATTGTGACAGCGTTTTCACGAATCTAAAAATAGTAACAAAATGTATGGTGATTTTGAATGAACCTAATTTTTGAACAGATAGGAAGTTTTACATGCAGTTTGAACAGTGTTACCGACAAAAATGGCTTTAAGTTTAAGTATGCAGCAATTAGAAGATTTGCCTTGAGAGCAAATACAACAAATATGGGTGAAAACTTTGCCTAAGCCAAATACCCGGATATCTGGAAATTTTCCATAGATTTCCCTATATTGTTAAAGGGAACAGAAGTATAATTTTTGCAGCTAAATTCCTGTAAATTGAGCTAACCTTTGGAATTGCTATGTCTCAATTTCCAATCTTGTATACTACAATTACAAATCTCATTCTTTGTGAAATGGGTGTATTTATATCAGTTATATATACTCGTATACAGTTCAAAACATGCTCTTATATATTGGATTAATTTGAATATATGAAAACCCTAACTCAGAACTTTTCTACGAAACATCAATTCCAAACCCATTTCTACTTGAAAGCATATAAAATCACATTAGGCGGCACTTGGCCTCTGTATAACATTTGAAACTACCGTATTTGCCCAAAGTACCCAGGCCCTAGCAAGTAGTGAAGACCCAGATTAAAATTCGTAAAATATACCATCAAAAAAACATATCTATATAATTTTAACCCCATTAAGGGTACTTGTTATAACCGCCTTGACGAGGCGATTCTAACGAGTACCAACAATCTATATTTTGAGCAGAAATATGAAAAATATCAGAGTTTTTTACCTGATATCTTTTTCAGTTTTTGAAGGTGAAATTTTCTATATATTTGAATAGGCGTGTTTTGGTAATGACTGTTTCACACACACACACACGCACGCACGCACGCGCGTGTTCACGCGTGCTCGCGTGTGTTTTAGACATTTCAAAGGGTAGTCAAATGGGTTTGTTCAAGTTAAGGACAAGTATGCCAATGCGATAACCATTTCAAACCTAAGTATCTGAAATAGGCTCTTCCATCTTTGCATTTGGATACATTCATTACCGCCAAAAGGGTGACAATGTAATCAAGCTGATTCATCTTCGTTTACAGGGATGAAAGGATTAAATTGTCTGAACATTTAGGATAAATACGTTGTTTTACGTATCGAGTTACCCTAAAATGCACCTGGTCATATCTTACAAACGACAGGTGTAATAATTATCACATGCCGGAGCAGTATTTGTTAGTACATTGGTTCACTGCCGTTTCAGTTCATTTGTGTCATTCATGATAATTAGTAATGTTCAAAGTACACTGATATAAAAGGAACTTGATGTACTTAGGTGTATTATTCCCATTTTAATAAGAGAGACAAATTGTGTGACTTCCTATCTGGCTCACTGCACAACAAGTCCCTTTGAAAATGGGTCTAATCTTAAAGGAAAGAGTTTGCCCCCAGATCTAGCACATTCTTTCTTTTTAGGTTAGACCCTTTTATGGAATGGGCCAAAAAGAAAAAAAAACAAAACAATTTGACAGTTGCCTCCCTTGAAATTAGATCAATAACCCTCAATAAAGACGCAGCATGATATAATGTACGTTTGGTCATGTCTGCCATGAGAACAATCAGATCAGCCAGCTAAGATCTGCGCAGTCTGATCAGCTTCTTCGCTGTCCATTTGATGAAACCTGGCATATGTGGCTGTCCACAGAGCGTGCAGTGAAGACTCCATTCAGACTACGGGATGCGCAGAGCGTAATTAGATGTTACATTTTTATGTTGAGGCCCAGGTCATTGGACTTTGATGTGCTGTATTAGAAGTGTGCCTACAGATTTACAAACAGTACAGACACTGATCTAAAATATTTGCGGAGACAATTACTGACGATCAATTTATTTTTCAACATGCTTGAAAAAAAACAACCGTGTTAAAGCCAGTTCATTCTCACGATAGACCTCATCATTCTGCGTGTCACACTTTCATTAACCTTTTACCCATGAGTTTCTGAAATGAACTTTACCGTCCCTTAATTTGGGCAAGTCCATTGATGACAATAGGCGTTTAGTCTAAAATCAAAAACAGGGCCCAGTTCTTCAAAGCGTCGTTAGCTTAACGAGCTCGTTAAGGATCATTTCGTTAACTGTTATAGCCGATTCAATACACAATATTCTGATATCTTCAAAGCTACTCACATTTTTTCGGCAAAACATTTCAGCATATTTGCGTATCAGTCGATGTAAATTTTAACGAATCGTTAACTAACCATGTCGTTAGCTTTGAACAACTGAGCCCAGAATGGCAAACAGTGTTGAATCTGATGCGACGTCTCGTTAAGAGCCGTCCCTCTTGGATCTAAACTGTTTACACAGGTATCAGTTTTCGGTCCGCATGGTTGAAAGGGTTAAAGAATAGGTTTAAGCTACCCAGAGAGTATCGATTCTATTCATATTAGGAACTTGGACCCAATATACACTGGACTAGTAACTATGGTTACAGGTATTGTATTTATTGGAAATATGTTGTCGTGACTAAATTTTCATAATTTTGTGTGATGAAGTTTAAATGCTCATATTTCATTTATTTCTCCAAATATCTGAGATTTTTTTGAACAAGCAATAGTTCAATATATTACTTTTAAGACTGCAACATTATATATAAGGAAAATCAAACACTTTTTGTAAATATCAACAAGAAACCTAGGTACCCAATTTTGCTATTTTCGGCACTTCTAGCAGAAAATCGACAGAAATTCTCCCAAAATGATGGTATAACTTCAATTTTATAAATTGTGACTTAACACTTTGCAACCAAACCTATTAAAACAATTTATTACAACTTCAGTAATTATCCAAAATCATATTTAATGACCACAGTGCTGTAAAATAGCGCTAAAATCAAGCCAACGTAACATATTTTGGAAGTTCCGTTAGTGACAAGTCCGCGTATTACTAGGTCCGAGTTAGGATTAAGGGCGATTGTTTGCTATCCATTAGACCGGGGTTTAGCCTCCCCTCCCCAGCATTTTACTTTTGAACCATCAAAGGTGTAATTTCAGTCGCAGTCCCTCTATGTGTGTTCGCCCTCTCTTGGTTGTATTTGTACTGTTTTCGTTAGAGTGCTGCTTTGTGGTGTCTACTTATGTTATTAAACATTATCCAGTGCCTTGGAAAGATAGACTGGCTCCAGTCTCCAGTGACGAAATATTTCTCTTGCTAGATAATCCCCGCAAAAAAAAAAAAAATAATAATAATAATAATATCATGACTATAAAGGCTGGTCACTAGATAATCCACTAAAATAACTTTAGTGGATTATCAAACAGGATTATAAGAAAAAAAAATATTTATACACTGGAGACTTGAGCCAGTCTATTGAAAAGGCTGTGATCCTTGACTGTGGCCTGTACTGGGTAGCTATTTAATTACTTATTCACACTTTATATAAAATAATCACAATATAATAATTTGGCATCGAAACAGTTAAGGTAGCACTTGCACTTCTGCTAACATATAGCAACATACCATACTTTCTACAAAGCAGTAAATCAAAATCACGTTTGTATGAAGCCGAATTTGTGTGTGTGTGTGTGTGTGTGTGTGTGTTTTGTTTGTTTTTGGTTCTTTTTTTAAACTAACAACCTCGTTTAGATGCGATCAACATGCGTCAGATAGGTTTTAATTTGATTGTAGTGTAGCATCTAGCTGCAGGGTTAAAAACTCATCCAGTCTATAATATTAGCACAACATGTATATGGGAATGGATCACATTGTAGGGTAACGCATAAACATATCGTCTAGATATTACCCCTAGCGATGTTTATATTGGCACATGGGATAATATAATGTACATGAAATGTTTAAAAAAAACCTATAACTGTATTTTCATTGCGAAAACATGCCTATTCAAATATACTGAAAAGTTAATCACCGAAAAATTGAAAATTTTCAGACAAAAAATTCAAATATTTTTCATATTTCTGCTCAAAACATAGATTGTGGGTACTCGTTAGAACCGCCTCGCAGAGGCGGTTCTAACGAATACCCACAATCTATGTTTTTGAGCAGAAATAAGAAAAATAATGTATACCCCTGTAAACCCCAGTTTTACTATATAAAAGTGGGGTTTAAGGGGGGTCAAAATTATATAGACGTGTTTTCGTGATGATGCACATACGCATTAGAATACAATTATAGAGTTTTAACTTTTCTGTCTTTTAAAGATTTTTGTAGCATATTCCCTTACAATGCATGAAAAGAAATGGTACAGTCGTGTGCACATAAGAGATTTACTACAATTTAAAATGTTCAGATATTTATAGCTATTCGGCCTAAAAGCAAAAAATAGCAATAGATTATATGAACGTCTTTAAAAAATACAAAAGTAACGGCATTGCATGTAACCAGGCTGAGGAACACATGACTCCATCAAAGGGTAATTTTCCGTCATCAGTATCCATAAGTAAATTATTAAGTTCGTCAAAAGTATTCTCCGTAAGGCGCATACATAGCTTGACATTTCAAGACGTTTTTTTGGACGATTGTTTACAATCACGCTAGAGTATAAAAACACCAAACTTTCCTTAAAGTAGTTGTCCACGTGATTATCATTGACCAATGTAATCAATTCGTGCGTTAGACGAAATCTAGGTAACGGTTACTTATAGCCGCACTATTCTTGTCACTGTACTGTCAGAGTGCTATTGATACAGGGTTATCTGTAACATTTGGGGCATTGACAAACAGTGCAGACCCAGATCAGACGGCAGCGTCTGGTCGGGGGGTGGGGGGTCTGGTGGGGATTGGGTCTGCATTGTTTGCTTAAATCAATGGAAAGCAATGGGTAAAATGAAACAGCCTTAAGTCCCCGTTCAGGACCATTTTCCAGCATACGGCTATCAGTGCTTTGATTTAAGAATTTGTCATACATGCTGTAAGCAAACACTTCTGAGCAAGTTTCTGAGACAACGTCTTCTCATCGATGAAGTGCAGTACCGATTTTTTTTCAACGATCCCAGGTGTCACTCATATGTTAGAAGTTGCTATGTAACTTTATCCGTGAAAGCTTTCTGCAACATATAAAGTGTCAATGTATTTCGCATTCCGTTCACAGTTTTACATCTCTGTTCAACTGCCTTCAACAACATGACTACCGAACCCTGACGTGACACATGAGCGGCATGTTAGATTTTTTATTATTCGCATAGATATCGTAAATCAGTATTGAGGGGTTGATATGAGAAACACTACAGTGGCCTTGTTCAACTGTTTCTTTTTTCCGTGTTTATGTATTTATCTCAAGGTTAAGTCCTTTTAGAATTTACAGTCGACTCTCGTTATCTCGAAATCCAAGGGACTCTATGAAACACTTCGATATATCCGTACTTCGACATATCAGATTTGCGGAACTGAGGAAGACAATTGAACAACCACCTTTAACAGAATGAATATGTAATTTGACTCCTGTCAGAGATATATTTAAAATATTGTGGAAAAGAGGAAAAATTGCTCCTAAGGAGCAATTTTGCCTCTTTTCCACAATGTTTTGTTGCCTGTTGGTACATCTCTGTGTTAAAACAGGGACCAGATTTTCACTTCGAGATAAGTGGTTATTCTAGATAAGCGAGTTCGAGGTAACGAGAGTCGACTGTATTTCCTTATCTTGAGCAGACTGCTGTCAGATCGTTTGTTTTACAATTACATAATTATAACAACAGCTGGGCCTGTTTTATGTCAACTGACGTTGCTATGGTGATCCGTTTCCGCTTACTAATACCGTAATGAATATAGAATTGTTTACTTTTGTATCTCAATGAAGAGTAAACGTCCCTGTCTTGAAGGAAATTTTCACATTCGAATGAAAAAGAAAAGAAATGGAAGCATTCTCGGGATATTTTTATTCCCTCATATATTTGTTTAGGCGACACGCCTCCTGGACTTGAGCGTGGTACTTTCATTGTGGTACCTTTTGTGTATTGTTATGTGCCGTTTCACTTTCTAATGTGTTTCTTTTAAGAATTGTGTAAATTTAAGATATATTCAGTTAAGTTTCGGTAACAGAGTTGCCACTTTTTGGGAAAGAGTTGCCAGCTCTGATTGTCATCTGTTCCTTTTGTGGCTGCTTAATTGTATGTGTCTGTCTTTCCATTTGGTGTTGGGCTTGATGTGGATTTGATTTTATCAGTTTCTGAGTTCACTTATTTACTTTTATGCACAACTCTACAGAATTTTGTACAAATATTCTAAAGCGTACGGGAAATATGTCGCACACAAGCGGTGCCCATAAAAATAAATAAGGGGAGAAAACTGGAAAATGAAGGGCGAGATCATTTAAACCCCTATCCCAAGCAATTTTTTTCTGCTGTCTGTTCTAAGCTGATTGCTCTGTTGAAGTACGCCTTTGTATGTATGTTGATTATTGCAACTGTGCCATTGTCTTGTCATTTCTTCTTTCGGTGTCTCTGTTTCGGTGTTGTGTATCGTAATTGTGACTTTTCCTGGGTAATTTCATAAATAGTTTGCAACGTGCTTCAGTTAGTTCTTAACCGGGGAAATGTATATGTACCAAGATGATTACCTACTTGATAAATAAATGTAGCTTAATAATGATTAAGTGTAATTTAAAGACTACGGTGCCAGGTAAGTTGTGTTCTTCGTGAGTTAGACACGTTTCGTAACTGATTTAGACTTGTAGTTGTGTTTAGAGTATTGCTTGTCTTATTGCTCTGTTTCAATCAGAATGGACACATATAATAGAAAGCAGACATCTGTTAGTGGTTTAAAATCTCACACACAGAGTAACATGAAAAGATCAATGGTCTGATTAAGTAACCTGACACGTTTGTTTGGGATGTGATATATAAAGATTATTATATGACATTTTTCATATTTTACTCCATATCGGGCTAATATTGGTCGAGGGCTGATATGGTGTATGATATGAAAAATACCTATTATACTCTATTTATCATATATATTTCCCAACAAGTTTCTTAAATAACCATGATTTTTACGTCTCCTTTAGTTTTGAATTGTGTTTCTGTTCCTCATATTACAAATTGGTTTCTATCCAATGCCCTTCGTCCGGTTGATTTCCATGCGCTGATCCGGTTTTAGTGAAGTCTGATGCCTGATCATTTCTTTTCTGAAGGATATTGTTAATATCTAGAAGCCGGCCGGTAATCGCCTCCATTGTCTAGTAACCATATATTTTTGTTTTTTTTTCTGAAAATCTACGCATTTCTTAAACGACTTCATTCATGTGTTTATTTACTAAATGAAAATCAAAAGACTAATTGCAAATGGCGACTGTCTTGAAGCGGCGCCGCTGCCAACAGGATGACAACCGAGTGTTCCGACAATTGTGACATCAGAGGTATGATACGTCTTTTGGGATGAGATAAACGGTGTAGTACGGTCTGTCTGGAAGCGGTCTGTCTAGAAGAAGCGCCGCTGCCAACGGGCAGACAGCCTAGTGTTCCGACAATTGTGACGTCAGAGGTATGATACGACTTTTGAGGTGCGATAAAGGGCATGCGTATAGCATAACGTGCTGAAATCTCATTTTACGTGCAGCCAATATTAGATAAAAGGATATACCCAACTCGCGTTCTACTTAATCTATATTGGACCGTTATCGGACCAACAGATATCCTGTCGGGTCGATTACGGTCCAATATATATTTATGTAGAATTCTGGCAGGTTTCAACTGAATGCTAGCTGGGTATTCAGTGGCACATTTGTACTACAAAACCGTTATTGCCTGATCTAACGAACAATTGCTACATTATTATAATGTTGTCAAATAGCTGTTTTCATACTGGTCTTGGTACAGGTCCAAAGGCAGTCGTATTGGCCTTCGGATTGCTGTATTGGCCCGAGGCGAAGCCTCGGACCAATAAAGCCATCCGAAGGCCAATACGACTGGCCGAGGACCTGTAACAGGACCAGTGTGAAAACATCTATTTCATTTTTATTAATCAACCTTTTTTTTTACTTTTTTGAAGTGTTGAAAGTCAATAAAACCGTTTTTTGAGTAGTTTTGTTCTTGTTGCTTGCTTCACTATGCAGTTAATTACCGACGTTTAAATATATTGCTTTATGTGAGCGGATAATCAGAACTGCTGTTTGCAAGTGTAGCTACAACATCTGTGCGCTAAGCACCAAACAGAAGAAGTATCACTGTCTTTAAAGTCTTATCAACTGGTAGTTTGAAATCACTTGATTGTGAGAAGATCGACTAAGTTTTGTCGAAAACTCTTTTGGAAGAATCGTCAATGTTTGTCACAGAATATATACAGGAAATTTCAGGAACAGCCACAATCACGGAATAAAAACCTCACCCCAATACTGCACACAAACGGCAGCGGGTAAGGATTGAATGACACGAAACGACATCACAATACAGCACTAATCTACATCGTAAATCCTGATAAAGTTCCCGCTACATATAACTGTTCGGTCTACGTATGTTTCCCAAACCATAAATGGATCAACACAGCAAACATATGAATTAACTTCTCAACATCATGATGACAAACAGGCTAGATAATCATTACGAAAACATTCCTGTTCGAATATATAGAAAATTCCACCTCCAAAAACTGAAAATTTTCAAAAAAAAGAAATATCTAATATTTTTCATATTTCTGCTCAAAACAAAGATTATTGGTACTCGTTAGAACCGCCTCGCCGAGGCGGTTCTAACGAGTACCCACAATCTATGTTTTTGTGTAGAAATAAGAAAAATAATGTATACCCCTGTAAACCCATGTTTTACTATATAAAAGTGGGATTTAAGGGGGTCAATATAATATAGGCATGTTTTCGTGATGATAAACGTCTGATACAGCTCCATCTACATATACCGCTAGTGGATCAAGACAAAACATACCTGAAGAGTGACAATACCCAGGAAATGCCACAATTACGGAGCACGCACTCCCGAGGCGCCAAAAGAAGGATAGATGAGGAACAAATAAGGACAGAACAAACGCCGCATATTAACCACAGGCGCACAAAGAAAGAATAACTGCAATAGAGAAACTGCCTTGGAACAAAACCTATATATATGTAAACCAGTATAAAAAAAACCTACAAAGTGTTTAGCAATAGCAATCTTGCAAAGGAAAATAAGTATGGAGATATCCAAGAAAAGACCACAATCTAGGAATCGCGCCCTCCCAAGGTACGAATAAAGGCCAACACAAAATAACACTTTCTCGAAAAAAGAACGGACAAACGAAGAGGGACTACAACAGTAATACCATATTGAAACGAACAAAGCAATATTGTTGCGGTGATTTAAGATTTGCCAATGATTATTATTGCGTAAAAAGCAGTGCCGCACGTTATTAACAGCCCTGCATTAACCGGCGAAAAGCCGTGTATTAACAAGGCAATTCACGCACTGTTAATACACGGCTACGCAACTTTCAATATGATCGTACCGGGGCCACAGATTTGCTGCCGTTACTAGATGTGTACTGCCCGGCCTTAGAACGAGCATAGTCCGTGGAAATTGCATTCGCGAAACATCGGTGAAAAGGCGAAACAAAAGAGTGCAAGAAATAACGCAAAATGTAGCAAATGTTTTCAGTTTTTATGCAATAATAGCGATCGAACATGTTTTTTCAATGCATTTACATTCGCCAGGTCCCTTGGGAGGTGTTGAAAACCGCGGCCTCCAGCCACGGTTTTCAACACCTCCTACGAGACTTGGCGAATGTTAATGCATGCAAAACCATGTTTGATCCCTATATTGTGATTGACTTGTTTGATCCCTATATTAATCAACTAAGTAATTATTGTTCTAATATGTGCCAAACAGCCTGCATCATACTAATGCAGTGTTTGGCAAGAATTCTATACGGTTTTGGCCCGGGCTTACACGAGGTCTAATACTGAAAGTTACATAGATTAAGGTGATAAAAACTGACGGTTCGGGGGGTGGGGGCGGGACAATATTTTACTCTATTAAACATTAAACGGGCCAATACTTTACGGTATTAACCGGTCACGTTTTCTTAGTAAATTTCTCTCAAAACATTGGTTCACTTCTACAAAACATGTTTTGAAAATTCATGGTTTAGCTCCACAAAATGGGATAGAAAAATCTTACCAACTCTCTGTAAGCCGACTCAGACAAATGATCTAATCTCTCCAATCAGATACTGACCAATTGATGGAACAGCGTTTCACAAATCCTCTTCCAAAATTAAACTGGCAAGATGTGTCTAATGAATATATGAGGAGACAAAAGCCATACAATCACATAAATTTCCTAAAAATTTCTAAGCCCCAGGATCCCACCTTTTAAGGAGATTGAATCTACTTGGTAGATTATCTTCCTTGTTTTACAAGGGAGACAACGTTTGTAACTTGCTTGGTTGTCTGTGCGGAAGGCCCCTTCTGAAAAGCAGTCTGCTCTAAAAGTAAAGAGTTTGCTCCAAGCGGGAGCCAATTCCTTCCTTTTAGAACAGATCCCTTTTCAGAATGGAGGCAAATAAATGATTTTGTTGTGCAGTGAAGTGCATAATTTCCCCTTAACCATAACTTTGCGTTTGAAACCTCATTAAATAATTAATCAAACATCCCAGTAAGCATTCTTTATAAATCTATAGCGGACCATTATCGGCCCGTCAGGGTAGCTGACGGGCCGATAACGGCCCACTATAGATTTATAAAGAAAGCTAGCTTGGATTTGTGTTTACTAAATTTCTATCTGAACATGGACCGAATCTAATATAGCCATAGCGAATTCTGGCTTACCAGAAGTAGAAAACAGCCTTCTTCTATCTATTAGGCTTAACGCACTGACTATAAATAGCAGTAAACGACGTTTTAAACCAATTTCTTCTTTTGCAAAGAAAATAAGTTTGTCATTTAATAAGTATAAGCCAAGGAAATCGCAATGTATACACACAAGTACAATACAGTAGAAATTCCCGTGGACTTGCATGGTACATAAGTTACTTCCCAGTAAGCATTCTACATAAATCTATAGCGGGCCGTTATCGGCCCGTCAGGGCAGCTGACGGACCGATAACGTCCCGCTGTAGATTTATAAAGAATACTAGATGGGTTATCGGAATTCTGCACTTTCCATTGTAATGAAACTGACTCATCAGGTATAAAGCTAAATGATGTTATGATGAGAGCAAAGTCATACTGAATGCTTCCTGTAATATATTGTTCAAATAGTAAGACAAAAAGAAGCCAGTGCAGCCTCAGTTTTAAATACAGACGATATGCGAAGCCCATTCCGAACACACGCCTATTCAAATATATAGAAAAGTTCACCTCTGAAAATTTTCAGATAAAAAACTGATATTTTTCGTATTTCTTCTCAAAACATAGATTTTGGGTATTCGTTAGTACTGCCTCGCCGAGGCGGTTCTAACGAGTACCCACAATATATGTTTATGAACAGAAATAAGAAAAAAATAATGCATATTCCAGAAACCCCAGTTTTACTACATAAAAATGGGGTTTACGGAGTCAAAACTTTATAAGCATGTTTTCGTGATGCGATAAACAAACGAGTGCGTCAGTACGAATGTATTTATGAGATTTGCAAGTATCGAGGGAATATTTATTTTAAATGCAAGATATATATTAACTTGTATATCCTTTATCATAAAAATAAGTTGTTTTTTTTTCCCTCGGATTCAATTTTTTTTATTATTTCAACGTTTCCTAATGGGTCGCGCTATGCGAAAACGTGTCTTCAGGCATATGCGAACAGCGGAGGCCCAGATCAGCCTGCGCATCCCTGCAGTCTGATTAGGGCATTCTCTATCCCTAATAGAATCATTGGATACCACAGAATATATGAATGAAGAGCAAAGACCCGGATGATTATTTGCACTTGCGCAGGATGATCGAAATTTGCGTATTTTGCACATGTTCGAACGCTTGACGCGACCCAAATTTGCATCTGTACGTCATATTTACGCCTCACACGTCGTGATAGCGTTCTAAAGGCACTTGGAGTATTACTTCAAAAAGTTATAGCTTTTTTTAGAAGTAACACAAGGTAGCTTTAACTATATAATATGTAGAGGTTAAGGCACATTTATTTTAATATGCAGGCAATATTTTCCGAGAAATCTACAGATAAACAAGTAATGCAATAGCACGAATTTGTTAACAAGATTTCCAAGTCCCGAGGGAAGTATTTTCCGTACTTTTAACTGTGTGTATTAATTTGTAGATTATATTTCCCATAAATTATTCTTCAGTTCTTTTGCTTTATACTCGTTTGGTGTTTCAAATGACGTCAATAAGTTCTGCTGTTTTACGCCATTTTATCATCACACAGCTTGACTGGAAATAGTTCCTTCAAGGAAATAACCCTTTTCCACTCTGAGTTTATAAAAAATGGCTTTTTGAGTTTGGAGATGTCTTTTGTTTCATAAAGGTATGTCAGTTAAAATTCAAAACCAAAATGGCAAACAGTGTAGATCCTGATAAGACGGCTCATTATGAGCCGTCTGATCAGGATCTACACTGTTCGCACAGGTTATCTGGTTTGGTCTGAAAGACTGAAAGGAATAAGCATCACGAAAACATGCCTTTATAATTTTGACCCCCTTGAACGAGCATAGTCCACTTTTATATAGCAAAACTGGTGTTTACAGGGCTATAAATTATTTTTCTTATTTCTGCTAAAAAAACATAGATTGTGGGTACTCGTTAGAACCGCCAATCTATGTTTTGAGCAGAAATATGAAAAAAATATCAGAAATTGTATCTGTAAATTTCAGTTTTTGGTGGTGAAATTTTCAATATATTTGAATAGGCGTCTTTTCGTAATGCAAAGACGTTGCCATTAAAATGGATTTGCTGTTGTACAGAATACTTGATGAGCAGATTTATATATAAGAAAGGTTTTGTTTTGTTCTTATTTCCTCATATAACATGTTTTGGATATTTGTTAGAATCGACATACTGAGACGATTCTAACAAATATCCAAAACATATTATTTTTAAAGCATTAAATCCAGTATTCTTGCATAATTTGTGACTAATTGCTACCTATTAAGCGAAGGTTTCGTGACAGTCAAATTGTCATAATAACGAATGTTGCTGTTGTATCGAATGTCGGTATAAAGAGAGTTGTCTGTAAATAATGTTTTATATTATCAATGACCACGTCGACGATTTTCGACAAAAATAAAAAATAGTAGTTATTTATTTGTTGAATTTATTTTCATTATTTATTTGTTTATTTTGTTTTGTTAATCAAACGTAAAAAATAATACAATAGTTTTCTAGATTCACGAAGTGATTGCATTCCAAATAATAGACGTCTTCTTTATGGCATTCTTTTAGGCATTTTTGAATGGACGTCAATGCAAATTATTTTGAGATTTCAAAATGATCACCGTGACCACGCAGTATAATAGATAGAGCGACAAGATAGGCAACGTTCAGTGTAGCGAAAATTATAGCCAGATCATTTTATTCAATATGCTCAATTCATCATGCACATTTCTAAGTTTCAAATTCTGCATAAGCGTCCAGATAAAAACCCGACACTGCTGCGCAATATCTATACTGATATGTGGTTTTGATTGTTTGCTTACATTCAGGAGACTTATTTCTCCAAGAAATCATATGTTGTGGGCACTCATGATGAGGCGCATTAAATGAGTGTCTACAACATATGTTTTCATAGAGAAATAAGAACAATATCACTACAGTCAACCCTCTTTATACCGACACTCGATACAACGACAAAATTCGTTATAATGACAAATTGAATGTCACGAAATCTTCAATCGGAAGGTAGCAGGTAATGAGAAATTATGCAAGAATATTGCATTAAAACTTCAAGCAACATATGATTTGTATACTTGTAAGAATTGCCTCACTGTGGCGATTCTAACAAATATCCAAAACATATATTCTACGAGGATAAAAGAATAAAACAAAGTCTTTCTTATATACTATTCTGACCGTTAAGGATTCTTTACAACCACAAATTCATTTTAATGGGAATATCTTTGGTAACAAATGATGTCGTTGTAACGAGGGTTCACTGTATATTATGGTTAAAGGTGTCTCATCTAGATGAGTAGCTTATAGAAGTATACTATTCACATAGGTGTGTTAATGCAATGGTAGTTAAGCTCTCACCTGCCAGAAGTCGCGATTTCTAATCATTACGGAAACACGCCTATTCAAATATGTAGAAAATTTCACCTAAAAAAACTGAGAAAAAATTCAGATAAAAAAGTCTGGTATTTTTCATATTTCTGCTCAAAACATAGATTGTGGGTACCCGTTAGAACCGCCTCGATGAGGCGGTTCTAACGGGTACCCACAATCTATGTTTTTGAGCAGATATAAGAAAAATAATGTATACCCCTGTAAACCCCAGTTTTACTATATAAAAATGGGGTTTAAGGGGGTCAAAATTATATAGGCGTGTTTTCGTGATGTATTCTAATTATATACGGTGCAGGAGTTTCATGATAGTACGGCATTCCCTTGCACCGAGCTTTCCTCGCATCAACTCGTCATGTTATTGAAATGAATTATGGAGACTGGCTACTGATGACAGAACTTCCTCCATTTTTACAAGAGATGTCCCTTTTGTGGTTACCGTTTGCGTACCTGCACTCCAAGCCCCGTCTGACCCCTTTTCAGAAAAAGGCAAAATTAATTTTGACAGAGTTGCTTCTCACAAACGTGTAGCATTCACCTTAAATGCGACTGGAGGCGTGTTAAAGCTAAGAATTGCAAATTAACAACGACAATAAATAAATAAATAAGTAAATAGATAAATAAATAAATAAATAGAAAGGAAAAAAAAGAGAAATATAAAATCTATCAAATGAACTATTCACGAAGTACCCAAAAAGCGTTCTTTATAAATCTATAGCGGACCGTTATCGGCCTGTCAGGGTAGTTGACGGGCAGATAACGGCCCGCTATAGATTTATAAAGAATGCTAGCTGGGTACAGACTTCCCAAGGCTATAAAAGAAGAAACTATAGAACAAATAATACAAGAAAACGAACAGTAAATTGTAAGGGATCTGGATACAGGTGATATAATTTCTGCACCTTTTACACGAAAGACAATTTTGTGACTCCCCTGGTCGCTTTCGTGCACACCAAGCCCCTCCTTGTGAAAAGGAGTCTACTCTTAATCCTAGTCCTGCTGAACCCGGATATGTCCTGCCTTTGCAAACAGTGTAGATCCATAACATAACAGTGTAGATCACATAATGGCAACTGATCTGGATCTGCACTGTTTGCCATTATGTGAATTTAAATCAATAATCTGAATCAAGTAATGTGATTGACTGAAAATTAGAAATGGGCGTGGCATCTTAATTTATTCAGCAGGACAAGGGTTAAAAATAAGAAGGAATTTGCTGAGAGTAAACTCTTAGCTGTTCGCCCATTTTAGTCTGGAGAATGCGGCGTCTGATCAGGGTCTGCCTGTTTGCAAATAGTTTGGCCATTTTTTTTCTGGGAATAGCTAAGTGAAACAGCCTGACCTAGCTAAAATTGAAAGTCTAATGTATCGTTTGAAGGGAGTTCATTCAGTTTAAAATGGGCAAGAGGAGCTCATTTTTAGAATGGAAGCAAAGTCTTTTTGACAGCGTTGCTCTCCCAGAAAGTGTATCCATTCTTCTTATGTAACAAACATATGAACCACTCAGTAAGCATTCTACATAAACCTATAGCAGGCCGTTATCGGCCCGCTATAGATTTATGTAAAATGCTAGTTGAGGCATGAGACACAGCAAGGGCGAACCCACCTTGGAAAGTCTTCTTTCCTTGTATGTATCTACAGTAGACTCTATTTATATCGAAGTCTAAGGGACTCTGAAATAGTTCGAGATATCCCTACCCCGACATGTCAGATTTGCAGAATTGAGGAAAAATAAATTGAACAGCACATTTCACAAATGAATATGTCATTTGACTCCTGAAGTAAGAGATACAGTGAATATGTTGGGGAAAAGAGCAATTCCTCCTCTTTTCCACTGTATTTTGTTACCTGTCGTTAGACGTCCATGTTAAAACAGGGACCAGATTTTCACTTCGAGATAAGTGGTTATTCGAGATAAGCAGAATCGAGATAACTGGTCGACTGTATTTAAATAATTAAAGGAACCGTTAAGAAATTCTCTCACTCTCTCTCTCTCTCTCTCTCTCTGCCCACCTATCTGCCCGCCGACCGACTGACCGACCTACTGCCTATCTATCTATCTATCTATCTATCTATCTATCTATCTAATCTATCTAATCTATCTATCTATCTATCTATCTATCTATCTATCTATCTACGTCTGTACTAAATTCACCACAATTTGATTAATCAAATTAGGTGTGAGATGAACTAAATTTATAATTTAGTTAACATACGCAAATGGCTGGGTCATTACAAGTATTGAGAAGTAATACGTAGATATGCTTTTGCTTTCATCAGGGAAAACGCATTGTTTAAGCATATCAGTCAAACCGGCTTTATCAAGACGCAACTGATATTGTCAATTAATACATTGGTTGGCTGTTACAAGCGTACCGAACACCACAATCAGAAACATTATCTCTTACACAATCACAAGTACGTCTTGTGATGCAGAAATAAATGAATAATACGCAACACTGGTAAAGGGCCCTTGTGCCATAATGCGAGCAGAGAAACTCCAGCTTTACCTGCACAATCGCGCAGTCTGATTAGCAATTTTGTCTCAGCGTACAGAAGCAATAAATACTGTATAATATATTGATGAGCAGAGAAGATTCTAATCAGAAATGCGCTGATCAGGACCCGCGCAGTCTGCATAATGCATAAGGGATTTTCCCCCGGTGTGTATCAAATGCACGTTGATTAGAAGGGAAACACGTCCCAAGAAAACACTTGGCTAATTAAGCTATACGCTGCACACATGTGCTGAACAAGAAGAAATGGTTTCTTTCCTCTCAATGGACTCTTTTCCATAATGCCCATTACTACCGAATTTACCCCAAGTATTCGGACAGAAAGGCCTGACTAAACAGAGTAGGCCCAGATCAGGGTCTACCCTGTTTGCAACTCATCCAGCAGTTTAGGTCACATCACCAGGTAGTAAAATGAACCTATATGATGTTTAGGACAAAATTTGTTAGCAACTAAGGTGTCTGATTACTAAAGATGAATATGGCATTGTTACTATTTTTCTTCATTTATTTTTCATATTTTGATCTACACTACCAGAGTATTACCAGAATGTTACCAGAGTATTACCAATCAAATGAGCCGCAACGGAGCCGCATCAGAGAACGTTCCTTCAGACATGTGCGCCCAGCGAAGATTCAGATCAGCCTGCGCATTCGCGCAGTCTGATCAGAATCTTCACTGTGCGCGTTTTGGATAGTCAATAATGCAAAGATTCTTCATGCAGATAACGAACATTCTGATCAGATTGATTTGAGTGGTTAGTGCATATGTCAGCAGGTACGTTTTCACACGTCACAGTTAAGTTGTTTGCCACCACAGCAACAAAATCACAACAGCATCAAACAAACCAAACTTTAGTCTATATATTAATGATTCCCAATAAACAATGTTTACACTTACCATTTGGGCGCCTATACCCGTCTTAAAACTGTAAAAAAATCGAAAAGCTAGGCTTCTTTTGGAAACAAGAAAACACAAAAGAACGAAAATCGGAGACTCGGTTTTATTGTCTATTTAAGTCAGTTTTTATACAACATGTAACTGTTGTGTCTACAAACTGCTGGATAATTGCCAAATGTCTACAAACTGCTGGATAATTGCCAAATATTGATGTGCCTGATTACTCGCCGCATTTGGCGGCGTCTGACCTTGGACCACACTGTTTGTTTATGCTTATGCGAATATGTAGAATAAAAATGGTATTCCATCACGAAAACACGCCTATATAATTTTGACCCCCTTAAACCCCACTTTCATATAGTAAAACTGGGGTTTACAGGGGTATACATTAATTTTCTTATTTCTGCTCAAAACATAGATTGTGTGTACTCGTTAGAACCGCCTCACCGAGACGGTTCTAACGAGTACCCACAATCTATGTTTTGAGCAGAAATGTGAAAATATCAGAGTTTTTTATCTGAAAATTTTCAGTTTTTGGAGGTGAAATTTTCTATATATTTGAATAGGAGTGTTTTCGTAATGTTTTGATAAAGCTCATCATGATAAGCTTAATTAGTATATAGAACAACGGGATTCTTATAAAACAAATCCCAGCTAGCATTCTTTATAAATTTACAGCAGGTCGTTATCGGCCCGTCAGGGTAGCTGACGGGCCGATAACGGCCCGCTATAGATTTATAAAGAATGCTTACTGGGTTAGGACTATAGTCGAACTTCAAAGGCTTGAACATCCATGGGACCATGTCAATTTGCTGTAGACGTGTTGTTCGAGTCAATGAGAATAATGCCAAATTATATTAGAATCTCTCTCTCTCTCTCTCTCTCTCTCTCTCTCTCTAAATAAATAAATAAACAAATGAAATAAACCTGACTTTTTATATATATATATTTCCATTTTCTGATTTGAACAATAAAAATTTTGCCATGTTGTTATAGATAATATTTTCCAGTTAGATCCTCGGTCAATTTTTTGAACGTATAAACTTGTACTGTTATTTCTTAGAGCGAATAAATATTGCTTAAACTAATCAGTCTAGTGGTTTTTGACAAGAAGATTTTTTATAGTTTCTTAATAGATATTAAAACATAAGCCCTGCCCCTTGGTGGCCATGTTTTCTGATGAATCATCACGGCTTGAACAATTTAAGAACATGTTCGCCAAAGGAACATTTCTGCCAAATTACATTACAAGCCGTCTAGTGGTTTCTGATATGAAGATTTTTAGCGTTTTCTATAAAGCTATATAGGGAAAATAAATCCCGCCCGCCCTCTGGTGGCCATGGTTGTCTTTAAATAAATTATCACGGCTTGAACAATGTTGGTACAGGGTCACCAAAAGAACAATTCCGCCATATTATAGTGGTTTCTGACAAGAATATTTTTAACATTTTTCTATATAGATATATATAGAAAATAAGCCCTACCCCATGGTGGACATGTTTTTTAGTAATCATCACGGCTTGAATAATCTTGGTACAGTGTTAACAAAGGTATATTTCTGTCAAATTACATTGAGATCAATCGAGTGGTTTCCAACAAGAAGATTTTTAAACATTTCTATATAGATATATAGGTGAAAATAAGCCCCTCCCTATTGTGGCCATGTTTCTGACGAGTCATGATGGCTTGAACAATCTTGGTACAGGGTCACTATAGGAAAACTTCTGCCAAATCATATTGAAATCGGTCCAGCGGTTTCTGACAAGAAGTTTTTATTTTACTTTTTTTTTCTATATAGATATACAGGGGAAAATATGCTCCCCCTCCCCGCCCCCCGCCCCCCACACACACACCTACAACTCCTCAATACCCCCTGACGGGATTTTTTTTTTTTTGACAAATCATGACGGCTTTAACAATCTTGGTACAGGGTCACCAAAGGAACATCTTTCACAATATATTGAAATCGGTCATATGATTTCTGATAATAAGACTTTTAAATCTTTGTTTTCTTTTGACAACCAGAATCCTGCAAGTTTTCCAAATTTTTTAATAACTTCCAGTCAATATTATGCAAGGACCACTCCTGCGAAAATTGGCTAAAATCGTCTCAGTGGTTTAGGAGAAGTCAAATTTTACAGTCGACGGAAGACAGACAACGGCGGATGAACGACGGACAACGGACAACTGGCCTATCAAAACAGCTCACCTTGAGCACGTTGTGCTCAGGTGAGCTAACAATATCAGGACTTTCGCCTTAGAACGATCAGCGGTTTAAAATACCACCGCAGTGTTTAAACCAATTTTACCGGATTCTAATCTTCAGCTCAGGTTTTAAAATTATTTGAAATTATATAAAACTGTTCGGTTCGCGTTGAGGCTTTGTATTCAATATATGTACCAATGCAGAAATACAATTAAACCATATTAAAATATTATTGAAATAAGCATGTTTACTCTTGTGTCAAAGTTTGGACGATCCAATACAAAATCCGTGATTAGGTAAGCAGATCTAGAACTAGCATCTCGCACATATCTTCGGTCTGATAGGTGAAGCATTCGTTGGTGTCGTAGTGCATATAGATTAAGGGGATACGCTTTTAATGGGGGCAACACTGTTGTTAGAATAGTTTTGTTTCCCTTCGGAAAGGAAGGGAGCAAAGTCGTTCCTACTAGAAAAAAAACCTTACCAAAAGTATATATATGTGCAGAAAAGCAAAGAAAATATCACAAAGGTTGTCTCCCTTGTCAAAATGAAAGGAAAATATATCAAGTCTCCTTAATTATACAACCGGTTATATCAGTCTATGGACTAGAGTCGTAGATACACAAAACTTCAATAACTCAACACGCAGAATCTCGCATGGACGCGATAATGTTGTTATGTATTCAATTTCATTTACAAAAAAAAAACAACAAAAAAACAATATTTTATTATATCAGTTTTAAACAATTAAAAAATAAATTCGTTTTGTTGTATTTTGTTTTCTTATACATCACCATTTATTTATTTTCATTAGAATATTATGCTATGTATAAAAATTGTTAAACGTTATCATGGTAAAATCAGAATTTCCATGAATCAGTAGCCTCGTCAGCGATGTCTGTGGTCTCGCCAAAGATCCCTCCCCTACATTTGGCATATCTGTCTCGTCGGAATAATAATATTGGACAAACAATGGTTGTAAATGGTAAATAATAAAATCATGTCAGCTGGAGGTAGGGCGTGATATAATCTAGAAATCTACAATCGTGAAGGTCCGTACAGCCATCAACATGACCTTCGATGGATGCGCTTATATTTTACAGTGTGCGGACAACGAAATTCTGTCAGAAACCTATATGGCATACAAGTATTTTTTTTACAAAAGCTAGCAGGTCGTTTGCCTTCATCAATTATGACACTTATACCACACACGATGGCATATCAAGATTCACTGAACAACGCTAAATAACCCCAGTTACTTTCCGAGTGTTGGTTCACTCCGAACTGTCAAATTTACCTCTGACGTGTACACAAATAATACGTGGCACGGACTTTATTACTAGACATTTACTATTATCCTGTGAGTTTTTCAACATTTTGACTATTGCAGATCAGTAGATGTGGGATTTCTGGGCTAGTTTTAGCTGATTCGATAACGGAATGCTGTCATTTTAAATCCAGTAAAGCTACTCTTTGGACAGGTTCATTTCAGTGTTAAAGAGTGTCTGAATTGCTTTTTGTATTATTACCTATTATAGAGATTTCTGTTCCTAATACACAGCAGACCTAGATCAGAGTCGCGTTTTGCAGCGTCTCATCTGGGTTTATACTGTTTGCCACTGTTCCTGTTATGGGATGTTAGGCATAAATGGGTTTATAGCATACCCAAAAGAAACCATAATTGGATAATAAAACATTCTATACGTTATCAGATGCAAGACTACTATGTTAACAGTCTTGGTAATTCCTTCCGCTTAAGCTGGGTTCGGTATTATTCCCGTATTTGATGTATGGTTGGTATAACTCCTACATAATCTGCGTTTTGCCTCACTATTTGACAGAATAAAGTATGGACACATGTACACGTGAAAATTACGTTACGATACCAATCCAATTGCTTATTCCATGGTACATTAATTGCAAGAAACTACTGTAGTCTTCTTTAGTTTTATTTTTAATACTGACTCTTTCATGGGATTTGACTTTTTTCACAAAGTTTTGAAACATGGCTAACCAATAACAAATCATATTAAACAGGATACACGTGGAGACGAATTAAAAACGTATTTTCGAACTGAAAACATCTTATCTTTGTATAATTTTATTCCAACAAACTAACAGCCTGAACCATCACCCAATACACTTTCACTAAGCAGTTTTAGTGCATACGTTTCTCATTCAAGCGGAGCCACGTACTAGACTTGTTTAGTTTATTTATTCATATAACAGTTTAAGTGCTTGGCACAGTTAAAGGTGGGAATGGTCAGTCAGACAAGTGCCCTTCTATAATAAAATACCAACTGCCGAAAATTATTCCCGAAAATACCTGCTTTACCCTGACCCTGGACAGATCTAATATTAAAAGCACATTAACACGACATTAAACAAGACTTGATTTATAGTCTTTCTGAGGGAGTCTACAACTGGTTCTCATCAAGCCAAAATTCTTATTAAGACCGCTCTTATCATCCAATCTCTTGGCATTTATGTATATTCGTTTTTATCAAATATATGTATTTATGTCATAAAATGTGAATAAATAAAATAAGAGGATGAGGAGTCGACTGTACGTAGAAATGGAAGGCTCTGACACAACTACAGGGAAAAGTCTCGACCGTAACTAATCACACATAACAATAAGAAGTATGTATTGTGTACACCCTAGTTTTCCCCATAATATATAGTAAAGAAAAGAGCACGCATAAGTATATATTGTTCAGTGAATGTTAAAAAAGTTAAAAGTTTTAACCCTTGTCATGCTGCGTAAATTCAGAGGCCACGCCCATTTCTAATTTTCAGCAAATCAGATTACTTGATCCAGATTGTTGACACAATTTCACATACTAAATGACAAACAGTGCAGATCCAGATCAGTTGGCTTCTTCAGAAGCCAACTGATCTGGATCTACACTGTTTGCAAAGACAGGGTATATCCGGGTCCAGCAGGACTAGGGTTAAATCTGTTTCCTGAATATGTTTTCTCTTGGAGCAGAACTCTATTCAGAAAGGACCCCAGCTAGCATTCTTTATAAATCTATAGCAGGCCGTTATCGGCCCTTCAGCTACCCTGACGGACCGATACCGGCCCGCTATAGATTTATAAAGAATGCTTACTGGGACTGGTGTATAGGAAAGCGAACAGGAAGTCAAAAATATTTGTGGCAAACTGTTTACAAAGTTTATCCATTCTCTTTAAAGTATTACTGTTCAAACATTAAGTAAACAAACATGTCAACTTGAATGAGCAGAAGTAATGCAAATCCGTAAAAACGTTTTTTTTTTGTTTTTTTTTTTTTTTTTTTTTTTCTTGTTTGTTTGTTTGTTGTTTTTTTTTTTTTCTTGTGTACCCTTTTGAAAGGAGTCTATTCTAAAAGGAAACGACTCGCTTTATTTGGTAGAAAAATGGTTCCACATTGAGTTGCGAATTCAAGACTGTGGGTACTGTACGCAGTTTAAACTCCAAGTCTTAGATATTGGTTTCGGTCATTAAATGTGAATGTGAGGTATTCGTTTGTTTTTGTGTACTAATGGCTGTTAGAACAAAGCATACACAATCATTTCTTCTTAAATTTCACGACAAATTCTGAAATTCCTCTTTCAGAACGTTTTATGTGAATGCAAACAGAGTTGCTATCTGGTATGTTTTCGAGAATACATTTGTGACATATTTGGTCTTGATCTAATTACATGTACAAATGTTCATACATTTAGTGTTGCTGGGTACTTTTTCGTACCCTGGAGGCATATCCTCGTCCTATATATTTGAAACTGCTCCGTCTCTCCCTCTCATGACAGTTGATGCCGAGAACAAGCAACTATAGTACATGTACACCTATAAATCGAACAGCAGATGGATGTTTGGACTGACTCTAGTCTCCAGTGACTAAATATTTATTCTTATAATCCGATTTGATAATCAACTGAAATAAAACCAAAGTAATATCATGACTATAAAGGCTGGTCACAAGTGACCAGCCTTTATAGTCATAATACTTTTTTTGGTTTTACTTTAGTGGATTATTAAACACGAATATAAGAATAAAGATTTTGTCACCAGAGACTGGACCAACGCTTATGGCTGTTTTAGACATCTCTAATACATATACTGGTCTCTGCCTTCGATTTTTGTACGCTGCCCTGTGCAGTTGCTGTTAACAGTTCTGTTTTAACCCTTGTCAGATAACGCTGAATAAATTAAGATGCAATACCCACTTCTAACTGCCAGCGATTCAGATTTCTGTTTTAACCCTTGTCAGACAATGTTGAATAAATAACGATGCAATGCGCACTTCTAATTAACAGCCAATCAGATTTCTGTTTAAACTCTTGTCAGACAATGCTGAATAAATCAAGATGCAATGCCCACTTCTAATTTTCAGTCAATCATATTTCCGTTTTAACCCTTGTCAGACAATGCTGAATTCATTATGATGCAATACCCACTTCTAACTGTCAGCCAATCAGATTTCAATTTTAAACCCTTGTCAGAAAATGCTGAATAAATTAAAATGCAATGCCCGCTTCTAATTGTTAGCCAGTCAGATTACCTGATCCAGACTGGTGATACAAATTCAAACACAGAATGACAAACAGTGCACAGCCAGATCAGTTGGCTTGTCTGGATCTACACTGTATGCAAAGGCCTTGCAAATCCGGGACCAGCAGGACCAGGGTTAATACTCTCCAGTGCCGTGGTAACAGTGCCCGCTATTATTCACTGTTATATCAGAAACAGTTGTATCTCTATGTCAATGTGTAGTACAAAAGCTTGGGTCAGTGCTGATTTAAATCTTGTTGATAATCAAATTCGTGTATTCATATGAAGTCATATTCTGGAGTGGCAGGTAATTTTTTTTTTTTCTTGCTCTATTATAAAGTGAGCCAGCGCATGACAAAGCCTACATAATGGCATGTGCACCCAGAGAAGACTCATCCGCCCAGTCTAATCAGAGTCTTCACTGTCTGCCCAATGAGTAGCTAAGGACCCAAGCTGTCTTCCTGCGGATAGCGAAGACTCTGATCAGACTGGGCGGATGCCTAGGCTGATCTGAGTCTTCGCTGGGCGCACATGCCATTTTGTAGGTTTCGTCATGCGCTGGCTTAATTTTAATTGGGTCGCGTTAAGCGAAAAGTCGATCCTCGTATATGCGGACAGCGGAGGCCCGGTTCAACTTCTGCATCTGCGCAGTCTTATCATGTCTCTCCTGCTCAGTTACAGAAGCGTGTGATACGGTAGAATGAATTAACGGATGCCATATATCTTAAGGTTACTGACACACTTTCAATGCAAGCAACTTTATTTCTCCCCTTCTGAAAAAGGATTTACTCTAAAATGAAAGTCAATTAGAGTCTACTTTAAAAGGCAAGCATCGCGAAAACATACCTATATAATTTTGACCCCCTTAAACCCCACTTTTATATAGTACAACTGGGGTTTACAGGCGTATACATTATTTTTCTTATTTTGCTAAAAAACAGAGATTGTGGGTACTCGTTAGAACCGAATGAGGCGGTTCTAACGAGGACCCACAATCTATGTTTTGAGCAGAATTATGAAAATATCAGATTTCTTTTATCTGAAAATTTTCCTTTTTTTGGTTGTAAAATTTTCAATATATTTGAATATGCGTGTTTTCGTAATGAATAGCTCCCAGTGGTAACAAATTCTTTCAAAGAGGAGCTTTCATGTTAGAGTAGACTCCTTTTCAGAAGGGACTGGTGTGAAGAAAAGCAAACAGGAAGCCGCAAAAAATGTCTCCCTTGTCGAAAATGGCCGTCAACCAACCACAAGTGTTCAGTCTCTGCAGATTCAAAAGATATATGAAAATGTATATTTCACCTATATTGCTGGTCTTTGGCACATACCTTTAGAGCAACAGTTTCGTGTCCCTAGCCCTTTGGCATTCGGTGTTAAAGGAAAATCTGGATTTGCTTTCTATGAGGTTTTCATTCAAACTACGCATTTAATTGGATCGCGCCAAACGAAATGATGTCTTCGGGGCATGTGCGTCTACCAAAGGCTCCGATCAATCTGAGCATCAGACAGTCCCAGCAAGTCCTTCGCTGCCAGCATAT
Organism: Anodontia alba; assembly: GCA_964016985.1. Taxonomy (NCBI): domain Eukaryota; kingdom Metazoa; phylum Mollusca; class Bivalvia; order Lucinida; family Lucinidae; genus Anodontia; species Anodontia alba. The sequence goes on along the minus strand of OZ024830.1, from coordinate 42,791,337 downwards.
AGAATCATTGGAATACCTTACTGAACAAAAAATTGTATAATGGACCAGAGACAAAGAACCCAGCTAGCATTCTTTATAAATCTATAGCGGGCCGTTATCGGCCCGTCAGCTACCCGATAACGGCCCGCTATAGATTTTATGTAGAATGCTTACTGGGAAAGTCCTGCCCAAGAGCACAAAATGTCGTATCCACGTCAAAACAACATTGCTGTGATGTAATGCGTTTGCTGGATAGTGAGATATTATACGAATGCGCAGAATGGTCTGGATCTCTGCGTTTTGCGCATGCTCTAAGACACATTTTTACTTGGTGCGGCCTAAATAACAACAAGAAGCTAGGTAGTATACAGAAGTGCTTGATGATTGCATATGCTATGGCAAGGATACATATTTTGTATGTATGTCTCTCGCGACAGTATACTATACATATATATGTAACATTATACATTTAAGAATGGTATAACATTTTGTTTTCCATCCCGAAAACATGCCTATATAATATTGACCCCCTTAAACCCCATTTTTATATAGTAAAACTGGGGTTTACAGGGGTATACATTATTTTTTCTTATTTCTGCTCAAAACATAGATTGTGAGTACTCGTTAGAACCGCCTCGCCAAGGCGGTTCTAACAAGTACCTACAATCTATGTTTTTGAGCAGAAATATGAAAAATATCAGAGATTTTTATCTGAAAATTTTCAGTTTTTGGAGGTGAAATTTTCAATATATTTGAATAGGCGTGTTTTCGTAATGCCATTTGTTTCAATTTGCTTTTATTTTATGTAGTTTTCTTGTTGTGTTTATGTTTGAAATCTTGGCTATTATTCAAGCTACTAGTGGGTGTATATTTCCTCGTTGAATCATACAATTTGCAATATATCAGTATTTTTGACTGAAGTTCACCAGAGCGTGGGGTTCCTTTTGTTACGTACTTAAAGAAAACAGATGAGTTGACTTTAGCAGAGTTCAGGATACGACAAAAATGTCGACATTGTTGTGCACGTTGAGTGCACAGAAAAGCAGCACAAGTTGTGCGTTCGTTTTTGTTTTTTATAAGAAACGAATTATAATTTAAATATGCATACGAACCGCGTCACTGGAAAAGAGTCGTGATGATATATGCGCACAGCAAAGGTTAACGGTAATATTCCAAATCGGATAAAATTAAATTAATAAATTAAAGACAAGAACCGTAGTGTGCAGAAACAGGACAGTGCGTAGACGGTTCCTCTTCCATTAGGTTCTCCGCGGATCGGTTACAAAAACAGACTTCAGTTATTTACATATAACACATCACGAAAACATGCCTATATAATGTTGACCCCCTTAAACCCCACTTTTATATAGTAAAACTGGGGTTTACAGGGGTATACATTATTTTTCATATTTCTGCTCAAAACGTAGATCGGCGAGGCGGTTCTAACGAGTACCCACAATCTATGTTTTTGACAGACATAAGAAAAATATTAGAATTTTTATCCGAAATTTTTCATATTTTGCTGGTAAATTTTCCACTATATTTGAATAGGTTTGTTTTCGTAATGATAGTGACTTAGGCAGTATCGTTTCCGAGAGAATTTTGTGTTTCTCACGGAATCATATAAAGGGTCTGAGATTTCCTGTACACGATTCGTTTTCTATTGCCTTAGTTCAGCAATGCCTGGTTATGTCCGTGTTTAACTCAACTGTAATCTTGCCTTGTTAACTACACACAGCTTTCAGTAAGTTACCTGTCTGTCATTGGACATTTTATGTCAGTGTGTGAACAAACTATCAATAAAGATTTGTCGCAAATACAGCCCGAGGTCAAAATCAGATACCTGTCAAATATGTCTTGGATATAATTGCAAGATCAATCTAAAACTTCCCATGATTTCGGAACGCCAGTATGTAGCAAACGTAAAAATACTGATATAATTTGGAAGCCCTAAACGAACAACGCATTTGCCGTATTAATATTATTTTGATCCTTATTAATTCTGTCATACTGCTGTAAAACGTGCTGAAATAAATAAACAGCTATTTCAGTGCTTTAGAATAACAATTAATAGTTGTGTATGCTTATAAACAGAACTGTATATTGTAAAAATTGAAGAAAACAAATAAATTACGTGTACTTCCTCATATCCCCGCCCCTGCCTACTATGCAGAGTGGTAAACTGAATATGTGATGTGTGTAATAGGGTCACAGGGGAGCGGATTCCGAGTAAATGAAACCTGTATATTCATGTTTGTGCAGTACATTTGGGAGGTTCCAAAGTCTAAACCTTAACTTTAACCTTCATATTATAAATAAAAGCGCGCAACATGTATGTTTTGTTCTTATTTATCACAGAAAAGAGGACGTCATTTAATTCAAATTGTTTCCTTCGGTCAAATTTTAAACGAAATTTCAAGTCCCGTTTTATATGAAAACTAAGAAACTTTATTAAGTTCCAGCTGATGATTTATTCTACAGATTGCTGAAGCTTAAAATGTATCTCCATATCTATTTCCTGTATTAACCCAAAATATCAAACAAGCCGCGTCATGGGAAAAGAGCCGTTACAGCATATGTGAACAGGAAAGGTTCAGGCGAGCATGCGCATTCGCGCAGTCTCGCCAGAGCCTATACAGTTCGCTAAAGTAAAACCAGACATGCGACTGAAAGATTGATTCCACGAAAAGCCCGAAGAACTTTTTTTTTCTTCTGACGTGGTTCAAATATCATTTTGCGATTCGAAACGCCCTTCTGTTCCGTAGAATCCGCCAAAACAATATTGCTCTTCACGGTGCTTTATTCTAGACAATCACGGGCAAAACTGGGAGCTCGGATACTGATCCGGGTTTGTACGTTTAGCTGTGCAGTTGAAAACTGTCAGTATATTTGACACTTTGCGCCTCCTCACGGAGCCAAAAAAAAAATGCTCCAAATCAAGTACCCCGTCCAACCGCGGAAATGTATTTAATATAATTTAGCAGCTTCACCTTGCACTTGCAATCGAAAACAGACAGTTGATAAATCCTGGCATTCAATATGAAACGGGTTTGAAGTTTAAGAGTTTAATCGGTTGAATGTTTCAAAAGGAACTTTTCGACGTTTGTATCCTAAGTTTTTTAGACAGACAGACCTGAACAATGTAGACGCAGATTAGACGCCATAGAACGCGGTGTCTGAATAGGGTCTAAACGTTTTAGCCACTCGTTCAAAAGTGTCCAGACAGCATGAACGTGTCGTAAAATGGAGTATTTCAAATTGTAGGACAAATGGGAAGGCGTTAAGGTATCCGAATATTTTCGGAATATTACGAATTTTATGTAGTTGTTCTCAAGCCATGCAAGAAGATATGGACTGAATCCAATTCAAAGAACCCATTTGTCGCCACTTTGTCTTATATTCATTTATTCTATGTTTCTTAGTACAGACGCCAAAATCATATTCAGGTTATTTTTTTTTGTCATGAAATTGTTTATTTGTAACGAATAATTAATAAAAAACAATATAACTTAGATAAGTGATGTTCTACAGGACTGCAATGGTTAAGCCTTTGAAGGTAAAAACGTTTGTTGCTTCCAACTCTTTATACGCTGAATATAACCATACGCAAATTATGTTAGAAAAGTTTTCTTGTTGCTGTTTTTTTTTTTTTTTTTCAGCATTTCATCGAATCTGCATAAAATGTCACGTCCTATTTTCTGGAAGAAAAAAAAAACAACAACATATAAATCATTTGTTGTCCGCTTTATTTGTCATCAACCGGCTAACGGTTAAGCATTTTCTGGAAGTCTAAATTGCTCAGAAGTTTAAGAAAAAAACACAACATATTTATCAACTCTTTGAGCCAAGAGAATTTTGTGGGGCTATACAAAATATAGTATAAAGAGATACTAGGGAATGTGCACGCATACAACAGACATAGCAAACACGTCGTCTGCATAATTGCTGGCGTTTTATCGCTTAGCACTCTGCGTAAAAATTTCAGCAGATGATATACAAATATGTTTTTCTTATTTTCCCCAGAAAACAGGTTCTGACATTTCATGCAGGAGACAATTTGCATGAAAGGTCAAATCCTTTTCTAGGAAAAGTAAGAAAAATATCGTCAATGTGTCGTCTGCTGAATTAGCCCAGGGAGTGGTAATGGTTATATAGTCATTGTTTGCAACGATTCAGGTTAATTATCATGTAGCATACAGTAATACCTGGAGATTTATAAGGGGCCCGTCGTGGAAAAACCAACATTCAGTACGAAAACACGCCTATTCAAATATATAGCAAATTTCACCTCCAAAAACTGAAAATTTTCGGAAAAAAAACTCTGATATTTTTCATATTTCTGCTTTAAACATAGATTGTGGGTACTCGTTAAAACCGCCTCGGCGAGGCGGTTCTAACCAGTACTCACAATCTATGCTTTTGAGCAGAAATAAGAAAAATAATGTATACCCCTGTAAACCCCAGTTTTACTTTATAAAAGCTGGGTTTAAGGGGGTCAAAATTATATAGGTATTTTTTCGTGATGTTTACCGTACGCGAACAGCAGGAGCCCGGACAAAACTGCACCGGGTAGCCTGAATGGCGTCTTCATAACTCGACTATACAAATAAGGGGCTAGTAAACACAACAGCGAAGATTCCATACAAATTGCGCAGATGTGCCTGCTGTTCTGCATCTAGAATATGAGTATCAAAACGTACGGATGTCGTTTATATGCACGTTTCAAGGCAATTACGAAGATAATGTTTATTGGGCATGCATTTTTCCGGCACTATTTCATGGACGAACTCCCTTGACAAACCCTATGCTGATCTTGAATTTATTTGTCTGTTACGTATGTTGTCAATACTCGATATAACCCTATGCTTATATTGTATTATTTTCAGTCGTAATCAATGTGTATATTGTGTAAAGTACTGCTGTGGTTTTGTCAGATTGATTTATCCTATTCCTTATATCCACTTTACCTCCAAGCATAAGTGTGTAATCTTGAATCGTCTGGTAACTTTATACACACTGTGTATAGCCTTGGCCACGTGATATCTAACGTAGATTAATGACATTTGTACTCGCTCGTCTAGACATGCGAAAAACTATTACCCAATGAATTTATGCATACATGAATAAGCAAAGTCTATGCGGCTTGTTAGTTTGGGCATAATTACACAATATATCTCGCTATACACAATTATAGTAGGGCCATGAAGTAAGAAATAGGTTTCGTAGCAGAAATAATTAACACCGCACTCTATGAGAAATTCTAATAAGATAAACGCCCCGAGACATTATCTGTCTGTACAGTAAATTAAAATAAACGTTTCGACCTAGTTTAGAATTATTTTGCAGTCAGTGTCCAAAATTTATTTTGCCATTTACCTAACCTGTGCTTCAGTGATTCGCAGGCCACGTTGTGATATGAATTAAGTGTGTAGCTATTAGCATTCCATTATTGGCCAGTCAAGACATCAACAATCCTTCTTATACTTGGTAATCCCTTTGCTATGTTATTTTTAGTTACGGCTTTTGTCTCAGAACCTTCCCTGCTAAGCCTATAGATATAGTATATCAACATATTTTCTACAAGGACCTGTATCTGGCAGTATACGTACCATTATGTACGTGTAAATGCCAAATGCAGAAGTACATGTATTTTGTATGCACAACATATTTATAGATCCACATAAAGGAGATGATACACCTTCAAGGGAGGTAAAAATCAATCAAAAATGTTTTGACTCCCTTCTGAATGGGATCCACCTAAGAGGAAAGAATTTGCTCTTTAGGAGAAGACGCCTCTTTCGAATGGGGATTGTAGTGCCAGAAAGAAAACAGGAAATCACAAAACTTGTCTCTAATGTAAAATGGCGAAACATGTAATTAGAACACAGCTCTGAAGCTTTGACAGCGCATCTGTGATTTCGCCTTTCGCCAACATAATATTTGGACGTGGGCAATTTGCGGCTGCTCGCTCGGGGCGTGTTTCATGTTTTGTCGTGTTTGTAGACTTATTGTTGTGTTTGTCTGGTATTGTGTTCATCCAGAGGCTTATAATTCGACTGACGGGGATATCAGCTCCCCAGTAGTTGTGCGGGTTCCTGTCATCTGACTGGCTGTTGACTTAGAGTTTATCAGGAATACAATCTAGTTCTCTTAGAGAAACTGTTATGAAAATAGCTTTCACCTCTGCAGTACTTCATTAAATGTTAACAGAAATAATAATTACAGATATCAGTTGCACAGTCCAAGAAAAAAAAAATATAAAAAAAAACAACTGAAGGCATTTTGAAAAAAATTGTCTGATTTGTTCCAGAAAACAGGGTTTGGCATTTCATGCTAATTGCCTCATAAGGAGACAGTTTGCATGACATGTCAGCTTGTGAAGGTTAAACTTGAAATCATTTCTTAATCTGATATTGATTTGGAGCAAGGGCTATACAAACCCATTAATGCCAATCAACACTGAAGCCATCTAGCCAACGATATTGCACTTCCCCCCTGTAAGTCGTTTCGAGGATCATAGCCCGTTAGTAGAATCATAAGACCCTGGTTCACCTCGTTGAGGAAAAAGGAGCTGGATGCATTGCGTTTCTTTAGTTTATGACACGTGTGCTGTCTGTCGTGGTTTGTACAGTCTTGCTCCTGGTGTCTTTGGCAGGCTTTATTCTGTGACTGTGTCCTTTCCTCGGCGTCTTCTAGACTATTTTTAGGTATATTGTTCAGATAAAAATAAGACAGCATCCATTTCAATATATAACTATGTTCTTTTTGGCATGTATAACTATTTGTAAGTACAGTCGACTCTCGTTATCTCGAATTCCAAGGGACTCTCTGAAATACTTCGAGATATCCGTAGTTCGACATATCAGGTTTGCAGAATTGAGGAAAAAATAATTTGATTAACCACATTTAACAAACTGATAGGTAATTGGACTTTTGAAGTTAGAGATATATTGAAAATATTGTGGAAAAGAGGAGAAATTGCTCCTCAGGAGCAATTTCTCCTCTTTTCTACAATATTTTCCATCTGTTGTTAGGTTTTCATGTATAGGAAGGGACCAGATTTTCACTTCGAGATAAGCGGTTATTCGAGATAAGCGAGGTCGAGATAACGAGAGTCAACTGTATTTACTTTGAATGTATACAAATAAAATAAGTTTCAGCTAGACTAACGCTGCTGCGACTTTGTGTTTTTGCTTGTAAGTATGCTTTCATGCACCCTTTTTGTCAGTGCTGTTACATGACACGTGTATTACTTCTGCCGAACTTAAAGCAAACAAGTCCATTATTACCACGTTTGGTTGTATACATGATAAAAAACAGGTTCTTCTTAGTTGCGAAAACCCTATTGAAATATTCAAGATGAAATTAGAAGTGTTTGGTTCAACTGGGGTTTTTCTTTTCCAGTGGTGTTGTTTGACAACCCAGAGATCTCCAAATGCCTCAACAGGTTGTTTTCGTTGAGTCCTCATTTTTGCTTCATTATAGGCTTTATCTATGATTTATCTATTGTCCGTAATGGATGAGTTAGAAGACCTCCACACGGACCGAGCAAATAAGTTTTTAGCAAAATAAGTTTTAGCACTATGGAAGCTGAGAGCGAGGATTAGGATCCCATAAAGCTCTCTCTCTCTCTCTCTCTCTCTCTCTCTCTCTCTCTCCACACCCTCGAACTGTAATTCCTTAATGACCGTTCCAAGGCGGTACTTTCATTGAGGCACTTTTGTTTCTGAATTGTTATGTAGTGTTTTACTTTGTGATGTTTTTCTTTTATCAATTATGTAAGTTGATTATATATTCAATCAAGTTTGGGTGACATAGTTCCCACCTTTTTACTCTGCTTGCCATCTATCATTTTGTGGCTGCTTTATTGTATTTTCTGTCTTTGTCTTTGGTGTTGGGGGGCTTGGTGTGGATCTGATTGTATGAGTTCCTGAATTCTATTATTTACTTTGCTTGTTTGAACCTCATTAATATTCATGCAGAACCAATGACATTTCCTGGTTTCATACAATGTACGCCTAATTGTACAAATGTTTTAAATATTCTTTGTTTGAAAATGTTCGGGTAGTGTCTGTATGAACAAATGCCGTCCTATCTATATGTAGACGATAATGCAGATACGTTCTAAAAATAATTTAAATTTAAATTCAAATTCAACTTATAAATTTAAATAAAATGTGAATATTAATTTAAATTCAAATTCTTGAAGTTATTGTAGTGATCTTGTACCTGTCTAGCTGTCGGAAGTTTTACCATTTATCTATTTAACAGTTTACTTTAATCAAATTTATTCATCTATAAAACAAATGCTAACTATAAAATTTTAGTATTCGGAATAACAGAATATGCTATTATAATCAAAATTATTAGTTTTTTGTTCGTTCTTTGTTGGGCCTTACGACTACTCGCTGCGGAACATTTTTCGCACATTGTACTTGTTGTTATATGTTGCGGTTGGCAGTTTCTTGTCCGGCACTCGTGATCGCCTAGTTTGGGAAGAGGGACTGCCTGTTCTGGTCATTGTTGGTTTGTAAAGTGTGTGCTGTCCATCATATTTTATTTACTCTTTCTCTTGATGTCATTAGTAGGCTCTCTACAGGTTTAAAGTGTCATTGAAAATCCTGTAGAATCTTCCTGAAACGTTTTAGAAATCATTCAAAATATGCCGAATTCCTAAACAAAAGGTCCTATTTTGCTTCTCAGCTTCCATGTTTTGCACAATTAAAAATTGGAAATATGCTTTCGCTTTGAGATAAACCCCATTATCAACAGTGTGTTCAAGCTTTCAACTATGAAGATAGCTGAAAATTGTGTCAACAATACATTGATCTTTTTGCAAGTATTCACGAGTCTTACGTAGATGCTCGAAAACGCATATACATACTATGCAAATGTATCAATTTGCATGACAAAATTCACTTCGGTTCCTAATTTTCGCCTTTAACTTTGGCACATATGGCTATAATTTTTTTACAGATACTGCTGGAAAGCCTGTATAATATACTGCAATTGTGTCCTTTCTTGGACACCATTTTTTTTTATCATTTTGTAATAAAACGCTGAGGATGCAAATAAGATTAATATTGAAAGTAAAATTTACACGAGCTGCTGGAATCACTAAATAGTACATTGCTGGATAGCTTAATAAGTCTTACTAATCTTAGAACAGTAACACGAATTACTCCGAATATGAATACATGTAATGTTTGAATCAAAAGGAATATTTGTATACAATTTACGATTGTTTTTTACCATCAATGATAAAAGAAGTAGGTGACTTGTCAACGGTAACCTGATTCAATAAAAAAAGATAATATTTACACCATAAAGACTACAAAATAAAGTAAATATGTTACTAAAACATAAGAGTCATCCGGTGTATTTGCTAAACGAGAATGATTACATGCAAATATTGTTGGTACGTCGCTGTGTATTTTAATGGTAGTTATGTAGTGAACCTGTATAAAGGGAAGACCTATGAAAAGACAAAAAAAAAGCGGTTCTCCTTTAGACACATGATTGTTTTCCACAATACATTACACTTACTTGCATTTTAGGTGAAAATCTTTCTTTACAATACAAGTCACTGTTTGTCACAGTTTTTGACTGTAAAACAAGTGTAAAACAACAGCAGCAAACCTTTGAGAAAAAGACAAATAAAGTAATGAGCATGCTCAATAAAGGACGCAGTTGCGGAACATACTCCTCCAAACGAACTGGATAAGCGCTTTTGCGATGTAAAATTCAATATGTAACTAACACTTCCTCAGAAACAGAACGAACAAATTAAATTAAAATGAACCATAAAAGAAGAATTACCGTCGAACGGTAAGAAGAACGACAATTTCATGGAGTAAGGACAAAAGGACTTATATCTGACTTTATGTGTATTCATTCCTGGCAATTAATTAGCCATGATATAGTTTAAAAAATCACATTAATTGATCTGGTTCCAGAACTTATCAGTGGTTTAACACAGAACACATATAAACTGTTTATTCAAAATTGTAATAAACAAACATGAGGGCTTGACTGCATGCATAAGTCGCATGAAATGAAAGCGACCAGTCTGAACCACGCAGATCCTACCACAGCTCAGGCATTAATTATCGAAAACAGATATCTAAACAAGTTGTCATTCATTAAGCGTTCGGACCCATCGTCCTGCCATTTCCGTTACAATAATGAACATAAATGTTAATACAGGTCATTGTACCATGTGCGTCAGCAAACAAAAACAAAGTAGCGTGTACCATCGAGATTAGATTTGGCTAATATATAAAACACTGCTCAAATTGATCAACGCTAAGATGCTCGGGAAATGTGTTTGGTTACGCCTGATGTTTTAATTGCTGTAATATATGAGGTACAGAGTGTCTTGCATATCATACCGAGTTGTTCGCGATTTTCACCAGTGCTGACAAACCTTATTTTATCCCGCTTATCCGAAACGTGTGACGGACAGAAAGGAATACCGTACCGTGCATTCAACATATTGGTTGAAAAGGTGGTCACGTGTTTGCATCGTCAGTGGTTGTACAGACGACTGACGTCAAGAATATGACAAAAGACATAAGTTTATGTAACGTCGTACGTCGACGGGAAGAACCCAATTTTAGTTGTCAATGACGTCTGCTTCTTTGAAAAGTAAAAAGAAACCCTTACAAACCGTTCTCAATAAAACCTCTAAAGCTGAATTAGGCGTAAAAAATAGCTGTGTTTCCACTAACGTGCTGAAAAAAAAATTGGTCGGTAGGTAGGAGAAACTTTTTTTTATTTTTTCTATTTTCTTCTCCAGAAAAGAACAGGGTCGGGCCTGTAATTTTATGAAAATACAGGTATTATGTTGAGGATCGGTGATTTACATTTTTATTTTGCATTTTTATTGATAAAAAATAGCAGAGTCGGGTGTTTGAAACAGTGTCCGTCGGGTTAGTGGAAACACGGCTATTTTTTTACCTTATATCAAAATGTATGCTAAAACAATATGTTATAGGTGTTCGGTACAGAGTGAAAAAGCACTCGGCAAGCCTTGTAATACCGAACAGTATGCGCAACAATTTTTTCAAGTCTACACCGCACACTCATGAAAGATTTTTATATTCAGGAACCAAGACTGCCTCCAGTCTCCAGTGACTTAATTTTTTTTTTGTTACAATCCTGTCTGATAGTCCATTAAAATATAACCAAAATAATATCATGACTATAAAGGCTGATCTAGTGTCCAGCTTTTGTACAGGCATCATATTATTTTGCTTTTATTACAGTGGATTATCAAACAGGATTATAAGGGAGAAAAGTAACTTGAGACTGGAGCCATTCTATCAGGTACCTGATGGTTACTTGTTAATCTTTGCTTTCTCATATCCTAGTATATATTTGTGGCACTGTAGATACATTTTGATAATCATTTAAAATCATAATACAGTATTTAACATACGAAACTGAGCTATAGCACAACTTATCTGCTGGGTGAAAGCATTGTTACAACGCAAAATGTAGAAATGTAGCAATTTCTACATTTGCGCAAACGCCAACGCAAAATGTAGAATTTCATACATTTTAGTTGATGGGTAAAACAGTTCTGGTTTAGCTCGAACATATAAAATGAATATCACTATGTTCGGAGATAAGTCATCTTCATAACGTTTGGTCTTTCATATGATAAACAAACCCTATTATCTATGTTTCTGCAATAGTAAAAGTATTAATATTAACCCTTTTCCATCTGAATCCGGATATGCCCTGCCTTTGCAAACAGTGTAGATCCAGATCAGTTGGCTTCTGCAGAAGCCAACTGATCTGGATCTGCACTGTTTGCTATTAAGTATGTGAATTTATATCAACAACCTGGATCAAGTAATCTGATTGGCTGAAAACTAGAAGTGGGCGAGGCATCTTAATATATTCAGCAGAACAAGGGCTAACCTTTGAATGACAAGATAGCTTCAATGGACTGTTTGATTATATGAGTCGAAAAGTTCAAGCTCTACCGTATTTACCATTACGAAAACACGCTTATTCAAATGTATTGAAAATTTCACAACCAAAAACCGAAAATTTTCATATAAAAATTCTGCTATTTTTTTTTTTTTTTTTTTTTTTTATTATTATTATTTCTGCTCAAAACATAGATTGTGGGTACCACGAGTACCCACAATCTATGTTTTTGAGTAGAAATAAAAAAAAATACGTTTACCCCTGTAAACCCCAGTTTTACTATATAAAAGTGGGGTTTAAGGGGGTCAAAATTATATAGGTATGTTTTCGTGATGTCTGTGGTTTTAGTGGATTGTTCTCTGTCTTTGAATTTGGACAAAACCCCCGTTGCAAACTGGGAAGTCAGTCTAAAGGTGCAAACTGGCCAGTCAGGATCTGCACTATTTGCAAATTTATCTCGTTTTGTTTGCATGGGAAGGAATTTTGAAAGTTTGCTATTAAAAGCTTAAGTTATTTTAATGCAAATTGGAGATAGACAACGTTGGCAGTTTGTATGACTGCTCTTGTCTGGTGCACCCTCTGTTTCCTCGAAATAACTGAAACTGGGATTAAAAGTGTCATTTTATTTTTCAGTAGGCATTTTATAACTTTTCGGTAGTTTAAGTGGGAATCGTAGAGGGAAGGGTAGGGGTAGGTTTTGAGGCACATTAAGTTACCGGAACATAACCCATCAAAACTCATAGCTTATTTCATTTCGTCCATAGCAACAAGTTAGCCGGGCTCCTCTTTCAATATAAAAAATACATATACGTGAACATATTTTCGTTCACGTTTTATAATGTTTGGAGGATTGGGTTTTCTTATTCTTAAGTAACCACTTTCATTAGTATATCTCAATCAAACTGTCACAAACTTGGAGCGCTATCTGTACTAATGTATGTGAAACATACTTCCTATCTTGACCAGCTGGATGATGCCCTTCGGGACAGCCTTTTCACTTGTGGTTACACGAGTAAAAGGAAGTAAGTACAGAAAAATTTCAACTCAGGTAAATGTTAAAACTGTTGCGACTTATTTTGATCGTTTGTCATGTGCATGTCTGTGTAATTATGCATACAACCACAAAATAGTTATCTTTAACTTGCAATGCTGGGACGCTAAAATATTTAATACATTTCTACGTGTAGACATTTACTGGAAAAGTTGTTTCTGAAGTATCCGGGGACAATGGCGGTGGCAACAAAATTTTCTTCATGGGAATAAGCATTAGTTAAAGTTACAAACTTAAGATGATTAAAAGAACACCTTAAGAGGATAAGGCGCTTTGTTCAACCAAAGACAAGTGGTGTTTGTTCTTATTTCTCCATAAACCATATGTTGCTGGAATTCATTCTGCTGCAATGTATGTATTTACAAAGATTTAAGAAAAATATTTATCTTCATACCCCTCTTATCTGCAATTATAGCTAAAAAAAGTATGTAATCCATGACAGTTACCATATAACTAGGAAATATAAGGCATGATTTGGTGTTAAGCTGATTAAGATAGCTTTTGCAATATAAAATATTGACTGACATAATAAACACATCTTACAAATGTTTAAAACTACAGCAAATTTGAAAATACAGTTGTGTACATCTCTTTTCACTTTATACTATGGAGAAAAAAATGGAATATATATTGAATAGGCGTGATAATATAATGAGTTACGAACTCGGCATGCCTGAAAAATATAAATATTAAGATTTACTATAAATGCACTGAATGAGTAATGGCATTTAACTATAAAGATAATTCATTTCTGGGCTGGTTGTCCCAAACTTTCAGTCTCAGAAGACTGTTTTCTATTATTTCGCCTTACTGGAACCGTGCTTACGGACGTTACGTCGTTAGCATGTACAATCAACCTTCTTTATACCATCACTCGAAAATTTGACCGACACAAAATCTTCGCTCAAAAGTTGACGCTTAATCAGAAATTATGCAAGAACATTTATTAAATACTTCAAGAAACATGTTTTAGGTAATGTGAGAATCGTCACTGTGTGTCGATTCTAACATATATACAAAACATACGATCTATGAGGAAATAAAGATAAAATAAGGCCTTTTCTACATATCATTCTGCTCATTAAGGATTCTTTACAACAGCAAATTCATTTTAATAGCAACAGCTTTGTATTTGTAAGTGTGATTCACTGTATGTTAATATTTCGACAGTACGGGGTACAATCAATAAATTCTCGATCCGATGTACTTAGAATGTTTAAATGAATAAATTGAAATGAAATCCCAATCAGTTGATAGTTTTATCTTTGGTAGAAGGAATAAAATTTCAAAACTATTCATTTCAGTAGGAGTTCCCTGCAAACAGGGGAGGGGTGTATTAAACTGAGAAAATAGACAAAGTTGAAGTTAGAGCAGTCATAAAGTACTTCTGTAAGAAGGGTCCCAATGGAAATTCATGACGACTTCTTTAAACCCTTGGAGATGAATCTCCTTCTTACAACACGGGAAAAAATGGGCTGATGAATTTAGGAGAGAGAGGGAGAGCGTTGGGGATTATGAACGTTCTGGGCGCCCTAAAGAGGCTACTACAGACGAAAACGTTGAGCTTGTGCACAGTCTGATCATGAGTGACAGGAGAAGAAGAATTTGTGATATAGGTATACACAAATAGGCATAAGTTGTGCGGTAGTTCAGTCTATCTTGACCGATATCTTAGGGATGTCCAAGGTCGCAGCTAAGGCCAAAAAGTAGAGTTTGCAATGGAAGCACCCTGGCTGATTCCTTCCTAAGAAATTTAAGAGAGTTTCTTCAGCAGGGAGTTGATGGTCTCTAACTTTTGGGATAGTCAGGGCGTTATCATGTTGGATTATCTTGAGGAAGGACGCACGATAAATGCTGCATAATATGCAGAAGAACTAAGGCGGCTGCAGAAAAGAAGAGGAACTTTGACTCGAGGAGTTCTGCTCTTGCAAGATAATGCACAAGCACACACCTCGTGAGTTGCTATGGTTGTTGCAACTAAATACAGCTTCGAGGTCCTTCCTTATCCCGTATTCGCCAGATTGTGCCAATCGTAGGTATTTTAGAAGCAATGAAGGCGTGGTAGATGCTTTTGATGAGTACATGGGGGACCAGGAAGAAAACTTACTTTTTGAAGAGATAGCAAACTGGAACAGTGTTGGAAAAAAAGTGCATCGAGGCAAAGGGAGATTGTATTGAGAAATAATGGTACAATATCTGCTCTTGGTCATTCTCAAAGTACATGGGCGAAAACTTTTTATCGTCCCTCGTATGCCGCCAACATAGTATAAGCTTATGAAATCTAGCTGGGCTGTTTGTTTATATTCAAATGTCAAGCATCTTCTAATACATCTCCAGTAAAAGCACCATAAGCAGAAGAGATGATGAACAAACAAATACAAGACAAAAAGCAGTTACAATAATAGTTATGGAATACAATGAAAATGCAACAGAGGAATCGCCTTGGAACGGTAGGCAGAAATAACTACTCTGTGCGTCGCTTCGGAGATTAACCTATTTATGCCAAGTGGACTCTTCTACCTAATGTCTTCGGACCGGTCCATTTCCAGTATAAAGGGCGTCTGGTTAGTTTATAATATTACCATGCTTTATAGAAATTCCTGAATTTAATGCAGACAGTGTAGCCCCTGATCAGACGCCGCGTTCTGCGGCGTCTGATCTGGGGCTACACTGTTTGCCAATGTCCCTTTTATGGGACGCTAGGCATAAATGGGTTAAATCAGTTTTAATCAAAACCTCGAGCCTAACTATGACGCAGCATCAAAGAACAAATATATTTCGATCCGCATAGGCTCATTTACTTCATCAGTGAAATATCACAGTGAAACACAAATAATTACAAAACTGCAATGGAACAAGTAGAGGCCAATCTAAAACTAGACCAAAAGAGCACCACAAGCTGGACCAGTACGAGCCCGATCACAGACAGCAAGAGTCAGGTGCCCTCCTTCTAAATCAGGGCCCAGTTGTTCAAAGCGTCGTTAGCTTAACGAGCTCGTTAAGGGTCATTTCGTTAACTGTTTTAGCAGATTCAATATACAATATTATGATATTTTTGCTGAAAAAATGTGAGTAGCTTTTGCACTGCAAAAGCTACTCACATTTTTTCAGCAAAAAAATTTCAGTATATTTGCGTATCACTGGATGTAAATTTTAACGAATCGTTAACTAACGACATCGTTATCTTTGAACAACTGGGCCCAGATAGTGGAAGGAGCCGTTATTCAGCCTGATGCCTGACTCACCGTCGTGCAATTAAAAAAGAAGCCGTTACCAGCCTTAATTAACAGCAATGCATTCAGTTTTGCGCATAACATTCATGATGCAATCTATATTTTGTTGTGACTGTCAATACGTTTAATTGTCCCGAAGAATTAGTATCATCCACAATCCTCCTGAATGATTACCCAGTCGTCATAAAATTCGGGTTTCGATAGATCTTCCTGTAGATTGTTTTCTTAAGTTAGCGTAATATTTGTAAATAAATTCAGAATGACGGCGATAAACCCTTGAAACGTTTTACGCATTCATGATACCAATACCCGTTATAGAAGTTTAGCAATTAAAAGTTTACTCCGACAGCTAAAGCCACTGACTTCAGTAGATGCTCAATAAATTGAAAAATTTATAGTATGTAGCATGAAAGACGTTGCCATCCAGAAAAGGAAAACAATAGCAGAATCATAGTCACTAGTTTTTGTTTTGTTATGGACGTAGGACGTGATTATATCATTAGGTACATAAGCTTTATTAGGCTGAATTTCTTTTGGATAAAAGTTAGATAATATATGGACAAAATAATCATTATCAATATTATAAAAATTTCATCTAAATATTGAAAAAGAAAAACAAACTGTGTGTGCGCGGGTGGGGGATGGTGAGGGGGGAGGGGGATGTCACAATTAGTACCCATCAGTATACCCACTATTGGTTTGTATAATTTAAGACTAAACCGAATAAAGGTATTATCAAGCAGAAAGGAAAGAGTATCAGAAACTTTCTGACAAAAAACCAAAAACACGGCTGATAAAACAAATGACGTTAAATGTAGTGGTGTGTGACGTTACGCCGTCTCCATTTAACACATGCGAGATACCGTTCTTTGCACTAGACGGAAATATTTCCTCCAAGAATATTATCTATGCCTAATTACTAAAAGTGGATTTAAACAAATAAATAAATAAATAAAACGTCGTTTTTCGGTTCAGTATCTATTTTATATGTTGTAGCAAGGAATTACTTCAATAGTTGAGGTGATACAATATACAAATAGGACCGGACCAAATAGGTTATTTTACATAGACCCAGTCAGCATTCTACGTAAATCTATATCGGGCCGTCATCGGCCCGTCAGGGTAGCTGACGGGCCGATGACGGCCCGATGTAGATTTACGTAGAATGCTAGCTGGGGAATTTCTGGCTATATTTTTTGTAATCTTCTTGTCTTAATTTTGAAAAAGATTAAATCCATAACATGTCAAAACATTTGACCAAGATCTAAATATTTTGTTATGTATTTTGGGAGCCCACTCCTTCAGTGAGTGCAAATGCCTTCCTTTATTGCAGACAAATTTTCATATGGGTTCCTTTTGCAATGGCGTCAGATTGACATTGAGTCCCTCTACTTTGTTTGGGATTATTTGTCTTATTAAAAATTAAGGTTAAGGTTTCGATCGAGTGCAACAAAGGAAAGTAGTTTAAACCCCTCCCCATCCACTCCACAGCAATTGTTTCGGTTGAAGAAGTTAGTACGCATGCGCACCTATGTCCACTGGCTCAGATCCTCCGTCGCAGCCGATGTATCTACGCACTTAGCTATATTATAAATAAGTAATGTTTATAATGACTGAATGTACACGGTAGACTTCATTACATTTTTGCAAAGGAGACATTTTTTTTGTGACTTACAGATTGTTTTCCTCAAACCAGTACCATCCGAAAAAGGGTCTATCCTAACAGGAATATATTTGTTTTCCTCGGTAGTATACTTGCGCCGTTTACATCACGAAAACATGCCTATGTAATATTGACCCCCTTAAACCCCACTTTTATATAGTAAAATTGGGTTTACAGGGGTATACATCATTGTTCTTATTTCTGCACAAAAACATAGATTGTGGGCACTCGTTAGAACCGCCTCGTCGAGGCGGTTCAAACAAGTACCCACAATCTATATTTGGAGCAGAAATATGAAAAAATATCAGAAAATTTTGTCTGAGAATTTTTCGATTTTTGGTGGTAAAATTTCAGTATATTTGAATAGGCATGTTTTCGTAATGAGCAGAGACCTTTATTCTGAATGGAGGCAACACATTTTAACATAGATGTCTTTCCTGAAAGTCCATTCCCAAATATAATCTAAATATCATTTAAATAAATTATCTAAATATCATTTAATCCAGACGCAACTCCTAATTTCACTTTTGGTTGTATATATACTTAAAAGAAACACGTACGAATGGCAAGTCCATTGACGAAAACTCCGTTAAACTTACAAAGTTATTGAGGTTTTAAGGTTTTGCTCATTTTTCATCTCATTAATATTCATGAGAAACCATTGAGGTCACTGGTTCTTATAAGTTATTTCAAAAATGTTTTAAAAACTTAAATTTGAAAATATTCTGGGAATGTGTGGAGAGAGAAACAGACCTTCTCCATATTTATATGTAGGGCTGCAGTGCTTATACATTTTCATAATCACTTTTATTTTTAAATGAAATTTAACGTTACAAAATCAGATATAAATATAATTTTAAGATTAATTTAAATTCCATTTTCTGAAGTAATTTAATTGAAATTTTATATACATTTGGTCACAATCTGTCGGAATGTAATTTTCAACAAATTAATTTACTCTGGGCAAACTTTTTTCCAACGTAGTGATATGTATCTTGCAATTCTAATATTTAAAAAAAATGTTTTTAAACTTTAATTAAATTAGTTTCCGCCATTTAGAAAATGCGAGCTTGGAATATAAAGCCTAACTATTCAATAGTAATAGAATATTTTCTATTTTTACCAAACTCAGTATTCAGGAATAAAATTATAGGGATTTAAAAAAGAATAAATTTCGAAGTAAAATTTAAAAATAACATGTGACATCATAAAATAGTGCATTGTGGGATAGCCATAACGAAAACACGCCTATATAATTTTGACCCCATTAAACCCCACTTTTATATAGTAAAACTGGGGTTTACAGGGGTATACATTATTTTTTTATTTTTGCTCAAAAACATAGATTGTGGGTACTCGTTAGAACCGCCTCGCCGAGGCGGTTCTAACGAGTATCCACAATCTATGTTTTGATCATAAATATGAAAAATATCAGTGTTTTTTTTTTTTATCTGAAAATGTTCAGTTTTTGGAGGTGAAAATTTCTATATATTTGAATAGGTGTGTTTTCGTAATGGTTGAACTAAACTATAAATAGCAACACAAGTTACTACGACTTTGAATGCATGTATTAAGTTTTTAACCAATAGGAATTTTGAAACGCGGTTTCCAACATTATTTTCGTCACAATTATATCTTTAATTTGAAATATTCTGAAATTAGGGGATGCGTCGCCTTTAAATTCAATTCTAAATAGCCGACAATTGAGAGAAATTTCATTATTTTGAATACGTTCCGGATATGTTAAGAGGTTGTGAAAATACGTCTTAAAGTCTTCATTACAGAGAGAAATGTTTGATTACAGAAATGATATATCACTGCACCAAATCATGCGGAAATTAACAGAAAATAAAACGTAAACTAGAAACAAAAGTTATGACATATGCGCTATTTAAACTTCAATACTATTTCTATTTGTTTTTGTTTAAGTAAATTATATATATATACACACCTTTTACTCGTTTGTGTTTTGTTTGTGTGCTAACAAAAAATACAACATATTAAACACTATGAAAGAACACAGCTTAAAAGTGTAGTATGCATTTTCCACATACATTAAACGCTTATCAGTGGTTCTTACAAGAAAACGGTCTTACGTTGAATTTTGTCTGAATGAATTCGGAATATATACAATTTGTCAAACAAATTTTATAAGCATTTATCAGAATAAATATTTCTCCGCACGTGCAATTAGGTTTTCAAATCAAACGTATAATTTGTCTGCTTTGAACCGAGCGTTTAGCCGTGGAGTAATTATTAGCAGCACACAAAATGCATTCAGTAAACGTTTTCTTGTTACAACAAATGAACCACAAAGTGCGAAAAGGTACCTTTGGACATGTGCGCTCAGTCTAAATATAGATAAGCCTACGCATAATCTGATCAGAGATTTTGCGGGGCGTTCTGTAGATGATTCAAACTTCCTTCAGGTGGGTATCGAATACCTTACAAACTGCAAATTCATTTAATGATCGGAGTCCTCGCTGGGCACACATATTCAGGGTACACTGTCTTACGTTGCGGTTCAAATATTGAAATAAACACCTTTGAACAGTGTCTTGGTTTTCAGTCTACTTACTTCGGTGACTATATACTAAAAAGCCAGTTCGAAATACAGGAAGTTAGAATTATTGTGGTCAAGTGAATGGTTGGTGAATGGATATTGTAAGGATACTCCAAAGTATTGAAAATAGAAAATAAACGTTTTGACTGGTATATGATGCAAAGGAAAGAGATATTCAATCTACAAATTTGAATGTTCTCACTCACAGCTGAAATCCTATTTTATAAAGACTTCTCTGGTGATGTAAATCAGGGCCCAGTTGTTCAAAGCATCGTTGGCTTAACAAGCTCGTTAGTAGTCAAAATGTTAACTGTTTTAGTAATACAATATCTAATTCACAGGTATTTTTGCTGAAAAAATGTGAGTAGCTGTTGCAAATGCAAAAGCTACTCACATATTTTCAGCAAAAATATTAGTGTATATGCCATATTTATTGATCAAAGTTGTACTGATACGTTAACTAACGACGCCGTTAGTTTTGAACAACTGGGCCCTATTGTTTTGTGGGTGAAATTCTTTTGAGGATGTTTGAGAAAAGCCGTTTACGAAAGCAAATGAAGCTGCAAACATTTACTTTCCCTGTAGTTAGCAGCTATGGGCGAGTTCTAGTTATTTATAGCAGCAGTCGCGACGTATTCTTAGTGTGCATCCTTTATATCTGACCATCAACTATCAATAAAACTAATAAGTATTTAGCATTTTGCGCTTGTCCGATGCATATCTCGACTGATTAAAAGTTTATTATGGTCGTCAAAGTCACTAACATTACTTGATGCAGAGGCAAAAGCGTATAAGTTGATATGAAGAAATCCATTTCTTATAAAAATAAAACGTTGAACTAATTTCTCCATTTGCAATCCCAAACTAGATCTCCACTAGTATCAATGGACATAACATAACAGAAAATCCATTGATATTTACTCAAGTTATCATCGAAAATGAAAATACGGACGTGTGGCGGGAAGATAAGTCTGTCAAAAATTGACGAACTTTGTCCATTAGCAATCCCAAACCAGATCTCCACAATATCAATGGACATACTAAGTTTGGTGAAAATTCATTGATATTTACTCAAGTTATCATCCGGAAATGAAATTACGGACGTGGGGAGGGAAGATAAGTCTGTCAAAAATTGACGAAATTTGCCCATTAGCAATCCCAATAAAAATGTGAAAGATTGCATTTAGAGACAAAGAACATATTACAAATAGTAAATGGGAGGCTTGGTTTTATTGAGACTCTTCATAAGCAGTAATAAGTTTACAACACTGCTTACGCCCTCTATCGTATACATGAGCAGAACTCCATTTTCAAATTACCACAGTGAGCCCAATTATTCCAAAGGAAATGAAGATATAATCTGCACTGTGGGGAGACGTTCTACGGCCGCCACACGGAACTAACACTAAGCTTCACTGAAGTAAAATAAAAATATAAAGATTGCCATTGGAAACATAGAACTCATTACAGATAGAAAAGCTCATCTTCACAATATCAATGCTCATACCACGTTTGGTAAGAATCCATTGACATTTTCTCAAGTTATCGTCCGGAAACGAAAATATGCACGTGTCATTGGCAGATAACTGTCAAAAATTGACGAAATTTGCCCATTGGCAATCCCAAACTAGATGTCTCCAATATCAATGCACATACCAAGTTTGGTGAAAATCCATTGATGTTTACTCAAGTTATCACACGGAAACGAAATACGGACGGGCGGACGGACGTACAACAAGCGGACAGACGGGCGGGCGGACGGACGAACAGACACACGGACGTCCAACGTGAAACCATAAGAAAGAAAGAAAGAAAGAAAGACTTAACAGGATTAAATGAAAGGAGCAAAGTAAACATAAAAATAAAGGTAAGAATATAAAGTCCAAAAAAAAAAAAAAAAAAAAAAAAAAAAAAAACGAAAAGAAGCTGCTAGAAAAGAACATCTCACTTCATTTCTCAGATAAAAAAAGGTTTTGGAAATATGTACAGAAAAAGAACACTGTTTAAAATAAAAGGAAAACATAAATTATACCAAAATGTGTATACATCGCAGACAAAAGTCTAGATTAAAATATTGATGATTATTTGCGAGATTTTCCTCCAAAAATATTAATAGATGGAACAAATAATAATTTTGACAACTTGGTTACAATTGAAGAAATTTAAACAGCTATTCTAACCCCAAAAAGTCAACTCCAATCGAGGATAGTTTAACAGCAGAATTCTATATAAAATTAAAAATAAAATGACTACATTGATGCCGATACTAGTCGAACTATTATTATTATTATTATTGTGCAAAAGCAACTTTAGACTAAATATGACTTATATAAAAATAAAGGAGATCCGAATGATATATAAATGTTTGGAGTTAATTCATTCTTTTGAATATTGTTTGTAAAAATGGACTGAAGTTTTATCTCGACGTATTACACTACATGCTCATGTCTTTATTAATCGTTTTCAATTTACATGTATAAAGAAAAGCAATATTATAGGGATCAAACATGGTTTTACATGCATTAACATTCGCCCGGTCCCGAGGGAGATGTCGAAAACCGAGGCGGAAGGCCGCGGTTTTCAACACCTCCCTAGGGACCTGGTGAATGTTAATGCATTGAAAAACCATGTTCGATCGCTATTATTGCATGAAAAAATGAAAATATTTGCTACATTTAGCGTTATTTCTTGCACTACTTTATTTCGCCTTTCAACCGATGTCTCGCGAAAGTAATTTGCACGGACTATGCTCGTTCTAGGGCCGGGCAGTACACATCTCGTAACGGCAGCAAATCTGTGGCCCCGGTACGGAATATTGAAAGTTACGTAGCCATGCATTAACAGCGCGTGAATTGCCTTGTTAATATATGGCTTTTCGCCTGTTAATGCACGGCTGTTAATAACGTGCGACACTGCTTTTTATGCAATAATAACAAATGGGTTCTAAAAGGGAATATTCCTTGAGAGCAATGAACACATTCACAAAACTTAAAACAGCTATAGTATCAGGTTTTCTGGACCATTTACCAATTAGTCCACATAAGTGACCCTCATATAACAAGAAATATCAATAAGCAGGGCTTATTCATTACGAAAACATGCCTCTTCAAATATACTGAATTTTTTTCCACCAAAAAATGAAAAATTTCCGATAAAAGATTTTGATAATTTTCATATTTTTGCTCAAAACATAGATTTTGTGTACTCGTTAGATCCGCCTCGACGAGGCGGTTCTAACAAGTACCCACAATCTATGTTTTTGAGCAGAAATGAGAAAAATAATGTAGATCCCTGTAAACCCCAGTTTTACTATATAAAGATGGGATTTAAGGGAATCAAAATTATATAGGTATGTTTTCGTGATGAGATATCTCCGCATACAACAGATCGTAGGAACAGGTTTTATATGAAAGCGTACTATCCTTTACAGGCAAGATATTGAGTAGAAATGAAATTTTGACAATAGCCAAGGTCAGCAACTTTGTTTGAAATTGAGCTCAAATTGACGTGTAACAATCCGAACCTAGATCTCATCAACACCAATGCATATGCAAAACTTGGTCAAAGTCCATCATTGTGTTCCCAAGATATTGAGCGGAAACAACATTAACCAAGGACCACAACTGTATTTTATATTTGTGAAAATCGACGCGTAAATCCCAACCTAAATCTGGTTTAGATTAACGCATATTCAAAATGCGATCAAATTTGATCGACTTGTTACCAGATATTAAGCGGAAACAAAAACTTTTAAATATACCATGGGTCATAACCTGGTTGAGGTCAATGCATATGCAAAATTTGACTAAATTCCATCAATTCGTTCAGAAAATATTGAGCGGAAACAAAATTCTGATAATAACCAAAGGCCATAACTCAGTTGTAAATTTGCAAAAATGGACGCTGAAAAATCCCAACGTAGATCTGATCCACATCAATGCTTACGAAGCATTTGGTCTAATTACATCAATTCATTCTCAAGATATTGAGCGGAAACGAAACAATGATCAAGAGCCATAACTCTGTTGTTAATTTGTGAAAATAGATGGGTAACAATCCCAACCTAGATCTGGTTAAAGTCAAAGCATATGCAAAATTCGATCATAATCCATCGATTCGTTCACAAGATATTGTGCGGAAAGGATATTCTGACAATAACCGAGGGCCATAACTCTGTTTTTAATTTGCGAAGATGGAGGCGTAACAATTCCAACCTAGATGTGGTCATGGTCAATGCATTATGCAAAATTTGATCAAATATCATCGATTCGTTCACAAGATATTGAGCTGAATCGAAATCCTCACAATAACCAAGGGCCATAACTGTGTTGTAGATTTGCGAAATGGACGCGTAACAATCCAAATCTAGATCCGGTCAACGTTATTGAATATGCAAAATTTGGTCTAATTCTATTCATTCGCTCTAAAGATATTAAGCGAAAATGAACTCGTAATGATAACCAAAGGCCATACCTCTGTTCTAAATTTGCGAACATGGGCGCGTAACAATCCCAATCTTGATGTGGTTTAGGTCAATGCATATGCAAAATTTGATCAAATTCCATCGATTCGTTCACAAGATATTGAGCGGAAACAAAATTATGACGATAATCAAAGGCCATTACTCTGTTGTAAAATTTGCTAAAATGGACGCCTAACAATCCCAACCTAGATGAGGCTAAGGTCAATGCATATGCAAAATCTTGATCAATTCCATTGATTTGTTCACAAGATATTGCGCGGAAACCAAATCTCACAAAGACAAGAGCCATAACTGTGTTGTAAATTTGCGAAAATAGACGCGTAACAATCCCAGCCTAGATGTGGCTAGCGTCATTTAATATGCAAAATTTGGACAAATTCTATTAATTCTTTGTTAAGATATTGAGCGGAAACCAACTCGGTATGACAGAATCACCGAATGACAGAATCATGGAGAAGTTGAAAACAGTATACCTCTCCCCCTCCCACGCAGCATACTTCGTATGTGGGGTTTGTGTGTGTGAGGGTGGGGGGGGGGGTGGGGATTGATACTTTTTGACGTATCGAAATATCGAAACGGGTTATGATCAAAGAACTAGAAAACACAAAATAAGCTAAATTGCGGCACTTACACCTGAACTAGTGAAAATGTTAATATTCTAATTGAATGAACCTTGAGAGCAGTGAAAACACTCACAAAACTGAAAGCAGCTGGGGTGTCAAGTTTTCTGGGACAGACTAGTGAATTTCGGCCAGTTATGCCTCACTAAAGACCAAATGGAACCATTTTCTCCGAAAAATCAAATACATACAATCCCAAACTAGATCACCACAATATCAGTGCATATATCAAATTTGTTGAAAATCTGTTGCGATTTACTCACGTTATTGTCCTGAAACTAAAATACGGATGTGTCACGTGCCGATAACTGTCAAAAATTTAGGAAATTTGTCCATTAGCATTCCCAAATCAGACCCCTACAATACCAATGCGCATACTAAGTTTGGTAAAAATCCATTATTTACTCACGTTATCGTCCGGAAATGAAAATACGGACGTGTCGGGGCAGATAACTGTCAAAAGTTGATGAAATCACAACCCAAATCTTCACAATGTCTATGCACATACCAAGTTTGGTGAAAATCCATTGATATTTACTGAAGTTATCATCCAGAAATGAAGATAACTGTCAAAAAAAAAAAAAAAAAAAAAAAAAAAAAAAAAAAAAAAAAAAAAAAAACACGAAAACACGAGGAAAATTGCCCATTAGCAATCCCAAACCAGATCTCCACAATATCAAAGCATACACCAGCTTTGGTGAAAATCCATTGACATTTACTCAAGTTATATCGTCCGGAAACGAAAATACGGACGGACGTACGACAGGCGGACGGACCGACTGACGTACGGACGGAAGGACACATGGACAACCAACGGGATACCATAATACCCTGCCACACGATAGTGTTAGCAGAAGAAAAATTGAATGTCTTAGGCAAGACAATCAAAACATATATTTGTAGTTTAATTGAATATGACATTTTCTTATTATGAAAATTAAAACCGTATTTAACAACTTTCTTTCGTATAAAAGAAGGCAGGAGACAGTTGCAAGAAACATATTAGTCACAGACATATACGATCGGATTTTGAGTAAAATAATAGAAATACTTATATGATTTCGATCAAACGTTTTAATGTATGTGTGCTTTTAACAATATTGGCCGATTTTTAATGAAAACTTAAATCCTGTACCAATCAGCATGTCCACTGTGACGTTTTAACGTAGACAGCCTACGCTAAGATATGACACCAAAACCGAACTTGCGTGTTTTATTTCCGCTAGTATATATATAATTGTGTATTAGTCTTACCAGAAAGTAAACTTAAATATAGTAACCCCGGATCTGCTTATTTATATATTGGTCCGGATTTTTACTAATACGTCTTTCCAGTGCATGATAAAAATAAACGGGTACACTCTCTAAGTATGTCAGACAATTTCATCTGTTTAAAATTGTAATAATAAAATATAGAACTAATGATATTATTTGGAAATGAAATCGTATTCTGTTATACAAATGTGTGGTAGATCAAGATCTCACCGGATCGGCGACAATCATGAATTCTTCATTATGCAAACACGCCTATTCAAATATATTGAAAATTTCACCACCAAAACCTGAAAGTTTTCAGATAAAAAGTCTAATTTTTTTTCATATTTCTGCTCAAAACATAGATTGTGGGTACTCGTTAGAACCGCCTCGCCAAGGCGGTTCTAACGAGTACCCACAATCTATGTTTTGAGCAGAAATAAGAAAAATAATGTATACCCCTGTAAACCCCAGTTTTACTCTATAAAAATGGGGTTTAAGGGGGTCAAAATTATATAGGTATGTTTTCGTGATGTAATAAAATGATTCGCGTTCGTCGACTCTCTCATTCGTTTGCGACTGTGAATCTAAAAAAAGAAAAAACAAAAAAAAAAAAAAACCAAAAAAAAAAAACCACTGCTCTCATTCAAATTGGGAAATAATATGGAACGCTCTTATGACTTTACCAGATTCCCTTAGAATAAACAATCATTCATAATGCATTGTCTACCGTAGAATTCTTAACCCATGTCTTGCTGAACCCGGATATACTCTGCCTTTGCAAACAGTGTAGATCCAGATCAGTTGGCTTCTGAAGAAGCCAACTGACCTGGATCTACACTGTTTGTCATTCAGTATGTGAATTTATATCAACAATCTGGATCAAGTAATCTGATTGGCTGACAATCAGAAGTGGGTGTGGCATCTTAATTTATTTAGCATGACAAGGTAAAGTAATCTGATTGGCTGACAATCAGAAGTGGGTGGGGCATCTTAATTTATTCAGCATGACAAGGTTTAATACGCTATGGTATTATACATAGTATTCCAAAATATATCGTGTGTAACTGTTATTCATGTTTTACAACATGGTTCTACTAATTGAGAAATTAGGCAAACACTAATAAAAATGAATGTAAAAGAGCTTGAATCGAAAATTAAAACTGACTACACCTTCATCGCAGTTTGTGGCATAAATGGTGTTTTGCAGTTTTTTTTTTTTTTTTTTTTTTTTTTTTTTTCTACAGCATCCTTGTTCTAGCTGACGGTGTTGTGCTTTCCGTGTTTACTGCTCTCCAGTTATAAAAGGAAAAGGTGCATGGGGACAACAAATAAATAAGGTATAAACTTTTGGCAAGCTCAAGGATTTCTCAGTGTATGAACGTATATAATAAAATAAGAATAGGACTATAAAGGGAATGACCCTTGAGAGCAATGAACGCTTTAAACGAAAATAGTTTCAGTATCGAAGTTTTCTCGACTTGATAATATGGCCATTCACTGTGTTGTCTTCATTAAAATTCATACCTAAATAATGAAATCATTAACTGAAACGGAGCCGTACGATATAGTGATCATCAGCATGTTGTGACGTAAAAGACGCCACGTGATATCCCATTTCAATGTCACAGCATTTTAGTGCCATTTCAATGTCAGCATTTTATCGAAGTCAAAGGGATGCTGTCAAAGCGTTTTTTTATATATGTTATAAATAGATTGCTTTTCACTGGATCAGAGCCACCTTCAGCCAAGTCAATATATCGTGATATACACTGGCTTGCGCGCGCCTTCCAGTGTATATTAGTGTCTAAAATTAGATATCAACTTTTAGTGACGTCACCAGTAGTGACGCCGACGTCTGTGCAAGCTTTTTATATTAATGGGGTTTGGTGTTGACTGTTATTGTCACATTTAGCAAGGGAAAAACAAACTATATAGTAAAACAATTGTTGATTACTGAGGTATTGGATATGATATGATATCCTCCACTGAATACCAATATTGACCTCGGCTATCGCCTCAGTCAGTATTGGAATTCTCTGGTGGATATCACGTCATCTCCAATACCTCAATAGTCAGTAATTGTATAGTGCATTTACGGGATAGGAGCCACATGTTAATTTGATATTAATTCAGTAAACATACTTTTTTTGCATCGTCTCTCCAGGCAAATACACAAAATTGTGGCAAGTTTGTGCCAACGTCGCCGCAATATAACGAAGTCGCGCTGATGTCGAAAGGACGGACCCGTTATAGTGAAACAAACGTAATGTGATCCCAATGAAGACTGAAATCATCCTAAACATCACATGCTCTGATCACAATCTTCCTTGTCCGCGTGAAGAAACTTTGTATCCTTGGCTATCCAAAATACACCCAGTGAAGATTCTGATCAAACTGTGTTAATGCGCAGGTCGATCTAATCCTTCGCAGGGCGAACATGTCCGAAGGTACGTTTTCTAACGTTGCGGTAATCTACGCTAAGGCTTTTAAAAGCAAATAACAATAAATAAATAAATAAATAAATAAATAAATAAATAAATAATGATAAAAATTCCGAGGAAAAATATTTTTATATTTTTATAATCTAAAATGATAGTATATTCTATTATCTTTCGAATGAGCATTAATAGCATTCATCACTGAAACATACCTATATAATTTTGATTCCCTTAAACCCAACTTTTATATAGTAAAACGGGTTTACAGGAGTATACATTATTTTTCTTATTTCTGCTCAAAAACATAGATTGTGTCTACTTCTAACGAGTACCTACAATCTATGTTTTGAGCAGAAATGCGAAAACTATCAGATTTTTTTTTATCTGAAAACTTTCAGTTTTTGGTAAATTGCTTTGGTTTAAAAGTTTTTGGTTTTTGTAAAATTTGCAATATATTTGAATAGGCGTGTTTTCGTAATGGCTCAAATCATCGGTAATCGGAGAGATAAACAGGATCCTGTATGACAACAATGGGTTAGACATTTTTTTCTTAATAAATGAATATAATTTTACATTGCAACACATCGATTATACAACATTATCATACCGACAGTCAATGCATTTTACAAGACAAGAAATTGTGCAAATAGTGTAATGTTATATATTCTCCTTCTGTTACATGCATTAATCATGGTTCATGAAAATTGTGGGATAATTATGAATACATAAATAAGCAGACAGTATTTTGCGGAGTCCTGTAGAAGTATGAAGCTTCTTAGAGTAGTAGTAGCAGCAGCAGCAGTAGTAGTAGTAGTATATAAAACACATTTGAGTTTAAACTGAACTTTATTTGCCTCAGTTTCAAGCACATCTAACTTAATATACATAGTAATGGCTTACTTCAAACAACTTAAGCAACTCTCTTAATGTCTTGTAGTATTTGGTTAATGGTATTCTAAAAAAAAAAAAAAAAAAAAAAAAAAAAAAAAACTTTTCATAGATTATAAGCACAGCATTAACTTTGTAAACTGCACAGTTTAACTGTCCTAAAAATTTAAGAAACTGTTTACTATCAGGATGATCTAAACAAATAAAGCTGAGAAATTAAAATTACATTTGCAACGGGGCCCTAGCAACTGAAACAGACGTATCCCCTAATTTCACATTTGGTTGTCTGTATGATAAACAGGAAGACATGTGGCTGGTAAGTACAGTAACAAAAACCCCGTTAAAATATTCCAAATACTTACAAAGTTATTGAAATATTAACTGTTTGCTCATTTGCATCTCATTAATATTCATAAGGAACCAATGACGAAATCGATTCTTAGGAACATTTTTAAAAATGTTTTAAAAGCTTTAATTTGAAAACATTCGGGGAAGGTATGCAGAAAAAAATCTCCTTCATATTCATATGTTGGCTGTAGTGCTTATGCATTTTTTCATAATCAGTTTTGTTTGTTTTTTTAATGCAATTTAACTTTAAAAGATTTAACTGAAGTAAAATTTTAAAAGTAATTTAAATTCCATTTTCTGAAGTTATTTCATTTAAATTTTACCCAATAATCCTTCGAAAATTAATTTTCAACGCTGTTTTTATCCTTGGTAAGCTTTTTTCCAACAAAGTAATGTGTATCTTTCATTTTCAATGTTTTGAATTTTTTTTTTAATTCAATTAAATCAGTTTTCATCATTTGAAAATAAATGCTAGCTTGAAATATAAAGTCTAAATATTCAAAATTAGCAGTCTCGAATAAGACTAAGGGAACTTAAATGAAAATTAAATTTCAAAGTAAACTTTAAAAAGGACCAGTGGCATTATAAAATAGTGCATTTGAGATAGTTTTTTCGCCAAACTATAAACAGCAACGCAAGTAACTACGATTTTAAATGTTGTTACTTTTGAATCAACAGGATTTTTTTAATGTGGTTTTCAACATTACTGTCGTCACTACAATACCATAATTTAAAATAATTTTTAATTAGGGGATCTGTCATCTTTTAGAGATATTGAACAAAATGAAGCTATCTATATTTGAGCATAAAACAAAAGGCATATAACAAACGATTATCAAAGGCATAAAATACGGATTAGAAACTTACCACAGGCATAAAATACGGATTAGAAAAAAAAATACTGCTGATAGGAGTACTAAGTTTACTTTTAAATAAGAAATAGATAAGCTCTAGCAGTCATTTGTTGAGTTTTAAATCACTGAGAGCGAATGATTTATCTACTTACAACTGGTCGACAAACTGTGATTTATTACTCAACAACTCACGCACAACAGCTGATCTTTTTTTATTCTAACACACAGAAAACGACGAAAAGGTAATTGTATCCTTCAGATTCTTTCAACTTTCCGCCATCGCATGAAGAAATCCCGCCGACAGTTTTGACTCTAACGCTGATGTTTACATGCATTTCTTACGTTGATGAATCGAGAAAAAAAAAGACGTTTGGCCGTTTAACGTAGTAGCAACGAAAACTGACGTCAACAAAGTGTCAAAATGACGTCGGAAAGGTGCCAGATAGCGTCAGAATAAATCATTAGTTTTCTCCATTGCCTATATAGGCGCACTATGTTAGAATATAATTTATTATATTTTCAGCAGTGATTTACTCACTTATTTTATTGTCAGCTGTGAAATCAGTGTATATCTGGTGAAAATAAAAGTGGTATCAATCACTTGTGAATTGATATCGTATCATTTCACTATAGTGACTGATACGATTTATATTTTCACTCCTCGCTTTGGACGACTTCGGTTTTCTCCACTGTTTCAGAAGTGGATGTTACCTCCACTTCAGATTTTTGAACAGCTCTAACTTCTTTGTTTCTGAACTAAACTATCAAGTGTTGGTATGCATTTTCTTAGTTAGAATGTAAGGAACATTTTGGTATCAAAATTATTTTGATTCGCCGAAACTTTTTTTTTGTTTTTTGTCTCTCCAGCGGTTCACATGTTAAGCACTGAGCGTCGACGCCATGACGTTCTTGTTATGTTTGGTGACGTTATTTATGACGTCAGAAACGCGCATTGACGTGCAAAACAATAAAAAAAAAAGACAATTTACTCTTTTTCAGTGAACACCAAACAAATTTTCATCTCGTGTAATGAAAACATTTACATTTTCACTCGTGCTTCGCACTCGTGAAAATACTGATGTTTTCATTACACTCGATGAAAATATTTTTGGTATTCACAGCAAAAGAGTAAATATCCTCTATTTATCAGTGAATTATTATCTATAATTCGCCGAGTGAATGATTTCATTTCGAACGTTTTGACTTCATAATTGCTAGGCGACGCTGTTGACGTAGTTGGTAACAACGTTTCATGGAAAATTTGATAAAATCACGGAAATCTGACTGCAATTTTCACATCCAGTTGGCGTTTTTGAGGTAAGACCTGCAACACAAATATAAAGTATGATTTTCTTGATAATCCAGTTCAGCTTTCGTGACAATTTTGTGTCTGTATTTCAAGCACAGGATGATTTTTGCATTAAAGTGAAAACAAGATGGCGACTGATTTTCAAACTAAACCACGCCTCTTGAAATTAATGCACTGAGTGGAAATATTTTGGTAGGAAATCATAACGACTGAATGTAAAAATGCAAAGGTAAAACATGGATGAAAATGTAATAAACAGTTTATTTGGTTGTTTTGATCGATTACGGAGAAATAATTCACTCGTGTTCTGAGGTTCGCTTGTAAAAAACTCGTTCGCTTCGCTCACTCGTTTTTACCCGTAAGCCTTAGAACACTAGTAAATTATTTCTCCGTAATCGATCAAAACAACCAAATAAACTCTATACTCGTATATTACGTCTGATGTTTAACTTAAACAATAGCAGTTACGTTTAATGCAAAATCTTGTGGAGCAGTAGAAAATATAGTAATGATATATAGAGGTTCGTATATGGCCTTTTTCATATCATACCCACTATCAGCCCGAGATCCCATATCAGCCAGATGGCCGAAAGCCGGCGGCTGATATAGGTCGAGTGCTGATATGCAGTATGGTCCCAGCGGGCACATGACGTAAATATAACGTCGCCTCAACGTCGATGCAACGTCATATTTACGTCATGTGCCTGCCGGGGTACGAAAACTGCCATATCATAATCTATATATCATTTACAACACAGCAGTTCTCCTTAAACCAAACTTAAACGTGTGTTTGGTTGTTGTTTTTCAAATTATTTGCAAGGTACGATCGAATGCCGTCATTGGGTCATCATGAATATTAACGATATGCAAATGATCAAACACTTCAACTCTTAATACCTGAAAGTATTTAGAATACCTAAATGAGCTTTTCGATGAGCAAATACTTCACTCAATTATCACGAGTTCAAATTTGTAAATGACGTTTTCACTGCTGGTCTCGGGTTAGCTTTCGTTTATGTGGGGCATTATTTTAGTTTCTGAGCAATTTGCGAATGTCTTTTTAATGCAAGCTTCTATATCAGTCAATCTGAGTGTCTAGTTCAGCTCTGAAAGGGATAATAATTCGTGGTTATAACTTGCATGAGCATAGGTTTAAATCCATGAGTGTTTCAATGGATTGCCCATGTTCATATTTCGGACTCTCTAGTCAATTGTTGGCAATTAAATGGTTTTAAAATAGTTGTATGGCAGGGAATTGTGTGAACTAAGTTAGCACTTTTATATTTTGTTACGTTTTACCCTCACCATCCTCCCACAAAAAAAATAATAATAAAAAAAAGACAACTCTAGTCTATAGTATTATGCAACACTGCAAAGATAAACAAATTTTAATTATAAACCGTGGCCCCATTGTCCCGGGAAACTTGGACGCCCGACTTGGTATACTGAATAGATTAACAGGTAAATACAAACCCACATGTACATGCATTCCCATTCCAGTGCAAGATAACATCGAAACAAAATGTCAGAATGATGAACGTGTTGTAACACGACATTTTAAGATAAGGCCCCAGAATTAGCTTATCCTGACTAAACCCCACTGTATTAACCATAAATGACAGCTGTTTCCATGTAAGAATTTTATAGCAAGCTTGATCATTATGCCATGCAGGCGTTTTTATATGCTGCGGCGTAGCGTTTGAAGTAAAACTCAAAACCTATTTATAGTGATAATATGGCAGTATACACTTATATAACGTTTATGCAGGGACATAGCATGCATGTGGACCTTGTTTGCTCATATTGCATCAGTTCGTCGCTTAAAAATGGCAATATTTGCTACAAAATATGGACGAAATAGCTTGAAGGTCAAAGGGAAATCATTTACGAGCAGACAGGCATAGTCAGGTATGATTTTTCGGGTGTTTTGAATGCTCTTTTCATCGTTTAATTGTACACCTTAATTGTTGTTCCAGTCAAGCCTTTTGATATTGTGATGACGTCACGTCCGCCAAATAGGCTGTCGCTGTGTGACCGCCATTATTTTGTGAGAAAACTCCGAAACGAGAAGATGCGTGTTACTCGAAAGCCGATATTTTCTTGTAAACTGATTAATTGACGGTATCTTCAGAATGGATAGACAGGTATATAAGTACATGATATTTCCATGAAGTAAATTGGGGTAAATATCATT
The DNA here is from genome assembly GCA_964016985.1 of Anodontia alba. Classification (NCBI taxonomy): domain Eukaryota; kingdom Metazoa; phylum Mollusca; class Bivalvia; order Lucinida; family Lucinidae; genus Anodontia; species Anodontia alba. The sequence continues at coordinate 42,756,517 of OZ024830.1, read as the reverse complement.
TTTAAGGGTGCTTGATGATTAAGAAGTCTACCGCAAATTTTGACACGGTGAAGCGAAGTCATTCGGGCATGCAAATTATTCACAAGAAAGAACCTCACGGGGTCATTCCGTTTGGATCACCGAAAAAGTGCATTTGCATGCTTTTTTGACCCGCATCGTATTAAATATGTTGTTTAGAGTTTGTTTTGGGTGAATTGTGGGCCTGAAAAAAGCGGAAGACAGCTTAATATGATTGTTTATTGATATGGAACTGGGTGAATAAGAATTTTGCTATGCGCATACCGGGCCGCTCAATACACAGTTATCGTAGACAGGCGATTATACATGTATGATCCAGACCCCGGAAAAGTTTGTTGACAGTTTACACGACCTGTCGTTTTTTTAAAAGAAAGTAACTTTCTCCGTAAATAGAAGAAATAATTATTTAGATTTAGCACTATTTATAGTTATATTAAAGATAAGGAGAGAAAAAAAGTAAACAAAGAGAACATGTCAGCATCAAAGAAAATCTTGATGAAACACCAAAACACAAGTAGATAGATCTCTACCTTACTGAGTTGATTAATTATCTGTCTAGACATTTTTTCTAAATGACATGCCATTTTAGAATTTAGCAACAACAAAGATAAACAAAAAAATATATATATTAGAAAGTTTGATAGAAACTTTACAAGCAGCTGTACTTACTTAACAATTAAGGCAAATATAGGTGGTAGGTCAGTTGGAACTTAAGATTTTTTTTTTTTTTTTTTTTTTTTGATTTGGGTTTTACGGCCCTTTCAAGAATATTTCACTTATATCGAGCCGATCGTTCATCGAAGGTGGGCGAAAACCGGAGTACCCGGAGAAAAACCACCTGACCATCCGTAAGCAGAACTTGGCTTTCCCACATATGACCCGAGCTAGGCTCGAACCACAGCGGTGAGAAACCTAATGGATTAAGAGTCAACTCTCTTATCCACTAGGCTACGGGGGCCCGCTGGAACTTAAGAATCCTCAGTGCAGCTAGGTATGTAGGGAAAAAAAAAATCTAGGTAGAATTACACTCTCCCATCTCCACTCCATCCCCACCCACCCAGCAACAACAAAACAGAAAAAAAAAAGAAAATTGTGTCCCCCAGTCCAAGTGTGTTTGTCATCTGCTGGTGTTGAATTTTTTTTTTATTTTTACCTGAAACTGGTTTTAAATGCCTGGCCATTGTGCTTCTAATGAGTAGTTGTGTACACACATTTTTTTTTTTTTGAGAATTGTTAAAAATATATTTAGCTGGCTATCCTCCGACCTAGAGCTATGAAACACAATGGCAATACTATGGCTGTAATATTTCTTCAGGTTCTAAGGTGATCATAGATTTTATCAAAAGTAGGTGGTTCCAGGCACAGGAGCCATCTGTTAAACCAAGAAAGTGTCATTCTATGGCTGCAAATGCAGACTCATTGACTGATCACTACCGTAAACATTCAGTTTGGCAAATTCCACTAACACAGATGAACAGACCTAACATTACGAAAACATGCCTATTCAAATATATAGAAAATTTCACCTTCCAAAACTGAAAATTTTCAGATAAAAAACTCTGGTATTTTTCATATTTCTGCTCTAAACATAGATTGTGGGTACTTGTTAGAACCGCCTTGGCGAGGCGGTTCTAACGAGTACCCACAATCTATGTTTTGAGCAGAAATAAGAAAAATAATGTATACCCCTGTAAACCTCAGTTTTACTATATAAAAGTGGGGTTTACGGGGGTCAGAATTATATAGGCATGTTTTCGTGATGACCTTTATAAAGAGATGAGATCAGGTGCTAGAGGGCAGAAAGCCCTTGACTGCCAAATGTACATGTACTACATCTTCCCATCTGAAGATGAAAGGTACAAGAAGATAAAAATAGTGAAAAGTCAGGTGAATGACGGCGTGGACTTGAGTTGTCAACACATCTGAAACAAGTTTTAACTAAAGAAGCTGTGATGTCCACCCCAGAACTTGATATTTGTTGACACTTTCCGATGACATCAGTTTAGCAATGAAGAAGCTATAGAAGTACAAAAAATTGCTAGCTGCCTTTGTGTGTTTCATTTACTATATAGCTCCAGATAAGGAGCTTTGTTAACCCTTATCCTGCTGAACCCAGATATGTCCTGCCTTTGCAAACAGTGAAGCTCCAGATCAGTTAACTGATCTGGATCTGCTCTGTTTGTCTTGAAGTATGTGACTTATATCAAGTAAGCTGATTGGTTGAAAATGCTCTTAAAACAGTGGTGTCGGTCTCTCTTGCAGGCTTTGGTCACATGTGAGGAAGCCAAAATTATGCTTGTGTGTGGTCAGTTGGTTTTTCTTTAAGTACCCGAGTTTCCCACAACTACCAGATTTTCTTGGCTGGAAATAAGTGATGCATTCTTGAAAAGTCTGTTAAACCAAAATCAATCAAAACTTGCTCTAGTGACATAAAACATCACCAGATGGAATGCAGAGAAGAAGAACAGTAACTCCACTCTAATTTTAAGTGACCTGTTTCAACCTAGAAAGCTATAGTAATCACTGTCCACACATCTCCTCCATCCACAGTTTCAAATAACTTCTCCTCTGAAGCACATGGGACAATATTTTTTTTTTTAATAATAATAATAAATTGTCACAACTGCTTTAATTAGCAAGCACGAGGAACATAGTGATCACTTTCTGGTTCTTGTCAGCGCCAACAATGTTAAGTCTGTGCTTTTACCTCTGTTCTCAAACCCAAGGTGCTGGGGTGGTCGGGTGGTGCGAAGGTGTCATGTATCTTATGTCACTGGGGCGTCCAGCTGATGTTGGCTTACAGTTGTGCAAGGCCTGCTATCCTTGTAGCGGGTAAGGGTAGGGAGGTGATGTTTTTATTTCTTCTGTTTCGTCACTTTCATTCCTTTTTCTCTTTCTTCCCTGTCCCTCTCTTTCATCTCTTCTGCTATCTCTTCTGTCGCTTCTCTCCCTTTCTCTGGGAGACGACACAAAATGACCCACAAGGGTAGACGTGTCGTTAAACCCCAACACAATCAATCAAACCCAAGGTGCACTTCATACACCTACATGTATCTGCCATGATGCGCCATGCACTCTCCCATAAACCTTTTCTGACCTTGACCTACTCTTCACAGTTTTGTCTGACTTTTCATGTTTTTTTTTTCCTGTGTATTCCCTCCATTTCTTGAACACCACTAGCAGTCGCAACATAGCCATTCAGCAAATCTCTTTATTGTTCATAGAAGATAACATTTCATGTGAATCATGATTGATTCACATTTAATTCCAATACTTATTTTCTCTGAAAAATAAGAAAAAAATGTCTGTTGCAGTTGCAGTTGGTGCTTTAAGGGTTAGTTAACATGCCTACTTGGAAATGCACTACTTTACAATTACCACACTTCATCTTAATGTTGATTCAGCAAAATATTGTGGGTTCTCCTAAGAATCTCAATTCTAATTAGCACCAATGATTCTTTTTGTTAAGTGGAGAGTTTGTCAGAGATAAATTTATCTGGGGACATGTGTGTTTTGTTATATCGAGCTTCAGGATGCCCAGTCTAATCATTTTTCCGTGCTTCTGAAGGAACTTTGGTTCCTTCACCTTGGCTGTCCAAAGAACCATAGAACTAGTTAAGGCACTTTTTTCAATCTGAAAGTATTGATATTTTTCTTATTTCTCCATGAAAACATATGTTGTGGGTACTCATTAGAAGCGCCTCGCTCTTAGGAAAATGCTTTTTTTAATCCAAAAGTCTTGATATTTTTCTTATTTCTCCACAAAAGCACAAATTGTGGTTACTCATTAGAAGCACCTTGGTGAGGCACTTCTAATAAATACTCACAATAAGTGTTTTTATGGAGGAATAAAAAAAATATTTACTTGATACCCTCTTACCTTAGCTAGACCTATGAAAAAGGAAGTGTCTTATATGCCACGTTTGCATATTGAGCAAATGATATAAAAGTTTCATTTAACTACCGTAAAAGACGCTTTGTGATGTACATGTATATGCCTTATTGTCCCTGCAAGGTTTAATGCTGTGTTCAAATCTGAGTTTTACAGAATGTGATCCACACCATCAGACCATCGGCATAATTGACAGAATGGCTACATCTGATTGGCTGAGAAGTATTGATTAATTGATGGTAAGTTAACAGCGCTATTATGCACTTCCATTTTACTTTGAGAGCCCAGCGGACAGGGTTCGATCCCCGGTCAAGGCATTAAGAATTTTTTCACCTGTTACATTTGGCACCATCTGCATTAAATAACCCACATGTATGCATAAAACTCCTTGAGTCTCATTTCCTGTGATTCACGGACTCCTAGTAATTCAGGGACAAATTTTAATTTGGATGGGGAGAATGTCACCGGGTATAGGTATATATCACACTTGTACTGCCTTGCGGTACAAGCCGGCTTTTATAGCGATGTGGTAGAGTGTAGGACTTTGAGTCCAGCAGGCAGGGTTTGATCCTCGGTTGAGGCATTAAGAATTTTTTTCACCTGTCACACAAAATTAACCACTTGCCCATGTAAATTGCTGTAACTCTACAAGCAGAAGGTGGAAAAATGACACAAATTAGAAAGTAAGTGAAACCAGCTAAATCCACAAACTAGCAAAAATGTTAACTTTTTCGAGTTAACAAAAATAACCCTTCTCTTGCTGAACACTGATGCCCTGTCTTAGCAAACAGTGTAGATCCAGATCAGTTGGAAGCCAACTGATCTGGATCTGCACTGTTCATCATTAAATATGCATATTTCTGTCAAAACCCCGGATCAAGTAATCTGATTGGCTGGAAATTAGAAGTGGGTGTGGCATCTTAATTTATTAAGCATAACAAGAATAAATTGGTTAGAAGTTATGTCTGACTGTACATTGCACAAATCTAAAATGATCCAAATGGATGCTTTGCTATTTCATTTTATACAACTTGTCTATTGAAAAGTGACAAAAAATATGTTCCTAGAATTTTCTGATTAGTTGACTGAAAATTGCTTCTGATCATCAATCACAAGATCCAAAAGTGACTTATGATGGACTAGGATCAGTCAGCAGACAACACTATTTTATTGCTTAATATAGAGCTTCCTCCAGATTTGCTGAAATCCATTGTATCTTGAAGCTGGCAAATTTTAATTTAATTTAATATTAATTTTTATACCCTACTTCACAACAGTGATAGGGTATTATGGTTTCATGTTCGTCTTATGTGTGTCCGTCCACCTGTATTTTTGGAATGATAACGGGTAAATTTCATTGGGTTTTCACCAAACTTGGTATATGTATTTATATTGAGGAAATCTGCTTTGGGTTGCTAATTGACAAATTTCCTCAGTTTTTAGAGTTGTCTGCCCATGACATGATGGTGGTGGGGTATTATGATTTCACATTTTTATTTCAGTTTTATTGCAGTAAATGAATGTCCTAAATTAAGAACACTTCCATAATTTTGTGGCTTACAGTTTGCTTTTTGTGCAGTTGTTTCTTACAGACTGCTTCTTACAGGAGTTGTCTGATCTGGGTCAGGACTACACTGTTTGTATGCGATTCTGTTAGAAACTCTGGAGTACGAAACTTCAGGACACTTATCTTAGGTAGTCAAATGGACCTTTTTAAATGCCTAATATACCATATTTATCAAAAGTATTCAAACATCTCAACTCCTTACTATACTTGTACTAAAATTTTAACAATACCAGTGTTCTAGATAAGGATTTGGCCCAAAGTGTATTTTACCCCCTGCTTTAAAACGTAATGCTTAAACATGTTAAATGCCCATTTGCAATGCTTAACTCTTAAAGCGCTGAACTGAAGTGTAGCATAGAAAATAACTTTTTCAGAGTATAGCTTGGAATTATATGTGAATTCACATGAAATGCCAAACTTTATTTTATCTAAAAAAAAAGATAAAAAGAGAGAGGAAGAAAAATCATACCTAGTAATGCATTTGTCTTTGAAGCTTAAGGCTAAGCCCTTTCTGAGCTAGTGTACTGCTCCTGCTCACAGCAGATTTAATGTGAGGGAATTTGCTTCTTATTAAAAAGACATAATGCACTCAGAATCTTTACGCGAACTTCCGGCCATGACTAACGAGACATCCAAATGTCAACAAAGGGGTAAGTTCTCCTGATTTATTGATTTTTCATGTATTTCTCAGCCATATTTTCAAAAATCTAATAATGCTGTTTACAACAACTTTCTTGGGGTGGTCGGGTGTGGCGAAGGTATCATGTATCTTAAGTCACTGGGACGTCCAGCTGATACTGGCTTACAGTTGGCACGCCTGGGAATCGGTCAATTTGTTCGCCGTCAGAGTACTTTAGAACAATAAATTGACCTGTTCTGGCAGACAAGTTGACTATGTAAACAAACATCAGAGGCGAAGGTTATTATGTTTACCCTAAATTTATGTTTTCATTTTACTTTTTGTTGAAAATCGGAAAATGTGGCAATGAATGGAGATAATCCTGGCATAAGGATCATAGAAAAAAATAGGAGGATATCTACAGATATCCTTTTAGGTGTAAAAAAAAATCCTGGCTTGAACATGCCTTACCGTGATTCAAACTATCCATGAAAGGCAATTTAAACCATAACTCCGGTGCAATAGCAACTGAAATTCAAGTCCATGTTAAAATAAGTCAGTTTATCACACTTTTGCTTAAACAAAGTGGTTCTCTTCCCAAACACTGAGATGAAGTTTCTGTGCGTACCATTTGACCGGTGGCATTCAATTTAACTAATGGAATTTACTGTGCGATCGAGCACATTTTCGAAAAACCATGAAAATTTGCTTGTTCTTAACATTTTAACACAGTCGATAGCTTTGGTTATTTATTTGTAACCTAATTTTCCTTATTCATCATTTAGTTCCTATTTTAGAACTTTAGAATTGTTGAATTCAAGAGACTCGAGCACCTCCTAGATATATAATTTACATAATTTACATTAGTTAAATTGTACGCCGCAAGTCAACTGGTACGCATCAAAGTTTTTTAACCTGTACCTGAAAACCTCTCGTTTTTGCATAAACAAAACATATTTAAAAGGCATGCAATATCCAGTGGTTTTACACTGACTAGTGTCTTCTTACTAAAATGAAATGCACAACAAATGCATCCTTTGCCTCGGTGCTTATTGTTCAATGCATGGTTTTTTGGTCGCCAAAACCAATATCTCGAAAAATCTACAGAATTTTCCGTTAAAACAAGTGTAATAACAATATTGAACTTTTATCTCAGCATATGACATTCTCTGATTCTTGGTAAAACACAAAATAAGTAAATAAACTTACATTTTATCCAGCTGGTCAACACTGAGAAGTTGTTTACACATGTCAATAGGTCCACCGGAACAGGTCAACTTATTCCTTTACAGTACACCGTCCGAGTACAAGTTGACCGATTCCCGCATGTGGTTGGGCAAGGATTGCTATCCTTGTAGCAGGTAAGGGTAGAGGGGAATGATTTTATTTCATCTGTTTCTTTCCTTTCATTCCTGTTTCTCTTTCTTAGTCCGTGTTCCTCTTTTCTCTCATTCTCTGAGAGACGACATAAAATGATCTACAAGGCTTGACATGTCATTAAACTCCAACACATCAACATCAACAACTTTCATTTCTACGTCAGAAATGATAGGTGTGGGCTTGGAAAACCAAGTGGCTAATTTTTATTTCAATTTCACCCGCAGAAGGGTAGTTAGGTATTCCTGTTTTGACTTTTTTTCCAGTGCAAAATGAAGGTAATTTCAGCAATCTGGGCCCAGTTGTTCAAAGCTAACGACGTCCTTAGTTAACGATTTGTTAAAATTTAAATGGAGTGATAGGCAAATATGCTGAAATTTTTTGCTGAAAAAATGTGAGTAGCTTTTGCAGTGCAAAAGCTACTCACATTTTTTCAGCAAAAAATATCAGAAAACTGTGCATTGAATCCGCTAGAACAGTTAACGAAATGACCCTTAACGAGCTCGTTAAGCTAAAGACACTTTGAACAACCGGGCCCTGGACTATACAACACTTATTTAACATACCAAATAAGATGCACTGCAACCCATGTTGATGGTGAACTACATCTATGCTAAGTTTCCCAAGCATTTGTTGGGGGATTGAAAAATTTGTGCCGAATTCGACTTACAAGGCTGACTATCCCTTACAGTAGCATAATCCCTTACGCGGACAAGAAAGCCAACTGTCAGGTTTGAATTCAAGGCCTGATTATCCCTCATTGGAACATTAGCCATTATCAGAATGCCCCGCATTGAAAAACTTGCAGATTTTAGACGAAACCTGTTTCAAAATATTCCATTTACATATAAACAATCGAACACCATGAAAGGTTTTGCAACTGAGACAGCATGTGTCAACAGGGTTTTGATATGCCATGTTTGCATATATTTGAAGCTCTCAATTGAGCATATTGATATAAAAGTTTCATTTTACTGCCGTAAAAATTGCTTTGTGATGTATATGCTTTATTGTCCCTGTAAGGGTTAATGCCCTGGGGTAGTCGGCTTTGTAAGTCAGCACAAATATTTCAGTATATGGAACAAATCTTTGGGAAATTTAACATCTTATGTATTTCAACATTGACGTAGGTTGCAGTACATCTTATTTGAAATGTTAAGTATTTCATAGTTCAGATAGATGAAAACACCCTCATTTTGCACTGAAAAAAAAAAGAAAAAAAGACAAAACAGGAATATCGGAGTACCTTTCTCCGGGTGAAATTGAAATAAAAATTAGCCACTTGTTTTTTTTTCAAGCCCACACCTATCTTTTCCGACGCAGAAATGAAAGTTGTTGGGAGTAGCATTGTGTGATTTTTCAATGTCTATGAAATTTACTAAAAAACAATAAATCAGGAGAACTTGCAAGTGTGAGTGCATAACCACTGGCTACCCCTTAGGAGATTACTAGGTGTGATAAAGTTCACTGAAAAACATCACCCCTTAATTTGATTTCAATGCTGAAATACATAATTTCTTTATTTTTACCCCCTCAGCTTCAATGCAGATTTTAAAAAAAAATACAGTGCTGAAATACCCTTTACTCCATCTTATCTATAGCTCTGAAGACAATTTACTAGATGATGATGTGTCTAAAAATTGCTGGTAAAGTAACAGTATAGACTATGATGAGAAGCCAGTCTTTGGCTTCTCATCTGAGTCTACACTGTTTGCTCAGGCCGGTCTGTCCAAAGACATATCATAAAAAAAGTTGTCATTGTATGCCTTGTAACTATTCATGTTGGTGGATATAGCTTCACAGTTTTCATATGGTTCTAAAAATTATTTCAGGTCTGATGGAGGTGATCTTTTCTGGCTCAAGGCTATACATTAAAGAAGAATGAAAGAGGAAGGAATTGTAAAGCAGTATGCGGTAACAGCTCCATCCATGCTATACACACATACATTGTACCAACCCCGCTTCTTTTTCTTTCCATTTCTCTTTCTCTCTCTCAGCTCATTACATTATGGCATTTCTTTGTACAGAGCCTGTCATATCCTCCTATCATCTTGATGTCTTAAGTAATGTTGAAAGGGGCATAAAACGGTAAAGAAAAATGATGGAAAATCTACCAAAGAATATCTAGTGTCCTTAAACTACAATGACCAGGACATTTGCTAATACTCGCAACCCATTTCACATTTTATTGACAATTTCATCCTGCAGTACACTACAAATTTGTGTCAGTTTGTTGCCAAATTTGACCAGCGGTATCGGTTTCAAAGATAACAAAGAACATGGACATTCCACTGATCTGAAGGGTTTTGTTGCTGTTTCAGGACAGATATATTATGCTACGCAATCATTGGAAGATTCCTTGAAAGGAGGGTTTTGCAAAATATGAGGAGTAAATCTGTCAGCAGATGGCATGACAAGCATTTTCCAGGGTCACATTTCATGATCAATCTCCACGAGGTCGGCAACATTCTTTCGTGGAGATTGATCATGAAATATTTTCTACAGTCATTCTCTCCCTTCCGCTGACTCAAGAAGGGCAGCGAAAGAATGTGCACAATACTGGTTAACTGCTTAGAGGACTAAGTCTGCCCAGTAAACGTGTGGTTAGTTAAACTGACTGTGCTCGACATGTTGACTGGGTCATAAAACCTCAACACAAACAAATCTTCTGAAGATTACAAAAAAGTAGATTATTTTCAAATTTTTTGTCCACAAACCGGAATGTTTTTTAGCTCACCTCAGTCGAAGGCTCAAGGTGAGCTATTCTGTTCACTGACCTTCCGTCTGTCCGTCCATCCGCAATCTATATACAACATCTCCTCTTAAACCACTGAGCCAATTTTGACCAATTTAACGGGAATGATCCTTGGGTGATACTGACTGAAAATTGTTCAAAGATTTGGAATCCATGCAGAATTCTGGTTGCCATGGCAACCAAACAAAACAATCTTGTAACCACTGGACCAATTTCAGTATAATTTTGCAGAAATGTTCCTTTGGTGATCCTCTACCAAGATTGTTCAAGCCATCATGATTTGTCAAAAAACATGGCTGCCAGAGTGCAGGATTTGTTTTCCCTATATGTCTATATAGAAAACTTAAAAAATCTTCTTGTCAGAAACCACAGGACCAATTTCAATATACAGGAAAAAACATGGCTGCTAGGGGGCGGGACTTATTTTCCCTATATATCTATATAGAAAACTTTAAAAATCTTCTTGCCAGAAACCACTGGACCCTTTTCACTATAACATGGCAGGAATGTTTCTTTGAACGCTTGTAACACTCTAACAAGATTGTTCAAGCCGTCTTGATTCGTCAAAAAACATGGCTGCTAGGGTGCATTTTCCCTATATAACTATATAAAATTTTTTTAAAAATCTTCTTGACAGAAACCATTGGACCGATTTCAATATAACTTGACAGAAATGTTTTCCTTGGTGACCCTCTACCAAGCTTGTTCAAGCAATTGTGATTGGTCAAAAAACATGGCCGCCAGGGGGCAGGGCTTATTTTCCCTATATATCAACATGTATATAAAAAACTTTAAAGATTTTTTGTCAGAAACCACTGGAACGATTTCAGTATAACTTGGCAGGAATGCTTCTTTGGTGACCCTCTATCAAGATGGTTCAAGCCGTCATGCTTCATCAAAAACATGGCCTTATGGGGGGCTTATTTTCCTATATATCTATATAGAACACTTTAAAAAATCTTATGGTTTCAATATTACTTGGCAGAAATGTTTTTTAGTAACCCTCTACTTTAGATTAAAGCCGTCTTGATGATTCGTCAGTGGCAGCCAGGGGGCAGGGTTTATTGCCCTTGTATATCTATATATAGAAAACTTTAAAAATATTCTTGTCAGAAACCATTGGACTGATTATGTTAAATGTTGGCGGGTGGGGGGTTGGGGATATGGGAGCTTAGTTGCCCTATATTTCTACATAGAAAACTTTAAAAATGTTCTTGGCATAAAACCAATGGATCAATTTCAATGTATCTTAGCAGGAATGTTTCTTTGGTGACCCTCTGCCAAGATTGTTCAAGCCCTCATAATTCGTCAAAAAACATGGCTGCCATTGGGCGGGGCTTTTTTTCCCTGTATATCTATATTGAAAACTTTAAAAATCTTCTTGTCAGAAACTACTGGACCGATTTCAATATAACTTGACAGAAATGTTCCTTTGGTGACCCTCTACCAAGGTTGTTCAAGCAGTTATGATATGTCAAAAATCATGGCCGCTAGGGGGCATAGCTTATTTTCCCTATATATCTGTATAGATATCTTTAAAATGTTCTTGTCAGAAACCACTGGACCGATTTCAATATAACTTGGCAGGAATGTTCCTTTGGTGACCCCCTAGCAAGATTGTTCAAGCCGTCATGATTTGTCAAAAAAACATGGCTGCTAGAGGGCAGGTAGGTTTCCTATATATCTATATAGAAAAGTTTAAATCTTCTTGTCAGAAACCACTGGACATAGTTAATGTATCTTTGCAGGAATGTTGCTTTGGTGACCTTCTACCAAGATATCTATATATCAAGCCGTCTTGATGGGTCAAAAAACATGGCCGCCATGGGACGGGGCTTATTTTCCCAGTATATCTACATTTTGTATATAGAAAATTTTAAAAATCTTCTTGTCAGAAACCACTTGACCAATTTCAATATGGAATGTTCCTTTGGTGACCCTCTACCAAGATTGTTCAAGCAATCGTGATTTGTCAAAAAACATGGCTCCTAGGAGGTGGGGCTTATTTTCCATATATATCTATATAGAAAATCTTCAATATAACTTAGCAGGAATGTTCCTTTGGTGACTCTCTACAAAGTTTGTTCAAGCTGTCATGATTTGTCAAAAAACATGGTCGCTAGGGGGTGGGGATTATTTTCCCTATATATCTTTATAAAACACTTTAAAAATCTTTTTGTCAGAAACCACTTGACCGATTTCAATATAACTTGGCAGAAATGTTCCCTTCATGACCTTCTATCAAGATTTAGTTCAAGTCGTCATAATGTATTAAAAAAACTATCTGCTAGGTGGCAGGGCTGTAAAATTTATACAGAAATCTTGGAGCAGTGAACTTGACTGAAACTTCAATATGTGTAGTGAGTATGCAGATCTTTTTGCTCAGGTGAGTGATATAGGGCCATCAGGGTCCTCTTGTTAATGTCTTCTTCTCTGAAACTGCTTGAGCAATTATCACCAAATTTTGCTTTGGGCCTTCTATCGAAAGGATATTGACAATTTGTTCAAATTGTTACGCACCATTGAACATGATGGCCATCATGCCCATATACATGTATGGTAAAAACACTTTAAAATCTTCGTCTCCAGAACCAAGGAAACTTTAAAGCTGAATCTTGGTATACAGCATTGGGGACAAAGCCTAGGATATTGACAATTTGTTCAAATGATGCTTGTAGGTTGACCTTTGATCTTTGGCAAGGTCAAATTTGCGCCCCCATGAATTGGTAAGGGGCAAATGTCGAAAAGTAATATTCTCAAAATGTATGAAAGACTAATGGCTGAAACTTACTACGTTTGATTAAAGTAATAAAACAGGGTTCGCACAGGCTTGAAAAGTACTTGAAAGTGAAGGGCAGCCTTGAAAAGTCCTTGAAAACAAAATTTGTCTTGAAAAGCTCTTGAAAACTATCCATAGACCTTGAAAAGTACTTGAATTTCACATTTTCTTGATTTCTGGACAATTTTAAAACTTCTGTGAGAATCAAAAGTAAAGTTCTTAGAAAAAAAATCGGCTAGTTTCGAGCAACGACAGAGGTGCAGGAGTGCCATAGTAAAAGAGGTCGACAGGCTCAGCATGAAAACAAGGTTTGAATACACATAGGTTTGAATGTTTCGTACTTGGTGTTTGGATTGTCTCCCTTGCAGACTGGTACTTGGCAATTTTGACAACTTTTATCACTGAAAAAAGTCAATTCCAATAACCAGACTAAACAAAAAGCAAAAATGGCATCAGCTGTTCTTTAGTGTGTGTTTTTTTTTTGAGGGTGGGGTTGGGGGGGGGAGAAGGGGGGGGGGGGGGGTCTGAATTCAGGGCTGTAGATAAGGTTTTGGTACAAAGAGTATTTTACCCCATGCTTTAAAGCTTACTGCTTAAATGCCCATTTCCAGTGCTTAACTCTTAAAGCGACAAGCTTAAGTGTAGCATAGAAAATTCTACGATAACTTTTCAGAGAAAATAAAGCTTGGAATTTCATGTGAATTGTCTGCCTTAGCAGACAATCCACATGAAATACCAAGCTTTATTTTATTTGTTGATTCATCAAAAATATGGCCGCCAGGTGGCGGGGCTTTTTTTCCCTATATATTTACATAGCAAAATTTAAAAATGTTCATTTTAGAAACCTCAGGACTGATGTCAATAGAATTTGTCAAAACTGTTTCTTTGGTGATCCTCTACCAAAATTATTCAAGCCAGCATTATTTGTCAATAAACATGGCTGCTGGGGAGCAGTGCTTTTTTTCTCTGTATATCTATATAGAAAAAATAAAGTCTTCTTGTCAGAAACCACTGGACTGACACCAATATAACTTGGCAGAAATGTTCCTTTGGTGACCCTCCACCAAGATTGTTGAAGCCATTATGATTCGTCAAAAACATGGCTGCCAGTGGGGGTGTGGCTTTTTAGCTCACCTGAGCCGAAGGCTCAAGGTGGACTGTTGTGATCACTCATTGTCCGCCGTCGTTGTCGTCCGTATGTCCGTCCGTCCATAATCTTTAAACAACATCTCCTAAACCACTGATTGGAATTTGACCAAACTTCACAGGAATGATCCTTTGTTGGTCCTCTTTCAATGTTGTTCAAATGGTTCCGGTCCATTGCAAATCTAGGTCACAGGAGCTAAAAATAGATTTTTTAACTAAAAAAACTAAAAAAATATGGACCGATTTCCATATAATTTTGCAGAAATGTTCCTTTGGTGACCCTCTACCAAGATTGTTCAAGCCATTTGGATTCGTCAAAAAACATGGCCGCCAGGGGCGGGGCTTATTTTCCCTATATAATCTATATAGAAAACTTTAAAAATCTTTCAGTCAGAAACCACTGGACTGATCTCAATATAATTTTGCAGAAATGTTCCTTTGGTGATCCTCTACCAAGATTGTTCAAGCCATTTGGATTCGTCAAAAAAACATGGCCGCCAGGGGGCGGGGCTTATTTTTCCCTATATAATCTATATAGAAAACTTAAAAAATCTTCTTGTCAGAAACCACTGGACCTATTTCCATATAATTTTGCAGAAATGTTCCTTTGATGATCCTCCACCAAGATTGTTCAAACCATTCGGATTCATCAAAAAACATGGCCGCCAGGGGGCGGGGCTTATTTTCCCTATATAATCTATATAGAAAACTTAAAAAATCTTCCTGTCAGAAACCACTGGATCGATTTCCATATAATTTTGCAGGAATGTTCCTTTGGTGATCCTCTACCAAGATTGTTCAAGCCATTTGGATTCGTCAAAAAACATGGCCGCCAGGGGGCGGGGCTTATTTTCCCTATGTATCTATATAGAAAACTTTAAAAATCTTCTTGTCAGAAACCACTAGACCAATTTCAATATAATTTTGCAGAAATGTTCCCTTGGTGATTCTCTACCAAGATTTTTCAAGCCATTTGGATTCGTCAAAAAACATGGCCGCCAGGGGGCGGGGCTTATTTTCCCTATGTATCTATATATAGAAAACTTAAAAAATCTTCTTGTCAGAAACCACTGGACCAATTGCTATATAATTTTGCAGAAATATTCCTTTGGTGATTCTGTACCAAGATTGTTCAAGCCATTTGGATTTGTCAAAAAACATAGCCGCCAGGGGGTGGGGCTTATTTTCCCTATATATCTTTATAGAAAACTTGAAAAATCTTCTTGTCAGAAACCACTGGACCAATTTCATTATAACTTGGCAAAAATGTTATCATGGTGACCCTGTACCAAGATTGTTTAAGTAATCGTGATTCGTCAAAAAACATGGCCGCTAAGGGGCGGGGCTTATTTTCCCTATGTATCTATATAAAAAACTTTAAAAGTCTTCTTTTAAGAAACTGTTGGACCGAGTTCAATGTAACTTGGCAGGAATGTTGCTTTGGTGACCCTCTACCAAGATTGTTCAAGCCTTCATGATACGTCAAAAAATATGGACCCCAGGGGGTGGGGCTTATTTTCCATATATATCTGTATAGAAAACTTTAAAATTCTTCTTGTCAAATACCTCCTGACTGATTTCAATAATGCTTTAGTAATCCTCTACCAAGAATGTTCAAGCAATCCTGATTTGTCAAAAAACATGGCTGCTAGGGGGTGGGGCTTATTTTCCCTATAGATCTAAATAGAAAACTTTAAAAGTCTTCTTGTCAGAAACCACTGAACTGATTTCAATTTATCGTGGCAGGAATGTTCCTTTGGTTATCCTCTACCAAGTGTGTTCAAGCTGTCATGAGTCGTCAAAAAAAAAAAAAAAAAAATGGCCTTTAGGGGGTAGGGCTTTATAGCGATATAAAACACTTTAAAAATCTTTTTGTCAGAAATCACTGGACCAATTTCAAAATAACTTGGCAGAAATGTTCCTTTGGTGACCTTCTTTCAAGATTAAGTCAAGTCATGATGTGTGTGTGTGGGGGGGGGGGGGGGGGGTTGGGGGCAGGGCTATAAAATTTATACATAAATCTTAGAGCAGTGAACTTGGCTGAATCTTCAACAGTAAGTATGCAAATCTGTTTGCTCAGGTGAGCGATATAGGACCATCATGGTCCTCTTGTTTTCCCTATATATCTATATCAAAAACTTGAAAATCTTCTTGTCAGAAACCACTGAACTGATTTACTTGGTAGTAAAGAAGAACAGGACCAGACGACATGCCACATACAAGAATGACAACTTTGGCTTTTTTTTTTTACTTTTGGAGTTATCTCCCCTTCTTGTGATTGAATTTGATTTCTTGTCTCTGCTCTATAACACGAATACCCTACGGAATATTTTGATGATGCTAGGTACAAATAAAGAACAGGACGAGATGCATTGTTGAGTGCAAGAATAACAACTCTGGCAAGGTAGTTGATTTTTTCTAAAAAAATCTTTTTCTAGTTTCAATATAATTTATCAGAAGTATAGGTCCATCATGTTTCTCTTTATCATAAAATTTATACAAAAATCCTAAAGCAACAAACTTAGCTGAATATGCAAATCATCAAGCTCAGGTAAGCGATATAGGACCTTCATGATGGTTTTCCTGTAATTTTCTTGAGATCATTGTGTCCATTCTGATGTTTAGGAAAGTTGAGTTCTGCTTATGCTTATGCCAGTGCCAGCACACTTGTACAGTTGAAACTTGCACCGTAGTAACAATATGGACTGTGCATGTGCATTGTGCATAAGGGTCACAGAAGTCTGATCAAATTATTATTGGTTGAGTTATATTCCCTTGATTAGAAGATTTGTCATAAATACAAATGGCATAGTAGGGTTTGTGTCTCCACAACTTCTAGAGTTTCAAGATAATGATTTGAAAGTTGCTGCAAAGTAAGAATATAGGCTGGGCATGAGCATAAAGGACACATGACTCTGATCAAATTTTTATTGCTAGAGTTACACACATTTGATTTACTGCCCAACTGGATGTGCATCCAACGGGTGATCAGAAAGTTGCAGGTTGACCCCCGCCAGGTCGGCAACATTTTTTTGTGGAGATATTATCATGAAATATTTTCTACAGTTATTCTCTAGCTTTCGCTGATTCAAGAAGGCAATTGTCAGTTTCTGGCAAAAGAATGTGCAGAATATTAGTTAACCACTTAGAGGACTAAGCCTGCCCAGTAAAAGTGTGGTTATATAAACTGACCACGGTCCAAATGCCTCCATTAGGTTTAGTGAGCCGTGAAACCTCAACACAAATACTGCCAGACTGGCAGTAGCAGAGCATTCATCCCCATTAGGGATCATCTGGTTATTTTTTTTTTAACCTGAGCATGTTGAGATCATTGAGCTTATTTTGGTGTTTTGGAAAACTTAGGTCTTCCTGAGCTAGCCTGTACTAGAGGATATTTTCAGCATTGCAAATTACTTAAGTAACTTTGCTGCCATATAAATAAGTGTTGGCCTGATGATCAATTCATCAGTCACTTTTGCCCCCTATGACTGATATTCTGGTAAGGTTTTCATAGGGGATTAATCAGAAAATTCCTCTTTAGGAACACGATTTTATCGCACCTGCCGTGACCCGTCCATTTGTCTGTTCGTACATTCGTCCGTTCGTCAACAATTGACTTGTGAGCGCAACTCCTCCTACAGTTTTTGGCCAATCATTTTGAAACTTCACAGATGTTATGGCCATGGCGTGTAAATGTGCATATTGTTTGCTCATAATTCTCAGATTTTTTTTTTTTTCAGCTTTTTCGGCTTTGTTAACTTAGTCAGTTTTTACCTAAAATCCTTATAGTCAGTGGGTGTCTTGTGAGCGCAACTCCTCCTACAGTTTTTGGCCAATCATTTTGAAACTTCACAGATGTTTTGGCCATGGTGTTTAGATGTGCACATTGTTTGCTCATAATTCTCAAATATTTTTTTTTCAACTTTTTTAGCTTTGTTAACTTAGTCAGTTTTTACCTAAAACCCTTATAGTCAGTGGGTGTCTCGTGAGCGCAACCTCCTTCAGTTTTTGGCCAGTCATTTTGAAACTTCACAGATGTTTTGGCCATTGTGTGTAGATATGCATATTATTTGCTCATAATTCTCAGATTTGTTTTTTTTTTTCAACTTTTTCCGCTTTGTCAACTTAGTCAGTTTTTACCTAAAACCCTTATAGTCAGTGGGTGTCTCATGAGCGCAACTCCTCCTGCAGTTTTAGGCCAATAGTTTTGAAACTTCACAGATGATTAGGTCAGGGTCTGAAGATTTGCACATTGTTTGCACATAAATCTCAGATTTCTTTTTTCAACTTTTTCCGCTTTGTTAACTTAGTCAGTTTTTACCTAAAACCCTTATAGTCAGTGGGTGTTTCATGAGCACAACTCCTCCTGGAGTTTTAGGCCAATAGTTTTGAAACTTCACAGATGATTAGGTCATGGTCTGAAGATGTGCATATTGTTTGCACATAAATCTCAGATTCATTTCAGCAGGGGCCCTTGATTTATGCCTAAAATTGGTTTCCGCTCAATATCTTGTGAAAGAATTGATGGATTAGGATCATATTTTGCATACATATTGTTGTTAACAATACCTAGCTTGGGATTGTCACATGACATTTTTCGTCAATTTTCTACTTTGTCCATTTTTCTTAAAAACTAACCCATCAATTTCTTGAATACTGCAAAATAGATTTTTTTCAATACAAATAGGAACTTGTATGACTTAATCCCTGCAGGTGCAACATCGCTTTCCGCGGATTTCTTGTTCTCACTTGTTAGCTAACCTGAGTCAAAGGCTCAGGATGAGCTGTTGTGATCTCTTGCAGTTCACATATCTGTCTGTATGTCTGCTCACACCTTTGAATGGCTTCTCTGGAGCCTTTGGGCCAAATTTCTTCAAAGTTCATGTGAAGTGTAGAGAGATACAAATTAGCAACCAATTTAAATCACAATAAGTCTGTATTTGGAATATTTCAATGGGGGCTTTACCTCTGGACTTTTTTTTTTTTTCTAGCACATATACAACCAATAGTGAAATAAATTAAGAGATTTGTCTACACAGTTGTGTTATGCATTATTTTTTATTGAGATTTGAGATAACTGCACTACTTACAGTGAACCCTTGATGACTCATACACCGATTTTTTACTAATTTACCTTGAGTGATTCGAGTTCGTTTTTTAGTCCGTACTGAAATTCTTCCCACAGCTCAAGAAGACAAACTTTTAGGGACATTTTATCATGAAATTATCAAGGTGATTCTAATGGGTACACTCAACATACCATTATTTCCTGTGTACCTCATCAAGGCAGTTCTAATGAGTACACTCAACATACCATTATTTTGTAGAAGATCAAAAAGACTTCTCTTAATTAATCACATTTGCTTCCTGACCTGGCGCCATGATTAACTCTCAATGGCTTTAACTACCCATGTTTTGAATAAATTTTAATGGTCCCAGTAGTTCCAGCCATTTGCAGTCGAAACTCAATGGCTCGAACATCTTTGGACCATGGAAATTCGTTCCAAATATGGGTAGTTCGAGCCACTGAGGGTTAATCATGGCACTTGTTCAGGAAGCAAATAGTGATAATTTAGGGAAATCTTTTCGATTTTCTACACAATGATTGTAAGTTGAGTGTACTCATTAGAATGGCTGCACTGAGGCAATTCTAATGAGTATACACAACATACAATTCCATGATAAAATAAGAAAAAATCCCTAAATATTTGTTTTCTTGAGCTATTGGAAGAATTTTGTAGGGATGGAAAAAAGAGTTTGAATCACCCACGGTAAACACGCCATCTATGTTCGAGCCATTGAGGTTATACTGTAGGTTTTACTGTATTATCTACTACAAACCTTACGTTTTTGTACCCCGCCACACAATAGTGGCAGGGTATTATGGTTTCACGTTGGACATCCGTGTGTCTGTCAATCCGTTCGTCCGTCCGTTTTTCGTTTTAAGATGATAACTTGAGTAAACATCAATGGATTTTCACCAAATCTGATATGTGCATTGATATTGTAGAGATCTGGTTTGGGATTGCTAACAGGCAAATTTTGTCAAATTTTTATGGAGTTATCTGCCCTAGACACGCCCATATTTTCCTTTCTGGACAATAACTTGAATAAATAACAAGGGATTTTAACCAAACTGGCTATATGCATTGACATTAAGGAGATCTGGTTTGGGATAGCTAATGGGCAAATTTGGTCAAATTTTTACGGAGTTACCTGTTGGAAACACACCAATATTTTGGTTTCCAGACGATAACTTGAGTAAATAACAAGGGATTTTAACCAAACTTGCTATATATATTGACATTAAGGAGATCTGGTAAGGGCCAGAGAATAAAGCTCAAAGCTGCCAAAGTGTAGGGCTGGGGTCTCCGAGGCAAAAGAAGTTCAAAACGCAACCCTCGGCTGGCAAGTTGATTGCAACTGTATTTGGGGTGCACAAGGCGTTATTATGTTGGACTTTCTAGCAAAGAAAAGTACAATAACAGGTGCGTATTATGCAAATTTGCTCTACTAACTGAGAACTGTGATCCATGAAAAACACTGAGGTAAACTCTCCAAAGGGATTCTGCTCCAACAGGACAATGCGAGAGTCCACACTTGCAAAATTACAAAGGATGCTGTTGAGTGGAATGGGAACGAGCTTATACTGCACCCCGCCTATTCTCCGGACTTAGCTCCTAGTGACTGTTTCCTATTCCCAAACTTGAAAAAGGATATCAGAGGCATCATTTCCGGTCCAACAGAGAAGTTGTGGCGGCAGTTGAGGAGTTGGTCAGAGACAAGGACCCTGGCTTCTTCAGTTCTGGGCTGATGGCACTGGAACACTGTTGTTCCAAGTGCATCATTCTAGAGGGCAATTACATTGAAAAAGAGGAGATTGATCTCGCCCAGAAATAAGTTAGGCTGGCTTTTTATTGACTCGCCCTGTACACATACCTAACATAGCTCAAGAGGCACTGCTAATGAGTACTTTTTGTGGAGTAACAAGAAATATATTAATGAATACAGCCGGCCTCTGTGACTCAGTTGGATGCACATCGGACTGGTGGTCAGGAGGTTGCGGGTTCAGCACCTGCCGTGTCGGCAACAATGACCATAGCAAATATTTCATGATCAACCTCCAGGAAAGAATGTTGTGGACCCGGCGGGGTCGACCATGTACATATTGGACAAAAACTCATACATGTACATATGAGATGTGTCAGCTGCCTTTGTCTTGTATTTATTTATGGAAAGTTATAACCTGTTTGCCATTTTTGATCAGAAATGGTTACATCTGCTACTATTTCGATGTTCAAACATGGTTTACCAACTCCCATTACATCTGAATTCATTGCCATGTAATGTTGAATGCCGTCCTTCACCAAGGGTATGCAACAAGGAGATTTGTATCACTCTGACCTGAAAATATTTGCCTACAATCTCAGGTTGTATCTTTAACCCTTTCCCCGCTAGTGGTAACTTTTGTTGTCTGCTGATAACCTTTGTAAACAGTTTGGACCCAGATCAGGCCCGACAAAAAGTCGGGCCTGATCTGGATCCAAACTGTTTGATACTTTGATGGTATTCCTGAAAGATTTTTTTTTTTTTTTTGGATAAAATTAATTTTGAAAAAAAAAAAAAAAATCCAGACAACAAAAAAGCATGCAAAATTATCCAGCATGCAAAAAGTTAAGAATGGATTCATATTTAAGGAAACTTCTCTTATGGGTCATTTAAAAAAAAATGAGTCAAAAGTGTGACATTGGAGGTCAAAAATAAAAATCAGTTTGAGTCAATGCTGTCTATCAAAATATTAACTTTGATGATACAGGTTTCACAAAATGTAGATGGGAATTGAAAAGAAGAAAACACTTTTTTGAAAATTTTGAATTCATTTCAACCTTTTTTTATTTTTTATTTAATTACGGGATTTTTCCAAAATGGAATATGTTTGGAAATACATATCTTTTCCACACAATTTTACATATGTATTGATAACATATATATAATGGAAAAAATTGACATAAAAATTGGCCATTTTTATGTTATTTACTGAGAATTTTAGCTTTTTAAAGCAAATTTAAGCACTTGTTTTTTTATCTTTACCTCAAGAAGTTTTTATAAAAACCTAATTGGGTGGAATTAAGCAGTAAAAGATGCACTGAGGACAACATTAAGTATCCTGCTGCATGTATGCAAAATTTTGACAGGATGCGACAAGCATGTTTTTTCTCAAGACTATTTAAAAAAATTTTTGTATTTTACAATAATTTGTTACACTCGGGACATAATGAGAAACTTTAATATTATTCTACTTTCCATTCTATTTCTCTCTGACAGCTTGCATTTATTCTAAGTTTTATGTCATGGAAACACTTTGTAGTTGAAATATTTCAAGTATTTACTAACTGCAACTATATTTGTACGTAAAATAACTATAGAACTCAAATAATTGAACTTTGGTACAAAGAAACTAGTCATTCTGCACAGGAAAGGCTTTCTATAAGCAGTGGTTTTGTCAGGTGCTTAGGGAAAACCAATATGCTTGATTAAAACATTTAATACTGTGTCCTTCACTTTATGTTAGAATGCAGCCATTTAAATTATGTTAGAATGCAGCCATTTAAAAGTCTAGGCCTGAACCGTTACACTCGGGACAAAAAAAAGCTCTTTAGTTTAGTGATATTGATAGAGCCAGTTTGACTTTCATTTAGTTCTCTGGTGTCAAATTTCATCAGTATCCCTCTCCCTGACAACAGTTCAGGTGGTTTCAGCCATAATTGTTATCTTGAAAATCTATTTTGAACGCCTTCTCATGAACTGAAAGTCCCAATTGACTTGAAGCGTGGTAAGGAAGCAAGCATCTGGATGACTTATAGATCAATAAAAGCTAAAATCATTCTGATCCGAAATCCAAGATGGCAGATATCTTGAAAATTTATCTATTTTTCGCTTCTTCTCTTGATCTTACAGGCCAGTTGACTTGAAACTGTGTAGGAAGCATCATGGTGACTGGTAGATCAAAAAATGGCTAAAATTGTTCCTATTGGAAATCTAGGATGGCTGCCATGCAGGCCATCTTGAAAATTTTTTTTTTTTCTTTTTCTTTTTGCTTCTTCTCCTGAACTGAAAGGCCCAGTTGACTTGAAACTTGGGACACATTGGGGTGACTTGTAGATCAAATATGGCTTAAACCATTCCGATCATAAATCCAAGATGGCCACAATATTGAAACCCTATTTTTTGCTTCTTATTCTGAACCGAAAGGCCAACAGACTTGAAACTTGGTAGGAAGCATCAGGGTTTACTTATAGATCACATATAGCTCAAATCTTTCCAATCAGATATCCAGGATAGCCATCCTGAAAATCTATTTTTCTCTTCTGCTAAACCGAAAGGCTAACTGGCTTGAAACTTGATGGTAAGCATCAGGGTGACTTGTAGAGAAAAAAAAGCTAAAATCCTTCCAATCGGTAATCCAAGACGGCCTCCATGGCTGCTATCTTGGAAATCTATTTTGCGCTTCTCCTGAACCAAATGGCCAGTTGACTCTTAACTTGGTAGAAAACATCAGGGAGATTGTAGATAAAAAACAGCGAAAATCGTGCCGATCAGAAATACAAGATGGCCGCCAATCTTGAAAATCTATTTTGAACGTCTTCTCCTGAACAGAAAGGCCCATTGACTCTATCTAAACTTATCAGACAGGAAGTATCCAGATGACTTGTAGCTCAAAAATATTTGATCATTCTGATCAGTAATCCAAGATGGTTGCCCTAGCAGCCCTATTGAAAATCTATTTTGAACTTTCTCTCCTGAAACAAAAGGGCAATTGACTTGAAACTTCATTGGAAGTACAATGTATTGAGTTGACTTGTACATGTAGATCAAAAGTAGCTAAAATCATTCTGATCCAACATAGCTACTGTCTTGAAAATCTACATTGTATATTGAACCGAAAGGCCAACTTACTCAAACTTCTTTGGTAATCAGGTGAGCAGTGCAGGGCCATCTTGGCCCACTTGTTTAGTTTAGGGTCTGTCTTGACCTCTCCCTAAACTTTCTCACCCTTTCTGCTGATGAGCCTGCCCTCTTTTTTTTCTGTAAACTTTTTGGACCTTGAGGCAAAGCACAGCTTCACAACAAATTGTCATTTTTCACAAATTTAGCAGTTCAGCTGTAAAAAATCAAGAAATTTCATACCACAATTCATTACAAAAACTTTATGTCCCGAGTGTAACGCTATTTTCTTAATTTTACTGCTGTTTAAAGATGATTTTTAAAATACAGGCACTTATATTTAAATGTATTTTATGTTTTCTGTTTCATGATGCATATCTTTGACCTTATATATGAAGGTATGACTAGATTGTAAGACCATCATTTTCCAACCAAACATGATTTTTGTTGTACGCAAAGACAAAAAAACATCAAAATTTTTAAAAATATTACATCAGTACAGTCTTATTTCCATTAAAGTCCCTTCAAAATTAAAGTACAAAGACTCTTCTTATAACTTGTGATGGATTTACTTTTGTTACTTTTTATGGTACTGATTTAAGGCACTAAACAATGTACAAAGGCTTTAATGCAAATAAGGTGTTACACTCGGGACATTTGTTTTTAGGTTCTAAAAAGGCACTCAAGCCTTTCACTATGAAAGTCTTTGGATGTATTAGCTTTTGGGCACTTGGTTTCATGAAATATAAAACAGAATGCAAATTAAAGCAGCATGTGGAGATGATATGAGCATTTAAAGTCAAAATGTTACACTCGGGACATTTGTGGGTTACAACGCATATAATGGTGCTTGTAAAGTATAAATGAACATGCTTTAGTATGTTCATGCTTTTTAGGAAGCTGTAACATTGGACTTATCAACTAGGGTTAGTAGGGCTAGTATAGATCTATTGTATGCAAATTATAATAGACTTCTTTCAAAGATTGGTGTTTTGGGGTTCACAAACTTTTCCACACATGCTTCCTTCTGAGAGGGTTCAAAAGTAACAAAATATTTGAAAAAAAAATTATCCATATCCAAAAACTATATTCTGAATAAGTGATGTTTACTGTGAAATATAAGGTTATCTCTACAAGAGTGTTTATTCTGTATGATAGCCAGATGAAAATTGATGTTTACTTTAAATGTCACACTTTTTCGTTACACTCGGGACAAATTTGACTACTTAATGTTACAGAAAATTTTTTCTATTGAACCTATACTTATGAAATTTGGCCACAACTTTAACATTTTTATAACACATAATGTGGCATAAACTTATCATAAGCAAGTCTTTTCAGTTTTGGTGCAGGTCAGTTAGAAAAAAAAGACTCATTGTTTTTAAATGGCCCTTATACTGTATTGGACTCAACTTGAAAAGAAAGGCAGAAATCTATGAGAGTTTTCTCTCACTTAGATAAGCCATTTAGTTTAGTACTGCTTACTATTTGAATGTTATTTATATAGTGAGTATTTAAAGCAAAAATAAGAGTAAAAAATTAAAGCTATTTATAGGAAAATGTTCCTATGAAACTTCAAGTATATTTATCATAGCACTAGTTAAGGTGCTTTTTTCAATCCAAAAGTATTAATATTTTTCTTATTTCTCCACAACATATGTTTTCGTGGAGAAATAAGAAAAATATATACCGGATACCCTTCCTTATCTAGACCTATGATTTATGTTATGTTTTTGAAGCATACAGCATTGTTTTATTTCAACCCTTTAAACATTTCCTACTCTGGTTTGTATTAGAGATACTTGCAGACTGACAGAGACTGTGGTAATAAATGTGTTAGGTAACTTTAGCTTACCCAAGTGAAGCCCAAGATGAGCTATTATTATCATGTTCTATCTGTCAGTCCAACCGTGGCCAATACTTTATCAGTTCCTAGCTGTAGATAACAGGTATCCACATAGTATTTTTCTTATTTATCCACCAAAACTAATGATGTGGGTACTTGTTAGAAGTGCCTCATCAAGGCGCTTCTAATAAGTACCACAACATATGTTCTCATGGAGAAGTAAGATAGATGTCAGGTCTTTTTGGTAGAAAAAAGGCTTTTTCTGGAGCTATGCACTTGTTAAGATCTCTGAAATCACTTAATGAATGCAATCAATATGTGCAAACTCTACACAACAGTCTGCATTGATAAAACTTGCTGTTGTAGAAAAGGTTCTGTTGTTGAGTGGTTAAAGCATTGTGTAGCTCAAAATGACTAAAACCGTTGTTGCTCAAAAACAAAGTAAACTTTATCTCATCCATTTCAAAACAGTTTTCATAAACTGCTCATTTAGTATGTAAACCAAGTTTTACACAGAAATTATGCATGCTTTTGTGTACATAGATTTTTGACAGGGTCACTAAAAACTTTAATAGGGTCAAGTAGTATGCCAGAATAAAAGTTTCTTCTTGCAAAAGGAATCTGAAGTGAATTGAAATTAAAAAATAACTATGTACAGCATTCAACAAGTCCAGGCAATTCAAATGAGTACCAACAAATATGCTTTTAGAAAGAAGTAGATAAAAGCACATGGGCTGTAATCGGACGATTAAGAAATTGCTTGACTGTGCCCATTTAAGGGTATGTGTGGTAATCAGATATAATACGGTATGAGCCATGAATAAAGAACACAACATTTGAGGTGAAATGCAGCTAATTATTTAGTAAAATTAGATTGTGGGAGATAAAAAAATGTGTGAAATCATGAAATGCGAAAACGTGTCTTCAGGCATATGTAGACAGCAAAGGCCCAGATTTGCCTGCACATCCCAGCTGTCTGATCAAGGCCTTCACTGTCCACTAACAGAACCAATAGATACTAGAGAATGTATGAATGGAGTGCAAAGATCAGGATGATACTTTTTGCATGCGGGGTAATCTGAACCTGCTAATTTCGCGCGTGTTTGACGGCACTTTGTTTTGTTTCATGTAGCCCAAATGTCATCTTTTGCATTTCAGAAAGTGATTCCACCTGTATCAACTAAAATCACAAGGAAGCTAGCCAGTGAATCCAGTGACCATAAAAATGTGATGAACTATTACTCAAGCATCAGCCGGGATGAAACCGGAGCGCCAGTAAGATGGAAAATGTCTTCAAATACATGTATCAATGAAGACAGTGTGCATGGTAGAGCTAGCCCAGCACTTGCAAAGCTTGCTAGGTCAAGAAGTAATTCAAGAGATTCATCATCTGAAAGGAAAAAGGTTAAAACTGAAACTGCTTCAAGTAAACTGTCATCAAGTGGTAAGAAAAGTGTACCTAGGAAAAGTTTGAACAATATAAAAAATGGTGAATCTGAATTGAATGGAAAAGCTATTGATCTGGACAATGATTTAAAATATAAGAATGACAAACGCAAGTTAGAAAAGAAAAACATCCCGGGTGGTATTAAAGCAAAGAAAAGAGGCAGACCAAAATCGGAGTCATTTGATAATATAAGTGTAATTATAAGTCCAAAAACTAAACACTTAGCCGAGAGTGCAAATAGTGTATGTACAACAGGAAAGATCCTGAAAACGAAAAAAGGTAGAAGACCAAAATCATTAGATTTGCATTCAACAAAATCAGTTGATGTTCAGTTAAATGGTGACGATGACAATTTCAAAAGTCCTCATCCACTGACACCTTGCAATATTTTTGTAAAGCCTAAGAAAGGTCGCCCAAAGGAAACACCACCCACTCTTGAGCCTGAACCGTCTTTGTCACCAAATGCACAAGAAACTAGTGATACATGTTCTGATGAATCTTATGTCATAAGTCAAGCACCAGTGAAGCGTACACCAGGAAGACCCCTTGGAAAGAAGACTTTAAATAAACTCAAAAGACAAATGAACAAAGCAGTGGTTTGTAAATCCGGAGCAGATAGTTTGTTATCAAATGCAGTGAAAGGCAAGGTAAAGAAAACTGTAGTTTCTGGTCATGATGGCCTTTCTTCAGAATCTAAAGTTTCTGCACTCACAACTGAAAGTAAACCTACAAAGGTATTAGGTAAAGCAGCTATGATTCAAAAAAGAAAAATAACGCTGCCAGTATCATCTGTGAAGAAGGTGCAAAACAATCGCTTGACAAAGACTAGAAACATAAATATCAAGACACTAGGAAAACAACACAAAATAAGCAAGACTGAAAAGATAATCCATAAGGCTGGGAGGCCCTCTAGGTCAAAAAATAAACAGAAGCACAATGAAGATTTGCTAGTAGAATCAAGGACAAGAAATTCATCTGGTATTGCAAGTAGCATAGATTTACTAGAGGACACATTTACTAATGTAATGAAAGGTAAATTTAAAGGAAAGACTGAATCAGTTTTTGTTAGTGACAATTCTGAAAAATTGTTTGGAATGGAAGATTATGACAACTCAAATGAAGGACTTAAATCAACAGACAAAACTTCCATTTATCAAAGCGAATTAGCAAAAGCTGATATTTTGGAAGAAGTAGACAATTCCCCAAAAGATGCTCTTTTGAAAGGTGTGACTACTAAAAGTAAAGTTAAATCTAAATCTAAGGTTTTAAAGGATGCAAAATCTGCTCTTAATGTAAAGAAGAAGCGTATACTTATTTCCCATGCCAAAAAGCATATGGACACTGATATTGCACAGCTTCCTGCAAATGATTTGCGGAGAAAACTGCATAGAAATCTTATAAACAAACTGAGTGGTAAAAGAAGTAAAACAGAGCAAACAAAATCTGAAATTGAAAAAGAAGCTGAAACTGTTAATTTTTCAGATACTCGACAACTTGGTACAGATATCAATAGAAGTTGTTGCCCCTTAAAAAATCTATCTGCTATGGTAGAAGCCAAACGATTTACAAAGTTCGAGAAAGAACAAACTGTAGTGGCAAACTTTAAGAAAGGCCGAGCCAGACAGTCAGTTGCTGAAATAAAAGATCTTTCAGTGCTTAGTGATAATGATTCAACGTGCTCAGAAGTGAGCAATTTTTCCACACTTTCAAATAGTAGTGTTATGAAGCTTTTGGGGGATAAAGAAATTGAACCTAAATCAAAAGGCTTGAGGTATGATGAAAAGTTAAAGAGTAAAAGCAAATCATGTCGTAAACGAAAAAGATTAAGTGAAGAAGTAAACATAGAAAGTGAAAAATGCATCAAGATAGAGCCGCAAGAGACAATGAAATCAAATTATGCTCTTGACCTTGAAGCAAATGATAGTGACACAACTAAGAAAGACTGTCCTACTGATTCCGAAGACATTATTAAACAAGATATAGACAAAATGTCTGAATATGCATCAGATTCTAATATTGTGAGTGAGTTTGAAAGGAATGAGAAAGCCAAAGAGAAAGAAATTAAAAGTGAAATTGTACAGATGAAAGTGAAAAGATCGTCAGACAGGCTTAAATTACAGACTGAAGAAGAAGTATTAAACTCGTATATTGTGTCTGAGATAGCAACAGATGGTGACTTAAAGGACGAGCAATTACAAAGTGATCCTAAAGAAATGAAGATGGAACAAGGTGGGCTGAAAGCTAGTGGTGTTAAAAATGTTAAAGACGGGTCAAAATCGAACACTGATAATGAATTACAAACAAACCATGGTGTAAAAGAAGAGATAGAAATGAAAGAGTTGAATGCAGAAAAAGCATCCAGTACATCTAAAGTGCAAAGTAAAGAAAAAGCAAAATTAAGGAAAACAGTTAGAACATCACAAAAAAATACCGTGAAAGTCACTTCAAAGAAGTATATCAAAATGAACATTTTAAAACACATAAAGAAGACTCTAACACCAAAGAAATTAAGAATGACAAAAACTATAAATGGTAACTCTTCAGGAAATGAAAACATTAACAGAAGAAAACCCTTAAATAAATCTGAGCACCTTGAGGATACCAACAATACATCAATAGGTTTAAGTACAGTAGAAATGAAAAACTTTCACATGGATTCTTCTATGCAGAGGTCAGAGGACTCTTCAAGCCAAAAGGCTATTGATAGTAAAGAAGTGATAACCACTAATAGTGACGAAGAATTGTTAAAATGCACTGGAGTAAACTTAACTGACTTCTCATATAGCACTGAAACAAAACTAAAAACCTGTACTGATGAAGTGAGTTCAAGTAATTTAAAAACTCAGACACAGGAAGCTGACCATTTAGCTGAGAACACAGAACTGAAAAGTAGACATGTTCAAGAAGTCGCAAATTGTAAAAAAGATTTTAGTGAAGCAGAAGGAAGAGTTCAGATATTGACAAGAGAGCCTAGTGAAATGGCTTTAGATAGAAACCAGTTAGAAGACCATAATATGGATAGCCAGTCATCTAAAGAACTAGGCATTATAGGGGATGCTGAAAAATGTTTCCTGGATGTTCCAGCAAAAAGAGATGGAGGTACCCTACCTGAAATTAGCGAATCTGATATAAAATCTAGTACCGCTGTACCACATGAGGACATTGAAAGAGCTTGCGAGGATTCACAGTCTTCTACTAAAGCAGTTACTCAGCTCAGTGTAATGGCTGATATACATTGTTTAGAAAGTAGTACCATTGACAATTTAAACAATAATTTAACAAATGACAAAGATAATCTTGATTCTGGCCAACAAGTTTGTGATAATATGGAATTCACTGAGAGAAAGGCAACTGTTTCAAACAGTGGATTTGTACAAAGTATAGGGTCTTGTGAAAGAAAATGTGAAACTTCAGAAATGATAGCAAAAGAAATTATAAATAGTCTGTTAGAAGCAATAGGTAATGATACCTGCCTCAAGGACAAAACTGAGGAAAGGCTAGGAACTGATGGAAAGTTTCAAGTGAACAAACATTTAGATGAAGATAAAGCAGATGGGGTCCAGAGTCAAAGCAATAAAGGAAAAAGGCCAGATCATATGGAAACACTTTCTGATGCAGTTAATTGTGATGAAATAATGGTAAATACAGAGGAAGAACATGTAAAACAGGACTTAAAATTGATGCAGCCCAGTGTAGGAAAACATCTGAATGAAAATGATTTCTCAGTTGAGATCATCAATAACAGAACTCAGGATTTACAGATTAGGAAACCTATTTCAAATGCGGAAATAATGAGGCGTAGAAAGCGGCGTCGCAAGAGAGAAAAAAAATTAGTGAAAGATAATGGTAGCTCTGGCTTTCGAAAAATTGAGTTAAGACAGAAAATATCAAGATCACCTTTAGATAATATTGCTTTGAGACAAAGTATTGAGGAAAACGAATATATGAATGAACAGGCCAAAAAAGCAATCAAAAAAGGCCAAAAATCTAAGTTTAAGCACAGCCCAAGTACATACAAAGAGCAAGACCAAGTAGTTGATCAGGTTATGGAAAAATCCTTAAATGTATTAGAAAATGACAATAGAACTCATAACCTTGATGGAGATGAGCATGTAAAGGAGCTAATGAAAAAGTCAGTTAAAAAAGGCCAAAAGGCAAAGTTGAAACATAGTCCATTATTTAATTCAGAATCTGTGTCTGTGTTTGAAAATAGTTCAGGGAAAAGCACAAATAATACAGAATGTGAAACTACAAATAATAGTCTCATAGAGGATGAACATATGTTGCTTCAAGGAAAAAAGAAAAAGCTCCAGACATCTAAATTTAAGAGAAACACATCAGATAGTCAAGAAGTTGAGACAAAAAGCAAACACAATGAGACATATGAAAGTCTGTTAGAAGCAGCTGATGCAAGCAGTCCTGTTAAAGAAAATTTTGACATTCAAGCAGTATCATATAGGGATTTCATTAGGAGGTGCAAGCCATGTTCTGTTGTTTTGACTGATTTCCTTAAACAGCTACAACTGAAAAGTTCCATTGAGAACACAAATGAATCTCAAGACTCTTCACAAACATTAATTGATAATGGAATTGAAAAGTCTGAAGATGTTGCAATTGTGAAATGGTCATTGGAAAACAATGAAACTGTTACATCATTTAATCATGAACTGAAAAGGACTGAAAGTAATGAAACATTTAAAGAGAGTCTTGAAGACAAAATAGAAAATGAGAAAGAAAGGCAATTTTATCAAGACAGACTTGAAAATAACTATTACTTAAATTCAAATATTGATAGAAAAGTGTATAACATACCATTTTCAGAAACAAAGACCCATCAGACACTGTCTATCTCATCAGTAGAGACTAAAACAAAAACACAGGACCAAAATAAATTTGTTGCTTTAGACAAAAAAATAAAGGTAAAACGTGAGAGGAAACCCCGTGAACCAGTTAAGACCTCAAGAAAACTTTTAAATCCTAAAGTATCTCGGAAGACCAAACCGGTGTTCAGTAGTAACAAAAGAGCTAATGGGCGCCAGCAAAAAGTGAATAAAACACAGAAAACACCTAAGTCAGTTTCAAAGCAATCGTTTGAAACAGGAGAACAAACTGCTAGGAAAACTGTTCCTCCACTAAAGATTAAACTTAAAGGTGGATTGACTTCAAAAACAAAAATGTACACTGTAGAGTCTGCCATAGAGATTAAACCAAGTTCTGTAGATTCTGCTTTAGAGAATAAACCCAAAAGAAAATTAAAATCAAAATCCAAGAGTGACTCAGAATCAGAAAAACACAAGTCTCGCCATCATCATAACAAGAAAAGGAATAAGTCGCCAGTTGACATTAGTTTAAAAAAGAATGGCAAGAAAATTAGTGAATCACAAAAATGTGACTCTTTAAAAGCAAATGATCCATATGAAGCTAATTTTTTAGAATTCATTCAACAACAGGAAAAGGCTGAAAAGGCTGAAAATGTAATGGCAAACTGGAGAAGTTCTTTTGTTTCAAAAGTAGCTCACCAGCTTGTTGGGGGGAAAGCATGTAAATCTGGAGCTGATGGTAGTCTTACTGTCAGTGCCTGTGCATTAGCAGAGACGAAAACATCTTCAGTTACCTCAGAAAAATTTGTCACCATGTCTAAATCGTCAGTTCTTACACCATTATCTGATAAACCAGATACTTTGTCTCAGAATCCAGTCAGTGAAAGTGCAGAAAAAATCTTGAGTTCTGAGAATTTGGTTAAGAGCCATGACTTGGAACATTTTCAGCAAACTGAGAAGGCAGTTGGGAATTTAGTATCAAAAGTAGCTGTTGACAAGCAGTACTGTTGTAATCATTGTGACTTTTTATGTGAAAGCCAGAATGAGATTCTTGAACATACAAAATGTCTACATAAAGATGAATTACTGTACAGTTGTTCACTTTGCCATAAAGCAACATTTAAATCTAAACAAGAAATACTCACGCATTTTGATGATAAGCATAAAGGTGTTAGTGATTCATATATATGTTTACCTGACTTTTATGAAAAGCAAACTGAATCGAAAACTCAAAATAATGTTTCAGATAATATTTTCGATAGGATGAATAATTTACTTGATACACAGTCCACCCAAAATGACAGTCAACAAAGTGAGAAAAGCTCAGTGGTAGATCATAGCTCAACAAGTAAAACAGCTGAGGCAGACAGTACAACCACTGCTCTGGATGAAAAAGATGTTCATGTGACTTCTGTTAAAACCCCCTCACCGCATAGGGAGACTTCAATAGAACAGATTTCATCAGTGGTAGACCAAGGATCTGTTCATCTGACTTCGGTTAACTCCTCTTCGCCACACAGGGATACTTCAAAAGAACAGGTTTCATCAGTGGTAGACCAAGGATCTTTGAATGCACATAGTGAATCTTCAAATGCTAATTCTGGGTAAGTTTGATGTGGTGTATTTGTTGCCAGCTTCAACTACATGTACATATAGCATTTCCAAGAAGGCACCTGGTGATTTCTAAATACAGTCCAACTTCAATGGCTCAAACATCTTTGGGATTAGGGAAATTTGTTCGAGATCGGGGTAGTTCAACCCACAGAGGGTTAATCGTGGCACCAGGTCAGAAAGCAAATTGAATAATGGTATGTGAGTGTACTCATTAGAATTCCTCAATGAGGTGATTCTAATGAGTACACACAACATACAATCTGATGATAAAATAAGAAAATTTCCCTTAATATTTGCTTTCTTGAGCTACAGTACAGCTCAGGTAAAAGAACCAAAAAACTCTTTATTCCGAATATCGGCGTTTCGCGAACTTGCCAAAAACACTCGGAATCAAACCGAGTAAACGTTATATTCGGCGGACACCACTCGCAAGTCCGCCGAATGTATGCGTTATGCGAAGTTATGCGAAGTTACTCGGAATGGTAATATTATACCCCGTAGGCAATATTTCTCGCGAAGCGATGCGAAATTCCTCGGAATAATTTGACTAAATACCTGTCCGATTTTTATATATTTATTTATTTATTTAATAAAGTTATTTAGATATTTCTTTAATAAAAATATTTTTATTTATTTGTATCTTTATTTTTCCATCATATAGTACAGTCTGTGTGAAGGTTATATCGTCCACGCTCATGCGGATGCGCAGGTTGATCTGAGTGTGCACTGATCCCAAAGGTCTTATTGTCCCAAAAGTGTTTTCCAAATTTCCGCATTCCGATACCCCAAAATTAGGTCCATTCCCTTGTTTCAACCAATGCTGCCTTGTTCCCTGAATATATTTGGGTGCTCCCTAGGTTCAAAGATAACCCCGGTAGCCCCCTTCATTGTTCGAGCACGTAACATGGGCCTCAACAAAGGTCCATATGAAAATTTACCGGATTCTTTGGCTTAGTCTAGTCCGGTCACACAAGTGGGTCCGGCATGGTCATTTTTATTTAATGTGCCGTAGAAAACAAAACAAACACACAAAAATCACAAAGAGAATCAAACATCTTCCCCCAATCGACGAATTACGTATTTACATTTGGTATTCCTGTAACGACCTTTTCCCATACAACAACCGCACGCGCTCAATATAAATGACGTACTGTGGAAAAAGACCGGGAAATTCTCACTCGCGTGCAGCAACCGCACGTGTCACTATGAATTTACTTAAAGGGGCGCTTCTGCTATCAAAGAGGCATTGAATCAACAAGACAGCACATGTGAAAAGAGTGTCTGTCACACAAAAACACACTTTACGCACACGAGGCTAATGACAATTCAAACGAGTGAGTGAGTTTATTACGTCCTACTAACAGCTAGGTCATACGGAGATGTGGACCATGGTTTAAAGTCCAATATGAAAGGCTTGAGAAACCTGGGATCGAACTTATGACCCCTGGGTGACAAGACGAGAAGCTTCACACTACACCACCGAGGCACAATTTCCCAATATTTCATACTGATAAATATCTAATAAAAGGGCTGCAGACATTTCACCATGCCCCGCCACTGCACTTAAATCAAGCAAGTGCCATGACTCTGTTAATAAACTAATAACGTTTCAAGAAAATATCTCAAATAGTTTTCAAGTTACAGAGCGGACAAAAAAAAAAAAAAAAAAAAGGAAAGAAAGAAAAGAAATATTACAGAAACCACTAAAATAGTTTCCATCCCGCTTTGGATAGCCCGGCTATCGGAGGTAAATACGATCAGTGAATGCTTTTATCAGAATCTGAGATCAGAATGTGCGGTTGGCAGGTTGACACGAGTCTTCGCTCGTCGCACAAGACGTTTTGTTAAACCCAGAGATTGTAGAAGGTACATACGATTAGCGAAGGCTCAGATCAGACTACTGATGTGCAGGCTCAGAGTGTGTGGGCTGATCCGTCTCTTCGTACAAGTTTTATTGTAGGTTTTGCCATGTACAGATCAATGCGCGATTTGTTTGTGCAAACCATAACGCCTAACACTCTCGGTAAAATTTTCAACTGACGACATTTTGAAACATTTTTCTCATTCTTCCAAGAAAACAGGATTTGCATTTAATGCAAATTGTCTCCATTGCATGACTGTCAAACCCTTTTTCTTGGTAATAAAAAAAAAAAGATTTTTTTTTTTTTTTTTTTTTTTTGTCGTCTGCTGAATTAGCCCAGATAGTGGTAATTCGATACCCGCGAGCACCAAGTGTTATAACTTAAGATTGGTTTATAACCAGGAAGACTCTGCCTAGAATGTCCGCGAGGGCATACAGGAAGACTCTGCCTAGAATGTCCGCGAGGGCATATGAAAATATTATTTGAAGATTATTTCCCGCCAATGCTAGGTTTATACATGCGTCTCTTTTAGTCGTTTAATAAATTACGGCCTTGGTTTTGCATATCGCATGTTGAAGACTCAAAAACAGAACACTTTAAATGGAAACAAAAGTTTTGAAGATTGCTCTATAAACCAATAAAGATAATGTTATTAATGTATATACTGTAAGAGAATAATATAACATAATAATCATTTGTACTCTGATAAATGCGGGATAATGTCTTCACACCGCAGGTTTTTACTCTTTTAAGGGAGCTAACTGCAACTGACTATCAGAAGGGAGTTAACTGCAATTGCTTTACGAGTATGGACTATGCGAAATGGGATTGTGAACAGCATTTTTTTATGAATCGCGCCAGTAAAGAGGGGGCATGCTTATACAATAAGCGGTTAACCAGTACACTGAACCCCATTCCGCCAGAAACTTGAAACTGCCAATCTTGAAGCAGTGGAAGGAGCGAATGACCGTAGCAAATACATGTGTTTCATGATAAGTGGGGATCGAATCGCGTTCGATTCCCGCCGGTGCGATATCATTTTTCCAATAAAGTCAGTGCAAACAACTTCTACCTCGAAAGGAGACATGTCATATTTGCAAGAGGGTAAAAGAAAGCAAAAGAAAGAGCTTTCCAGAGAGAGAGAGAGAGAGAGAGAGAGAGAGAGAGAGAGTTCGCAAAACTTGTAAGATTCTGGCTCGTCCATTTTAGGTACATCCGGCTATGAGATTTAGATATTCCTAGAGAAAAACGGCTAAACTGTTTTGCAAACAGTGAATACCCTGACCAGACGCCGCGTTCTGTCATCTCAATATGACTTAAAGAATTTCTTTTATTTTATTTTTTGTTATTGTTGAAAGAGACATAAGACATCAAGTCACCGTCATCATTAAGTGGTGATTTGAATGGACAGTCCTAATCCTGGTCCAGTCATCAACCGTCCAGGCCTCGATCCGAGCAGTGTAGATACATTCCAGCGTGTTCGTTTCTGTCTCCCTTGTCAAATGAAATGTATCCCTACTTTAACCCTCGAACCGCTTAGCATATTCAGCAGACGGCATTTTCATTTTCTTTTTCTTCTTATTTTCCTGTGTAAATTAAGCGTGGCGTAACATGTGAATCGTCTGCTAGACAGACGATTCACATGAAATGTTCAGCCTTATTTTCACTGTAAAATACTAAAACAGTTAGATCGACATCTCCTAGAATTTTCAGCAGTGCTTCAGGGGTTCAAACTATTTTCTTGGCAGCCGCAGCACGTGCAAAGTGACACGGGAAAAATGGGCCAGCCTGGATAAAAGTGCTTGTCACATGAAAATGAATGTAGGAAGATTCAGGTGACCACCACCCTTAATCCAAAACTAAAACTGGGCGATTAGAAATCATCCGAGGCTTTGGGCCAAACACGTCGCCGGCCTTGCGCATTGGGACTACCAGCTGTTGTTCGGCCATACCCTTTGATACTCCGCAGCTGAAACATAAAAAAAAATTAGTCGCAGGGTTGGTTGTCGGAAGCATTTTATGTAAGTGGATATTGCAGTCTGATCCTGCTGCCGCCAGCACTAGTTAACGAGGGTATTATAATCGCAGTTGTAACAATTTTTGTATGATTATCGTTGTGTGAGAGAATGATCTGAGTGGTCAAACTTACCTGTACAGAACAATCTGTCGCCACTCGCAAATACTCGCAAACACTCCGAATATCATGGGTACACTGAGGTCCGCTGAATGTCCTCGGAATATCGAGCGCATAACTTCGAGTAAATTTTTTTCACTCGGAATGGTTTACTCCAAACCACTCGGCGGAAAATCGCGGATTGTAAAATTGGTCCGCGAAATGAAAAAAAAAATTGGTTCTTTTACCTGAGCCGTACTGTATCTGAAGAATTTCATAGGGACTCAAAAAAGAGCTTGAATTTGCCATGGTAAAAGAGCCATCGGTGTTGAAGCTATTGAGGGTCGACTGTAGTTACAAAATAAAAAATATTATTTTACTTTGCTCCAGATCAGATGTTTTTTTTTGTTTTGTTTTTTTCCCCAAACAAAATGTTACTTTTTTTTCGTATTTGTCCAAAAAGTCTTATTTTGTGTTTTTTGCTCACCTGACCAGGAAGTGCTCATGGTGAGCTATTGTGGTCAGTCAATGTCCGTCGTGCGTCATGTGTCGTGCGGCATCAACAACTGCTTAAAAAGCCTACTCCTCCTACACCCCTGGGCCAATTGACTTGATACTTGGTAGGAAGCATCAGGGTGACTTGTAGATCAAAAATAGCTAAAATCTTTCCGATTGGAAATCGAAGATGGCCGCCATCTTGAAAATCTATTTTTCGCTTCTTCTCCTGAACCGAAAGGCCAATTGACTCCAAACTTGCTTGGAAGCATCAGGAGGACTTGTAGATCAAATATTGCTAAAATCGTGCCGATCGGAAATCCAAGATGGCCGCCTAGGCTGCCATCTTTAAAATCTATTTTTTGCATCTTCTCCTGAACCGAAAGTCCAATTGACTCCAAACTTGGTAGGAAGCATCAGAGTGACTTGTAGATCAAAAGTAGCTAAAATAGTGCCGATCGGAAATCAAAGATAGCCACCATGGCAGACATCTTGAAAGTCTGTTTTTTGCTTCTCCTGAACCGAAAGGCCAATTGACTCCAAACTTGCTAGGAAGCATTAGGGTGACTTGTAGATCAAAAATAGCTAAAATCGTGCCGATCGGAAATCCAAGATGGCATCCATCTTGAAAATCTATTTTTCTCTTCTTCTCCTAAACCGAAAGGCCAATTGACTCCAAACTTGCTAGGAAGTATAAGGGTGACTTGTTGATCAAAATTAGCGAAAATCGTGCTGATAGGAAATCCAAGATGGCTGCCATGGCTGCCATCTTGAAAATCTATTTTTCGCTTCTCCTGAACCAAAAGGCCAATTGACTCCAAACTTGGTAGGAAGCATCAGGGTGACTTGTAGATCAAAAGTAGTTAAAATCGTACTGATCGGAAATCCAAGATGGCCACCATGGCCGCCATCTTGAAAATCTATTTTTCGCTTCTTCTCCTGAACCGAAAAGCCATTTGTCTCCAAACTTGCTAGGAAGCATCAGGGTGACTTGTAGATCAAAAATAGCTAAAATCGTGCTGATCGGAAATCCAAGATGGCTGCCGTGGCAGCCATCATGAAAGTCTATTTTTCGCTTCTACTCATAAACCTGAAAGCCAATTGACTCCAAACTTTGTAGGAAGCATTGGGGTGACTTATAGATCAAAAATAGCTAAAATTGTGCTGATCGGAAATCCCATCTTGAAAATCTATTTTTCGCTTCTTCGCCTGAACCGAAAGGCCAATCGACTCCTAAATTGCTAGGAAGCATCAGGTTGACTTGTAGATCAAAAATAGCTAAAATCGTGCCGATCGGAAATCCAGGATTGGCGCCATGGCAGCCATCTTGAAAATCTATTTTTCTCATCTTCCCCTGAGCTGAAAGGCCAGTTGACTTGAAACTTGGTAGGAAGCATTTGAGTGACTTGTAGATAAAAAAAAAACTAAAATCAGGCCGATCGTAAATCCAAGATGGCCACCATGGAGGCTATCTTGATAATCTTTATTTCGCTTCTTCTCCTAAACCCAAGTCATTTGACTCGAAACTTAGTAGGAAGCATTTCGATGACTTGTAGATCAAAAACAGCTAAAATCCTTCTGATCCGAAATCCCAGATGGCCACCATGGTGGCGATCTTGAAAATCTATATTTAGCTGTTTCTTCAGCACCGAAAGGCCAACTGACTCCAAACTTGTTAGGAGACACTGGGGTGACTTGTAGATGAAAAATAGCGAAAATGGTGCCAATCGGATATCCACGATGGCCGCCATGGCAGCCATCTTGAAAGTATATTTTTAGCTCACAATGAGCACTTCGTGCTCATGGTGAGCTATTGTGGTCAGTCAATGTCCGTCTTCCGTCGTGCGGCGTCAACAATTGCTTTAAAAGCCTACTCCTCCTACACCCCTGGGCCAATTGACTTGATACTTGGTACGAAGCATCGGAGTGACTTGTAGATCAAAAATAGCTAAAATCGTTCCGATCGGAAATCCAAAATGGCCGCCATGGCCGCCATCTTGAAAATCTATTTTTCGCTTCTTCTCCTGAACCGAAAGGCCAATTGACTCCAAACTTGCTAGGAACCATCAGGGTGACTTGTAGATCAAAAATAGATAAAATGGTGCCAATCGGAACTCCAAGATGGCCGCCATCTTGAAAATCTTTTTTTCGCTTCTTCTCCTGAACCGAAAGGCCAGTTGACTCCAAACTTGCTAGGAACCATCAGGGGGACTTGTAGATCAAACATTGCGAAAATCTTGCCGATCTGAATTCCAAGATGGCCACCATGGCTGCCATCTTGAAAATCTATTTTTCGCTTCTTCTCCTGAACCGAAAGGCCATTTGACTCCAAACTTGCTAGGAAGCATCAGGGTGACTTGTAGATCAGAAGTAGCTAAAATCATGCCGATAGGAAAATCATGCCGATAGGAAATTCAAGATGGCCGCCATGGTGGCCATCTTGAAAATCTATTTTTTGCTTCTTCTCCTGAACCGAAAGGCCAATTGACTTCAAACTTGCTATGAAGCATCAAGATGTCTTGTAGATCAAAAATAGCTAAAATCGTGCCGATCGGAAATCCAAGATGGCCACCATGACCGCCATCTTGAAAATCTATTTTTCGCTTCTACATGTACTTCTAAACCCAAAAGCCAATTGACTCCAAACTTGGTAGGAGGCATTGGGGTGACTTATAGATCAAAAATAGCTAAAATCATGCCTATCGGAAATCCAAGATGGCCGCCATAGCAGCCATCTTGAAAATCTATTTTTCGCTTCTTCTCCTGAACCAAAAGGCCAGTTGACTCCAAACTTGGTAGGAAGCATTGTAGTGACTTGTAGAT
The DNA here is from genome assembly GCA_964016985.1 of Anodontia alba. Lineage (NCBI taxonomy): Eukaryota > Metazoa > Mollusca > Bivalvia > Lucinida > Lucinidae > Anodontia > Anodontia alba. The sequence goes on along the minus strand of OZ024830.1, from coordinate 42,715,399 downwards.
AAAAATCGTTCCGATCGTAAAACCAAGATGGGCGCCATAGCAGCCATCTTGAAAATCTATTTTTCGCTTCTTCTCCTGAACAGAAATGCCAGTTGACTCGAAACTTGGTAGGAAACATTTGGGTGACTTGTAGATCAAAAATAGCTAAAATCATGCCGATCGTAAATCCAAGATGGCCAAGATATCTTGAAAATCTATTTTTCGCTTCTTCTCCTAAACCCAAAAGTCACTTGACTCGAAACTTCGTAGGAAGCATCAGGGTGAGTTGTAGATCAAATATAGCTAAAATCGTTCTGATCAGAAATCCCAGATGGCCACCATGGCCGCCATCTTGAAAATCTGTATTTAGCTTCTCCTGCACCGAAAGGCCAATTGACTTCAAACTTCGTAGGAGCCATTGGGGTGACTTGTAGATCAAAAATAGCTAAGATCGTGCCAATCGGATATCCAAGATGAAAATCTATTTTTCGCCTCTTCTTCTGAACTGAAAGGCCAGTTGACTTGAAACTTGGTAGGAGGCATTGGGGTGACTCGTAGATCAAAAATAGCTAAAATCGTGCCGATCGTAAATCCAAGCTGTTCAAATTATCACGCTCAATTGACTGGCATGGCATATATCTTCTTCTTCAAAATAAAGAACTGCTTAAATGATGATCTTTTCATTAGTTGCGATGACAGGATTGGAAAAATGTTGCATAACATCTGCATATCTGCAGTGGCTATGTCACTCAGGTGAGCGACCCGTGGCCCGTGGGCCTCATGTTTGCTTCTTCTTTTGAACCGAAAGGCCAGTTGACTCGAAACTTGGTAGGAAGCATTGGGGTGACTCGTAGATCAAAAACAGCTAAAATCGTGCCGATCGTAAATCCAAGCTGGCCGCCATTTAGAGTTTGTTCACATGATCACGCTCCATTGACTGGCATGCCATATATATACTTCTTCAAAATTAAGAACTGCTTAAATGATGATCTTTTCATTAGTTGGATGACAGGATTGGAAAAATGTTGCATAACATCTGCATATCTGCAGTAGCTATGTCACTCAGGTGAGCGACCCGTGGCCCGTGGGCCTCTTGTTTATTAGAAATGCCTTGCTGAGCTGTATTCTGATGAATACCCTCACACAAGATTTCATAGAGGAATAAGAAAAATATCTGGTTGCTCTTTTTATCTGGAGCTATTTCAGCATGTCATGCTCAAGGCGAGCTGCATTTGTGTAGTGATAAGCTACATGTCTGTCATACGCCATTATCTGTCAACATTGGACATCTAATCCACTGAGGGAATGCTTTACCAAATTTATCTGGAATGATCCTTGGGTGTTTCTGAAAAAATGTGGAATCTTAGCAAAATTCTGTTGTCATGACAACCAAATTGAAAGTAAAAACTTGCTCACTGAGTGACATAGCCACAGCAGATATGCAGATATTATGCAACATTTTTCCAATCCTGCCATTGCAACTAATGAAAAGGTCATCATTTAAGCAGTTCTTAATTTTGAAGAAGAATATATATGGCATGACAGTCAATGGAGCGTGATCATTTGAACAAACTCTCAATCACATTTCAACAGTAGGACAATGTGAAATTTGGTGGCAAATGGCTTAGTGGTTTCTGAAGAATCATGATTTTATACATGTGTAAGTAGGTCATTGGCAGGGAAATATAATAAATGTAAGATGGCAGCCATCTTGGATTTCCGGTGGCAGGGAAATATAATAAACATAAGATGGCAACCATCTTGGATTTCCAGTCAGAATGATTGTAGCTACTGTTGATCTACAAGTCACATCGATGCTTCCAATGAACTTTGAGTTAATTGCCCTTTCGGTTCAGGAGAAAAAGGTCAAAACAGATTTTCAAGATGGCCGCCATGGCTGCAATTTTGAATTTCCTATCGCAACAATTTGAGCTATATTTTATTTACAAGTCACCCCGATGCTTCCTACCAAGTTTCGAGTCAGTTGGCCTTTCAGTTCAGAAGAAGAAGGGAAAAATAGAATTTTAAGATGTCCGCCATCTTAGATTTCCGATTGGAACAATTTTAGCTGTTTTTATATCAACAAGTCATCCCGATGCTTCCTACCAATTTTCAAATCAACTGGCTCTTTGGTTCAGGAAAATAAGCAAAAAATAAAGTTTCAAGATGGCAGCCATCTTGGATTTCCGATCCAAACAATTTAAGCTATTTTAGATCTACAAGTCACCCCAATACTTCCTTCCAAGTTCCCGAGTCAAATGGCCTTTCAGTTCACTAGAAGAAGCGAAAAATAGATTTTCAAGATGGCTGTCATGGCGGCCATCTTGGATTTCTGATAGGGACGATTTTAGCTATTTTTGATCTACAGGTCATCCTGTTGCTTCCTGCCTAGTTGAAAGTCAATAATCCTTTCGGTTCAGGAGAAGAAGTGAAAAAAAGATTTTCAAGATGGCTGCCATGGCGGCAATCTTGGATTTCCATTCAGAACGATTTTAGCCATTTTTGATCTACAAGTCACCCCGATGCTTCCTACCAAGTTCCAAGTCAGTTTGCGTTTGGGTTTAGGAGAAAAAGCGAAAAAAAGATTTTCACGGTGGCCATCTTGGATTTCCGATCAGCAGGATTTTAGCTATTTTTGATCTACAAGTCACCCTGATGCTTCCTACCAAGTTTGGAGAATTGGCCTTTTGGCTGAGGAGATTAAGTTAAAAATAGATTTTCAAGATGGTGGCCATGGCAGCCATCTTGGATTTCCGATCGAAAGGGTTTTAGCTATTTTTGATCTAGAACTCATCCCGATGCTTCCTACCAAGTTTTGAGTCAATTTGCATTTGGGTTTAGGAGAAGAAGCAAAAGAAAAATGGCTACCATGGCGGTCATCTTGGATTTACAATCGGCACGATTTTAACTATTTTTGATTTACAAGTCACCCCAATTCCTCCTACCAAGTTTCGAGTTAGCTGGCCTTTCGGTACAGGAGAAGAAGCGAAAAGTAGATTTCAGGATGGCAGCCCTGGCAGCCATCTTGGATTTCCGATCAGAATGATTTTAGCTATGTAAGATCTACAAGTCACCCTGATGCTTCCTACTAAGTTTCAAGTCAACTGACTTTTAGGTTTGATCTACAAGTCACCCCATTGCTTCCTACCAAGTTTGGAGTCAACTGGCCTTTCGGTTCAGAAGAAGCGAAAAATAGATTTTCAAGATGGCTGCCATGGTGGCCAGCTTGGATTTCCGATCAGCACGATTTTAGCTATTTTTGATCTATAAGTCTCTTCAATGCTTCACCAAGTTTGGATCAATTCGCTTTTGGGTTTAGGAGTAGAAGCGAAAATTAGATTTTCAAGATGGCTGCCATGGTGGCCATCTTGGATTTCTGTTCAGTACGATTTTAGTTATTTTTGATCTACAAGTCACCCTGATGCTTCCTAGCAAGTTTTGGAGTCAATTGGCCTTTCAGTTCAGGAGAAGAGAAAAATAGATTTTCAAGATGGCGGCCATGGTGGCCATCTTGGATTTCGGATTGGAACAATTTTAGCTATTTTTGATCTACAAGTCACCCCGATGCTTCCTACCAAGTATCAAGTTAATTGGCCCAGGGGTGTACGAGGAGTAGGCTTTTAAAGCAATTGTTGACGCCGCACGACGGAAGACGGACATTGACTGACCACAATAGCGCACCATGAGCACCTCATGCTCATGTGAGCTAAAAAGCTGGTTGAGTATTTCTCTATAGGTATGTCAAAAAGCAGCAGCAGGGTTTTCAAATAACTTTGCAAGAATATTCCTGACACGCTGTAAAATTTACATGTATTCAAACTGTATTGAAACATAAAAAAAAACAACAAAAAAAAACAACAACAACATGACTGCCAGGCTGTGGGGTGGATTTTATGTCAATATAGAAAACTTAAAAAGTCTACTTGTCAGAAACAAGAAGTGGAATTTCAAATCGATATGCAAGCATGTTCTTGTGTGACCCTCTGTAAAAGATGTTTAGACCTTTTTGATTCCTTAAAGCTGTATAGTTGCTCAAATTGACCCAAACCAATGTTGCTCGAATACCTCTAGTAAACTTTAACTCATCTACTTTTCACACTTTGGATAATTTAACAAATCTAAAATGACCCAAATAGACAACGTATTATTTTAGCACACCTAAGCAAATGCTCAGGGTGAGCTATTGTGATTACCCTCTGTCCATCGTCTATTGTTTGTCGTCAACAATTAGTTTGTTAACACTCTAGCAGTCAGTTTTGATCTGATCTTAATGAAACTTGTTCAGAATGTTTGCTGTTATGAAATCTAGGTAAAGTTCGAAATTGGGTCACTTGGGGATAAAAAAAAAAGGTCACCGGGTCAGATCAAAGGAAAATTGTGTTAACACTTTGAGGTCACATTTTTATGCCCCATATTTTTATGCAATTCGAAGAATGGTGGAAAGGGCATATAGTGTTAACCTTGTCCATCTGTCTGTCTCCGTCCACGTCTGAGATGTCTTTAGCAATTTGCATTTAAGTTTTTCAGGCGGGAGCATCTGTGTCCTTTGGACACATTTCTAGGTTAAGCATGTTAAGTAATCATCATGAATCTTGCTCACTACATGTTTGTTTGTGTTGATGATTTCTAGGTTAGGTTAAGTTCAAAACTGGGTCACTTGGGGTAAAAAAACTAGGTCCACAGGCCAATTCAAAAGAAAATCTTGTTAACACTCCAGAGGTCACATTTTTTTTTCTTCTAAGTAATCATCATGTATATTGCTCAAAATATTTGTGTTGATGATTTCTAGGTCAAATTCAAAACTTGATCACCTGGGGTCAAAAACTAGGTTACCAGGCCAAATCAAAGGAAACTTTATTAAGACTCTAGAAGTCACATTTTTTAAGTACATTGTAATAATCATGAATCTTGCTCAATACGTTTGTCTTGATGATTTCAAGGTCATACCTTTTTCAGCTGTTCATAGTTCATGCTCTGGCACATAGAAAGCAAAAGTACCATTACATCAGACTGACACATTTTGCATTAATTACTTTTTAATCCTGTTGAGAGAGGATGCAATTCCCCTAATATATTTTGCTGGTAACATTGAAGACCAGAGCCACAAGGCTCTTAATGAGCTATAAGGATCACTTCCCATCCATTGTCCATAGATCATCCTCTGAAGCACCTGAGCCAGTTTTTGTCAAATTTCATGTGGACCCATCTTGGATTAGGGAAATTGCTAAAATGGTTATGATCTTTTAAAAAAGATGACCACCATGTCCATATATGGTAAAACTTTTAAAATTTCTTTTCAAGAACTAAGGAGACTATTTGCATAAAATGTCAGAAACAGTTTTCTTGAAAAATGAGAATTATTTTAAAATGTCTTTCAAAATTATTACCCAGCATGCTAAACATCAAACAAAATGATGTGGTACTAGGAAAAAATGCTTTGTCTCCTTAGGTGACAGTTTGCATGTCAAGTCTTTTTTCTAGGGAAAACAAGAAAAAATATTTCAAAATGGTGTCTGCTGAAATTATTATCTAGCATGCTAAGAGATAACAGTTATTCTCATTAGTTTTCATTTAGGACACAATGCTAACAAACCATATTATTGCAAATGACCCTCAGTTTGCTGCATTGTTGAGCATGATATAATTGAAAAAAAAAAAAAAAAAAATCAGGAATTTTGATGCAGTGATAGACTGCTTTTCACTGAAAAATACATTAAAAACAAACTTCTGTTGAAAAGTTTTGCCAGTTTGTTTTAAGCACATGGTTTTTTTAAAGCACAAATTTATACCTTCCTTACATTTTGCCATATGTTAATCCACATTGCACCATTTTGTTAAGTCATAATTGCACTAAACTTCTTATTTGAAGAGTAGCTCATGTAGAAACACCATAGTTTCAGAATATCCTTCAGTATCGCCCAACATTTGATTTAAAAATAATGTAGCAGTAACCAGTCAGGAGCATATGCATGTAATTCCTACAAGTTATTTTTTTAACTCAAAAGAGTTAACAATTTGCTACAGTTAAGTTGATTTAACCTTTGTTTCAGTTATTTTTTTTTTCATTTGTGCCTTTTTTTCACCTTCAGATTGTAGACTTACATGTAAGTTAAGCAATTTTCATGGGCAAGTGGTTAATTTTTATGAAAGATCCGTTATGTAACTTTATGATCAAGCAATAAAATTTTAGTACGCATCATCTAGAAATGTGTACACAGGTCCTTTGAAGTTAACTGAAATAATTTAATATACTTTTTTAAATTATTTCAGTTATTTTCAAAACAATTACAAATTTGAGAAATAACCTGAATGAGTTAAAACCTTTAGCTAAATGAAAGTTACACTTTTGAAGGGAGGTTGCTTATAGTTGAATTTTAACTTTACCAAGGATAAATTTTCCAATACTTTTAACTTAATAGAAGTTATGCTCCTGATTATATATTTTTTTTTCACAGTCCAATGATTTTTGGACGGGTTTTTAAAAAAAAAATGTCTTTTAAAAAAGCGGTCTGGGGCGAGCGGGCACCGGGCGCCATCCCACATTATCCTTTTGGTTAACCTTTTTTAGCTCACCTGAGCCAAAGGCTCAGGATGAGCCATTGTGATGACTCCCTGTCCGTCGTCCGTCCGTCTGTCGGTCTGTCCATCTGTTCACACCTTTGAATGACTTCTCCTCTGAAACCCCAGGGCCAAATTTCTTCAAACTTTATGTGGAGCCTTGTGTTAAAGAGGGATTGAAAATATGTACAACTAGTCAAGGTCCGTAAATCAAGATGGCCCCCATTCCCATATATAGCTCCCATAGACTTATAATGGCCCCCATTCCCCATATATAGCTCCCATAGACTTATAATGGGGAAAACTTTAAATATGGTCTGAAAAACCATGAGGCCCACTGCTTATATATTTAGTATGTAGCAATGTTTTGTGGTCCCCTACATAAATCCTACCAATCAAGCCCCTGGGGCCCAAACTGGCCACTCCCTGGAGGTCTTTTGCTCCCATAGACTTATAATGGGATAACTGAACAAGTCTTCATCTCTGAAACCATGAGGCCCACAGCTTATATATTTAAATAGTATGTACATGTAGCAATGTTTAGTTGGCTCTTACATAAATCCTGCCAATCAAGCCCCTAGGATCCAAACTGGCCACACCCCAGGTGCGGGGTGGGGGAGTGGGGATCATATGTTTTTGTAGAGCTATATACATGTAGCTAAAGAACCTTTAAAAATCTTCTTCTCTGAAACCATGAGTCCAAGAGCTAAAAGATTGAGTATGTAGCGATGTTTAGTTGTTGCATACATAAATCTTGCCAACCATGCCCCTGGTGTCCAAATTGGCCACGCCCCATGGGTCATTAGCTCCCGTAGACTTATAACCTGAAAAACTTAAAAAAACTTCTCCGAAACCTTGAGGCCCACAGCTTGTATATTAAGTATGTAGCAATATATAGTGAACCTCTACTTAAATCCTGCCAGTCAAGCCCCTGGGGTCCAAACTTGCCACCCTAGGGGTTCATATGTTTATATAGAACTGTATAGTTAAAGAACATTCAAAAATCTTCTTCTCTGAAACCATGAGGCCTAGAGCTAACACATTTAGTATGTAGCAATGCTAAGTGCTCTCCTACATAAATCCTGCCAACCATTCCCATGGGGCCCAAATTAGCCACAACCTGGGGGTCTTGGACTTATAATGGAAAAACATATCTTCTCTGAAACCATTTGGCCTACAGCTTATATATTTAGTATGTAGCAACATTTAGTGGTCCCCTACATAAATCCTGCCAATCAAGCCCCTGGGATCTAAATTAGCCACCCCAGGGATCATTAGCTCCCATAGACTTATAATAGAAAAAAAAAAAAAACTTCTTCTCTGAAACCATGAGGCCCACAAGTTATATATTTATTATGTAGTAAAGTTTAGTGGTCCCTTACATTAATCCTGCCAAGCATGCCCCTGAGGTCCAAATTGGCCATGCCCCGGGGATCATTAGCTACCATAGACTTACAAAGGGAAAAACTTTTTTAAAAATCATCTTCTCTGAAACAATGAGGCCCACAGCTTATGCATTCAGTATGTAGCTATGTTTAGTGGTCCTCTACATAAATCTTGCCAATCAAGACCTGGGGTCCAAATTGGCCATGCCCTTGGGGTCATTTGCTCCCATAAACTTGTATTGAAAACAACAACAACAACAAAAAAAAAAAAAAACAAACAAAAAAAAAAAAAAAAAAAAACAACTTAAAAAATCTTTTTCTCTGAAACCATGAGGCCCACAGCTTACACATGTATTTAGAATATAGCAATATTTAGTGGTCCCCTACATAAATCCTGCCAATCAAGCCCCTGGGACCCAAACTGGCCATGCCCAAGGGGGTGATTTGTTTATATAGGACTATATAGCTAAAGAACCCTTAAAAATCTTCTTCTCTGAAGCTGTGAGGGCCAGAGCTAATATATTTAGAATGTAGTAATGTTTAGTGGTCTCCTATATATATCCTGCCAACCATGCCCCTGGGATCCAAATCGGTCACGCCCCGGTGGTAATAAGCTCCCATAGATTTATTAGGGGAAAAACTTTAAAAAATCTTCTCTGAAACCATGAGACCCACAGCTTATATATTATATTTGGTATGTAGCAATGTTTAGTGGTCCCCTACATAAATCCTACCAACCATGTCCCTGAAGTCCAGAATGCCCATGCCCTAGGGGTCATTTATTATACCCCCGACATACGAAGTATGTGGGGGTATATAGTTTTCACTTTTCCGTTCGTTCGTACGTTCGTTCGTTCGCTTGTACGTTCGTTTGTGCGTTCGTTCGTCTTTCCGTCACAGGGTCAAAGTTTTTGCGTTTAAGTTTATGATCTCATATTTTGAAGACCCTTTGATGGATTTCATTCATATTTGTCATGATGGTAGATATAGGTCTAAAGTTTTTATCAGCACCATCCCCACCCCGGGGGTGACCTTGGGGTCAAGGTCACGGACTTAGAATTTTCATAAAAAAGTCAGGGTCAAAGTTTTTGCGTTAAAGTTTATAAGACTTCATATTTTGAAGACGCTTTGATGGATTTCATTCATATTTGGCATGATTGTAGATATAGGTCTAAAGTTTTTATCAGCACCATCCCCACCCCGGGGGTGAACTTGGGGTCAAGGTCACGGCCTTCGAATTTTCATAAAAAAAGTCAGGGTCAAAGTTTTTGCGTTTAAGTTTATAAGACCTCATATTTTGAAGACCTTTGATGGATTTCATTCATATTTGGCATGATGGTAGATATAGGTATTAAGTTTTTATCAGCACCATCCCCACCCCGGGGATGACCTTGTGGTCAAGGTCACGGACAAGGAATTTTCATAAAAAAGTCAAAGTTTTTTGTGTTTAAGTTTAAATAGCTATATCATCAAGACCCTTTAGGAATTTCATTTATATTTGACATGTTGCTAGATATCGGCCTAGAGTCTTACTCCGCAGGGTGCGACCGAGGTCAAGGTCACGAACTTAGAATTTTCATATAAAAGTAAAAAATTTTTGCATTTTAGTTTATATAGCCATATCATCAAGACCATTTGTTAAATTTCAGTATTCCCTAATTGAAAGGTCCATCGGATATAGCTATCAGCAAGGAATCTGTTGGTCTGTCTGTCCATCCGTTGAAGAATTATTCGTTCATACGTTATTTTTGTCTTAGGGTCAAAGCTTATAAGACCTCATATTTTGAAGACCCTTTGATGGATTTCATTCATATTTGATGGTAGATATATATTTTTTTTATTGGCACCATCCACACCCCGAGGGTGACCTTTGGGTCAGGGTCACGGACTTCCAATTTTCATAAAAATGTCAAAATTTTTGTGTTTAAGTTTATATAGCTGTATCATCAAGACCCTTGTGGAATTTCATTTATATTTGACATCTTGCTATATATCGGCCTAGAGTCTTACTCCGCATGATCCCCACCCCGGGTGTGACCGAGGTCAAGGTCACGAACTTAGAAGTTTCATTTAAAAGTAAAAGTTTTTGCTTTTAAGTTTATAGCCATATCATCAAGACCTTTTGTTAAATTTTATTATCCCCTAATTGAAAGGTTGAGCGGATATACCTATCAGCAAGCAATCTTTTTGTCTGTCCATCCATCCGTTGAAGCATTATTCGTTCATATTTTATTTTTGTCTTAGGGTCAAAGTTTTTACGTTAAAGTTTATAAGACCTTGTATTACGAAGAGCCTTTGATGGATTTAATTCATGTTTGGCCTGGTGGTAGATATAGGGCTTAAGTTTTTATCAGCACCAACCCTATCCCGGGGAATAAGTTGGGGTCATGGTCACAGACTTAGAATTTTCATAAATAAGTCAAAATTTTTGTGTTATGTTTATATAGCTATACCATCAAGACCCTTTGAGGAATTTCATTTATATTATATTGATAGATATAGGTCTAGAGTTTTACTCAGCATCATCCTTATCCTGGGGTATGACCTTGAGGTCAAGGTCACACACTTAGAAATTTCATATAAAAGTAAAAAAAAAATTAAAAAAAAAAAAAAAAAATGCATCTAAGTTTATATAGCTACATTATGAAGACCCTTTTTGTTGGTTTCATTAATATTAAGCATGATGGTATATATAGGTCTGAAGTTTTTCTCCGAACCATCCCCAAGCTGGGACATGGCTTTTAAGTCAAGGTCACAGACGTTTCATACAAATGTCATTTTGGCTTATATTATAAAGACTGATTTCACTGGTATATGTTGATAGTTATAGGGCTGAAGTTTTATTTAGCTCAATCCCTGCACCTGTGCCTGACCTTTGAGGTCAAGGGCTTCATATTATGTGTGATTGAATTTTTTCAATGTTATAACATATAGCATACAACTGCCATCTCCAGAGTCAAAGCTACATACTTTGTGCTCTTTAAAAAGTGGCGGTAGCGCTGGTCGGGGGTATATGTGCCCCACTGGGCACTTTGTCTAGTTAATATAGAGCTATATAGCTAAAACTTAAAGAAAAAACCACTGATACCAAAGTGCCATAAGCAGGTGCGATCATCATGACTCTTGCTCAAAATGTTTGTCTTGATTATTTCTAGGTCAGGTTTGGACCTTGGTCACTTATGACCTATATTTCACGGTCCAGTGACTTTCTTGTTTTTTCACCATTTAGGCCAGTTTCTCAGTAAATGTTGATCCTACTGCAGTGATACTTGGCACTTGCAAGCATCTCAGCATGGCCTCTTGATTGCAGTCATCTATATCTGACCTTGACCTATATTCCACGGTCCACTGACGTAAGTTTTTATACGCCTATTTGAAAAAGGGACGTATTGTGTTACGGGGTCTGACGTTCGTCGGTCCATTCCGCAAACTAAAGTTTGCAGCTAATTCCTCCTATAGTTAACATCCAATCAAGCTGAAACTTGGTTTATAGTAGACTATGATATGGAGCAGTGTATATTGTTTCAGGGTTACAGTCCACCAAATATTAGCAGAGTTATGCCCCTTTGAAAATTTCTGTAAACTTTTTGTTTCACGCTAACTCCTTCAACAGTTAACATCCAATCAAGCTTAAACTTGATTTATTGTTAGACCATGATATGGAGCAGCGCATATTTGTTTAAGGTTACAGTCCACCAAATATCAGCAGTTATGTCAGTTTGAAACTTCTGTAAACTTTTCGTTTCTGGCTAACTCCTACAGTTTATATTGCAGAGTAATGTCCTTTTGAAAAGTTCAATAAACTTTTCATTTCCGGCTAAGTCCTCTTACAGATTACATTCCATCAAGCTGAAACGTTTGTTTTTTATAGTTAGACCATGATGTGGAGCAGTGTATATTTGTTCGAGGTTACAGTCCACCAGTCGGGGGTGGTCGGGTGGTGCGAAGGTGCTGTGTACCTTACTTCACTGGGGCGTCGAACTGATATTGGCTTACAGTTGGGCAAGGCCTGCTATCCTTGTAGTGGGTAAGGGTAGAGGGGGGATGTTTTTATTTCTTTGTTTCTTCACTTTCATTCCTGTTCCTCTTTCTTCCCTGTCCCTCTTTTTCATCTCCTGTACTCTCTCTTCTATTTCTTTTCTCCCTTTCTCTGGGAGACGACACAAAATGACCCTCAAGGGTTGACGTGTCGTTAAACCCCAACATAATCAAAACAAAAATTTAGCAGAGTTATGCCCCTTTGAAAATTTCTGTAAATTTTTCGTTTCCGGCTTACTCCTCCTACAGTTTACATCTGATCAAGCTGAGGCTTGATTTATAGTTAGACCATGATGTAGAGCAGCGTATATTATTTCGAGGTTAGATTCCACAATATATTGGAAGAGCAATGCCCGTTTGAAAATTCTGTAAACTTTTCGTTTCCGGCTATTTCCTCCTATAATTTACATACGATCAAACTGAAACTTTTCAGGCATTTTAGCAAGTAAAAATCTTGTAAGCAAATTATCCAAGGAACCACGTGATAGGCTCATGAACTTTTGCATGCAGTTTGGAACCATTGTGTAGATGACTTGATTAAATTTTGGTGAACTTTGGATTACTTTTTTTATAGAGTGCTGCCCCTTTTCAACTTGTATTAATAAGCGTAATGTTGGTGGCGTATGTTTTACAAACATATTTCTAGTTTAATGGGACTTACAGAATAATTCTGTACATGTAATTTATGAAACTTCATCTCCAATCAACTAAACTAATGCTGTTGCACGACCCATCTCGCTTGCCTCAGTTGCCCAGTTGGATGCCCCTCTGACTGGTGATCGGGTGGTCTCTGGTTCAATCTACTACATGTATCCCTTTGGCTGATTCAAGAAAGGCAGTTTCTTGCGGAAGAATGTGCACAAGTACTGCTTAGAGGACTAAACCTGCCCAAGAAAACGTGTTGTTAGGTAAATTGACTGGGCTCTGCATGACCCTAATGGGTTGACTGGGGTATAAAACCTCAACACAAACAAACCAAGGAACTGTCTAGATCTGGCTAATGCCTTTTAACCTTGGGGATTAAAGAAGGAATTTGGTATGGGCATTGGTTAATTCTTGTTAACATTGACCCTGAATACCAAAAAATATTAAACGATTCCTGACGGTTCTGGAGTAATCATCATTTTTGCTGACTAATGGCTGTCAGACAGACTTGCAGGTTGATTACAGGACACTCTTCAAAGTCATCCTTTTGATCTGTCAGATTTTCTGCAGGTTGGGCAGTATTCCTTTAGCATTCAAGAGTTGGCAGTAATCACTGACTACTGAAGATATTCCTTACATCTGATTTGGTTTTGCAAATACCTTTGGCTTGATACAAAATATGTCTATGCAAATTTTTATCAAAATATCCCATATGGTACATGACAGCTTTTTTTTTTCATATTTTTAATAGTTTTTTTGGCCTTTGAAAAAAAAAAAAAAAAAAAAAAAAGGTATTTGGCTTTTCTGGGGGTTCATGCAGTAATCAAAATATTCCTAAGGGTTCAAGAGTTATGGCCATTTTCACTAACTGACTCTTAAAATTTTATCAAAATATCCCTTACGCTTCAAGACTTATGTCTGTTTTCCTTTTCAGAGAAAATAAGAATTGGTATTTCAGGTTTTATATGAAATGCAAAGCCTTATATCTTTTCTGAAAAAAAAATGTCATCTAATGAAGTTGTGGTTAGAGCATTAAGAGTTGAAGTTCTATTTCTTCATCTTGTTGTTTCATTATCATTTGTATTTACGTTTCAGGGACATTCAAGACAAGGGGGACAGCAACAGCCAGTCAGGTGATAATGAATTAAACATTAAGATAGTTGATGTTGTAAGCCTTAAAGAGCAAATGGAAGTTGTTTCTGATAATCCTTTGGGTGATAATATTAACAAGGCATTTAACAAAATGATTACTGCTCCAAAGATTACGACTAATGATTCTGTGTCTGTTAGGCAAAATCAGCTTAAAGTGCCTTTTTATCCTGTGTCACAGACATCAATGTGTATCTCGGCAACTCGTGGTTCAAATACAGGCATAGTGAGTCAAGTGAAGAAACCTAAGATTGGAACAACTTACAAATGTGAAACGTGCCATGTGCATGCTCCAGTACTTGCAGCCCTTGTTGCTCATTTGAAGAACTCGCATACTAATATACCAAAATTATTCCAGTGCCCTTATTGTAGGGATATGGAAGGCGAAACTGAGGCTTTGATCCATCAGCATATAAGAATGTGTCATCCAACAGACAATCCAAACCCACCAGTAGCTCTTTCTGAGCCAGCTAAACGAAATCTTAAGACAATAACGATTCCATTGCCAGAAAAGGCAGAAAGTACAACATTTGAAAGAGACATTTATATGTGCCTGAGATGCAAAAAGCATTTGCCTTCGTTGGATTTGATTTACAATCATTTGGAGTTGGAGCATAGAGAAGTATTTGTTTATGTGTGCCCATTTTGTAAAATATTTAAAGCGAAAGAAGAACACGTTGTAAATAACCATGTTTTAAATGTACATCATAAAAATATTGAAGATGTAAGTATTTCATTAGCAATTGATGGAACAGAGTTTCTGAGGGTTAGTTCTTTGATAAAGGAGAAAACCCAGAAGATTGGCATCAAACCTTTTACTCCCCAGCAAAATAAATCACAAGCTGAACTGCATCAAAGTGCTAAAACACATGGATCTAATTTGACAATTCCATTTCATCAGAACATGGCGCCTATATCACCAACAGTAAGACCGGTGTCTTCGCAGCTCCAACAAAATGTTATCCCTCATCAAGTTCCAGCTGTTAGAGCTGCCCCATTACAGGGGGCTAAGAAAAGAAAAGCTACTTTATCAGAATCCATTGCTCAGTTAACTATGCAACGTCAGCGTCAGCAAGCGCAAGAAGATGCCCTTAAAGTGCAGTCCAACAAGGATACACACCAGTCGAATTTGCAGCAGCCCCCACCCCTTTTCCGCGGACCTCCTCCTCTGATTAGATATGATCAGCTAACTAAAGTTCCAGCATCCTTGGTAGCTTCACCACACTTCTCTCAGTCCGGGAAATCAAACAACACGTTAAACAGTCAACAGGTTGTACCAGCTGCGTCTGGCAATATTATAGGACAGTTGACACAAAGGCTTCAAACATTAAATAAACCCCAGAGCAACTCGAACCAAGTTCAGTCAGTGCCCAAACCAATTCAGTCGGCTCTTTTCGATACGTCAGATCCAAACGCATTTTTGCCATTGAACCGCCGGCAGCAGGGACCAGTGTTAAACATTCCACAGATTCCCCGACCATCTAACAGACCGCCGTCGCAGCAGAGTTCCCCAGCTGGGCAGGCAGAGACACCCACGGGTGCACTAGATCTCTCCAGATCAAACAAATCCACTCCTGAACCATCCCCAGTTCCACAGACAGCACAGTCTCCGCCTGTTGAGAATAAAGCAGATGACACAAATCCAGAAGCTTTTAAGATCTTTAACCTTCGGCCATCAGCACCCATTCAGCAAGCGCAAACAAATGTCGTCCCTCAGTTTGTTCGTCCCAATACCACTAGTACCCTTGCATACAGACCAACTACTCCTCACATAGCAAACGTTCCAGTTAATGCAGTTGTTGGAAACGTAAATATGGTCCCAATCAGTTTGGCCAATATATCCCTTCACCAAATCCAGAACCTTCCTCAGTTTGTTAGAATGAGCTTTCCCCAGACGTTACAACCCATTGTTGCTCCACTAAGCATAGCTCAAGTCATTTCCGCACCGCAGCCGGTCATAAGTACTGCTTCTGTTCCACAGGTTAGTGTCAGTCAACCCCAGCAGCCAAAAGAGAGCCAGGCTTTGATGAATCTGTCCCTTCCTATGTTTAAATGTCCTTATTGTCCTAATGTTATTCAGTTAAGCCTTGCTGAAGTTCAGCCTCACATTGAAAAGTCCCACCCAGGTTCTTCCATTGTTTTTATGCAGATGTAAAGTCGAGCTACTTGCATATTTTTGTTTCCTCGTGATCTGATTTTTATGCAGATGTAAAGTCGGGCTACTTGCATATTTTTGTTTCCTCGTGATCTGATTGAGGTCGTCATTATTGACTTTGGGTCTCATTTTCACATGCATGTACATATATTCCTATTATAATATGTAAGGATGTATTGACTTTTTGAGCCAAGGCAACGATGTATGCTGCAGAGGCTCAGATCAGCCTGAGCCTCTGTTCAGTCTTAACAGCGCCTTTGCGTCTGCTACAAAATCATTGAATACTGTGTAAAGGAACATCGGACAGCAAAACCAGCGGGCTCATGACGTTTATACAACATTGTATTAACGTCGATGCATCGACGTTAATGCGACTTGTATATACTTCTATGCCTGCTGGGTATGCACTAGACTATATTTTTCAAAGACTCGTTTTGACGGTTTGTGTATATTATTACTGACACAACAGACATCTGCAGAATGCAGTTGCCTGATTTTTCAGGTATTTTTGAACGTGATGAACGACCGCTTGTACTTGTAAACTGTTTGTTTTAATTGAACGGCAACGTGAGAAAATGTACCTTCTGACATGCGCGCGCAAGGATTACTCAGATCTGTCTGTGTTTTGGCACAGTCTGATCTGAGAGTTTATCTGCACGAAGAAACTTTGCATTATTGGCTGTCCAGAAAGAACCCAGTGAAGATTCTGATCATACTCCACAAATGCGCAGGCTGATGTCAGTCCTGGGCCCACATGTTAGAAAGTACATTTTCTGACGATAAGGTTCATTTGGTATTGCAGGTCATGTATAAATTTATATAGCCTTAGTCCTGAATTATAAAATACCAGACAGCGTTTTTTCGGCATTGATTGTTTTCTGGGAGAAACTTTTGTAAATGTTATTCATGGTGCTAATATGAAACTGATCTTTGATCCCTTGTGTGTGTGTGTGTGTGTGTGTGTGTGTGTGCAGAAAAAAGAAAGCTTTAACTAGAAGAATAAGGGAAACTGTTAGGTTTCTGGTTGCTGTTTGGGCTGTCTACTGTCTAGCCTGTTTAATCCTTAGCAGACTTGGTAAATATTTCAGATGACATGTTGAAATATGTTCTATTTTTTTTTTTTTTTTTTTTTTTTTTTTTTTTGTTATTATTATTTTTAATCAGAAAAAAGGCTTAAGCATTGCCTGCAAATTATCTCCACAGAAAACAATATGCATAAAGTTTCAAAGAATTTCTAGAAAAAGGGGACAATTTTCATGAAAAAATAGAGACAGTTTCCATAAAATGCTAAGCCTTTTTTTTTCTAGAAAAATTAAGAAAAAAAAAACAACATAAATTTGTCATCTGATGAATTCGTCCAAGGATAAATGCTAACAACGCTCTCATGCATCTCTATGTCTGTCTACTGTTTGCCTGTTTTGTCTCTCTTTTTCTTATACTTCTTTTCCATCTCTTCTGCATTTATCAATTTACGCTTCAGCACTTTTTATATATGCTTACCTGAGCATACTGTACACGGTGGTCAGACTGAAAGCACAAGACAGATACATGGCAAAGAGATGTAATTTTTATGTGTTCATTTTAACAGTTATCATTAAGATACATGTACGCTCAGATGTACGACCCACAAAAACGCATATACATGATCATTCCCAGTTACCAATTCTAACTATTGGTGATGGGTTATTAAAGTTGAAGGAGTGACACAGGATTGTATGGAAATTTAATCCTAACAGCATGGTGTTGTAACTGAATGTTAGTAGTAAACATTTTCAGTTTCATATTTTCACATTTTTTGCCATGGCAAAACTATTTATAAAGAAATCTGGAATTCGACAATTTCATTGGTTAGGTCTTTTCAGTATCTATCGAAATGTCAAATATTACCAAACTGTTCCCAACAGTTTGAGCGTTATTGCGATTACAATATTTCACTTTTTTTTTTTTTTTTTGCCAGGGCGAGACTGTTTATAAATATTTATAAAGAAATCTGCCATTTGACAAATTCATTGGTTAGCTCTTGTCAGTATGTATTTGCATGCCAAAACTTACCAAAATATACCGTGGTTAAAAAGTAAATTGATTTTTGCAAACTGATTACGGACAAACATGCCTCGGCTTGGCTTTATTTACAAAGAAATCTGGCATTTGACAGTTTCATTGGTAAGGTTTTGTCAATATATGTCTGCATGACAAAATTATCAAAAATATTTTAAAAGTCATAGGAATTTTCACAAACTGATTACGCACGGACCGGCATGGTGATTATAGCGTACTCCTAGTAAGTCCTGCTTTTGGGATGACTTTACTGCGGGTTGTGCAATCTTGTTTTTATAGACAAAGTATATTTCATCATCTGTTACAGCTAAGAGAAATAAATGCCCCTTGTTTAGAAAAAAATATCGGTCGGTAGAATATTCAGAAGGCATATGGCTGATTTACCGTCAGCATTATTTCAGTAATATCAGTACGATGAAACTGCTATAGAGATAGTCTCAGAAAATCCTCAATATCGGGACAGTCTAACTCGCAATTGTACTTGTTTGAACTAGTCCTTTACTAGCAGTTGATGTGTCTAGAAACTGCTGGTTGAGTTTATTTATAATAAATATGTCTGTAGCTTTGTATGAACAGTCGTTATTTGTAAGGGTAGTGGTTATTGTTTCTAATGGGGAGGGCCCTTAGAATATAATCCAAAGCCTCACCTTGTCCCTATTTTGCGACCCTACTGTGTCATACAATATCTATTGGCCACTTTTAAAATCGGAAGATACATTTTATTCAAAATTACATGATTCGAAATTAACTTGTCTTTTTTTTGTGCATTTTTCTTTCTTTTTTCCTTTTTTTTTTTTTTTTTTTTTTTTTTTTATTTTAAATTTTAATATATTACAAAATTACAAAGGCTGTAGTTTTATATAAATGGTCGCTTGTTTGAGACTGGCCTTCAAATTGCAACAGTGTTCAGCATATATTTTTAACTTTTAACTTTTTTATAATATTCGGGTTATCGGCTGATTTTTTTTTTTTTTTTTTGTGCGCATAATGGCAGGTCTGTTTTATGCACAATCATGTTTACAGTTTACTTCATATTCTAGTATTAAATATCTGCGCGTTTGCTAGACAGGCCGGCCTCGGTGGCTCAGTTGGATGCGCCGTCCGACTGGGGACCAGGAGGTCGCGGGTTCAACCCCCGCCGAGGTCGGCAACATTCTTTCGTGGAGATTGATCATGAAATATTTTCTACGGTCATTCTTTCCCTTCCTCTGATTCAAGAAGGGCAGTTGTCAGTTTTTTGGCGAAAGAATGTGCACAATACGGGTTAACCGCTTAGAGGACTAAACCTGTCCAGTAAATGTGTGGTTAGGTAAGCTGACTGCGCTCGACATGACCCCGTTGGGTTGACTGGGCCGTAAAACCTCAACACAAACAAAGACTGAAATGTATTATTTCAGAGATATCATCTAATCTAGATAAGAAGCACAAACAAAGACTGAAATGTATTATTTCAGAGATATCATCTAATCTAGATAAGAAGGGGTAATGAGTATTTTTTTCTGATTTCTCCACGAAAACATACGTTGTGGGTACTCACGAGTCGCTTTTAATGAGAACCATAAAATATGGTTTCATGGAGGAATAAGACAACTACGGTATCTATACTTATAGGTTGAACATAAAAGCACTTTATCAAGAGCTTGGTATCATGGAAACTTTTATTGTGGAGGTAGCTATTTGATGCTCATTGGTAATGTATTGCTGCACTTCCACTTTTTGATATTTTGTCATCTTTTCTTGTGCTTTCATCGTTTCCCGTTGATGTGTTTTTATGTGTAATTTTGTTTTCGAACTGCCTTTATGTAAATAGACACTTGTTATACAAAGAGTTGTAAAACTGATAATGTGTTTATTTTGTTACTGCAGTGCTTATGTACATATAGTCGACTCTCGTTATCTCGACCTCGCTTATCTCGAATAACCGCTTATCTCGAAGTGAAAATCTGGTCCCTGTTTAAACATGAAAATCTAACAACAGGTAAAAAATATTGGGGAAAAGAGGAGAAATTGCTCCTAATTTCTCCTCTTTTCCACACTTTTCAATATATCTCCAACTTCAGGAGTCAAAT
Organism: Anodontia alba; assembly: GCA_964016985.1. Lineage (NCBI taxonomy): Eukaryota > Metazoa > Mollusca > Bivalvia > Lucinida > Lucinidae > Anodontia > Anodontia alba. Next base: position 42,695,363 of record OZ024830.1, on the reverse strand, counting down.
TATATACTCATTTTTGAAATGTGGTTGTTCGATTTTTTTTCCCTCAATTCTGCAAATCTGATTTGTCCAGGAACGGATATCTCAAAGTATTTCAGAGGGTCCCTTGGACTTCTAGATAACGGGAGTCGACTGTACATTTATGCTGTCCTTTAGGGGACCGCATACACTTAGTTGATTTTCCGCTTTTTTTTTTTTACAAGGGACACAACGTTTATGACATCCTGTTTCCCGTCCGGCACACACAACCTGTCGAGCAGGGATCTTCTCTAAAAGGAAATTGCTCCGGGAGCGGATAAAAGAATCGGAGCAAACTATTTTCTTAAAGAGAAGACCTTTTTTCATAAATGAAACAAAACAATCTGATTGAGTTGCCTCGTTCTGAAAGTGTATCCACTCCCCTTAACCCTTAAAGCGCCAGTCACAACTGTTGTCGTCTGCTTTGTCATCTGCTTGTGATTTTAAAAGCCATTTTTGCAAACAGTGTGGACCCAGATCAGACTGCTCCTTTAGGAACAGTCTGATCTGGATCCATACTGTTTGGGCGGGTGGTCGGGAGTGGCAATGGTGTCGTGTATCTTACGTCACCGGGGCGTCCAACTGAAATTGGCTTACAGTTGGGCAAGGCCTGCTATCCTTGTAGCAGGTAAGGGTAAAGGGGGAATGTTTTTATTTCTTCTGTTTCTTCACTTTCATTTCTGTTCCTATTTCTTCCCTAATTGTCTCTTTCATCTCCTCTACTATCTCTTCTATCTCTTTTCTCCCTTTCTCTGGGAGACGACACAAAATGACCCACAAGGGTTGACGTGTCGTTAAACCCCAACACAATCAATCCATACTGTTTGCCGGTATGCAAAAATAGATCTGAAAAGTCTGCAAGAATACTCAGCAGACGACATAAACAGACGACATTTTCAGATGCAGTTTTTCTTGGCGCTTTAAGGGTCAATTAGAAAGCATAATATCCATGCCGTGGGTATTGCGTCAATGCATATAAAACTGTAGTTATCATATCGATATTAAACCAGTTAGTGCCAATTAGCGTCCGAATTTTGGACACAAGTAAGCAGTTTAGACCAGAATCAGACGTTGAAAAGTGCAGCGTTTGAGTACAGGATTTGTTTGAAAATAGTAAAAATGAAAACAAACCAAGACTTCTAAATTAAGAAATCTATCTGTTCAAAGCATTGGACAGAAAACTCCACTAGGTAAAGATGGATAGACAGTGGAAGTAATTTATTTTACGCTTATCTTTTGCATAGTTCTTTGTACTTCCGTATAGCAGACTAGACATTTGTTATTTTGATGTAAATGCATCTTTCCATTTAAGAACCTAGCCATTAAGTTAAAAAGGAAATATTTAAATAATAATTAAACTCTTACTATTACTAACAATATCCATGTAGCACATCCAGTGAATTCCTGAGATCACGTTACCTATTTTCCATACACCCTTTAAGCTGGCAGGCATTTTTTTCTATCAATTGATCATGATGAACTTCATAACAAACTCTTTGTTTAAGTATTTATTTTTAAATAATTGCAGATGGTAATGAAATAATGCATTCAGTTTATCATTAGATTCATGAAATGGAACACTACAGAATTTACTTATCCGTTTGTATTGGTCATCACGAAAACATACTTTACTTAACCCCCATTTTATATAGTATAACTGGGGGTTTACAGGGTGTATATTATGTTTCATATTTCGGCGAAAAAACACAGATTATGGGTACAGGTTAGAACCACATCGTCGAGGCGGTTCTAACGAGTACCCACAATCTATGTTTTGAGCAGAAATATGAAAAATGTCAGAATTTTTTATCTGAAAAAAAAAAAAAATCATTTTTTGGTGGTAAAGTTTTCAGTATATTTGAATAGGCATGTTTTTTTTTTGTAATGATTGCCGGTATTTTCTCCCTATATAGAGTTGTCCTGATGGCCGAGCCGTCAGCTCTTTTGACTTCGAATCACGAGGTCCCAGGCTAGAGGAGGAGTTCAACTCGTGACTGCACGGCGCATATTGCACAGAGCCTTTATCTCCCGTTCTTCGTCTCGGTCCAACTTTAATAATGTTGAAAGTGACTATAAACAACTTACCATCATCATTACCTAAATTAATTTTACTCCATAGCTAGATTTTAATTAAACTGGTAATCTTAAACCCGGCTTAATGGTCCGAGTTGGAAGAAAACGAATCCTCACTTGCGAAACGACATATCAAGAACATAACTAATCCGATTTCATCGTCACTAATATAACGGAAAGAAACGAACAAAATTGCTAACCGCACAAGCGGCTTCCTGTAGTATGTGCGAGTTCTTTATCGTTGGGCATTGCGTTTGTGTTCATTTTTTTTTTCGGGTCTGGTCCAAGATACTTTATTGTGTAAATATATTTGCATACCATTGGTATTTTAATCGAAATGAATGGATTTACTCCATAAAGATTTACGTCTACGGATTTTGTTTTGTTTTTCTTCTATTTGCTGCTTTCTTACTTGCATCACTTCTTACTTTTACTTGCATTACTAGCTTAGAGCTGCAAGTAAATGAAGCCGTATTGCACATGTGAGATACGCATATCATATTTTCCCCAAAGAGTCGGAAGCCTTAACTCCTTGCTTACTTGACCTAAAATTTAGTCAGCTCCATCTTACAACTTTTTGATGTATCTAAAATTACTGGATGAGTGGCCGGCCTCGGTGGCTCAGTTGGATGGGCGTCCAACTGGTGATCAGGAGGTTGCGGGTTTGACACCCGCCGGGTCGGCAACATTCTTTCGTGGAAATTGGTTATGAAATATTTTCTATGGTCATTCTCTCCCTTCAGTTGATTCGAAAAAGGCAGTTGTCAGTTTCTGACAAAAGAATGTGCACAATACTGGTTAACGGCTAAGAGGACTAAGCCTGCCCAGTAAAAGTGTGGCTTGGCAAACTGACCGTGCTCGAGATGACCCCATTGGGTTGACTGGGCCGTAAAACCTCAACACAAACAAACTGAATGCTTGACAAATAGTGTAGAGCTTAATCAGACACCACAGAATACGGCGTCTGATTAAGCTCTACATCATTTGTCAAACTTGTCTGTTTGAATATTTGGATGAAATATGGTATTCAGATAGACTGTACTACAAAGGCAGACAGAAGGTCTGAATATTCAAATATTTGATAAAGATAATACCATAGCCAGTAATACGTATATTCATAAATTTCTGACCAGTCGAAGAAATGTTGTTGTTTTTTTTTCCACCTGTTGCACATTTGACACAAATGACCCTCATGGGTTGACGCGTTGTTAAACGTGAACTCACCATCATCTCCTGTTACACGCGGATTGCTTTTGTTGTAATTAAAAGTAAATAAATGAACTCGGGAACTGATACAATCAGATCCACATCAAGTTCTCAATATCAAAGGGAAAGACGGACAAATGCAATTGAACTGCTTCAAAAAGAATAGATGACAAGCACAATTGGCAACATTACTTAACTGGATATTCTTCTAAGTTACAAAATCATTTGTAAGTGGAACACTAGAGAACATTTAACAAAAAGTACAACAATGAGAAAAAAAAAAAAAAAAAAAAAAACACACACACAAAAAAAACAAAAAACACAAAAAAAAAACAAAAAAAAAACGAAATAACCGACTTGGAACAATTGGGGGAAGGGGAATCTGCTTAACCCTTGTCCTGCTGAGCCCGGACAAACCCTGCCTTTGCAAACACTGTTTGCCATTAATCATGTGAATTTACAGCAAAAACCGGATCAAGTAATCTGATTGGCTGAAAATTAGAAGTGAGCGTGGCATCTTAATTTATTCAGCATGGCAAGGGTTAAGTAATTTTACTGCACACTTTTCATGTACGCAGTTGCGGAGCCTCCTTTTTTTTCTTTCTCTTATTTAAATCTGTCGCACAAGAACCATTGAACATTTTTTTATCGCCCATATGCTGCACATTACGAAAACGTACTTGTAGTATAGAAAATTTCACCTGCAAAAACTGAAAAATTTCAGATGAAAACTCTGAAATTTTTCATATTTCCGCTAAAAACATAAATTGTGGGTACTCGTTAGAACCGCCTCGGCGAGGCGGTTCTAACGAGTACCCACTATGTTTTTAGCAAAAATAAAAATAATGTATACCCCTGTGAACCCCAGTTTTACTGTATAAAGGGGGGGTTTAAGGAGGTCAAAATTATATAGGCATGTTTTCGGGATGAAATGTAAAAAGTTAAGTTTTTATCACGTTATCCATAGAGGTCGTTTTTGTTGCAATGAAATCAACGTTTATTGCACACTCTTCATATATGAAATGACAGAGCATCTGTTTTATCGTACACGTCGTTTAAAGCTGTCCTACAAGAGCTTAACTTTGGAACATTGTTTTCATTACCGGTACTTCCACATGTAAAAAAAAGTGCATTTTTGTCACCGGCTACGCATAGATGTCTTTTTCTTATCGCACTGAAATCAACTTTTACTGCAATCTCTTCAAATATGAACTGGCGGAGTAGCTGTTTTGTCGTAGAGTTGGCATTTAAGGCTGTCATATAAGAGCCAAAATATGGAACTTTTTAGCTTTTTTTTTTTTTTTTTTACAAATGTAAAAAAGCAGGCCCAGATGGTACTTTGCGCATGCACAGGATGATTTGAATCTGGGAATTTTGGGCATGTTGAAGGCACTTTTTCGCTTGACGCGGCCCATATGGTAGTTGAAGTGATAGCTGGATTTGAAACTGAATATTTTCCCTTTTACCCTGTTTAATTTGTAATACGAATTGTGCATTGTATTGAACAAGATGGTTGAATCGCTGTATCACTCTTACCTCTGCATGCCGGGTAAATATTTAGCCGACGACATTTTGAAATATTTATTTTTATCAGAAAATAGGCTTTGACATTTAATGCAAACTATCTCTTATGGAGACAGTTTACATGAAACGTCAGAAGCTATTTTCAGGGAAATATAAGAAAAAAAATATGATGAGTTTTTCGTCTTCTGGATTAGCCCAGATAGTATTAATTGCCATAGAAAATATGAAATGAGCTACGCTCTGAGAAAACGTGTGTGAAGCCTACGTGAATACAGAATAATAAAGAGGCAGATCGTCCTCCGAACGTGTACTGTCTGATATAAGCCTTCGATGTTACCAACGGCAACTTTTATAGACGTTAATTGATTTGCTTAAATACAGTGAACCCTCGGTACTACGACAGCATTGTATGTTTTGGATATTTCTTAGAATCTCCACGATGAGGCGATTCTAACAAATATCCAAAACATTTGTTGATTGAAGTTATTGAATAATAATGTTCTTGCATAATTTCTGATTAACTGTCACCTCTTGAGAGAAGGTTTCCGTACCAGTCAAATAGTCAGTATAACGAATTTTGTCGTTGCATCGAGTGTCGGTATAATGAGGATTGACTGTATATTATACGGTATCCAGTGAATCGAGAGTCGGAAAGCGAAGCCATAAGCTGACTGGTAGATGTTCCAATTGATCTGGGCATTCACTGTAAGCATATTCCCGGAAGCCGTATTTTCATATGGTGTTGATATTCTGATATCATTTCGTGACCTTTAAAATGTATTCATGGCTGCAGATACAGTTACAAGATCTGTCGATCGTGTTCGAGTTGAATTAGTTTTGGAATAATTGAGTCATTAATGATTTAACGTCATTTACAGAGAACAAAATTGTATATATTGTATTACATGACAATACGAATACTAGTAGAGTATATTTAGTTAATGATAAACGTATTGTATTACTTTAAAATGTGCCGGCCTCGATGGCTCAGTTGGATGCGCAGTCCGACGGGAGACCAGGAGGTCGCGGGTTCAACCCCCGCCGTGGTCGGCAATATTCTTTCGTGGAGAATGATCATGAAATATTTTCTCTCCCTTCCGCTGATTCAAGAAGGGCAGTTGTCAGTTTATGGCGAAAGAATGTGCACAATACTGGTTAACCGCTTAGAGGACTAAGCCTGCCCAGTAAACGTGTGGTTAGGTAAACTGACCGCGCTCGACATGACCCCATTGGGTTGACTGGGCCGTACAGCCTCAACACAAACAAAATACTTTAAAATGTTGGCACTACGAATACTAGTGGTATGGCTACTTTTACCATCCTGCTGATTTGCTTTATGGTTGGGCAAGTGCCTGTTGTTCTTGCAGGGATGGGTATTTTGTCATTGTATCCTCATGTCTATCTTCTTTCTGGAAGACGGCTCGGCATGGCAATATTATTGACATTTGACAGGGCCGGTAATCCTCGACTAAAGTACTCGCCTCCTTTCAAGAAAAGTGCTCCAGAAGAAGAGCTATGGCTGCATTTAATATACAAATCTTTTCCCAAAGAGTGCTGGTCTTAAAACAAGGAATTTTCCGAAGTGGGGATATTTTTCCTGCATGAATTGGCCCTTTTCGAGAGGCAATATTTTCAGGTTAGAGTCAACATTTGGAGATGTAGCCATTCACATTAGTTGTTTTGCTTCTTTGTTGTTTTTGATATTTGTTCTGTAGAGTGTCCCGAAACTAAAGAAATATAACCAGCCGGCCTCGGTGGCTGCAGAACTTTGCCCTTTTTAACCCTTGTCCTGCTGAACTCGGATATACCCTGTCTTTGCAAACAGTGTAGATCCAGATCAGTTGGCTTCTGAAGTTTGCCATTAAGTATGTGAATTTATAGCAACAATCTGGATCAAGTAATCTGATTGACTGAAAATTAGAAATGGGAATGGCATCTTAATTTATTCAGCAGGACATTGGTTAAAACAAATAAGTAAAATGCGATCTCGTTAGCACGAATTTATATTGAGAGTTATTTCACTTTATTCTTAATGTCCTAAGATTTGTTACTGTCTATATTCAAACTGAAGACTGGTTAGAGACCCTGAAATTTCATATATGGGTAAATCATCATATTATATATTCATATCTTCCTTCCAGACGTATGCTCTTTTCCACAAATAACATAGTTTTCTTTAACAGTTTTTGGAAAACCGTTGGAACTAAGCTTTTGATATTTGGTATGCGGTTTAGGTAAATGTGAGGATAAACCTACCAACCCCTGGCCAGATTTTGAACATTTTCCTGGCTGGTACAGGCGGCGTTTTTTTAAGTTTGGCATTTTCAAGTTTTTGAACCAGATGACTTAGAAATCTGAATTGTTGGTAGTCTTACAAAATATTTTCAAGTATTGGTTTCTTTCTGGTGTTAGTATTGCTCTTTGTTGCTTTGTGGTTTATTCTACGAGGCGATTTGTTTTTTGTCTTACCTTGTGTCACTTTGAAATCTAGTCAAGGGTACTGGGTCGTAGTGCGTGCTTAAAGGGTATATGGAGGACAATTACTACGCAGTGTTTGGCACTCGCAGCTATCACTCTTGTTGTGAAATCTCTAGTCAAGGGTACTGGGTCGTAATGCGTGCTTAAAGGGTATATGGAGGACAATTACTACGCAATGTTTGGCACTCGCAGCTATCGCTCTTTCAGAGAAATCCACTTAAATGCTAGACTCGACGTAAATGTTGACAGGCGGACGGACGGACGAAAATTCGAACCTATGTCGCACCCTGCTACAAGCAGGTGCGACAAAAAATGGACCATAACTCTATCACAAAACCCGATGGACTGTATCAAGTTAATCAGTAGGATTTGCATATCAGTTCCAAGCAGTATGCGCTAGAGTGACTTTGTTGGAGCCCGCCTTGGTGGCTCAGTTGGATGTGCCGTCCGACTGGAGACCAGGAGGTTGCGGGTTCGACCCCCGACGAGGTCATGCTTTCGTGGAGATTTATCACGAAATATATTCTATGGTCATTCTCTCTCTTCCGCTGTTTCAAGAAGGGCAGTTGTCAGTTTCTGGCGAAAGAATGTGCACAATACTGGTTAACCGCTTAGAGGACTAAGCCTGCCCAGTAACGTGTGGTTAGGTAAACTGACCGCGCTGGACATGACCCCATTGGGTTGACTGGGCCGTTAAACCTCAACACAAACAAGACTTTGTTGCGATTTTATGTCGAGTCTAGCGTTATTTTCGTTGAGTCTAGCATTAAAGTATGTTTCTCTGAAGCGGTGATGGCAGCGAATGTCAAACCTTGCATAGAAATTGTCCTCGACATACTCTTCAAGCACGCACTATGACTCGGTGCCCTTGACCTAGATTTCGTTGTGATTTTACGTCGTCTAGCATTATTTTCGTCGAGTCTAGCATTTAAGTGTGTTTCTCTGAAGCGGTGATAGCTGCAAGTGTCAAACCTTGCATAGTAATTGTCCTCGACTTACTCTTCATACATGCTTTATGGTCCGGTGGCCTTGACCTAGACTTCACACTCCAGTGGCTTTGTCATTATTTTACGTGAGTCTAGCATTAAAGTGCGTTTCTCTGAAGCCGTCATAGATGCGAGTGTCATACCTCGCATAGTAATTGTCCTTGATATGCTCTTAAAGCACGCACTATGACCCGGGGCCCTTGATCTAGATTTCGCACATGAGTGACTTTGTCATGATTTTACGTCGAGTCTAGCATTAGTGTGTTTCTCTGTAGCGGTGATAGCTGCGATAGTAAAACCTTGCATAGTAATTGTACAGGAAATCATCTACAAGTAAGCACTATGACCCAGTGCCCTTGACCTACATTTCGCGCTCCGATGGCTTTGTCAGGATTTTATGTCGAGTCTAACATTTATGCATGTTTCTCTGAAGCGGTGATAAATCGGAGTGTCAGACCTTGCACAGTAATTGTCCTCGACATACCTTTCCAGCATGCATTATGACCCAGTGCCCTTGACCTAGATATATCGCTCGAGTGACTTTGTCATGATTTTACGTAGAGTCTGGCATTAGAGTGCCATTCTCTGCAGCAATATAGCAGACCTTGCACAGTAATTGTCCTCGACATACTCTTCAAGCACCCACTGCCCTTGACCTAGATTTCGCACTCCAGAGGTTCTGTTATTATTTTACATCAAGTCTAGCATTAAAGCGCGTTTCTCTGAAGCGGTGATAGCTGCATGTGTCATACCTTGCATAGTAATTTTCCTCGACATACTCTTCAAGCACACGCTATGACCCGATGCCCTTGACCTAGATTTCCCGCTCGATTGACTTTCTCATGATTTTACATAGAGTCTAGCATTAAGTGTGTTGCTGTGAAGCGGTGATAGCTACTAGTATCAAACCTTGTATAGTTATTGTCCTCGACATACTCTTCAAGCACACACTAAGACCTGGTGCCCTTGACCTAGGTACCGCGATCGAGTGACTTTGTCATGATTTTACATTGATTCTATGATTAAATTGTGAATCTATGAAGTGGTGATAGCTGCAAGTGTTAAGCCTTGCATAGTAGTTATCCTCGACATACTCTTCAAGCACATATTATGACCAGGTGCCCTTGACATGGCTTTCTGGCTCCAGTAACTTTTCCCAATGCAGGTGCGACGTCGACTTCCGCGGAATTTTTGTTGCTTTTGCAAGTTTGGAGATTGTTGACCTGGAGAGCTGGTTTTGTTAGAATTTGATGTTTCGGCTATTTGGGTTGGACCATATATGCTGCATCTTTTGACTGATAAGCAAAGGTTGGCTGCATAATGTTTTGTGACTTAGTTCCGATTGCGTTAGTTACTTGAATAATATATTCTTTGAAATGGTCTCACTGTTATTTGGATAATGATACAGTTTGAAATAGGATGTCAGAATTGTAGGGCTTCTCGCTATGACATTGTCTTTAAATACTATCTTTCTGTAGCTGTCTTAATAATCACAGTTGTTGTTGAACCCGCTAGGATATATAAGGTAATACATGTATTAAGATGTAGGCTTTCAAAGGAATTTGCCATCTGTTACCACTCATCAATATACCTTCGAAGTTATTATAATTTGAAACTTGTTGCCTTGGAAATAATGATTTATTCAACGAATAACTGAATAGCTTCCAAACTAGATCAGATATGTGTTATGATCTACAATACTTGCCTATGAGTTGCGATCGGCCATACTTGCTGTTGTGAATAAAACCATTAAATTACATTTGATATTTCTTTTGCTTTCTGTGTGTATGCAAATTGGAGGAAAAAAATGATAAGATGTTAACTTTTTAAGCTGATATTTCGCATTAAAGTTTCTGAGCTGCCCGGAACAAAATTCCTTCCCCAACTTCCAAAAATCATCGCTGAAATATGTTTACTTCTCTTGTATGTTGGTGATGTAAAACTATATTCAGATTTGTCAGAATTTCAGAAGCCACGATTGACACTCACATGCACAGTTTACATATTTTGTTATCTTTTGTTTAATTGCATGTTCAGAGTTATAAACAGTCAGATACCGTTACATTAGAGAATTTGGTACTCGTGTTAAATTCCTCATAATTTATCGATAACCCAATTCCCGGGTCCCGATTCCCGTTTTTACCTTATAAAGTGTAGAAATGGGAGATTATCCTCAGTTCTGAATAAAAAAAGCATTTCTTGTTACGGTTATTTAACCTACTTGCAATAATTAAAAGTAGACGTTGTAAACTATATTTTCTTATTTTTCACTGAAAATACGACATGACATTTCAGTCAGTTTGTCACCACTGGAGACAGTTTGAATTAAAAGTCAACCTTGATTTCCTGGCCAACTGGCTATTCAACTTAAATCTATATTGGACCGCCAGCGGCTCGACAGGATTCCTTAAATCTAATTGGACCGTTATCGGCCCGACAGGAGTCCAGTCGGGCCGTAAATGGTCCAATATAGATTTCAGTAGAATGCAAGCTGGGTGTAGGAGAACACTTAATGGCGATTACGTCAAAGAAGCGCCATCTAGGTTACTGTTTGCTTTCATGGAAGGTTTTTGTATAGTTAAACTTCAGGCTGGTGCACCTGAATCTTTTACAAAACAAATCTGTTTACGATGTTGTAAACATCTATTTTCGGCTTTGTGTTTATTTTTTTAATTGACTTTTTCATTCTGTCATTTTTATGTAATTTAAGGGGAGCGGATACACCAACTCATTTTTGTCGCCATACTGTAATGAGATGGGATCTACTCTTAAAAGTAAGAATTAGCAATCCTTGTAAATAGATGCTTTCCTTTTAAAGCAGATCGTTTTTCAGAAGTGGGTTGGTGTGCAGGAAAGCAAATACGAAATCTCAAATGTTTTCCTTGTAAAAATGATGGGAAATCTCTAACCGTATCCAATCTCCTTAATGTATGTTTCCCATGTGCTACTAAAGATCGTTTTATGTATATAAAAATGAGTGTATATAGTCCTGTTTGTACGAGCATGTCCTTGCGTGTTTTGGAAGACCGAAAATAAACTGTGTTAATTTGTATTTGTTCTTTTTTCGTGTTTATGTACTTAATTGTGATTATTGTATTTACCCTCAGTATTCGGTCTTATAGTCCGCAACAGACAGTGTAGACCAGATAAAACGTCATGGAACGCTGAGTTTCATCAGGTCTGCACTGGATGCAACTCATCCAGGAGATACACGAAAAGATCTAATAAAGTCCGGCCTCGGTGGCTCAGTCGGATGCGTGTCCGACTGGTGATCCGGAGGTTGCGGGTTCCATCCCCGCCGGGTCTGGTAACATTCTTTTGTGGAGATTGATCATGAAATATTTGCAACGGTCATCTGCTCCCTTCTGCTGGTTTAAAAAGGGGCACTTGTCAGTTTCTGACGAAAGATTGTGCACAAACACTTGTTAACGGCTTAGAGGACTAAACCTGTCCGGGAAAAGTGAGTTTAGGTAAATGACCGGCTCGTCATGACCCTTATGGGTTGTGGGTCGTATAACCTCAACTCAGTCAAGATCTATTAAAGTGAACATGTTTAAAATTCAGGACAAGCATATTAGTGACTTAAAGAGGAATTAATTCACTTTAAGGGGAGGTAACTCAGAATTTTTCCTCCTCTCTGGAAAGGGTCTAGTCTGAAAGGTTGGACTTAGCTCCCATCGGGAGCAGTTTCCTCACTTTTAGAGTAGACATTTTTCCAGAAGGGTCTCGTTTGCAGGAGCGCAGGCATCACGAAAACACGCCTATTTAAATTTTGACCCCCTTAAACCCCACTTTTATATAGTAAATGGGGTTTACAGGGTAATACATTATTTTTCTTATTTCTGCTCAAAACATAGATTGTGGGTACTCGTTAGAACCGCCTCGTCGAGGCGGTTCTAACGAGTACCCACAATCTATAGTTTGAGAAAAAATAAGAAAAATATCAGAATTTTTTATCTGAAAATTCTCATTTTTTGGGTGGTAAAATTTTCTATGCATTTGAATAGGCGTATTTTCGTAATGAACAGATTTTGAAAGGAATGGCCATTTTTATCAAGGAACCAACAGAACTGAAAACAGCATAAGTACCAAATGTTGTGGGCAAGACTAGCTAACTTCGGCCAATTAGGCCTCATCATTGACCCACTTATGAATTTTAAAACTCCCGGAATGGACTTGTGGTTCAAAAACGACCATAAAATATTAACTACACTATAGTTGAGTACAAGACGTTCTACGGCCGTCACACAGCATTAACACCAGCTGTGAACTTTAACTCTTAAACGAATGACTTTTGATAGCATGGAACACACGAAAAGCTTAGAACATCTGAGGTGTAAAGTTCTCTGGACCAGATTAGCTAGTTTTAGCAAATTAGGCCCCATAAACAAGTGGAATCTTCCTTGGCGGAAATGGGGAAAATCCACTTAGTCAGGCCCTCTTAAGGTATCTGAACATTTAGTTGTAAACTCGGTATTTTGTGAGCACAATTGTCTCATAGCTGCTGTGACGATGTATGCAGCGGTTAACCCTTAAAGCGCCAATCACAACAATTGTCGTCTGCTTTGTCTTCTGCCGGTTACTTTAAAAGTCATTGTTGCAAACAGTGTGGACCCAGATCAGACTGCTCCTTCCTTTAGGAGCAGTCTGATCTGGCTCCACACTGTTTGCCTATATGAAAAATGTAAGTTTGCAAGAAGATGCAGCAGACGACATAAGCAGACGACATTTTCAGATGCAGATTTTCTTGGCGCTTTAAGGGTTAAATAGGCAGTAAAAATATAATTGAAGCTATCCATTAATTGTCATAATCACGAAGCACAGCCTTCCCGAGGCACCAAAAGAAGGAGAGATGAGGAACAATAATGAGAAAAGAAAATAAATGCCACAGAACAAATAAACCTCCTTGGAACAATCAGTAGGAAAACTATTTGAGGAGGGGTGCTTAAATCAGTTTTACTCGCGCGAAGCCTCATCCTTAATTGTGATACAGCTACAAATTGCAAATATTGTTTTTAGCTCACCTAAGCCGAAGGCTCAAGGTGAGCTATTGTGATCACTCACCGTCCTTCGTCGTCCGTTTGTCCGTCCGTCCACAATCTTTAAACAACATCTCCTAAACCACTGATTGGATTTTGACCAAATTCACAGGAATGATCCTTGGTTGGTCCTCTTTCAAAGTTGTTCAAATGGTTCCGGTCCATTGTATATCTAGGTCACAGGAGCTAAAAATATATTTTTAACAAAATTTAAAAAAATCTCGTCAGAAACCACTGGACCGATTTCAATATAATTTTTCAGAAATGTTCCTTTGGTGATCCTCTACCAAGATTGTTCAAGCCATTCGGATTCGTCAAAAAACATGGCCGCCAGGGGGCAAGGCTTATTTTCCCTATATATCTATATAGAAAATTTTAAAAATCTTGTCAGAAACCACTGGACCGATTTCAATATAACACAGCTGGAATGTTTCTTTTGTAACCCTCTACAAAGATTGTTCAAGCTGGCATGATTCGTCAAAAAGCATGGCCGCCAGTGGGCGGGCTTATTTTCCCTATATATCTATATAGAAAACTTTAAAAATCTGCTTGTCAGAAACCAATGGACCGATTTCATTATAACTTGGCAGAAATGTTTCCTTGTTGACCCTCTACCAAGATTGTTCAAGTAATCATGATTCGTCAAAAAACATGGTCGCCAGGAGGCGGGGCTTATTTTCCCTATATATCTATATAGAAAAGTTTAAAAATCTTCTTGTCAGAAACCAATGGACCGATTTCAATATAACTTGGTAGGAATGTTTCTTTGGTGACCCTCTACCAAGATTGTTCAAGCCGTCATGATTCGTCACAAAACATGGCCGCTAGGGGGCTGGACATATTTTCCGTATTTATCTATATTTATCTATATCTGTATTTATCTATACAGAAAACTTTAATGATTTTCTTGTTAGAAACCACTGGACCGATTTCAATATAACATTGCAGGAATGTTTCTTTTGTAACCCTCTACCAAGATTGTTCAAGTCGTCATGATTCGTCAAAAAACGTGGCTGCCAGGAGGGCAGGGCTTATTTTCTCTATATATCTGTATAGAAAAGTTTAAAAGTCTTGTCAGAAACCAATGGACCGATTTCAATATAACTTGGCAGGAATGTTTCTTTGGTGACCCTCTACCAAGATTGTTCACGCCGTCATGATTTGTCACAAAACATGGCCGCTAGGGGGCGGGACATATTTTCCCTATATATCTATATAGAAAACTTTAAAAATCTTCTCGTAAGAAACCGTTGGATCGAGTTCAATGTCACTTGGCAGGAATGTTGCTTTGGTGATCATCTACCAAGTTTGTTCAAGCCCTCATGATACGTAAAAAACCACAGACTGATAGTAAGTCACCAACATATTAAGGAGGGAGTGGCCGACATTTTTTTCTGAGAACGGACCCACCGTCGTGCAATTAAAGAGGAAAGCATAGTTATCAACCATAATTGGGTTAACGGCCATAAGTTTGTCGTTGAATAATGCATCCAGCGGCCATGTTGCTACCTATCTTTTTGTTGCGAGTGATAATCTTTAATTTTTCCGAAAAAAAAAAGTTTCATCCACAATCTTTCTGAAATTATAGACTTAAGTAAATAAGAGAACTCCGGAACTGATTCAATCAGATCCTTATCAAAAAAGGTAAGAGAAAAATCCAGAGAGTGCCACAATCACAAGCTGCAGCCCTTCCCAGACACCAAAAGGAAGAAGAAACAGACAAAACCAAACAAGCGCAAATCGAACAAACGTACGAAAAGCACTAAGATTAGCTCTTTCTAATCGCAATGCTAAAAAGACTGAAAAACTCGAACAAAATACACACAAGGCAATACAAAATACACACAAGGCAAATTCACACAAAATACATACAAGGGAAATACACACAAGGGAAGCCCCAGCACCCATTACGAAAACACGCCTATTCAAATATATAGAAAATTTCTCCTTCAAAATTTTAAAATTTTCAGATAAAAAACCCTGATATTTTTCATATTTCTGCTCAAAACATAGATTGTGGGTACCTGTTAGAACCGCCTCGCCGAGGCCCACAATCTATGTTTTGAGCAGAAAGAAGAAAAATAATGTATACCCCTGTAAACCCGTTTTACTATATAAAAAGGGGGTCAAAATTATATAGGCATGTTTTCGTGATGAAAGGGAAAGACAGACAAATACAATAAGCAGCCACAAAATGAACAGATGGTAAGCAGAGTTGGCAAGTCTTTCCCAGAAAGGTGAGGAAACTGTTACCCAAACTTAACTGAATATATTAATCACTTTACATGAATGTTACAAGAAAAACATTAGAAAGTGAAACATTACATAACAATAAATGAAACCCGTTAAATTCAGGTTCGGAAAGACCCCGCAGAAGTATTTTCAAATCAATGTTATATTTGGACATTAATTCAGAATGATGGCGATAAAAAAAATTTTCACGCTGTTTATGATAATGGTACCCCAGCTAATGATGGCACCGTCTTGTATATAGTATATAGTATACACCAAAAGCAGAATTTTAACATAGCTGTCCCCGCAATGTGGACCGAATTACTTGCAGTACTGAATATCGCACACATGGGAAATAATGTTACGGGATCTTTTTCAAGTATTTCTTGCGTTTCAAGTTAACATTTCGTTGGTGAGTTGTGATGTCCAAAGATATATAATAAAGTTTATATCATACAAACGAAATGTCGGTATTTTGGCGTTTTGTTTAACTGAAACCTGGGTAAACGATTCTATTTTAAATCCGGAACTTTCATTGTACAATTTTCAAACTCTTTCAGAAGGGACAGTATAGATATTTGTGTTTTGTGTTAAAGAAGATATTCCTTGTACAAATAAGCTCAATTTGGATTAGCTAGTACTGAAAGCATTTGGCTCGAATTTAGCAGAGGAAGCTTTTCTTAGCTGAAATTCCTTGTTGGTACATTTTATAGTTCTCCATCGTCGGTCATGTCCTCTCAAGTATTGAAAGTTGTATAGGACGGGTGTAGCAGGTATCTTTTAAACAGGTGATTTCAATTTCAACATTATTAATCCACAATCAGAAAACAAAGTAGTGGACACATGTAATCAGTAACACCTTTAACAACTGATTACGGAACCAAGACATGTTATGGAATACTTCCTTCATCAATTTTTGGTTTAGTTCTGGTGAACAATTTGCAATCCATTGGACTGTCCGATGTTGGTGAGCCATTTCTCTCTCACGTAAATCCCTAAATATTACTCAATAACATATGGATCAAGGAAATTACAAATATAAAATAATAGACTAAAACTGAATATAGCTCACTGAACCAGCATCTATTTTCAAAACAATATCTCAACATAATATGGTGAGGAATAATATTTCAACAATACGTCAAGCGAGTCTGAGTGTATTACTTTAGAGTGATTGCTAACTAGATAACATTGTATTTGAAACAATATTTCACGCAGAACAAAATTTTATTGCAGAAAGTAAACGTTTCTGTTTGCAGCAAATACTTTACTCTGTATTGGCTTGACTTATTCACTATAACATGTTATTTATTTTTTGAATGTCTTCAGGAGACGGATCGATGTCGTTGGCTTCTTACTGAAGCCCATTCGACACGTTCGTGTTACTAAGCATTGTATCTGTATTGATATAACTATAAGGTGTTTACACCAAAATAAAATATATCTTCTCTTTTTTTGCTCGCCTGTACGAAGGCACATAGACTAGCTCCTAGACCTTGATGTCATGTTTTATCACTTCTAACTATAAGCTGATTCAAATTTATGTATGACATCTTGTATAGCCAGTCTCTAATAGTTGGTCTCTGACATCAAGGTCTAGTAAAGTACGAATTTTACCTCGCAGGATTCTGCTTGGTAAATGATTAATTACATCTATTGAGAACCACCACACTTGAAGTGTTTATTGCTTTACTGACCACATACTGATCACTTAATACTGATAAGAGAAAGCTGGAAAAGCTAAATTTCATTTTGGTGTGTTTTGATGATGAAACAAAGTACATATTCTTTTAGGCTGAGAAGATGAAGTTTGCTATTGATTATGGTCTGTAAAATCAAGATGTAACTGGGAAGGTTTTTGAAAGGATGTGATGTTTTATTTTGTTCTCCCAATGGTAGGAAGAAAGCTGACATTTGAAATTTTACTTTTGGTAAATATGGTATCTAGCTACTCTTTAGAAATGTCTCAAAAAACAGTACCCACATCATTTATCCTAAATTATTACCTCATATGGCTTCTTATCTTAAAGCTATAGAAAAAGTTGTTTTTTTTGTTTTTTTTAATTAATGCATATCTCCATCCAAATATATATGGTATGTAGTTACTCTTTCGACCTGTCTCAGAAAACTACCCATTTTTATCCTAAAATATCGCATCATATGGCTTCTTATCTTAGAGCTATAGAAAAAGTCGTTCTTTTTTTATTTAATGCATTTCTCCATAAAAATATATATGGTATGTAGTTACTCTTTCGAACTGTCTCAGAAAACAGTACCCACAACTTTATCCTAAATTATTACATCATATGTCTTCTTATCTTAAAGCTATAGAAAAAAATGTTGTTTTTTTTTTGTTTTTTGTTTAATGCATTTCTCCATTAAAATGTATATGGTATGTAGTTACACTTTTGAACTGTCTCAGAAAACAGTATCTTCACTATTTATCCTAAATTATTACGTCATATGTCTTCTTATCTTAAAGCTATAGAATTTATTTTTGTTTAATTTAATGCATTTCTCCATCAAAATATATATGGTATTTAGTAACTCTTTCGAACTGTCTCAGAAAACAGTACCCACAACTTTTATCCTAAATTATTACCTCATATTACTTATCTTAAAGCTATAGATTCTTTTTTGTGTTTTTTTTTTGTTTAATTTAATGCATTTCTCCATCAAAATATATATGGTATGTAGTAACTCTTTCGAACTGTCTCAGAAAACAGTACCCACAACTTTTATCCTAAATTATTACCTCATATTACTTATCTTAAAGCTATAGATTCTTTTTTTGTGTTTTTTTTTTTTGTTTTATTTAATGCATTTCTCCATCAAAATATATATGGTATGTAGTAACTCTTTCGAACTGTCTCAGAAAACAGTACCCACAACTTTTATCCTAAATTATTACCTCATATTACTTCTTATCTTAGAGCTATAGATTCTTTTTTGTGTGTTTTTTTTTTTTTTTGTTTTTTTTTTGTTTTTTTTTTTTTTGTTTAATTTAATGCATTTCTCCATCAAAATATATATGGTATGTAGTAACTCTTTCGAACTGTCTCAGAAAACAGTACCCACAACTTTTATTCTAAATTATTACCGCATATTACTTCTTATCTGAAAGCTATAGATTCTTTTTTGTGTTTTTTTTTGTTTAATTTAATGCATTTCTCCATCAAAATATATATGGTATGTAGTTACTCTTTCGAACTGTCTCAGAAAACAGTACCCACAACTTTTATCCTAAATTATTACCTCATATTACTTCTTATCTTAAAGCTATAGATTCTTTTTTTGTTTAATTTAATGCATTTCTTCATCAAAATATATATTGTATGTAGTAACTCTTTCGAACTGTCTCAGAAAACAGTACCCACAACTTTTATCCTAAATTATTACCTCATATTACTTCTTATCTTAAAGCTATAGATTCTTTTTTTTTTGTGTGTTTTTTTTTTTTTTTTTTTTTGTTTAATTTAATGCATTTCTCCATCAAAATATATATGGTATGTAGTTACTCTTTCGAACTGTCTCAGAAAACAGTATCTTCAATATATATCCTAAATTATTACCTCATATGTCTTCTTATCTAAAAGCTATAGAATGATTTGCTTTTTTTTTATTTTAATGCATTTCTGCATTAAAATATATATGGTATGTAGTAACACTTTCGAACTGTCTCAGAAAACAATACCCACAACATATATCCTAAATTATTACCTCATATGTCTTCTTATCTTAAAGCTATAGAATTTTTTTTTAATTTAATGCATTTCTCAATCAAAATGTATATGATATGTAGTTACTCTTTCGAACTGTCTCAGAAAACAATACCCACAAGATTGTCCTAAATTATTACCTCATATGCCTTCTTATCTTAAAGCTATAGAATTTTTTTTTAATTTAATGCATTTCTTCATCAAAATATATATGGTATATAGTTACTCTTTCGAACTGTCTCAGAAAACAGTACCCACAACTTTTATCCTAAATTATTACCTCATATGTCTTCTTATCTTAAATATCTTAAAGCTATAGATTTTTTTTTTTTTTTTTTTTTTTTTTTTGTTTAATTTAATGCATTTCTCCATCAAAATATATATGGTATGTAGTTACTCTTTAGAACTGTCTAAGAAAACAGTACCCACAACATTTATCCTAAATTATCACCTCATATGTCTTCTTATGGTAAAGCTATGGAATTTATTTGTTTGTTTGTTTACTGTAATGTATTTCTCCATCAAAATATATATGGTATGTAGTTACTCTTTCGAACTGTCTCAGAAAACAAACGGTACCCACAACATTTATCCTAAATTATCGCCACATATGTCCTCATCTTGAAGCTATAGAAAAAGTCTGTTTTTTTTATTTAATCATTTCTCCATCAAAATATATATGGAATGTAGATACTCTTTCGAACTGTCTCAGAAAACAGTACCTTCAACATTTATTCTAAATTATTACCTCATATATCTGCTTATCTTAGAGCTATAGAAAAAGCTTATCCAGACATCAAAGCAAAATAAATATACAATGTTCCATAAATTATGTTGATACAACAGTTTTTAATATGAAATACTTATTAAATATGATTCTGTTTTCTTCTATTTTATCTAAAATTTACTAATACACAAAACAAAAACTGGTAATACATGCAGTACACAGACAGGCTTCTTAACAAGGTTTATGTTATCCCTTGAAGTCTAATGGTCAGCTTCTTATATATAAACAATTTATTGGAGAGGCAATGATTTTAACAAGATGGCGAATTAGATAAGGAACATTAGAAAGGCAATAAATGTCAATCGCTTCTAAGAGTACATTTCGCATTTTACTAGTCGGATATCTCCAAGATTAGTTGCTGCTATCAAAGAAGTGAGGCAAGCAGTAAGTAGTAGATGACCCTTAGTTCATTAAGTAAATTAATAATTATAATTGATTGATGAAAATAATATTGATATCCGACTAGTAGCTAGTCTGGAAAGCACAGGAAGAGCTATTGCACTACCCCCGGCGTCGGCGTTGGCGTTAGCAAACATGTTAAAGTTTTACGTCAAAGTTTTTAAGACCTTATATTTTCTAAATCCTCAGATGGATTTACTTTATATTTGGTATGATTATAGATGTTGGTCCAAACTTTTATTCAGCACTATCCAACCTCTGCTCATGACCAAGAGATCACGGGTAGAAATGCATAAACAAAAATATATCTTCGCATTTTTAGCTCGTCTGTACGAAAGTACAGGAAGAGCTATTGCACTATCCCGGCGTCGGCGTTGGCGTCGGCGGCGGCGTTAGCAAAAAATGTTAAAGTTTTACGTCAAAGTTTTAAAGACCTTATATATTTTTTTAAATCCTCCTATGGATTTACTCCATATTTGATAACAGATGTTTGTCCAAAGTTTTATTCAGCACTACAACGTCATAATTCCGGGCTCTGGAAATGTCAAACAAAAAGTGTCTATAACAAAAAGCACAGTTGCCGATAGTGCCTAGCACTGTTTTCATTCTGGTGTAGGTCCTATTTTTGTCGCGACTTGGTTTTAGCAAGCAGGCGCGACATAGGGATCACACCCAAACGTCGTCGCTGGCGCTGGTGTTTTCGTCGTTGTCGTTGTCAGCAATATGAAGCTTGTGCGTTTAGCTCCGTTTCTCAAACACCAATGCTTTTAGGCTTATGAAACTTAATACACACATCCGCCATGCTGCACCCTGCCCACTGCCATCAACAGTTTCTGATCTTGACCTACTTTTCACGCTTGGCGGAACAATGTTTAGTGTATACGTCTAGCTCCGTTTCTTGAACACTACCAGCAGTCGCGACATAACAATTCGACGAATATCTTATTTTATACGGAAGCGGGTGGTAAGGGCGAGATAAGAAGCAAATAAAGACAAGACAAACGGTACACAAGAAACCACAGACACACGAACAAAGAACTGCAACAGAGGAACCGCCTTGGAACGGTCAGTAGGAAAACTGCTTGGAGACTCAAACCTGTTTGTCTGGCACGAAACCTCACCCTTTTCGCCCGAAGCAGCTCCATACAGTACAACTGTGCAATACAAACAGAAAGAAAACAGAGAGCAAAGTGGACAGCCATTGACGATGATGACAAGCCCGTGATTAACAGAACCAAGTATCCAAGATTCGATTATTTCAAGTGTCAGATTTTTCAGATTTCAGAGTCTGCTCTCTTCGCAGAGGATACAGATTCAGAGTGTCCTGACCAACCTATTGCACTCACTTTTGACAGTAACTCTTTTTTATTTCAAACCCCAGAGAAAATTTATCTCAGCTGACTTTGGGAAAGATATACTTGTCATAAATCCAAACCAGCTTACTACGTGATATAATTTTACACTTTGGTTTGGCCTTACACATGTCATTTATACAGGGAAATTTCGACGATTTGAACACCGATAGCTCGTTTATCGTGGTTGATTCGAACACGTCTTTCAGTCCCTTGGAAATTCTTCCGATAGCTCAAGAAAAGAAATATTTAGGAGTATGTTCGGGAACTTTTCCTGAAAATGTATGTTGTGTGTACTCATAAGAATAGACCCATCGATGCAATTCTAATGAGTATACAAACATACCATTAATTCATAGATGTCCGAAAAGACGTCGAACTCCCTAAATTATCTCCGTAGTCCCAAAGATGTTTGAGCCGTTGACGTTTTACTGTATTTTGTCTAGACTGGCTCCAGTCTCCAGTGACAATATATTTTTCTCATATTCCTGTTTGATATAAATCCGCTAAAATAACATAACATTTACAAGAACAAATGTAGTGACTAGTGACCAGCCTTTATTGTCTTGACATTACTTTGGTTTTGTTTTAGTGGATTATTTAACAGATAATAATAATAAATAAATAAATAAAAAAAAAAAAAAAAAAAAAAAACAGATTTAGTCACTGGAGACTGGAGCCAGTCTGTATTTTGTCT
This sequence comes from Anodontia alba, assembly GCA_964016985.1. Taxonomy (NCBI): domain Eukaryota; kingdom Metazoa; phylum Mollusca; class Bivalvia; order Lucinida; family Lucinidae; genus Anodontia; species Anodontia alba. The sequence goes on along the minus strand of OZ024830.1, from coordinate 42,672,856 downwards.
TACAAGCGCCACGGAAAAACGACAGTTCAATGTAATTTTAGAAACGGAAAGTGAAGACAAAGACCTGCCTACGGTTTCTGTTTGGTGTCGCTGTTTGCCTGTATAGGAATTTGTAGAATTAATACGGCAAACTTGAAGAGGCGAACAAGTCCGATTGCTACAGGTGTGTTCGCAGATCACATTAAAATTACAAAGACATCCATTATTGTGTCTGTGGTTAGATCTATTATCATGCAATTAAAGGGAGCGGCAAAGTTGTTAATATTGATTGGATTGACCACTGAGCATACATACTGTCTCATAACATCTATATTACAGCCAATCATTTTGTATCGATTAGTAACCCTTTTGAATTGTTAAAACATAACGCTTACCAACAACTGTTCTGCGTTTGGAAAGTACTCGTAAACCCCACATAGCATTAGGATTTAGATAGGCCTTACTGAACCAGTTTATTCTGTTTCGATGCAATGCTATATTTAGAAATTACTTCAACGTGCTAACGCGATTAAATTCGAAAGGTTTTAATCATGTTTTTTTTTTTTTTTTTTTTTGTTACAGTTAAAGCTGGTTGTATTACTGTCGGTAATTTCTTTAACGTGACTAGTGTCTGGCTAAACGAGTGTTGAGTTATATATACCCTATATGAGATAGCACGTGGGCCATCTCAGTCTAAAAACAGGAAATTTCGATTGTTCAAGTCAAAATAATCTCGTTTGTCATAAATTATGATGCAACGTTTTTTTCAGGAAAAAGAGCTTAGGTATCAGAAGAATTGGCTTTATAAAGCTAAAGATGTGTAGGTTAAGTTTTATCATTCATTTGTTCAAAATAAATATCATCAGCATTAAGCAAGTCATCTTCTGTCCTTTCGACATCCTTTGGAAAGATGTCTTTTGCTTGGCGTTCTATTCTAATTGAGAATGTTTTATTCTGACTGACCATATCTTATCAGGAACCATTTGTCTTTTCTGTTTCTGCGCTTTGTTTTCAAATATTTACTGTAAAATTGATTTTACGGCCAAGAAATGGGTCTGACTGATACAATTTCTATAGCAAATTGGATTTTTGAAAAAAAAAAAAAAAACATATTAGAAGTTATTTTTTTGCTTTTCATCATTGATTTTAAATTATTTATGTTCCGTAACTATACTGTAAAAAATCAGAAAGTTTGAACAAGTGGAACTTGTTGAAAATCTGCATCCAAACTACCTACCCCAGTGATTGTTGCATATTTTGCAGCCATTTTTCACCATGTGAAAATGATAATAATCATTTTTTTTTTTGTAAAATAAAAAGGTAGTTACGACAAACGGTTTCGCATTTAATCATGCTAAGCGTTTGCCAATTTACTACTGTGTAAGGTGCCAGGCAAAAAAAAAAAAAAAAAAAAAAAAAAAAAAAAAAAAACATTTTGCCAAAAGATGTCGAAAGGAGAGCAAAAAGAAGTTAATTGTAATGCTGCAATAACATTTGCTATGTTTTCTGCAGAAAGAGAAAACAATGGTTCTTTCTCAGAACAAAAACAGAAACAAGTTTAGCAGCATTTTGCAAAGTAAGTCCTTATCAGAATGTCAACATTTTCATTTATAATTTAGTTCCAAGCCTAATATCGATACTATCGAGATTCCTATACTACTAAGGGTACATACTCCATATACGTTTTGATAAAAACATAAAGTGCAATGTTTGATCCTCTGAGGAACAATATCCTTTAGAACACTATCACGCTCTATGGTGGATGAAGATGTAACGTCCCAAAAGTTATTGGAGTCAACTGGCAACATCGAAAGAGTAAGCACCAGATTGTGAAGCAAACAAAACCGTATTTATGCTGTGTAACCTTAAGTTGAAAGTACAGGAAATATTTCCGTTGGGACTTTTCATGAACAAACTCGGATTGTCGCACTCTTTAGTGTTTCGGATTCGCATACCCCTCGGGAAATATTTCCCCTATTTTGAACCCAGTGTACATTAATGTTTACAACGATTCTTTAAGGCGGGTAAAGAAGGTCATCACCATTTGCGCAGACTAATCTCGGCCTTTGTAATCCGCACATGTGTCGTGCATCATTTAACTCTTAAATCACCTAGCAAGCGTATAGCAGACGGCCATTGAATTATTTTGTCAAAGAAAATAAGACGACATTTCATGTGAATTGTTTACATAGCAATCAATTCGCATGAAACAACAAGTCTTATTTTTTCTGAAAACTAATACAGACTCCTTTTAAATGCCATCTGCTGCAGTTGTGTGTGGCGCTTTAAGGGTTAAATTAAGGGCGCTTTCAGACTCAATGACGGCCTCTTCGTAAAACTAACCAGTGGGTTGGGGCTTGACGATATGTCTTTGGCTTGGCCCGCCGTGGTTCAACTATTGGTTTTCATTTACTCTGGCATACAGAAGAATTAGCCATTAGTACTCGTCTTTGTTTATTATAGTGATTAATTTGATTTTTATGTTTTCGCTTTGATGCATTGACTGAGTTGGGAGCCTTTATGCGAACCGAATTTTTATGTATTTCTGTATTAAGAGTTACATCGGGACCTAGGGTGAAGTTAGCTAGCTGTAAAAGTGTTTTAACATCCCCACCCCCATCCACCCCCCCCCCCCCCCCCGGTTGGTTTGCTCTACCGATCGTTCTAAGGCGGTGGTCCCGGCGTTAGTCTTACTCTTTGTTGCTTTGTGGTTTATTCTTCGAGGCGATTTGTTGTATGTCTTTCCGTGTGTCATTTTGTTCTTGTGTTTTTCAGTCCTTTTAGTATTGCGATTACCTCGCTTGGGGAAGAGAGAGCTAATCTTAGTGCTTTTCGTACGTTTGTTCGGTTTGTGCTTGTTAAGATTTGTCGGTTTCCTCTTCCTCTTGGGGTCTGGGAAGGGCTGCGGTTTGTGATTGTGGCACTCCCTGGACTTTTCTCTTACCTTTTTTTTAAATCTTAGCAATAAACACGCATCCATATATGTATTTGACTCAATATTAAGTAAAATGCTTGTATGGCATTTAAGCAAAAAAGGTAAATGTTTGGACGTTTATTGAAGTATGAACAACATCGGGTCATGAGCAAAGTAAATGATCATTGCTCGCGACCCAGTGTTGTTTATGTTCAATGAACGTTAAATAAGTTGCCTTTAATACTTATATTTGTATTCTTCCATCCATAATTTGACGAAAAGGTCAGGTTCGAGGGCTAATATTGAAAAAAGAAAACAATTGCACGCAGTTTTCCTATTAACAGCGGGACAGCGTCGTTAACGTCATAACGTCGCCATCGTCTAATCATATTGGAGAGAACCATGGTTTATTTTGACGTCATTTAATGATCATGTGATGTCGCGTTAGTCAATATATTCATTGAAACACGAACGATTCTATGTCCTAATAGTCAACTATAGGTTTTAGGTTGATTGTTAACAATCAAACCATAGTATACAAACGCCAAAAAATGACTTACGGTAGTTGTCAAAGTGATTATCATTGACCAAGAACTGTATTTTTGCTTGAAACTGAGATCGACTTTTTGAATTCCATACGCCTGAGCGGAGTTTAAAAAACGCCGACTACCTATATCTACAGCAATGTCATTAATAGACTTTGTACAAACATGTAGTGCATATTTTCAATACATTAAGCTAATTGTCATTATAAGAAATTGCATATTTTTACTTATAAGCTTATGGCATACTTTGCACATGGGCTGAGTTAGGCGTAAAAAAATAGTTGTGTTTCCGCTAATATGCTGAAAAAAAAAGGTCGGTCAGTAGGAGAAACGTTTTTTTTTTTTATTATTATTATTTTTTTAGTTTTTTTTTTAGTTTTCTATTTTTCTCCAGAAAAGAACAGGATCTGGCCTGTAATTTTATGAATATACAAGTATTTTGTTGAGGGTCGGTGCTTTACTTTTTTTATTTTGCATTTTTTACTGATAAAAATAGTAGAGTCGGGTGTTTGAAACAGGATCGGTCGGGTTAGCAGAAACACAGCTATTTTTACGCCATAGACAATTGTTAACTTGCATATTTTTCTCCGATGAAGACAGATTGCATGAAATGCCAAATCCTGTATTCTGGGGAAAATAAGAATTTCAAAACGATATTTCAAGATGCCGTCTGCTGAACATTCTACCCAGCATGCTTAGTGTTAAATCTGTTCTTATGCAGTCTTATTATTATTATTATTATTATTATTAGTATTTATTTATTTATTTATTTATTTTTTTGCTCCCATTTCTGTTTGGGTATGACCTGGTGATTGCAAATAAATGAATTGGTTTTCAATTCGAGGTTCATTTTTTTTTTCTATTTTAAATAATTTAATAAATTCATGCATCATATCGCACTATTAAACTATCGAAATGCTTTGAAATTATGGGTGTTTCAAATATACGACAAAAACATAACACGCAACTTTAGAACAAAGAAACAGAGTGGTGTAGGAGGCGGATGGTACTGCAGCTTTAAGTTTACATTTCGGTAAACGTTGATTATCTCCCTTCGACTATATACCGTAACAGGAATTGTGCGCAATTTCGTGGCCCCACAGTGGACATTTTCGTGCTTCGTATAAGTTTCACAGTGGGGATGTTATCTAAACAGCAACAGACAGTATTGATTTTGGCAATGACTGTGACGGAAGCTCTTTATCCGGTAGAATCCCGTCGAAAGAGAATTGTATGTTTATTGACTTGTTCAAGGCCACAACATTTGCATCCACTGATCGAAATTCTTCCATAAAAGACCTCTGGCAGTAGTAATGTAAATTTGCCTACAAAATGATGGAAAATAAAGTTTCAGTAAATTACAGAATTTTTATTGCTGAGGACCTCTAATGACCCATCATTAATGTTATGAAAACAATTTTTCCAAAATAATGTGTAATTGAACCCTAAATTTGGGTAAAACTCTCCATTTTTGTTATTGAAATTCATGGAAAATGGAAAAGTTTTTTTTATAAAGTACTGTCCCCCCGCCCCGCCCCGCCGCCCCGCCCCGCCCCGCCCCGCCCCCCCCCCCCCCCCCCCCCTGTGCCTCAGCTAATCCTTTTGCAGACATTTGTATATACATTATTTTCACAGTATATGTAAGTGGCTACCTGAGGAAAGGTGGGGAACGATACCCTGGAGACAAAAAACCCTATTTTGTCACTCTCAGTTTAGCAGTTTTAAGCATAGTAAGAAGTACAACTGTTATAAATTGAACTACCTGAACTGTTACGTCCTGGCATATTCATGTCAGTAAACACTACAATTTAACTGGTCCATATATTTGGCCATGTGCCTGACATCTGTTGCAGAAATGCAGCTTCCACTGAGTACCTTAAGGATTTTAAGCCCGAGTCAGTAATGTGCATTTAGACGGCAACCATACGACACAAGATACCTGTGCATATGTTGTATATATAGCCAATGAAGTGGAACCAACAGGTAGATGTGGGATACACAATAGGGCTCCAGTTAAGTAGTCAGATGTATTTTTATTTCTTATTCTACTGTGACAAAAAAAAACCTTGGTTCTCATTTATCCATATTGTCTTGTCGGTCTAATGAGATTTCAAAACTTGTCAATTTGTATAAAAATGGTAAAAACACACTGATATCTATCACTAGGATAACAAGCTTACCTGGAGCACCTGGTTACATATGGGATCACTGAACAAGAAATGCTCTCACTGCTATAGGGTATGTTAAATGTTTGGTACAAGTTTTTATTTTTCTGTGGAAAATGTAAATTTATACCACAATTTTATTCAAATAGTTGGCTATATACCCATATATAAGTGTATATTTTATAAGAATATGCATAAACATTCAGTTGCATGAAAAAAAAATCCAAATCTGGGTCAATTTCATTTTTTCTAAAAATGTTACCCCTCCCTCCTATAGAAATAAAATACAGCTTCTGTATGACAAATATTTACAATTTGGCTACTTCTGCTTCTTTATAGAACATGTGTTTTCCTAAAAATACCAAATATAATTGTATGGAGAAATCATAGAAGCTGGGACAACCCGCTGAAAAAATAGACAGATTGCCTATGTTACCGTCAGAGGTCCATAACTGCATTATCAAACAATATAGACCTATATGTCAGAATACGATATCTGATGAAAATCTATGTATGGGGTTAAAATATAAATGAAGTTATCTAGAACAGGTCGCAGTAATTATTACGAAAACACACCCATTCAATATAATGACACTTTTTATGGCTGCAAAAATGAAAAGTTTCAGATGAAAAAATTGTGATCGTTTTGTTATTTTTGCTCGAAGCAGAGATTGTGGGTACTCGTTAGAACCGCCTCATCGAGGCGGTTCTAACGGGTACCCACAATTTATGTTTTATAGCAGAAGTAAGAAAAAATAATGTATACCCCTGCAAACCACATTTTTCTATATAAAAGGGTTTGAGGGGGACAAAATTACATAGACATGTTTTCCTGATGAGAAGCACATCCTTGTTGAGACACCAAAAGAAGGGATGTTGCACAAACAATGAGAAAACAAAACGACACATTTAACCAATGTACGACCAAAGAAGAACTGCCTTTGAACAATTAGCAGAAAAGAGCTACTTTGGGATAATATTAAACCAGATTTTAAACCTTACCTTTAATGACATGTTTACCGCTGATCTAGACGGATGACTCCATTAACCTATTTTTGTGTAGTATCCCATAAAAGGGACCTTGGTAAACATTGCAGACCCAGATTTTTATCATCATCATTATTATTATTATTATAGAACCGATATTAAATGCACACCATAAATGTCCTAATAAGATAATAATGTCTTTATTTTCTGACAATTACACATTAAGTATAAACTAGCTACCATATGTTCCTCAGTTATTACTTATGAGCTAAATTAGTCGCCCAATTATTAATGAGGGGAAATAATTTTGTTAGATTTCCAGCATTATTCAAACATGGTATATATTTTACGTATAAAATGTTTAAAAGTGTTGCGTACAAGATGTCTGTGACTACTTTCTTAATTTGGTAGATATATACACGTATCAATGTTTTCATTAATACATTGTATATTAATATGATACATCTTGTATATAAATATGTACACATGACAAAATGCTATACATCTCTTCTGCACTCCTGAGCCAGTACAAAAGTCAAGTTAACCGGTTCAGTCTCCCGCTCCTCCGGATTACATTGCCATTTTATTTCTTTTTATTAATCAGACTCTGTCGCACAGTTAGTATGGAAGTAGTTGGGTGTGCGGATGCGTTTTGTGCACCGTATCACACTATAGATATAAAAAAAAACACCTGGAATGTATGGAGTTTTTGAAATGTATTTCAAGAGCATTACAAGCAATTTGTAATGAATGGATAGAATGGCGTGGAAGGAGGTTAGTACTGCGGTTTTAAGTTTACGTTTTGGTAAAATTTGTTTATCTCCCTTTGACAGTATAACTGCAATGCGAGTCGTCATTTAGTATCCCAAAAACTGTCCCACAGCGGACGATTTTATATGAACAAAAATAAACAGCATTTAATTTTTCATCGATTGTGTCAGACGTTTATCATTAACCCCATTCTGCTTAAATCTATATCAGACTCTTGTCGGCCCGACATGAATCCTGTAGGACCGATAATGGTCCGATATACATTTAAACAGAATACCATCTGGGAAACCACTGCATTTCACAGTGGCCTGTGTCAAACACGGTCCGCGGTTTCTTGCGCGTGTACTTAGTGTTGGCGGATGGGTAGCTCAGATGCACCCTCGATTTGCGGTTTTCTCACGCTAGGTTTTGCGGTCGTTGGGTATTGGTCACTTTCTTTAAAATTTGCTGTTTGGTGGTGTTGTATGTCAGTCGTGAGGGGTCGATACATTATGCTATACTATTATGCTATATATATATTTGAACCGGGTGAATTAAAATTAAAGATGATTGTGCTAAACGAATAGAAAGTAATATATGGGAACACATGGGCTGAGGGGAGAGTAGGTAGGGATAAGCCCAACCACTGTCACTTAGCTCCATGAGTGTCCATCATTAATTGATGCCTTAATTTCGAAAAGTTCAGAACAAACGTAGGCATATATGTGTTCTCCCAAAGATGAGCCCACATGATACATGAAGAATGAATGAAGAATGAAATATGGTTGTGTGTACAGTGGCAAATTAGAGATAACAAAATGTTATGTGCCGCCATGTTATTAATAATAGTTCACTCTTTTTTTTTTCTTTTTTTTCTGCGTTTACTCGTCCTGTTGTTTACTTTTAACAGTGTAAACCTAAATGTCAGTGGTTGCAGAATCAGGCGTTTTATGATGTTTTATATATATATATATATATATATATATATATATATATATATATATATATATATATATATATATATATATATATATATTAGTCGACCCTGGATATCTCGCCTCGCTTATCTCGAATTACCTCTTATATCGAAGTGAAATTCTGGTCCCTGTTTTTACATGGCAATCTAAGAACAGGTAACAAAATATTGTAGAAAAGAGGAGAAATTGCTCCTGAGGAGCAATTTCTCCTCTTTTCCACAATATTTTCAATATATCTCTAACTTCAGGAGTCAAATTACATATTCATTTGTCAAATGTGGTTGTTCGATTTATTTTTTCCTCAATTCCGCAACACTGATATGTCGAGGTAGGGATATCTCGAAGTGTATCAGGGAGTCCCTTGGAATTCGAGATAACGAGAGTCGACTGTTTATATATATATATATATATATATATATATGGAGTTCAAATATAAATTAGACAACAAAAGAATAAGAGCTGACAAAACTATAACGACACATTTACAAGAACAAATGTACGACAACAGAAACCGGTTAGCATGAAAACTACTTCGGGATAAGCATAATACAGTCAACTCTCGTTATCTCGAAATCCAAAGAACTCTCTGAAATACTTCAAGATATCCGTAGCACGACATATCAGAATTGCAGAATTTAGGAAAAATAAATCGAACAACCGCATTTAACAAACGAATATTTAATTTGTCTAAGAGAAATTAGAGATATATTGAAAATGTTGTGGAAAAGAGGAGAAATTGCGACTTAGGAGCAATTTCTCCTCTTTTCCTCGATATTTTGTTACCTTTTGTTAGACTACCATGTTAAACAGTGACCAGAGTTTCACTTCGTGATCCGAGATATGCGAAGTCGAAATAACGATAGTCAACTGTATCTATAAAATGTTTAAAAGGTGCTACGTACAAGATTTCTGTGAACACCAATTTATTAATTGAGTATGCATATATCAATGTTTTCATTAATACATTTATACATGCAAAATTATGTCTATAGGAATATGTTCATTGGCAAATCGCTATACATCAACAGGATATGGGTACGAATAGTCTCCACTGTAACCTTTACCAGTAGCAAAATCAACCGTCTCGATTTCCCCGCTCCCCCGGGTAACATATGTCCCTTACAATATCTTTTCAGACTCATTTAGTCGCACAATTAGTGTAGGGTCGGTTGGGTATGCTTATGCATTAGCTGATCTGATTCTTTCCTGTATGTAAAATACCGGAATATGCATTTTTCGTGCCTGCTTCATTATGTAACAAATATGATTTGAGCCGGTATACAACTATTTTTGCAAGATTGCATGTGCGCCCAGTGAAAACTCAGATCAGCCTGTGCATCTGCGCAGATACTTTGCGGAGCACTCTGTGGGTAGCTAAGGATCCAGTTCCTCCACAAGCGGACAGCAACGGCTCCTATTAGCCTGCGGACATGCGCATGCTGATCTGAGTCTTCGCATCACGAAAACATGCCTATATAATTTTGACCCCCTTACACCCCACTTTTATATAGTAAACTGGGGTTCACAGGGGTATATATCATTTTTCTTATTTCTGCTCATATAGATTGTGAGTACTCGTTAGAACCGCCTCACCGAGGCGGTTCTAACAAGTAACCACAGTCTATGCTTTGAGTATGAATATGAAAAATATCAGAGTTTTTATCTGAAAATTTTCAGTTTTTGGAGACAAAAAAAAATATCTATATATTTGAATAGGCGTGTTTTCGTAATGGCGAGGCGCACATGCAATCTTGTGGAAAATGCTGTGGCCCGGCTCATTTATGACTTTAACAGACATACTAGCAATTAATCATGGAGTGACATGACAATAAAATACGTGTAAAGAAGAAAAAAGGAGAAACACAAATAGGTTTATCTCTTTGTAATCTTTGATGGACCATTAGCTAGTGCATTGTTGTCTGGCACATGTTTGTCGCACGTGTAATGCATTGCAAACTGTAATATTTTGTCTTAAGTGCAGCAGTAAAAGACAGATTACATGTACTAGATCACTCAGACTTACTTCCTTTAATAAAGTAGGTTTGGTTTGATTTTATGGTAAGAGATACCTGTGAGGATAATAATAGTACAGACATGAGGGCCCTGGTGGGGTTTAAGAGACTAACGGCCGTTGTTTATACGTTTATGGTACCGATTAGATACAAATAAGTAAGCACATTATTGATTAGAGAAAAACGAGGGTTTAAACATGATGAACAATTTAAAATTATAAAGAATAGCAGAATGAAGTAAAGAAAACTGAACGATGTGAAATAAAAATGTAAAAAATTAGAATAATTAAAAAAAAAAAAGAGAGAAATATATGTAAATGACACGATAACATTATTTGTTACAAGCACATTTAATAGCTTATTTGTAATACTACAACATTACGAAAACATGCCTATTCAAATATATTGAAAATTTTACCACCATGAAAATGAAAATTTTCAGATAAAAAATTCTGATATTTTTCATATATCTGCTCGAAACATAGATCGTGGGTAATCGTTAGAACCGCCTCGACGAGGCGGTTCTAACGAGTACCCACAATCTATTTTTTTGAGCAGAAATAAGAAAAATAATGTATACCCCTGTAAACCCCAGTTTTACTATACAAAAGTGGGGTTTAGGGGGATCAAAATTATATAGGCATGTTTTCGTGATGAAAGCAGTAAGACTGAAGTGGTTCCCTGATACAAGTATAAGGACATAAGATACAACACAAACATATATCTCTGTAAAATTGACTTTTTTAAAGACTAATGGAGGTTTTAATCCCCCCGCCCCCACCCCCAGTAATATTTTTACTGGAAGTTTCAAGGCGGTGCTTCTGCTGTGGTTTACTATTTCTGTCATAATATGCTTGTATGTATGTTCTGGTGTTTTTTATTTTGGCCAATTTTTGGAAAAGAAATGGTCCTTTTGGCTTTCTGCTTGTAGAGTTTGATTGTGGTGCCGTTGCTTTAAGTGCGTCCTTCTTTCCCTTTGGTGTTTTGGACGGGACGTGTCAGGACTCAGGATATGCATTCGGAATTAAAAAACAAAAACAAACAAAACTTTTCTATTCATATACTTCTGTGCTAAACATATTGACTATTGATCTGTTGGAAATGTCTAGCCATACTGGTCTGTACGGGTAGCCGAGCGTGTACCCATACGGGTAGTCTCTCGCCTACATACCCGTATGTATAGCCTATACAGCCGGAATTTGGACTATACGTACAGAAGACTATATTTCGATAATAGCTGTCCGATAGTGACTGCGATTTTTCTTATACAGATTAAAACAAAAAAATAAAAATAAATTATTAAACCAATACTAAACGTTATCTATTTATTTTATTTATTTATACAATGTTTTAACAGGGCAAAACACAGTCATTCTATTGTGAAAAAGAAAGTCGAGTTTGTCAGAGGAAGAAAGCATCAGTGTTTCAAAAGCAATATTAGATATTAACACTTATCACGCTCTGGTAAAATTCAGCAAACGGCAAATTGATGATTGTTTTATCTTCAATAGGAGTTTCAACTCATATTTAATGAAATATAAAATTAAATAATAATAAATAAATAAATAAATAAATAAAAATAAATAAATAAATAAAGAAGAACATACAGTCGACTCTCGTTATCTCGACCTTGCTTATCTCGAGTAACCGCTTATCTCGAAGTGAAAATCTGATCCCTACCTAAACATGGAAATCTAACAACAGGTAAAAATATTGCTGAAAAGAGGAGAAAATGCTCCTAAGGAGCAATTTCTCCTCTTTTTCACAATATTTTCAATACATCTCTAACCAAGAATCTAATTACATACATATTTGTTAAACGTGGTTAATCGAATTATTTTTCTAAATTCTGCAAATCTGATATGTCGAGGTACGGATATCTCGAAGTATTTCAGAGAGTCCCTTGGAATTCGAGAAAACGAGAGTCGACTTCTTTCAAAATGCCGCCTTATGATATTTTTAACTCTCATGTTAAGTAGCGATTAGATATTTTTTTCTGGGATATGTATAATTTTATCTCGTTCTGAAATTCGACGATGTTTGAAAATCATCAACATATTAATGTGTCAATATTTTCATGGAGGATGACATGACACAACAGAGTGCAGCGGGCTCATCACGAAAACATACCTATACAATGTTGACCCCCTTAAACCCCACTTTTATATAGTAAAACTGGGGTTTACAGGGGTGTTCATTAATTTTCTTATTTTTGCTCAAAACAAAGATTGTGAATACTCGTTAGAACCGCCTCGCCGAGGCGGTTCTAACGAGTACCAACAATCTATGTTTTGAGCAAAAACATAAAAAATATCAGATTTTTTTTATCTGAAAATTTTCATTTTTTTTATGGTAAAATTCTAAATGTATTTGAATAGGCGTGTTTTCGTAATGTAAAATAAGTTCTTCCTACTTGTATCCTGGGCATTTCCTGGGTATCTTCACTAACACACTTATATGTTTGTATCATAACATATGGGCATGTTTTTTTGGAGCTGAACCTTCGTTGTTTGTGTCATTTTATTAAGATGTTTGATTCAAATTTCGAGCGTCATTGTCACTTATCATAACATTATCAAGTTTATGCATTGTGTACACCATGCTATATAGTGAAAACGTGTATGCAGAGGTCTATATTATAAGCGTATTTTCAGACTTTTGCAGTTTTTAAAGCAGCTTTTCAGTGTATATATTTCTACTGCATACATCTGCGTTACTTTACATAATAACAAATATATTAATCTTCATTTCCCATCTTACATGGTAAAACGCACTACCTTACATAACCCGTGATAACAGGGTATTAGGATTAATATTTGTCTTTGATTTGTCCACAAAATATGTTATGGGTACTCGTTAGTAGCGCCTCACAGAGGCGCTTCTAATGAGTACTCACAACATGTTTTTGATGAGAAATCAGAAAAAAAAGCAATACGTTTGATTAAGAAAGGCTTGTAGAGTTATAGGTAAGAAGTGTACATTTTACATAGGTGTTTTAACGTAATGCTCTGTGTTATAGGATCGGAGCCTTCACGTTTCACCAATACATAGATTTTACAGTATCCAGGCTTTCTTTTTGTGAACCTTGTTGAAGAATGCGCGAATGCACTTTCGGCTCTGGGCATGCGCATTTCGAATTGGACGCGGTGCTACATATACACATGTAGTAAGTATATCTACCTGTTTTTGCCATGGCTACAGATATGACGCTTACTTCCACCCACAAGGCCTTATGTCTGTTCCTCCCTGCAAACATTTTTATAGGCCGCGACATGGAAAAAATATACCTTCTGACATGTGCCCTAAAGCAGTCTTCGCGAAATCTTTTCTACTGATGCAGGACAGCTGTCAGACAGACTGTAATCTTTTGCAGGACAGATAAGTATCTGCAGGACTGAAGGTATATTTGTTGTCAGAATATTATTTTCTTTCTTCAGAATCACAGGACATTTGTCAGACAGACTAAGAACAGACTAAAAATTTTTGCAGGACAAAATGAAAAAAATGCCAGTTTTGTCAGACAGTCCTACACTTTTCGCGAAGACTGCTAAGGACGACTCAAATCAGGTTGTACATCCGCGCAGTCTGGTCAGAGTTTCCGTTGTCCGCACGAAGAAACTTTGCATCCTTGGCCATCCAAAATGTGTCCAGTGAAGACTGTTATCAGACTGCCCGAACGCGCAGGCTTATCTAAATCCTGGCCATGCGCACATGTCTGCAGGTACGGTTCTGACGTTGCGATGTTGGTGGCTAGAAGCGCGTCGTCAGGATGTTTCTGCCGGCCTCGGTGGCTCAGTTGGATGCGCCGTCCGACTGGAGACCAGGACGTCGCGGGTTCAACCCCCGCCGAGGTCGGCAACATTCTTTCGTGGAGATTGATCATCAAATATTTTCTACGGTCATTCTCTCCCTTCCGCTGATTCAAGAAGGGCAGTTGTCAGTTTCTGGCGAAAGAATGTGCACAATACTGGTTAACCGCTTAGAGGACTAAACCTGCCCAGTAAACGTGCGGTTAGGTAAAACTGACCGCGCTCGACATGACCCCATTGGGTTGACTGGGCCGTAAAACCTCAACACAAACAAACAAATCAGGATGCTTCTGATTATAAACACGTTTTTCTTGCAGATACAATTGACTCTCGTTATCTTAAAGTCTAAGGAACTCTCTGAAATAATTCGAGATATCCGTGCCTCGACATAGGCCTATTAGATTTGCAGAGTTGAGAAACAAATAAATCGAACAACCACATTTCACAAATGAATTTGTAATTTGACTCCTGAAGTTATAGATATATTGAAAATATTGTGGAAAAGAGGAGAAATTGCGCCTTAGGAGCAATTTCTTTTCTTTTCCACAATATTTTGTTACCTGTTGTTAGATTTCCATGTTGAAAAAAGGGGCCAAATTTTTACTTCGAGGTAAGCGGTTAATCGAGATAAGCGAAGTCGAGATCACTGTATAAGAAAAAAATAATCTGGACACCACCCTTATTTAGAGTTACATGTATATACAGTAACCCGTGCGTGAAAGTATAATAATAAACGTATTTCTGGGACATTTTTTGGTAATTTATTACAGAAAATTCTTCTCTACATATAACAGACTACAATAAATGACGATTTATGAGTCTAGCCGCAATAGATCATGGAATCAGTATTTGTCAGTTTTACCAATCCTCAACAAACTCTGTCATAAAAGCAATAACTTGCTTTTAAGCAGGTCATAATACTGTATTCGGACGGACAGTCCTGAGTAAATAGTGCAGACCCAGATCAGACGCCGCAGAACGCGGTGTCAGATCAGGAGTCTGCACTGTTGCGAGTCGTTTAGACACATCATTACGACGGTCCTGCAAAAAATTTTGTCACTGGGTTCGGATTACTTCAGTGCTACGTTTTATCAAACATATTTTTATTACAAACCTTCAAAGTGTCCCCCCTTTACTGAAACACATTTTTGTACGTTTTTTACCCAGTCGCGAAAAGCAGATAAATAGTCTTCTAAAAGACTTAACAACCTCACACTTATAAAAGAAGGCGTTGTCATGTAAAAAGAGGACTCCTGACCATCCTTTGCTTGGTCCATGTTCCAAAGTAAATTGATCAATGTATATGACTGCATCTATTTCAATTTAAAATAACTCGGTCAGTTGGGAAGCAATTTGCACGAAATAAAAGGGTATCATTAGCTATTCAACACACCATTCAAGTGCAGTGAAGCATTTTAAAATATACCTGGGATAAAACCAAGGAAGCCTATTAGTGACAGAACTTTTTGCACGACCCTCGTAAGTAGTGAACTGGACTTAGTCGAATTGTAGGGCACGTATGGTAATGGGTAAAGGCTTCCGAATACAGTATAACCTCAATGGCTCGAACCCGGATGGCTCGTTTACCGTGGATGATTCGAACTCATTTTTCAGTCCCTACAAAATCCTTCCAATAGCTCAAGAAAACAAATATTTAAGGATTTTTTTTTTCTTATTTTATCATGGAATTGTATGTTGTGTGTACTCATTAGAATCGCCTCATCGAGGCGATTCTAATGAGTACACTCAACATACAATTATTGTGTAGAAAATCGAGAAAAATTCCCTAAATTATCGCTATTTGCTTCCTGACCTGGCACCATGATTAACCCTCAGTGGCTCGAACTACCCATGTCTCGAACAATTTCCTATGGTCCCAAAGATGTCCGAGCTATTGAAGTTCGACTGTACTTAATTGGATAACTGGGGCATCATTTGAGCTATTTTGCAAAGTCAACGCCTCTAACCAGTTTGTGCCTAACGCCACCTGAAATGGACATTTGCAAACAGTGTAGACCCAGTTCAGACGCCATAGAACGCGGTGCCTGATCAGGGCCTACATTGCTTGCTTTCAGTAAAGGATTTTTACAAATAATGATAATACAAGAAATGAACCACACACGGCTAAACTCTTTCGGTGCCAAATTTCAGACGATATTTGTCGTCTGCTTTTCTTTTTAACAAACTATCGCTTGAAAAGAAGTTGATACGTTGATAGTGCTCTCTTCTTTCGACATCGTTCAGAAAGTCATTTTTGTATGCGGGTACATTAAACAGAAGAAGTATATTTGCAAATTCTTGTCATGATTCAATGCAAAGCCATTTATGCCAAAAGTTTAATTCTATTCATTGGTTTCAAAAATTCTGTTTTTGTTGTTGTTTTTTTCCATCGCAAAAAAAAAAAAAAAAAAAAAAAAAAAAAAAAATTGCAAATTATGCGAAATTCGACAGGGTATGTGCATTGGAGGTTGATATTCAATAAGTCTTACTTGTTTTAAATTACTGACATTATCACAACATGCCTCATATCATTGTATCATTGTAAAATAATAATTGTTTAATCAAAATTCAGCAGAGAAAAGCAAAACAATTTTCTATTTTAAAAAGAAAAAAGTTCACTTTTGAAATTGCATAAGACAAACCAACTTTTTGGCCATAAAATCAATTTTAGAGTGAATTTTTGAGAACACCGCATCCGAACATAAACGACAAATGGTTTCTGATTAGAAATTGTCACTCGCAAATAAATGTTTGCGTTTAGTTAAAACGCCAAGCAAAATACTATTTTTCAAGTGATGTCGAAAGCATAGTAGGTATAAATGTGTTAAATGTAGCATACACAATGCTTATAGACATAAAGCTTACGAAACAGGAAAGGCCACAATCACGAAGCAGTCTTCCAGAGAAACCGAAAGAAAAAGGGGTGAGGAACAAACAATGAAAAAACAAACCACCACAGATGGAACATACAAATACTGACTGTCAATAGAGCAACTGCCTTGGACCGGTCAACAGTAAACCTACTGGGTCTGAATCTAGTTTTGCTCGATCAATAACTTGCCCTTAATTGACCGGCGCGCGAATCGCGCCGGTCTCTTAATATAGCTTTGGATTTTTACATATGGTAGACTATTGGATTAGCTCACTAAGGACGTTTTATATTTGCCGGGACGTCGGTTTGTGACGATCCCGGCAAATATAAAAATATCCCAAAACAAACTGTATTATAAGAAGATTAATGTCTTTTTTTATTTTCATTTCAATCAAGAAATTTCATAAAGCTTAATAAAAGCAAACATTAAAGAATCACATTGTTATTCTTTTTTTCCTGTTACATTGAAAATTTAGTTAACTTTAGTAAACTCTTCCCAGTGGGCATATGTCGTTTATATAACGTCGGCTCAACGTCGATGAAACGCTATGACGTTGCATCGACGTTGAGGCGACGTTGTATTAACTTCATGTGCCTGCTGGATTGTTCCATATCTCTATGTATATATGAACAAAATTTGCGCCGGTACTTAGACGTTTACGTCTAAATATTTTGTCTTGTTCTGATTAATAAAACTGTGTTTAGTCCGCAGACTTAACAATGTAACACAGTAAAACACAAATCATCACAAATCTGCTAAGAAAAAAAGAGGCTGACTCAATGGGCAAAACCGAACCCGACCACAATTGGCAGTACTCAGGGGGGACAACCTTCTGAAACAGACTAAAGAAGGACCATCGTGTTAGGTCCGATTGGTACAATTAAAACGGGCCCCGAGGGCGACATCGTGTGAGGTCCGACTGGTACAATTAAAACTTTTTTCATGTTTAACTCAGCTGCACATGAAATTTTCTCTACTCATAAATATGAAAATGCCAATAATAATTGTCATTTTCATATTTATTAGCAGAGAAATTTTCATACACAGCTAGGTTAAGCAAGAAAGAATAATAACTGTCATTTTCATATTTATTAGCAGAGAAATTTTCATGCACAGCTAGGTTAAGCAAGAAAGAATAATAATTGTCATTTTCATATTTATTAGCAGAGAAATTTTCATGCACAGCTAGGTTAAGCAAGAAAGAATTGGCAGTTGTTAGTAATTTGAGATTTATTAGCATGAAAAATTTCATGCTCAGTTGAATTGAGCATGAAAACACGTTATAGCTTTGAGGCCGTGAAGCAAAATTCTCAGGGTTATAAGTCGTGCATGCAAATAACGATTATGACTAAAACAATGCTTATGACCGAATTAATGCTTATGACTAAGATATACAATACGTAACTATCGCTCTTGCAGTAGAACAATATTTCTGAAGTCAAACGAATATGATTTTATCATACTTTACCATTCGACAAGCATAGTCACCGGACAACAAATTGATGACATGCTTCTTATTTTTCCCAGAAAGTAGGCTTTGGCATTTCACGCAAATTGTTCGAGGGAAAATATGAAAAGTCGTTGTTACACAGCATGCTAAAAACTAATACAAGAGCGTGACGATGGGATTTTAGAGCTTAAATACGAGTCAAGTCAAAAGAAGAAGACCGGGCGACACAGGTCTAGATCGGGTTGCACATGTTCCCCATCTGGTTACCCAATTAAGAAGTACAGGATGTACATATCGACAGATTAAAGTCCTGAACAGAGACCGGGGATGCACAGCTTGATTGTGGTCTGTGCTGGTCGCATATGGTATTAGGTTCTTTCATAACTCTTTCCGCATTAAATGAGAGACTACAAATTATGCCCTTAACCCATTAATGCCTAGTGACTCTCCTACCCCTCTCTTTGGGCAGTGGCCATATCCAGTTGAAGGTGTGTCTGCCTTTCTTTCATTGTCATAGAAATTCCTGTACTTAATGCAAACAGTCTGGATCCAAATCAGACGCCATGTTCTGTAGCGTCTGATCGGTGTCTTAAGTTGTTTGCCAATGCCCCTTTTAGGACGCCAGCCATGAATGGGTTAATTGTACATGTATTTAATAAGTTCTTGTGTCATATATAAATGCTGCTCCATTCTGCAAACTATTAAATACTCTACGTACATGTGCTTCCGGTCAACTGCTGTCGTCAGTGCACATTGATGCAATAGACTCTTGTGGGCCTTTGCGTCTCGAATGCGCCATACGAGTGGCTTAATCGTGATTCAGTTAATCTCTCACGGCAGTTTTGTCTCTTTTATAGATAAGAACAATAATCGTATTTACGCCAAGTGTTCGGACACCTTAAACACTTATCATTCTTGTCTTAAAATTTAAAAACGTCCAATTTACTTGTTGTTGATGTGCCTCAGAACTACAGGATGAGTGGCAAACTGTGCAGATCTTGATCAGACGCCGCGTTCTGCGGCGTCTGATCTGGATCTACACTGTTTACTTATGCCTATCAGTCAGAATACTTATAGTAAATACGACACAGCTAGCAGTTCATTACATTGCTATAACTATACTAATCATTCAGACACCTTAACCCATTTATGCCGAGTGGATTCTTGTACTGAACTTTTTGGACCGGTACATTTCCAGTAAAAGAGGTGTCTGGTTAGGTTTTATTATTATCATGGTTTACAGAAATTTCTGTACTTAATGCAAACAGTATAGACCCTGATCAGACGCCGCGTTCTGTGGCGTCTGATCTGGGTCTACGCTGTTTGCCAATGTCCCATTTATGGTACACCAGGCATAAATGGGTTGACTCCTTATCACAGTTATCTAAGAAGTTTAATGCGTTCATTCGGCTAATTTGTGAACAATATACGAGGAACAAGACAGAATAGAATAAAATAGAATGTTTAATTATTCAATTTTGGACCCTTATGAGTATACAATAAATTATACATATCCATACATGGATAATTTCAAGTGATCAGACAGGAGACAACAAAAGGTAACAAACTGTACACCCCAACCAACCCCAACCCACTCTCTACACACAAAAAGGACACCATTTATTGTAGCTACAGAATGGCAAAACGTGTAGTCTCTGATCAAATGGCTCATAAGAACGATTTTATATAAGCCGGGATACATATTTATTATCATTTGCATAAGCGCTCAGTAAACTCAGATCAGCCTGTACATCCGCACAGTCTGATCAGAGTCTTTGCAGGACACTCTGTAGATAGTCAAGGATCCAAAGCGTCTCCACAAGGACAACGAAGACTCTTATTAGCCTGCTCGGATGTACAGTCTGATCTGTGTCTTCGCTGGGCGCACACGCACTCTTGTAGGAAACAGTGTGCCACGGCTCATATGTATCTAGCCCGTTCTGTCCGTAAACCTATGGTAAATACGGTATTGTATTGATAAACAGTAGGTTTATTGAATGCAAATTTCTAGTCTCGTTATTGTGTTCTGCAGAATATTTTACGACCTGATAGATGGTGTCTCCGATTCGAACAGACAGAATATGCTTGGTAGCACTCTTTGTTTTAGTGTTTTAAATATGCAGACCCAACCAGGACTCATATATGTTTTATTGCTTTTTTGCACGTCACTAAAAGCCGGCGGTATCAAAGGTGGGCTTGCAATAGTTTCGAGCATATACCTACTTTGTGAACTGTATTGAGAACGCATGTGAATATGTGCACGCTGCAATTCAGTTAAAAGTCGCCGGGTGTTGCACATTGATATTTGTTTAACTCGTTTGGTGTCATATGCGATACTAATGGGCTTTTGACAAACAGCATAATTCGATCCAGATGAAACATTTCTTTTTTACTTTTTAAAGAAAATAGGATTTGACAGAGGAGATAGTTTGCAAGAAATGTCTGATCCTATTTTCTGAAAAAAAAAGAAGAAAACAAAAACAAACAAAACACAAAAAAAAAAAAAAAAAAAAAAAAAAAAAAAAAAAAACAACAACAACAACAAAAAACAGACAAACAAATAAGAACAACATAAATTTGTCGGCTGCTGAATTATTCCAGAGAGTGGCAAATGTGGACGTACCACATGTATTTGGAGTTTCTGGATACATGTGAAAGACTTCATCACCATTTTGCAAACGGAGATAAATTTTGATGTCGCTGTTAGACATTCAGTCTTTTAATTGCTTATTTTCAGAAGGCATTTTGTTAAACAGGAAGAGCATACATGTCCTCTGAGGGCCGTAAGGGTTAACACAATGTTTTACGTGCTTGTGTCAGGCCAATATGGCCTGACACAAGCACGTGAAACATTTTGTTAACAATGTGTTCGTCTATAACCAGCCCAAACATATAAGTGAAGATACCCAGGAAATGACAGTAGCAAAGCACAGCCCTCCCGAGGCAGACGAGGACCAAATAAGGACAAAACAAACGCTATATATGAAACAACAGACGCACAATCAAAGAAGAACTGCAACTGAGGAACCACCTTTGAAGGAGGGAAACTACTGGTTTTATTCGCGCGAAACCTCACCCTTAATTCTGATGCAGCTCCAAGTTATAAGTGTATGTTCTGTCCGCAGAGGATTTATCTACTCCATCTGTGAAACATCAAATTGAAACACATACAATCAAAAACACTATGATAAAAACAAAGCAAATGGCCAAAAGTCGATTTTAAAAAAGAAGGTAAGAGAAAATTCCAGGGAGTGCCACAATCACAAACCGCAGCCCTTCCCAGATACCAAGAGGAAGAGGAAACCGACAAATCCATACAAGCACAAATCGAACAAACGTACGAAAAGCACTAAGATAAGCTCTCTCTTCCCCAAGCGAGGTAATCTAAATGCTAAAAAGACTGAAAAATATAAGAACAAAATGACACAAGGTAAGACATAAAACATATCGCCTCGTAGAATAAACCACAAAGTAACAAAGAGTAAGACTAACACCGGGACTACCGCCTTAGAACGGTCAGTAGAGTAAACCACCGGGGGGTTTAAAGTACTTTTACAGCTAGCCAACTTCACCCTGGGTCCCGATGCTACTCTTAATACAGAACAAAGAAGCCAGAACAAAGAAACCACAAACAACAACGATGAGCCGACTATAGACACTGATAGTCAGGCACCGACAGTCTGAAATAGATTGAGGAGGGAGTCTTCATTTAGTCTGAAGACCGACCCTCCGTCGTGCAATTGAAGTAGAAAGCAAATAGTACGGTTCCAAATGTAGAAGCAAATATAAAAGGTTTGCTTACCCTAGACTCGCAAAAATATACAATTTATTTTGATATGGGAAGAAAGTCTGGACATACCTGTATATCACACAACTGTATAGCAGATATGCATATATTGCATTTCACGAACACCGGTATGTTTCTACGGAGGCCCAGTTGATACTTAACAAATTATAAATATACAAAACCTTGATTATTCAGATAAGGTTCATAGAAAGAAAGAAACAAATGCTCAAACTAGAAAGCAGAATGTTTATTTTACCATGTGCTTATGCAACTAAGAAGCCAAAAGTAACACTGAGGCTGTTTTCTGCATTCCAGGGAGCGTACCCTGGTTTGCTGCCTGAAACCAATTTTAAAAGTTCGCATGCAAACTGTGTTTCAAATACACCTTCTAACTTTTCCAATGCCATTCATAAAAAAGGTCATAGAAATGGATTAACGTCAAACAAAGCACGATCCAATATGGCCGCTACGAAAGGCTTATAAGAAAACGCTTATTTTGGAATTTTTACAATAAAATTTTGAATAACAAATTTTAAATTTCATCAGACACCTTTCGGGCGTTCGTGTTTATGATTTTCTTATTAGATTAATTCATATACTTATGTAAGTCTTACAAAGATATGTTGAGGGAGTTCATAGCGAATTTCTTCATGTTCACAATGGATTACATTCGGTAAGAATGTTTGAAGACCAAACACAATAAGTCCAGTAATTTCCGCAACAAAAATGTTCATCGAGATTTCATAGAATACATGCTGTTTAACAAAACGCGATATGAATTAAAAACATTCAATGCTAATTATATATTTAGACAACAACTGTACAGATTAATCTATTGCGATTCGGGTGTATTTTACCTGCCAGTATATTCCTGTATATTATACGCTTAATAGAGTTTATTGTTGTTGGGCAAATATCGAAAACAGTACCATGCAAAATGCTATACAGTGGTTTTGTATCAGGCAATATTTAGGCTTTATATATGTAAAATATCAGCTGTATCCGAGTGTATATTATTTAAAGATATGAGAAATGAGAATCCTGACTTAAAGCTGTCGACCATAATTGGGTTAACAACAATGCATCCACATTTGAGGAGAGCAGTCATAAAACCCATAATGCGTTTTGTTTCTTGAAAATAAAATTCTTGTTAACTCGAACAGCTCATAACTGAGTCTCAGGTATAGTCAGAAGAGGCTAGCCATTAAAAGACGACCCCTTTATAACCACTGAGCACTAGATAAACTCGCCTATAAATAAATAAACAAATAAATAAATAAATAAATAAATAAGTTTTATGAAACAGTAAAGCGAGATTTCTTTGAATAGCCTGTTTGATAGGTCCTTTGTTGCCTATGTTATGTACCACTCATATTTTGCATATTTCGTTCTTTCCGATACGATCAATTTCAAATCATTTGTACACATGTGTTACTCAACACTTTTGCAAAAACATGATACCTTTCGCTGGAATAGTCCCAAATGGACACATGGCGTTTATTCGTCATATTAGAGTCGACGTTGCATCAACGTTAATGCCACATTGTATAAAATGATATTCACCCACTTCACCAACGTTTATACATCGTCATGTGCCCACTTCATGTTTCATCGACGTTAATGCGACATTGTATGAACGTCATGTGCCCGCTGGATTCTTCTTTTTTTTTCTTTTTTTTTTCTGGCAGGAAGAAACCTTAGAGTGATGGCGAATACAGTATTGGATTTACTTTTATCATTTGTTTTCAATTATAAAACCCTTTACCACAAGAACTGATCAATTATGTGTACATATATTCCGTCGTAACCCGTCTTGTTCATTTGTGTGTTCTTTGTTTCCAACAGCAATATTTTACATTTTTATTTTACCCACTGCAGCTGGTGTTAAGTGATGTGTGGCGGCCGTAAAACGTCTTCCCGTACTTCACGATACTGCAGATTATATTTTTATTTCCCCTGGGACAACTCGGCCCTTTCTGTTTTTATAACCAGCCATACGATAGTGGCGGGGTATTATAGTATCACATTGGCTGTCCGTGTGTCCGTCCGTCTGTCGTACGTCATTCCATCCGTCCGTATTTTCGTTTCCAGATGATAACTCGCGGAAATGTCGATGGAGCTTCACCAAACTCGGTGTGTGCATCGATATTGTAGAAATATGGTAGGGAATTGCTGATCGGCAAATTTCGTCAAGTTTTGACAGAGTTATCTGCCCGCGACAGGTCTGTATTTTCATTTCCGGATGATAACTTAAGTAAATATCAATGGATTTTCACCAAACTTGGTGTGTACATCGATATTGTGGAGATCTGCTTTGGGATTCTGATGGGCAAATTTCGTCAAATTTTGACAGTTATCTGCCCGTTACCCGTCCGCATTTTCATTTCTGGACGATAACTTAAGTAGATTTTCACCAAACTTGTTATATGCATTGATATTGTGGAGATCTGCTTTGGGATTACTAATGGGCGAATTTCGTCCGTTTTGGACAGTTTATCTTATTCGAAAGGTCGAATACCCTGTTAAGGGGGCGTTTACAGCCTCGCAAACTACACAGTTGTATATGAAGATACTTAATAAAAACGATCGAGTCGCTGTCTATTGTTTTCAAAAGCAGTGGTTTAGATTTTATTGTGCTGGAAATGAGTTTTATATGCTGTGTTATTTGAAGTGCGAAATTCTTTACATGTATTTTGTTATGCATATTCATGCGACTAGCGTAAAGTGAATTGAAAGGGATAGACAGAATGCGATTCTGAGACTCTAGATCCATGTATATTAAACCGAGCTGGAACATGTCGTTATATACGGTGCTACATCAACGTCGATGCGACACCATGACGTTTAAACATAATGTCGCATCAACATCAATATAACACCATGGCGTTTATACAACGTTGATGCAACCCCATGGCAGTTTTACAACGTCTCATCAACGTCGAAGCAACTTCATTACATTTATACAACGGCGCATCAACCTCAATGCAACGTCATGTCGTTATATAACGCATCGCCTTCGATGTACCGTCATAGCGTTTATACAACGTCACATCGACGCCGATGCAACGTCAATATCGCATACACGTCAAAGCAAGGTCATGATGTTGTATTGACGTGGATACGACGTTGTCTCAACGTTGCGTGCCCGCTGGGAACACAGGCAAAGTTCCGAAGGTGTATTCTTAATGTAGCAAATATTCAACGGCCACTTTACATAGAGAACAAATTGCTTATAATATTCAACTAAGCACGGTCTACGTTGTTAGAAGTCGATAAACGAGGAAATACTTTTCACCGATCGATGCTTAGCTTTGTTAAAATATCATACTACTAAGTAAGGAAGTATATTGTACTTATTTTGCGGTTTGGATGTTGTAATGCGTCAACTCGTACTTCGACATTGTGCTCCTATAAGTGAAATTTCTGGTCCTTCGGAACTACTGTGCTATTGCATCATAGGAGAAAATAGTGTTCCGCTCAAAGCTGTTAAGGGGCGTGAGAGGTACTGAGTTTTGTCATTACTCCTCATGAACAGACTCAAATAAACTAAAACTGCTTTTTTTCTGTTTTTGATTTGTATTTCCAAAGTATCCCTGTTTTAGAATATGTTTTAGGAATTAGGAGTTATTGGGTCTACTTAGGGCAATTCAGAGTAGGAGTATAGACTCAATTGAGTGATGTCATATAAATATTGTTTTCCTGCTTTCTTAATTTCCCTTGAGAGATGTAAATAATATAAAATTGACTAAGTATACGGTTATGTAACAACGATAATTTGTTTGGCAATCTTTGCACAGACCATATCTTTTCTTTTCTTTCCTTTTTTTTTTTTTTTTTTTGTTTTTTTTTTTTTGTTTTGTAAGTCCAAAGATCTTTTATACATTATACATAGCAGTCTTAATCATTTTGGCCCTGCAGACCACAACAGGAACCTTTGCAAACAGTGTTGATCCAGGTCTAGATCATAACTGTTTGCCATTTTGGTCTGGATTTATGGCTAACACCCCTATTTGTAACAATGGACATATTCAAATTCTAACATTGAAGAGTTCACATCAGAAACTCAGGGATGAAAGGGTTGTACAAAAACAGCTTAACCCATTCAGCCCTGCACACCAAACATTTTTGTTGTTGTTGTTGCTAACAGTGTTGCTCTTGATGAATACTAAAAGGAATGACCCTGGAGAGCAATGAACACACAAACAAAACCGACAACAGCCGAAGTGGGCCAGACTAGCTAATTTCTGCTAATTAGGCCTCATCAGTGACCCTCATATGACTATTAAAACACCCGGAATGGACTCATTGATCGTAAAGAACCACAAAAGGACCAGAAAGTATAAACAACAAGTATTTAATTGTCATGTCTTTCAATAATTAAAAGCCATAAATGATAATTGTTACATGATGAACCAAGCTTGAGAAAATGGGCCTTCCGGGATTATGCATTATGCAGAAGGAAATTAGATCAGAAAGCGCACCCGCACACCCGACAACCCATGTGCTAATTGCGCGACAGAGTCTGAAAAAGAAAATAATTGTAAAGGAAATGTAAACCGGGAGTGAGAGCGAGACAGCGAGTTTGAACGGTGAATTTTGGCCTTGCAACTGATATAGTGGTGCAGAGGAGACGGTTCGTACTAGGTATCCAGTCCACAGCCGGAAAGGTTTAAACGACTAGTCAAGCGATCAGCTGCTTCATTCCAAAGTGAGGTAATCACTAAGCTAGACAAGACAGAAGAAACCGTAAACAAGGCACTAAACAGGGTGGAAAGAAAATATCTCCGCAGTAAGAGCCATAAATTAAGTAATGCAAAGAATACATATTATCGAAACCACGGCCATAGAACTGTTACCGCTTATTCCATAACCTCGTTATAACTTCATAATTATAATGTCGCCCACTGTCAGGAGTAAGCGCGAGGTTTGAACATTCTTTAGACTGAATAAACTCTACCCACACAGTATATTAAAAGAGTCCAGTTTCAATTTAGCGCGAGGTTTGAACATTCTTTAGACTGAATAAACTCTACCCACACAGTATATTAAAAGAGTCCAGTTTCAATTTAAGGAAAGTCAATCTATTTGACTTAGATATTCCTCGAGAAACAATGGCTATTTTCGAGCAAACAGTGGAAACCCTGCGGTGTCTGATATGGGTCTTCTTTGATTGCAAATTACCCTTTTGGGAGTATCCAGACTACATGGGTTAAACATGTTTAAAACCCTAACAGCTTTTAGTGCGGATTGTTTCAAAGAGCGGTGCTTCTTTTGCGCTTACTTTTCTCCAGTCTCTTTTTTCTATTTTTGAGGCAATGCTCTTTTGATTGTTCAATCGTTGTGTATCCGTCATTAATCGTCCTGTTCTCTATCATAACCTTAGACGTACCGTTTACTTTCCTTTTGGGATTTCCTGGCTATTTCCAGTTCTATTCCGAACAAAACAGATACGAAATAAACATTATAAAGCAGTTTAATATGGTCCCTTGCGCGTGCAGCTTATCCCATCAGTGATTCAAGGAAACAAATGACTGCATTTGCATTTTGTTTTCCAAAGATAATTGAAAGCGATGCATATGTTATATAGGGAACCATTTGCTTAATAATCAATCAGTATTGTTTGTCTTTGTTGCATCTCAGTTTATTCAGCGAAAGGTCTCCCCAGTAAGCATTCTTTATAAATCTATAGCGGGCCGTTATCGGCCCGTCAGCTACCCTGACTGGCCGATAACGGCCTGCTATAGATTTATAAAGAATGCTAGCTGGGTCTGCAGTGCGGCAATCAGTAAGAATCAAGACATAAATAAATGCGCATACGTTTGATCAAATTCAATCAGCTTGACATTGCTATTAATCACTAGGATTAAAACTGAAGGTTTACTTAATTGTTCTGTCGCTTTTTGATGCATTCCCTGAAAATGTTTGGTTTTAATATATGCATTAGATAAAAACAACGGCAGACATATTCTGTCACTCAACCTTTTTGATAGCGTAATACGTGTAGCATTATTGCAAGGATAACATGGAAGGAGTCACTAGATAACATTTATTTATAACTTGTAAACAGATACATTAACATTATTAGGTCAGTAGTTTGAAAGTTGGTGCACTTTTAAATGACGAAATTGTCAACGATGAAGATAGCCTGTCGGTTTACATACAGCCATGACCAGTGGTTTTAATTGTATAATTATTGCAAGTTAAAATTGATTAAATGATGTTGTTGTAACAGTTACTACACGCATTAGCTCTCGGATAGCTTTTTTTTTTCTGATGTATCTTCATAACATGCAATATACCAGAAAATGCACTATTCTTAATGCGTTTGTTAGGTTGGGTATAAATGGACTGATGTTTGAGAACGATTAGGCCTACTGCAGGTGTTTATGCATCTGTTTGTCGAATGGAAACTAGAATCAATGTGTTGAGTTAGATCGAACATATTTAATATAATGCCCTGTATCGCTCAAGTGTTATGGAGCTTGATAGGAAATCCTTTCAGACAACATGCATCTCTTTTATTAGGTCGCTCCTTGAGTTTATGAAACGTATTCGGGACAACAGCACACAGAACGAAGTAAATGGACTAGAAACCATACAAAATGAAGCCTCATGAATTGTGTCAGGCGCCACTGAACTTACATATATTGACAGAGTTATACGGGAAGTAGGTTAAGAAAAACTTCTATCCAGGAGAAAGAACATAAGTGAGTTTTGTTTTTAAAAAAAAAGTGCTAAAAGGATTATGTCAAAATTGTCTGTCAGCCCTTATCCCGTCCACTTTTGGAAATAACACGACGTACAACAGTCGAAATGCAAATAATATAAAAACAATTCATTCAAACGCACAAGTCTATTATAAATCCTTTTTTGCCCGTTGTTATTCGCGAACTCCTCCAGGATATTTCTGACTCGAGAAGTATTTTTTCCTTTCAAACAAAAACTAAATGATAATTTGATAAGCCACACTCTCGTTTCATTAATGAAGGAGAACGCATAGGGCTTTCTGAAGAGTCACAATAAAACCGAGACTCCCATTTTCTAATTTGTCTTGTGTTCTTTGTATCCAAAGGCAATCATTTTGACGTTTATTTATCAGGCAATATTAAGATTTCAATGTAGTACTCTTAATCCTTATTTCTATTCAAAGAATATGATAGGTAGTCCGTTGTCTGCCTATGGTGATACTGCACCATGCTTCGAATGCCTTAGATTCGCAATTTTACGACAAGAGATATATAATGAAGGAGGTAGGAGGTCGTATTTGCCGGACATGGATAAATGTACTGCAATTTTAAAGTTCGGATTTATCATGTGAATCAAATAATATGATTTTCTCTGTTGTTCAAGATTGCTTTTTAGAGGAAAGAACATATCAAATAATAAGCATGTTGAAAAATAAAGAGCATCGGGAGCTGAGCAGTTTGGTGAAAAAGAAAAAAATATGACAATGGGTTGAAAAAAGTAAGAAAGTTATTTGATTTTAAAATACTAGAAGATGCTGACATGGAAACTGCCATTTTTGTGTGTTAGTGACGTCATAATCACCTAATTAAATATGCAAAAAATGAATAAATCACATCTAAAACAATATTGTGTT
This sequence comes from Anodontia alba, assembly GCA_964016985.1. Lineage (NCBI taxonomy): Eukaryota > Metazoa > Mollusca > Bivalvia > Lucinida > Lucinidae > Anodontia > Anodontia alba. The sequence goes on along the minus strand of OZ024830.1, from coordinate 42,643,008 downwards.
GTCGTATAACTGTAAATATAACCTATCAACCTATTCACATCAGCTGAATATTCCTGTCAACAAGAGACTTTTATTTGTGTCTTAAAAAATGAATATTTAATTAAATATTCAAAATGACGGCCTCCATGCTCACGGTTATACAAAAGACAAAATACAATATATTTCTTATTTTTCAACCGATTTTGATCAAATTTGCACCAAAATGCTTGTCTTCTAAAGCTAGATATTTCAAGATATACTTTGCATTTATTAGGCCTTTCCCTTTAAAACGCAAGTGATTCCCAATGTGACAATCTGTTGTTAATTCAAAATATAAATAACTAGTCAACAAATACAATTAAGAATTTCTGACAGGTGTACAGTTTGAACATTAGCACAGCTGAAGAGGAACAGTACTGGCTATTCCATTCTCGTGGAACCATATGTCAACATACCTCTAGGCACTGCTTCAAGCAGAGCCCTTCGTTACATTTTTACTACCTATATATATTCACCCATACTAAACGAAATACTGAGAATTCTGTTTATAAACCTTCCATAAAGCAACATGCTTAGATTCTTTAATATGGTAAGATCATCGTATTTATTCGAAGCACGATGTACAAAAGACTTAAGATGATAGAAAATGGGATAAAGATTAACATAAGCCGTAAGACGTTCTTCTGAATTCTGTATATTGTTTCTTGTTCTACAAATGTCCTGTTTGTTTATGTATTTGTGACATTTGGACAAACACAATATGTTTAAACAAAAACACTACTCGGTTGCCCGTTGTGTTTTGTTTTATAGGCTTGATAAGAGGTGGTGGCTGTTATCGTACGATTCTCAAATCCAAAACGTTTAACCCATTCTGGCCTGGGGACCTCTTAAAGAGTAATTGTAAAACAGTGCAGACTTAGATCAGACGCCGCATAATGCGGCCTCTGATCAGGGTCTCTACTGTTTTCAAATAGATCAACCATTTTTCTGTAGGAATATCATAATCTTATAGCCGGACATACCTGAAATCAAAATTAGAATCTTCCAATATATGGTGTGGGGGAGTTCATTCAGTCTACAATGGGTTCAGGACCCTTGTTGTGCGATTTGTATACTCTGAACACAGACAGTAAAGGTTAGACATTAGGAAAGGCAAACAGTAATTGTACTTTAACATTAGAATACCGCAGGGACATATCAAGCGGGCACATGACGTTTAAAATACGTCGCATTAACGTCGATACAACGTCATGACATTATACAACATCGCATTAACGTCGATGCAACGTCATTATATTTATACACCATCGCATTGACGTCGATTCAACATCATGACATTGATACAACGTCGCATTAATGTAAATGCAACGTTAGGACAATTTTACAACGTCGTATTAACGCCGATGCAAAGTCACGACTTGTATGAACGTCACGGGCCCGCTGGGTATTAACTTTGATGCAAGCATCAGAAGGAGGAAATAGATATTTCAGAGTATCTACTGAACAGAAAATTAATTTTGTTAACCATTCTCAGACGAAAATTGTGCGCAAAAATGTAAGTTTTGGCGGCATGGAAAAGCGAAAATACGTAAAAAAAAGGTAAGAGAAAAGTCCAGGGAGTGCCACAATCACAAACCGCAGCCCTTCCCAGACCCCAAGAGGAAGAGGAAACCGACAAATCCAAACAAGCACAAATCGAACAAACGTACAAAAAGCACTAAGATTAGCCCTCTCTTCCCAAAGCGAGGTAATCGCAATACTAAAAGGACTAAAAAACACAAGAACAAAATGACACATGGAAAGACATACAACAAATCGCCTTGTAGAATAAACCACAAAGCAACAAAGAGTAAGACTAACACCGGGATTACCGCCTTAGAACGGTCAGTGGAGTAAACTACCGGGGGGTTTAAAGCACTTTTACAGCTAGCTAACTTCACCCTGGGCCCCGATGCCACTCTTAATACAGAAACACATAAACATTCGGTTCGCATAAAGGCTCCCAACTCAGTCAATGCATCAAAGCGAAAACACAAAAATCAAATTAATCACTATAGTAAACAAAGACGAGTACCTATGGCTAATTCTACTGTATGCCAGAGTAAATGAAAACCAATAGTAGAACCACGGCGGGCCAAGCCAAAGACATATCGTAAGCCTTGGTGGTATCGCTGTTCTTATTTTATCTGTAATCCCAAGGGAGATAATATGATAATAGACAAATTTCCACCAAATACTATTTAAGTATATCATACATATTTCTAATAACTATAATTGGTTTCTTTTACATGCATACCAGAGTCCAGTGTAGAATACAATTTACCTTGTTGAAAACAATTAGATAACTCTTACAATGAAATCCAGTCTTTTCGGAATAAAAAAGTCGCTCTTTTATCAAGCTTTAAAATAGTGTAAGATTAAAATTTATTATGCTCCGATGTCAAAATACATCAACTCTCTGAATGATTTGACTGATGTTAGCTTCTAATGTTTTCATGTTATTTACGGTATATGATATAAAGTACAGAAATCTCACCAATCTGAAAGAATGTCGTTTACATGCTGTTACCCAATGTTAACATAAAGAAATAGAGACCACTGGCGCAGTTTGATAAAGATATATATTGTCCAGGTCCTGAAGTTATATTTTTTGTACGCTTAACTCAGCTTAGCATGAAATTTTCAGGTATGTTTAACAAGAAAGAATTTGCAATTATTAGTTATTTGAGACTAATTAGCAGGAAAAAAATCATGCTAAGTTGAGTTGAGCCTGAAAAAGAAAACAAAAAAAAAAAAAAAAAAAAAACACACACACACAAAAAAAACGTATAAACTGGACACCAGTTTTAGAATTAAGAAATACTTTAGAACGTATAGACGTGGTCCGTATGAGACCACGCAAAATCAAAACCGATGAGTTAAATCGCTATTCACATATTCCAAATATAGCCCTTTTCTCGCAGCTAAGCTCATTTTCATTTTGTCATCAAACAGGATTGCTTGGGGGTTTAATAACCTAGGACACTGTAGCAAACTAGCCTCCGTCATCAAAATAAGTAGTAAATTGGCTATACATATTTAAGGCGTAATTAACCTTTTGGTGTCAGGACTCATAAATGAGGAAAGAAAACACGAATGCGAATGCAGTTATTTAATATACTGGTATTTGATTCCAAGAGAGGCGGAAATTAACGCATGCTTTTCTCATGTCCTAGTTACAATAAATTTTAAAGTAAAGCAAGTGAACTTGTGGTCTTACCAACAACTCAGGTCAGTCTGCACATCCGCGCATTTTGCCGATAGTGTTCTCTGTCCCTGAAGAAGACTTTGGCTATTAGCTAGCCACAGAGCTCCCAGCAAAGACTAAGATCAGACTTCATTTGATGCAAACATCAGAAGTTAAATTATCTTATTTCCGGGCTCATCGTTTTTTCCCCTTTTGCACGCATTAGACTTGCTAAAATAAGACAAATTAATCCATTTATGCCTGGCGTCCCATAAAACTGATTTTAGCAAACATTGTGGGCTCAGATCAGATGCCGAAAAATGCAGAATGCGGCGTTTGATCAGGGTCTGCACTATTTGCATTAAGTTCAATTTTTTAATTATAAATGGTAATGCTAAAACAACCCCCCTTCCCCGCACCCCCCCCCCCCCGCCACCATAAACACACACTCCTTAGATTGGAAATGGATCTATCCAAAGTCTGAGGTAGAAAACTCCACTAGGTATAAATGGGTTAACATTGCTTTTTTCAAAAAAGTTTTCAATAATGAAATAATGCTTATTGTAAAGTGTGCTGTAATTATTATAGCAAAGGAGAGGACAGTCGGTTATGCATAATACAGTGCCATGGCTATGAGAAGGAAGCAAAGTGAACCGCATAACAGGGAATACACGGTGCAAAGAAAGAGTCAAAACTACAGAAAAAGTACATATATAGCCATTTATATTTTGTTTTGTCTTTTAATGCAGAAAATGACTTATTCATTCAGTCACATTGCAGTAAGTATTAGAGAGTATCAGAATAAGCTTACTACGTTGTATTGGTTACGGAAGCACCTTGAAATGACATGTAAGATATAAGATTAAAATCGTCCTTCTATGGCGTGCAATATGTTGCACAATTTAATGCGTGTATTTTCAGCTGAAATAAGTTTGTTTATATGCATATTTGTTTTTATCTAAATGACGTATTAATTTATCTGAATGGAAAAGTCTTATGTACGTGCAGTTATTTTGTTTTAGATGACCAAACGTTTGGTTTTAACAGCTATAGAATAATTTAAATGGCAAACAATTTCATTTATAATTTACTTATAGATTTAAATGATACAAAATGATTTTAAATGCATTAAAATTGGTTATAAAGTATTTTCTCTTTAAAGGCTTTAGATCTTTTACATAAGAAAAAGAATGCTGTAAAACATCTGTAAGTGCATAAATTTTGTTTCCAATGTTCAAAGCGTGTAACAGTAAGAAAAAATCATTTAATTGCATAAGCATGCCGGGAAGTCTCAATGTGTTAGAGAAGATTTTATTGGCAGGTGACCCATGTGGCCCTATACCCCTATCGCGGCCACATTGTCTCGGGCTTTCACTAGGGTTCACTATGGCAAGAGGCTTTACTGCTGGATGATCCATAGGCGTCCATGGTTGGACATCGTATCGCCCATATCTCGATTACAAGAGTGCTCCCTGGGTGGTGACCCAAATTTCTGGGGGAAGTGGGTACAAAAGCTAAACGTTCCACTAGGGCTCGGCTTTGACTAAGGTTTCCAGGACCAACCCTGGTGGATGGAACTTTGTTTTTGACCCTAGTGCGACCACGAGTCACTTGTACCCAAGGTAGTCGGAATACAGTGTTCCTCCAGTGGGGACCCATGTGGCTGTGTACCCATTAGGCCACCCTACCGCAACGACATAGTCTCGGGCTTTGATTAGGTTTGGTCAAGGCTCGGGGCTTTACTGCTTGATAGCCCATAGTAGGCCATAGTAAGACATCGGACCGCCAGTATCTCCGGGATGAGATCCAAATGGCTGGGAAGGTGAGCGTACAAACTACATGGGTCACTGGGGTTCGGGCGATGACTAAAGTTCGCAGAGCTAGCCCTGGTCCCTAGGGTGACCCCCAAACAGTTTTCCCTTGATGATAACCAATATGACCCCGTACCCATAAGAACCACCTACCAGATGGCTGGGGAGATGAGCAAACAAGCTGCATTTACAAGTATTTTACAGCATTTGAATGCACTTTTGTCGTATGTAAAACATCTAAAGCATTCAAAGAGAAAATAATTCATAACCAATTTTAATGCATGTAAAATAATTTTGTAGATTTTAAATTTGAAAATTAATAATAAATGAAATTGCCATTTAAATCATTCTATAGCAGTTGAAACCAAATATTTTGCCTTCTAAAACAAAATTACTGCACGTACATAAGACATTTCGATTCAAATAATTTAATATATCATTAAAAATGTAAAATATATGCATATAAAACAAAAATATTTCAGCTGAGAATGCATGCATTAAATGTTGCAATACATTACACACCATAGCTTTCAGCTAAACAAGTTAATGCTACTCATACTAAACTGTCCTTATATCTTATAATATAATCTTTACTCAAATTGTAACAAGCTCGAAAGGGAGCCGCACTAACCAGTCCTGGTTGCACTTTCGGTCCCGTTGGTACACAATTAGTACTGGCGTGGAGCCCAGTCGGCTCAAACCCAGTGATATCGTCACATCGAGAACAGGGTGTAGCATCTCAAGGTTCCTTCCGTCGACAATAAGGACAAAATTCGTTCGTTTTCTAGGAAAACAGCCACAGACGCGCAGACCGAACCGATTCACCACTAGTACAACTGGGTGGTAGCACAGCATGTCCTACGAGATTGCGTGTACGCAGTGCGAAGACTAAGATCAGGGCCCAGTTGTTCAAAACTAACGATGTCGTTAGTTAACGTATCGTTAAAACTCTGATCATCAAATATGGTATATATGCGTATATTTTTGCTGAAAAAATGTGAGTAGCTTTTGCATTTGCTACTCACAATTTTTCAGCAAAAATACATGTGAATTCGAAACTGTACTTACTAGAACAAGTAACATTTTGACCACTTACGAGCTCGTTAAGCTAACCACGCTTTGAATAATTGGGCCCAGATTGCGAATTTTGTGCGTAGCTAAGGATCCAAATGGTCTTCAAGCGAAGCGGAATATGAACATTCTTACGACCTAGTCAATCCAATGCGTCATGTCGAGCGTGGTCATACATTCTTTCGGGGAGATTGATCATGAAATATTTTACGACCATTCACTCCCTTCCGCTGATTCAAGAAGGGCATGTGACATATATATATATATATATATATATATATATATATATGTGTGTGTGTGTGTGTGTGTGTGTGTGCGTGTGTGTGTGCGTTGTACTATAGTCAAAAGTGCGGTTTATTCCATCATTGTGTAAAAAATCGGCAATCTGACTATAGGAAACTTCCAACACATGTGAGCATCAGCTTATTTTAACTATAGTCAAAATGGCGAATACATCCTTCATTCAGACTAAATCGTTGTTTTGACTATTGGCAATTTCCAACACTTGTGAGCTTCAGCTTATTTAAAATGTAGTCAAAAGTGCGAACATACACTCGATTTTGTTTAAATCACCGTTTTAATAATAAGGACAGTAGGACATGAACTTTATTGTACAACGCAAAAGATCTTGAAGATGTTTTTTTTTAACTGAAAACGCTTGAGGAAATCAAAATACGATGCAATTGCATTGGTGTTCCCGAGTTGCACTCCAAAGCAACCTACAGATAAATAGACTCTCTCTCTCTCTCTCTCTCTCTCTCTCTCTCTGTTGTCTCTCAGGCGAACATGTGCCTTTTCTTTGCTTCCGATGTTTTTTTAGAAAGTCATTTTTGCAAACGGCACTTTTTCTTAAATGAAATGTATGTGCCACGTTTTATCAAGATCTAATAAAAAAGTTTTTGTATAAAGTGATGTCAAAACAACGGTAGTTTGTGTAAGGAAAATGAATCCATTTATCAAAGTAGCTTGTGCAGGCGCAATGGGTACAATTTCAAAGGGTGCAATTATTTTTACTTGATTTTTACTTCCTTCTGAAAAGAAGGTGTTTGAACCTTGAGCCATACCCCTCCCACTCTTTGTTCACATTCTCCCTTAAAGTGGATTTTTGTAGAAGGGACAGGGTATGTTTCAAAGCAAACAAAGAGTCAAAAAGTTGTCTTCTTTGTTAAAACGGCGAAAAACCTATGAAGTGTATCAAGCCTTCTTAACCCTTTCTACCCTGCAGACCAAATCAGCTACCTCTGCAAACAGTGTTGATCCAGATGAGACAGCTAGTGAGCCATCTCATCACTGTTTGCCACTGTGGTTTTGATTTTAGACGGAACCCCTATTGTATCAAGTGGACATGTTCAAATTCAAGGATGAAAAAAAATTACTTTAAAAACTAAGGGATGAAAGGGTTAAATGCTCTGCATTGGTATGTTACAGACATAGATTGATAGATGTCTGTTATAAATAATAAATATCTTAGATAAAGATGATGACAGATGAACAGTTATTATTTTTAAGCCGCACCAAGCAAACTGATTTCTGGTCAGCCTGTGCATCTGTACAGTCTAGTCAGGATCTTGTATGTCCACTTTTATCCGCTGAATATGCCAGCAGAGGGTACGATACCTTGGTTAAACTGTGCAGATGCGGTGAAATTTTAAGCTCCACGGTTAGCTTCTGCTTGAAAAAAAAAAAAAACATTTTCACTTGATGTGGCACTTTTTCTACAGTCGACTCTCGTTATCTCGACCTCGGTTATCTCGACAAACACTTATCTCGAAGTGAAAATCTGATCCATGTTTCAACATGGAAATCTAACAACAGGTAACAAAATATTGTGGAAAAGAGGAGAAATTGCTCCTAGGAGCAATTTCTCCTCTTTGCCACAATATTTTAATACATCTCTAACTTCGGGACTTAAATTGCATATTCATTTGTTAAATGTGGTTGTTCGATTTATTGTTAGAGAGTCCCTTGGAATTCGAGATAACGAGGGTCGACTGTATTTTGTTTGATATATTGCATAATATAGTGTTGGCAGTGGTTGACGGACATATGATATTTACACCTTGTCTGTATGATGCTCAGCATAACAAAATTCAGTGGTAGCATGCTGTTTTGGAATTAATTATTCCGTGTATATTCTAGTAATGTGCGTGTCATTTACGGTATGCGTACGAGTTATTTACAGTATGCATAGTCTGGTGTTGCCTATTCATAGACAATAGCTTTATATATTACATGATTGATGCTTGTATATTACATGATTGATAGTCGTAAATTATATGACGGATGCTTAGTCATAGACTCTAGTTATAGGTTATTGAATTTGCATGGAAATATAGTTTGAGGGAACGAACTGTTTTCGCGGAACCGACGAGCTTGCGAGTCGGTTCCAACAAAACAAGAGTCCCCACAAAATATACATATCCTTAAAAATCTAATAACCTTTTTATTAAATAAGTGTGCCTATATTCTTCTTATGTTTTCACAATCAGAGCACCTATCTCTGAAAACAATAATTATTAAATTATCTCACTAGTATGGTAGTATAGGTTGCGCAAGCTGTCGGCCCTAGGGGAGATAAGTACATAACGAAGAAAGTCATAGTCGACTTTCTTGCACGCGGCATACTTACTGGTGCTTATCTATGCCTCTATTGAATATTATTAAAATATTTAAGCCATTAAGAAGTTATGAAGTGCACAAAAATTTGGCCCAGATCTCCATTCAGGGGAGGTAACTAGAAAAAAGTTGTTCTTCTTGCATGTGACATTTTTTACTTGACCTTATATATGTCCCCTCCAAATATTATCAAATTATCTTAAATAGTATGGGAGATATGGTCTGCACAATATTTCGGTTTCAGGGAAGACAAGTACCTGTATATTTTCGAGTGTAAAGTTTGTCGACATGTCTCTACATTTAAGAGTGCCTTGCTAAACTAGTTTATTAAATGTCAACTTCTTGAATCTGTTGAAGGAACTCTCAAACGAGGTGACTCCCTGTACGTGGCTTGTAATGAAACGCATTGGATTTTATTTTACACTTCATAAGATCAAATATATTACGCTTCATTGTCTTGTTAAAAAGTTTGTGCTGCTGTTACCTTCCTTCGCGAATGTCTTACCATTGCTTGTGTTTCATTACGAAATGTTTCATCATGTTGTCTATTTCCCACGAATATCAAGCATTAATTTAAATGTTTCGACGTTTAAATGACTCATGTAATATTGATTAGGATTATTTAGACCAAATGGTATACACACTTTATCCAAAAGATTATTAACTAATAAAACTTATTCCAGTGATACAGAGGCGCCGCTTCTTGATTTTAATTTCATCAGTACCTAATGGTATTGTCTCTGCTTGATTTAAATATTGTTAATTTTCCGGCTTTCCAGCTTTGGATTGCGACGTCCCTCGCTCTACGTACTATGCTGTTAGTAGTTCAGCGGTACGTTTTTTACTGTTTTTACTGTGTATGCTAGTGTTCGCTCTCTCTTCCTATCAGCTTTGCAGGTAGACGACGATCGGTAATTGGGGCATTTCTGAACGTCATTATTTCGTCTTCTTGTCTGTCTCTGGAGAAAACCATGGCATCAATTTTAGCCATTTAATTTCTAAGTATTGAGATGACTTGCCAAAGTGAAAATAAACGTATAATTTGATAACAAAAAAAAAAAAAAAAAAAAAAAAAAAAAAAAAAATGTCGATTAAGTCTGTCCCAAAATCCTTCGACTCAGTAAGACAATTTTGTAGACACCTAAGCCCCATTCCTAGTTCTCTTTTTTTTTCAATATTATATGGTAATTTTATGAAGAAATGAGATGATCTTGATATAAGTTTTCCAATTCTTATGTGTTGACCTTTCATCATATGGAATAAATACATCAGCTTATCAATCATTTACCATTAAATACTTCATTTTTTAACTTGCGATAGGATCGTGACATCCGTGTGTGTGTGTCGCTTTAGCTGAGGCGTTCATTACGAAAACATGCCTATTCAAATATATTGAAAATTTTACCACCAAAAAAATGAAAATTTTCAGAAAAAAAAATGTTATTTTTCTTATTTCTGCTCAAAACATAGATTGTTGGTACTCGTTAGAACCGCCTCGTCGAGGCGGTTCTAACGAGTACCACAATCTATGCTTTTGAGCAGAAATAAGAAAAATAAAGTATACCCCTGTAAACCCCAGTTTTACTATATAAACGTGGGGTTTAAGGGGGTCAAAATAATATAGACATGTTTGCGTGATGAGCACATGATGCCATATCGCATACCCCATATCACACCCAAAATCCATATTGCACCTTATCTTTAAGCAGAAGTTTAAAAATCAAACCATAACCTAACGAATTTTAAGAGGACAAGTTTTGGCAAATATTTGTGATACACATGTACATGGATTTTCATAAGGCATTTTCCATATCATACACCATATCATCCCTTGACCCGAAGGCCCTCTGGCTGTATTGGAATTCGCGGACTTATATACGATATGCTATGAAAAATGCCATATGATAATTTCTATTTACTAAAGGCTCCATGTTCCTTTAAAATGGACATTTTTTTAATCCAAGAAAGGTTTATAAATTGATATGGTATTAATACGATCATAAAATGTGGCATCTGACAGCCTGTAAAATTTAAGTTAGTCTCTCGGTTTTGAACTGGATCAAAAATGAAATGATTTTTTTCATCGTATCTCTGAATTAATGTTGGCAACATTAATTCAGAGATACATGTACGAAGATACGAAAAAAATCAATAATTTCATTTTTATCCAGTTCAAGAACGAGAGACTAAATGAAATTTTACACGCTGTCAGATGCCACCTTTTATGCTCGTATTAATATTTTTAAACCTTTCATGGTTAATATAATGTCTATTTTTGAGGAATATGGAGCCTTTAAATGTGCTCGTGTTAGTAATTTAACCTCGAAAAAAAAAGGATACTGGTATCCTTTACCCTCCTAAGTCCATTTAAATTTGTATCATCAACTCTGTGGATATATCACCAAATATAATGTTGTCTTGAGCAAATTACTTCAACAAATTCTATCGGAACCGAGTTTATCGTGACATACTTATTGAGTTGTTATTAAGTCTTATATTTCAAAACTAAACAACAGTATAGCACACAGTTAAATGGACAGGCTGCACTGTAGATTTTAGAGTTCCTCTATTGCTGGTTTTCTTAGTACGTGCGGCAGTGGTTTCATATGTTGCATTTGTTTTGTCATTGCATCTCTCCTTCTTTTAGTGTCTCGGGATCGTTATATTTCTTGATTTGGGCGTATTTTCTGCGTATCTTCGTTCTTGTTTTTATAGGGATCAAACATGGTTTTTCATGCATTAACATTCGCCAGGTCCCGTGGGAGGTGTTGAAAACCTAGGCCGGAGGCCGCGGTTTTCAACACCTCCCAAGGGACCTGGCGAATGTTAATGCATTGAAAAAAAAAACATGTTCGATCGCTATTATTGCATAAAAGCTGAAAACATTTGCTACATTTCGCGTTATTTCTTGCACAATTTTGTTTCTCCTTTTCACCGATGTCTCGCGAACGCAATTTCCACGGACTATACTCGTTCTAGGGCCGGGCAGTACACATTTCGTAACGGCAGCAAATCTGTGGCCCCGGTACGATCATATTGAAAGTTGCGTAGCCGTGCATTAACATCGCGTGAATTGTCTTGTTAATACACGGCATTTCGCCGGTTAGTGCACGCCCGATAATAACGTGCGACACTGCTTTTATGCAATAATATAGACTGCATGCCAAATGTTTTACTCAGTGACGTTTAAAACATTTGCTTCCTACATGTATTGCTAAACGTTGGGTCGGATCGGTGACAGAGTGACGGCTCAATCCTAAACCATTTAGATTGCTTGTGATTGCGCTCGGGCTTACCGTTGCCCTACGATTGAATGTCTTTTTCCTTGACTTTCTATTGATTGGGGAATCTACAACAATTTACAGATATAAATGTAATGTTTTCATCTTGATTCGTTGCTGACAGACAATCCTACGCCAACTACGTATCATAAGTACGTGTCAAGTTAAGTTCCTCCCCAGCAACAATTTTGCTGTTGGCCGTTCCAAGGCGACTTTTCTGTTGCAGTTCCTTTTCTATTGATCGGTATGCTTTCGATGCACTTCTGTTATGTATTATCGTGTATAATCATTTAACTCTTATCTGGTGCCTTTGAACAGTTGTGGTACGTGATTGTGGCCATTCCAAGTACCTCCGTATCTATATTTTGGTGATAAATTTGAACGTCTGACCTGCATATTTGCATTAAAACTGTTAACATTTCCACATGAGTTTCAGAATACATGTATCTATATATCTCCAGTTCGTCAACTGTAATGCTTTTAGGGATTCATGTTCATTGCATAGCGTTGAATTTTGCGTATCGTATGTACCTCCTTAAAGTAGTTTAAGAAAAGGGTATAAAGTTATTTACGAAATATACAGCATTCTGAACACTAGCTGTTTAAAACCATACCGTTGTCTGTTTTTTATCTTTGTTATCTGTATGAGAACAGTCATTCTTTTCTAGATGCGATTACCTACTGTTTTATCATATTGTGCATCTAAACTTCATCCTGTTGGCGCGTGCTAAGATAACTAAATCAACTGTATAACTAGATCGACTAGCTGAGGCGATTCTAAAGTGTGTCATCAATAGATGGTGGTACAAAGACAACAGGACTTTTGTACTGAAAAGTAGCACGCCTTATGATATATAAATAAATGCGCGCGCGTATGATTTTCAGATAAACCATTGTTTCACAGGGTCTAAATGTATGCCAATTCAAACAATTTGTGAACCCCGTTAACTCAAGATCACCTTATTTTTGTTACATAGCATTTCAATTCTATTTATTGTTAATCGCACAATCTATCCTAGATTTAATGTTGGTTCATTTGTATCTAAGAGTTTAAATTGAGTTTTATAATGTCTAAAACTATTCGTCTGCTAAATCGACAGGACAAAGTCGAACTGGCCATTAAATAAATTGGACTCGGTAAATTGACACTGAATATAAAGGAACTGCGACAGTATATTAGCACTTTACAAAGAATTTTGGAATATTCAGAGACAATTTCTATCGATTACATTTCCGAAACGATCGTTTTACTGTCATAAACGATAATCACTAGTCTTAGGCTATTGAATTACTGTCTATGTTAAGGCGTTTATAAAATTTCAAGAGACTTCTTTGAAATAAAAATTCCCATAGTAGTTCAAACACTTAAGGTTCGTTTCACTCTGTTTTGAAATACGTTTTCAAGATAGCTCGTTCAACTGGTTATATGGTGTCTCAACAATGTTGGCAGTATAGACTCTTTATTGAAGTCGAATTTCGATGGCTCGAACATCTTTGGGGCTATGAAAATTTATTGAGATACGAGTAGTTCGAGCCACTGAAGGTTAATCATGACGCCAGGTCAAGAAGCAAATGACGATAATTTAGGGATTTTTTTTTTTCGACGTTCTGAACAATAATGGTATGTTAAGTGTACTCATTAAAATCGCCCCGATGAAAGAACGAACGGAGGAACGAATGGAAACTTTCACACCTTGGTCACCCATGCTAACGCAGGTGAAAAAATAAGACGGCAAAAGTGCAGGGGGTAGGGCCAAAATTGAAGATTTGACGTAATGACGAAAAATGCGCACCTTACACCATTTCCTCCATGACATGGTAAAAATCAGCTGTTTAATCAGGGTATTCAATATTCAAATATTCTACTGCGTGATTCTCTAACCAGCCAACGATGGACGTGGCTACACAGTGCGAATGTGCACACTAGTCTGAAATATCATTGACCGCATATGAAACCATTTGTCTTATGTTGCGGATATGAACGCAGGTAGGTGTGGAGGTGATGGGAAAAGTAGCAAAGCCATTAAACCTATGATCCTATAGACCATATTGTTATTTCACATTTCCCTTCCTTTTTTGACTTGCTTTTAGTTGTTCTCTGGTGAAATACCTGCACGACCTACTTTTGAATGTTTTACTGACTCATTATTATGATCGTTATTGTCAGCTTGTGAAATATTTCGGTTGTACGGTTTTATCGTTGAATGTTAGCAGAGTGAAAAAAAAAAAAAAAAAAAAACAAAAAAAAAAAAAAAAAAAACGAGTTTGGTGTATAATACACTGAATAAACTGGCATTGTCATTTACATGCATGCGCATTTATTTGTTCCTATAAGACAGCATCGGCCTTCCGGTTCTCAGATCAGACGCGGTTTTAGTTTTCTTTGGTTTACAAAACTTAGGACTGTAATGATCAGTGCTGAACATATCCTAATTCCAAAACCATCATGTTTTGTTTGAGTATTAGTTTTATCGTTGTCCATCACAGAAATGTATTCTATAATCTGGGGTAATCGAATACCAATGTTCAGAGCCGTTTAACCCTTGTCCTGCTGAACCCGGATATACCCTGCCTTTGCAAAGAGTGTAGATTCAGATCAGTTGGCTTCTGAAGAAGCCAACTGATATGGATCTGCACAGTTTGCCATTCAGTATGTGAATATATATCAACAATCTGGATCAAGGAATCTGATTGGCTGACAATTAGAAGTGGGAGTGACATCTTAATTTATTCAGCATGACAGGGGGATAATAGAACATGACTATTTATAGTTTAACTATATCACTCCTGTGTTTCTGATGTGGGCTCCTCCATCTTTGAGTTTAAACGATTTCGTTGCTGAAGATAGGAGTTTCAGTCTAAACTGAAATAAAACAGCATGGCAAACAATGTAGATCCTGATGAGACGGCTCGTTACCAGCCGTCGCATCTGAATCCACATTGTTTGCAGAAGTATCTACGTTGGTCTACAGGGTTCAAAGGGGTAAATATCTGACACAAATAAAAACAAAATAAAGCAATTTCGCTTTCTGCAGTTGATTCAGTTTTGTCCTTCCTCGTTAAATATTCGCAATTATTGTAAAATGTTTTATGTATATTTAGTTGAGATTATTTTGTTCCAGTGTTTTTCAGTCCTTTTAGCATTGCGATTACCTCGCTTTAGGAAGAGAGAGCTAATCTTAGTGCTTTTCGTATGTTCATTCGATTTGCACTTGTTTGGTTTTGTCTGTTTCCTCTCCCTATTGGTGTCTGGGAAGGGCTGCGGCTTGCGATTGTGGCACTCCCTTTTTATTTCTTGGCAATAACTTTATTTAATCTATTTCAATTTACATATAATTGCAGTTTGCAAATCAATTGTTTGTAACGACTGTAAATTTGTGCATCTGAATTTATTTTCGTTAAGCTTACTTTAGTGATGCTTCTAAAAACATAGCGAAAATGCAAAACAGTATTGCATCACGAAAACACGCCTATATTATTTTAACCCAATTAAACCCCACTTTTATATAGTAAAACTGGGGTTTACAGGGGTATACATTATTTTTCTTATTTCTGCTCAAAACATAGATTATGGGTACTCGTTAGAACCGCCTCGTTCGAGTACCCACAATCTATGTTTTGAGCAGAAATATGAAAAATATCAGAATTTTTTATCTGAAAATTTTCATTTTTTGGTGGTAAAATTTTCAGTATATTTGAATAGGCATGTTTTCGTAATGGGAGTAAAATGCCACAGGAACATTAGTAAATTCAACTCTACTGAGACCACTTGATACACTTTGTAGACCATCATGAAAACCCGCCTATATACTTTTGATTCCCTTAACCCCACTATTATATGGTAAAACTGGGTTTTACTGGGGTATACGTTATTTTTCGTATTTCTGCTCAAAAAACGAGACGGTAACGAGTACCTACAATCTATGTGTTGAGCATAAATATGAAAAATATCAGAATTTATATCTGAAAACCAGATTTTGGTCGTTATCTTTTTTAATATATATATATATTTGAATAGGCTAGTGTTCGTAATGAAAACACAAGCCACGTTCTGTAAACAAGAACAAATTTTGTCCCCCAAGAGGAACGCTTTCCTAATTGAGTAAACTTCTTTTCAGAAGGAGTTTTAGCTTTAGTTACGAGTACCAGTCGATACACGATGCTTTCAATTTATCGCAGAATGTATTATCCAATAATTGACTTTAATATGCTCAATATTTTTACTGTCTGTAGTTTTCCCTTGAGTAATTTTAAACTGAAGTGTTTCATTCATCAATTGTTTTCCGATTTTGGTAGTTTATCACAAAAGTTAAAATGAAAGCGATAAATGGCTTTATAGTTGACTTGTGACATTGCTCTAGTTGGAAACCGTCTGTCAATTTTTTTTTTCGAATAGCACAGGAAACGGGGTCTGGGAATCACTATGCTAAACCAATATCAATTATTTAGCGAAGTGACAAATAGGTGAGTACGTCCTTTGATTTGTAAAATTTGAGTAAGCGTAACCAAGCCTATTTTAGTTTGTCAGATGCGCATATGTTTTCTTCGACAGTAGAACAAAGTTCTAAACATTGAATGGAAACTGTTGATTAGTTAATATAAAACAGTTGACGCCGATACAATATTTATCGAAGTGAAACAAAAGCACTTTCTTCGAATTGGAAAATTGGTCTGCCTCCTCGCGGTTTCACTACTGGTTTGTCTTAGTTCCTACTTTCAATTGTTGTCGAGCCGGCCTCGGTGGCTCAGTTGGATGCGCCGTCCGACTGGAGACCAGGAGGTCGCGGGTTCAACCCCCGCCGAGGTCGGCAACATTCTTTCGTGGAGATTGATCATGAAATATTTTCTACGGTCATTCTCTCCCTTCCGCTGATTCAAGAAGGGCAGTTGCCAGTTTCTGGCGAAAGAATGTGCACAATACTGGTTAACCGCTTAGAGGACTAAGCCTGCCCAGTAAACGTGTGGTTAGGTAAACTGACCGCGCTCGACATGACCCCATTGGGTTAACTGGGCCGTAAAACCTCAACACAAACAAACAATTGTTGTCGAAGCTTTACCATAGTTTCTACTAAAAGTTATAAGTATCTGTTATTGATCTACAGGGCTGAAAGATGTTACGCCATAGGCGGCGAAGACGCACCCAGGGTGACTTCCAATTTGATTAAGCTCCGGGTTGGGCGATGCCTAACTGTACCACTACACAGAAAACTCTAACAAAGTTAGAATTTTTACAACATTTTTTTTTACATGTACTATTTACAACACATATAATCATACAGACATTAACATAATACAACACTTCACACACAATTTGACGCAAATCTCTTCACGTTGTCACGGTTGGGTAACTATGCTGGTATATTACTTGATAAACCTGGCTTTTGTAATCAATTTAATACACTCAATGTATAACCAACCAAATGAGGATAAATCTGTGTGCCAATGTGAAGAGATTGCCCCCTTTCCTTTATCATTTCTGTGGCGCCTTTATTATATTTTTTAAGTTTTATTATACTTTAATTATTGCTGAGATAATTTTATTTCTCATGTATTTAGTCACAGCCTTAATAATTTTATTATGTCGGAAGCACTTGAACATTGAGTGTTCACACTCCTGGCTGTTTACCGCCCCGCATTAGATTATTGTTTGGCGGCCTCTGCTCGCCCAAGACTGGAATCTAGCATAGGTACTGCACCTCATATTGAGATCAACTGTCCTTGGAAGGACACAACTAAAAATAAACAAAACACAGACTAAGGACATGTTCTATAATAACCTAAGATGAAACCTGCTAAGATTCTACCCCTTATTCTACAATGGCGCACGTCACCGTATAGAGTGACGTCATTGACGACGCGGCTGAATATCCGACGTGATGTTAGACCCATCACTGACGTCGACCTGACTCATCCGTGACCTCCCTCCCTATTAATGACGTCGACGCTCACTAACCGTCGGCAACGTCGTTCGCTTTACGTCATAACATCATGTGCAAGTTCCGTTTCCATACATACACAAATGATTATAATCTATGAATGACAATCAAGGACATGACGTCCAAATGTCGCAACCCTAAATGTCATTGACATTACTAATATCAAACATCTCCGACTTCCGGATAACGATCAGAGAAAGAGTAGTATTGGATCAACTCCAACTATTATAAACTCGGTGCCCTCATTAGACGAAATCGGAACACTTAGAATACGTACTCGTATATTATATTCCACAACAATTACTCCTAAATTTTTCTCCTTCGTTGAAACAGTGATTATGCAGGCGGAATAATACAAATTTACCATAATATAATTGCTTCAATTGACTATTAAACTTTGAAATACATTACATCTAGGCGACCGTTTGTTCAAAGCTACCATAAAGCGTGTCCTTAACGTGCAATTTGCATGGGCGTGCATGCAGTTTTCTGGGAAATGCTGGTTTTGTTTTTGTCCAGCACTAAGAAAAGTTTATATATATCGTTCGTCTGTCATTACTGACAATGACCAATCCTAATCAATTGTGTGATGTGTTATTATTTGTGTGTTCTAAGATGGCTGATGAGACCAAGAAAAGATTAAATCTACGATGAAAAACAAAACGGTTTGCTTAATTTCGAAACCAGCATAAAGGAATGCATTATGCAATTAAGAAGCTATTTCTAAAACCGTTATTGCGAAATGTGACGCTTTTATGCACGAATTAAGGGAAACAAGTGAAATAAAAGTATTGAAAGTAGCGCCTTAGGAATTCAGTCATCTCGTTATACTGTTTTCAGTAATTGATAAGTAGGCAGAAACTAGCATTATAACATAATTACCATGTCAATGATTTACTGATTTACATTTCTGTTCCAGATGAAGATACAAAATGCTATCTGAAATATATTCTCAAATTTTTTTTTTTTTTATATCAGGCTTAACTCTCATTTACCATGTTCTGTTGAGTAGCGTCATAGCGCCATTAGAACAATTGACTCCAAGGCACATGTTGAGTTCTATGGTATCCGATTAGGTTCTATGCTGTTAAGTCGTCTATTCTAATACCTGCGGCAGTAACCGTCGATCACCTTGAGGCTCTTGTGCAGAAGGTATGGATGGGGAGAAAACGCCCAGATGATACTCTGCGCATGCGCAGGATTATCTGAAGCGGCACATTTCTGCATGTTCAAAGATACGATTTCGCTTGACGCGGCCTAAATACTAAAAGTCCGCTAGATATAAGTAGGCACTGGTTAATACAAATGAATTCATAATAATCAAAATACCATATTCACACTAAGTATTCTGACACCTATTCTGACACCTTAACTGCTGAGTGTGCTGATTATACAATTGGAACAAGTTCGATTTCTACCTGTAGATATGCTTAAAACTGCTAGATGAGTGACTAATTGTGCAGAACCTGATCAGATGCCACGTTCTGATCTGTGTCTACACTATCTGCTTAGGCCTGTTTGTCCGAATACTTAGGATAAATACGGTATACTAATGGAGAGATGAATTATTTTAGGCTTAGCATACTGAATCAAACTTTCATTTTTTAGTTTTCACTACTGGCCGTTCCAAAGTGGTGCTTCTGGTGTTGTTTGGTCTTTGTATAGCCTTGTGGCTACAATCTGCGGGGTTCGTTTTCGTGTTTTATCCTGTTCGTTGTGATATGATTTTGTTTAGTGGATCCTGTCTAGCATTGTGACTACCTTGTTGGAGAAGAGAAAGCTACAGTGTACCCTCGCTACAACGACAGCATTTGTTCCCAAAGACGTTGCCATTACAATGAATTTGCTGTTGTAAAGAATCCTTAATGAGCAGATTGATATGCAAGAAAGGTCTTGTTTTGTCCGTATTTCTTTATAGAACGATTCTAACAAATATCCAAACATCTGTCTCTTTAAAGTATTAAATACAATACTCTTGCATAAATTGAGACTAACTGTTACCTCTTAAGCGAAGGCTTCATGACAGTCAATAGTCATTATAACAAATGTGTATCGAGTGTCGGTATAAAGAGGATTGTTTGTAGTTGCTTGGCTTTTTATTTAGTTTGTTGCTTGTGTACTCTCGGTCCTTTTTTGTTAGCTTTTTCTCTTGATAGTAGGTTATGTTCTGTAGAAGTGGCTCTTCTTGAATATGTACTATACTACCGTATTCGACCTAATTACCGCGCATACTCCTATAAGCGCACAGTCAAGCAATTCCGTAGTCTTCAGATGACAAAAAGTGTACTTTTTGTCTACTTCTCATAAAGACATATGTTGTGGGAACTCATTTGAATTGCATCGACTTGTCGATGCAATTCAAATAAGTACCCACAACATATGCCTTTACAAAGAAAATCTGAAAAAAATCACGTGATCATTTTCAAATAAGTCCTTTCCTGATCTTTTTTACAGTGTACCCTTAGTAGGTAGGTACATATTTTACCACAACTGAGTGTTTCCAGTAATTTTGAAAAACCTAAGTGCATAGTACGGTTATTAGGTCGAATACGGTATTTTGCAGCAAACGGTAGTTTTTGTCAGATAGCAAAAGGTTCAGAAGACTGTATGAAATTAATGCTATTTTGGGGGACAAATGCTAAGTAAAAATGCCTCTAGGTTCTTACGTCTGCTCAATGTGCCCAGATAGTGCTCAATGTTGCTGAATATGTATCGGTACAATAATTTTGCTTACATTATGATGAGCAAGCCACACACATTATATAAACCCATCTACAATAATTACATACTCCTAAGCCGTGGCTCTTGATAAGCCAACGTTTTAACAAACAAAATGATAGGTATTCATTACGTTACAAAAATATGTCGTGAGTATTCATTAGAAGCGCCTCACAATTCCTCTAATGTGTACCTACAACACATACTTTTGTAAAAAAATGAGGAAATATCATTTTTGATGCCATTTTATCTAGAGCTATGTTATCAATTTAGCTCTTACCATATAAACCGTACAATGTGGTAAATGTGGATGATTTGGTAAATGTGGAGGATTTTAATATTTATCACGTTATCATAACATCTATGCAGTAAAGTGTCGCCCGAAGTAACGAACAAATTGAAAACCTGGTTTAAAAACTGTAAATTTGTGAGATTCTGACTAATAATGTATATCCGTTATATCCTTGTTTTCCCTATATATTATGGTGAAACATGGGAGTGCATATTACGTTGACTTGTTGACGTAACAGAAACTTCTTTCCTTCAATTCCACGACCCATCGGATAACACTTTGAACGTCAGAAGACAACTGACTGTTTCATCTTCGTCTTCTTAGAAAAGGTTAGAAGTCTTCATTGATTGTACTGTCGACCTGAGAAGGATGGGACAACCATCTCTTTCCAGTTTAAACCAGTTACAGAATCGTTTATTTACAGTTATAATATAATGGCTGTTTATGGAGCGATGATGAAGACAGTAGTCAGTGGAGTCTGGTTGGCAGAGTCTGGATGTTGGTTGACGTGGCTGGAAATCTATTCCATTCCTGGATTGTTCTTGGGTAGACAGGTATACTAGTTGCGTCGCTGTAGGTTCATAGAGATGGTAAACGTCCCTCTGGTACGCCTATCTTTGGAACGTGGGGATGGAACCTACATTGATGTCTATTATTGCATAAAAAGCAGTGTCGCACGTTATTAACAGCCGTGCATTAACCGGCGAAAAACCGTGTATTAACAAGGCAATTCACACGCTGTTAATGCACGGCTACGCAACTTTCAATATGCTCGTACCGGGGCCCCAGAATCGCTGCCGTCACGAGATGTGTACGCTCCTGTCCTAGAACGAGCATAGTCCGTGAAAAGAGCGTTCGCGCGACATCAGGGAGAAGGCGAAACAAAGAAGTGCAAGAAATAACGCGAAATGTAGCAAATGTTTACAGATTTTGTGCAATAATAGCAATCGAACATGGTTTACCAATGCATTAACATTCGCCAGGTCCCTTGGGAGGTGTTGAAAACCGAGGCCGAAATCGCCAGGTCCCTTGGGAGGTCTTGAAAAACGTGGCCGGCCTCGGTTTTCAACACCTCCCACGGGACCTGGCGAATGTTAATGCATGAAAAACCATGTTTGATCGCTATATAAATCCACAAATCCACGCTGTATCTGTAACTGAGCTTTACTCTAAAGCGCTAATCAAAACTGTAGTAGACGACATTTTATTTCTTTTTTTTTTTTTTTTTTAATATTTTCATTAAGAAAATCTTGACTTGATATGCCATTGAATCATTTCATATGTCAAGCGTTATTTTCTCTGACAAAACAATAAATCAATAAATCAATAAATATAAAAGGTCGTCTTCTGCAGTTGTGATTGGCGCTTTAAGATAAATGTGGAAAACATCGAGTCTTATAAACTGTACATGCAATGCCAATTCCCATCCTGTTCATAACCAAATATTATTTTTATAACAATGGATTTCAATATGAATATGAATATGTTACGCGAATGAGTGTTTGAGTGTATGTCCATCGTAACGGGATTTCTTTCTAGTTTTTAATTTTGATGACAAGAAAGCCAACATGCATAACAAAGGTACTTAAGGCAACTTGATACAGTTTGTACGATTTTCCGCCGTTTTTGAAAAATGAGACAGGTTTTGTGATTACTTTCCTACACCCCAAACCACTGCTGTATATTGTACTAAGGGGGACACTTTGTTATCTTTCAGAATAGAACCATTTCCAGCAGATAGGTCTGGAGACCCCAAACAGTAATTAGCAGAACGTGTAGAGCCAGATCAGACGACTTAGAATCCACTGTTTGCAAATAGTTTAGCCATTTTTCTCTAGGAATATCTAAGTCACATAGCCTGAAATATCTAAAATTTAAATTGAACTTTTCTAATATATAGTATGGTGAAGTCTAGTCAATTTTAAATGGGTTAACAAAGTATATGTATTTCCCTTAACATTTGTCATGCTGAATAGATTAAGATACCACACCCACTTCTAAATGTCAGCCAATCAGATGCCTTGATCGAGATTGTTGATATAAATTCATAAACTGAATTGCAAACAGTGCAGATCCAGATCAGTTCAGAAGCCAACTGATCTGGATATACAATGTTTGCAAAGGCAGAGTATATCCGGGTTCAGCAGGACAAGGGTTAACCCATTTATGCCGAGTGGACTCTTCTACCCTAACTCTTTGGACAGGTCCAGTTACTATATAAGGGATATCTGGTTAATTTTATTTATTATTTTAATGTTTTGAGGAAATTTCTGAACTTAATAGAAACAGTGAAGACCCTGATAAGACGCCGTGTTTTGCGGCGTCTGATCTGGGTCTACACTATTCGCCAATGTTCCTTTTATGGGGCGCTAGGCGTAAATGGGTTAAAGTACTGAAAATATTTCGGTACAAATTAGATCTCTTTAGGGAAATCTTTAAACTTGCTTTACACGAATTATAACGACACTGCGTATATTAAAGTCAGTTAATATAAGTTTATGTTCCTTATATCGAGTCTCAAAAAGCAATTTCGAAGCTTTCGATTAGTGCTATTCTAAGCATTGTAGGCTCTTTCACATTACGGGGAAATTAATTGGTCACTGGGGAGTGAATTTGTTTGATGCAGAAATCGTAAATATCGTACAGTTCTTTGTAACGGTGCATTTATGGTCAGGTTGACCATCTTACGCATATACAATAACGTATTAAAATGTAAATAAACAGTTTTCTGAGACGCATATATGCCATCTGAAAATTAATACCGCATCAAATGGGTGGCTTGCCAGCTTTAGAGAAGTAAAATGGTCTACGATAACAATAACTATGTTGGATTATTAGGTATTAGAATTCTTCGGACTACTGAATTTCGATTGAACAAAGCTAATTCTACTGAAACCGCATACAGTTGACTCCCGTTATCTCGACCTCGCTTATCTCGAATAACCGCTTATCTCGAAGTGAAAATCTGGTCCCTGCCTATACATGAAAACCTAACAACAGATGGAAAATATTGTAGAAAAGAGGAGAAATTGCTCCTAAGGAGCAATTTCTCCTCTTTTCCACAATATTTTCAATATATCTCTAACTTCAAAAGTCCAATTACCTATCAGTTTGTTAAATGTGGTTAATCAAATTATTTTTTCCTCAATTCTGCAAACCTGATATGTCGAACTACGGATATCTCGAAGTATTTCAGAGAGTCCCTTGGAATTCGAGATAACGAGAGTCGACTGTATTTAGATTTGCATTTATTAATTTCTAACGGTTTTGTTACATCTAAATGTTATGACAAACGCGATGATTTGATTTTGACATAGTTAATTTCCCGTTTTTGGATGGCGACATTACTCCAACGGTTTTGTTTCATCTAAAATTTATGATAAACGCGATGATTTTGATTTTGAAACATTTAATTTTCTGTTTCTGGATGGCAACGTTCCTTGTGTCCCCTCTTATGGTATTTACATTTCTCAGCTTACTCGGTTTGCAAGAGTGTCTAGTCATTTAGCTGACTTCAATGCTTGTAGCAAAACTTTAACTGCTAAACTCTCCAACAGGGGTAACGGTACCATATAAAATTAGGAAAGCTTTCTCTAAGTTTTATCGTCGACACTACGAATTGGTCTCTAAGTGCGATACCGGACTAAAACACCTCTGCTACAAGGTCTAACGGGACTTGAATTTTATGGTGATTAGTGTATAAGTTTAGATAAAACAAAACAAAACAAAAAAAAAAAAAAACATGAATTTTCTGATCCCTTTAGTAAAATTGTCATATGTTATAAACGAAAGGGGTATAGCATTGATGTCATAAAACGGTCTGCTTGCTTAGCGGTTTATCTAATCACGGTTGACCACTTTGCTTACCTTTTTAATTAACGCCAGTGGGTCGGGTATCGGACTCTATGATGGCCCTGACTTTAAATATACTCATAGATAGTCTGGCCGGAACTTTTTATGGATGTTTCTCGGCTCACCGGGGTACAAGTGGTGGTTTTCTTTCGCTCTAGTATTCCAGTGGTGTTGTTTGACAACCCAGGGATCTCCAAGTGTCTCAACACGTTGTGTCTGTTGCGTCCTTCATTAAACGCTCTATCTGTAATTTATATGGTGCCCGTAATAATTCATAGATGAGTTGGAGGACCTCCACAAGGACTAAAAAATATACGTTTTTACCGCCAAGGACGCTTGGGACAAGGGTTTGGATGCCGTAAAGCTAGATTAACCCCACCCCACTCACCCAGAAATTCATTACTGACCGTTCCAAGGTTGCACTTACATTGTGGTACGTTTTGTCAATTGTTATGTAGTGTTCCGCTTTCTAATGTTTTTCTTTTAACGATTATATAAGTTTAAGATCTGTTCACTTAAGTTTGGGTAACAGAGTTGCCACCTTTTTAGAAAAGAGTTGCCAGCCCTGCTTGCCATCTGTTCATTTTGTGGCTGCTTAATTGTATTTGTCTGAAAAGTAGGTCGACTTTACTCAATGTCTACAACTTGCTTAACTCTTAATATATCCATGCCCGCCTCATCTGCAAGTTTAAGGAAGATCCAATAAAAACTGATGAAGCTATGCAGCAAACAAGCTTAATGATAGGCGTCTTTGGCAATCAAGGGACATAACGCTATTTATCAGATTTTGCAGGCTGCCAACAATTTTCGAAATCAAACGTTTTTGAAAGTCTACAGGAATATCAAATCAAAACTGAAGGAGCTATGTCCCTAAGGGCTTTTTAGCAGTCAAGGATCATGTAACGCGAAGTGTGAAAAGATGGCTTAGGTCGCACAATGTCAATATTATTTATTCATCCGGATAACAGATTTAAGATATAGGAGGAGGACACAAAATTTGGATCAGACGCA
This sequence comes from Anodontia alba, assembly GCA_964016985.1. NCBI lineage: Eukaryota > Metazoa > Mollusca > Bivalvia > Lucinida > Lucinidae > Anodontia > Anodontia alba. The sequence goes on along the minus strand of OZ024830.1, from coordinate 42,617,215 downwards.
CTCATAAACACAAACGCATACTCACACGCATGCATGTACTTACGTAAAGCGAGGATCATTTCTTTAACTCCGTCTCCTCCACCTACATGTACGTCGCGTGACAAAAATGGATACCGATTAAGGCAGTAAAAGGTTATGCCCTAATTGGCATCTATGCTAGCGATTCAAAAGTGACATAAAAAAGCGATTGATTTAAATAGTACTGGAGTGATAAAATTATAAAACAATGACAGGTTAAGCAACAACTCTGAACAGAGAAAGTGTTTTTTATGAACATACCATCAATTTATCACCAGCGGAAAGCTCCAGAGGCACCCAAACATCCGATGCAGATCAGCAAGCGACTAAAGCCCCTCGTAGTCAGTACCGGGGTACATGTGTCGGAAACCAATGTCTAAACAGCATGTTCCGAGCCTGAGCTCGAGCCTGATAGTGTACGCTGCTGTGTTAGGCAGCGTCCAGCAGGCATAGATGCTTATACTAGGATTTTGATACCATGGCATGTGACTTTTGGAGGTGCCATTTGGTCTATTGTATGACTATTTGTATGAAACTGGATCTGATGCATACATCCCTATTTAAGATCAATATTTACTTGTTACAATCTGATGTAGGACAAGCAATTGTCATAAGATCAAATGACCAGCCGGAGACAGAAATAAAGTTGACTTGGAAGCTAAGTTTCTTGCAGTTTGCAGTTATTTGGTGGCCGCTGGCTATGTGCGTGAGCAAGCTGCCCAATCGGGAAAGGCTCCGATCCAGGTATTTGCTGACAAAAATCGCCAGCAGCGATTCATTTATATCTAAAATCGTCCTATGGACATATGTGTACTTCTCCGTCTTGTAAGCAGGACATGTTTTGGGTCGATTGTTTACAATCGATCCTTAGTATACCTACACCAAAATTAACTTAAGGTTGTTGTCCAGTTGATTATCATTGACCAATGAAATCAAAACGCACGTTTGTGCGAAATACAGGTAACGGTTATTCATAGCCGTGCTATTTTTGTCGCTGTGACGTGAAATTGCCGTGTAAAGAGGGTTATCTGTAAAACCTGGACTAGGACATTGGCAAATAGTGCAGAACCAGATCAGACGACGCAGGACGTGGCGTTTGATTAGGGTCTGCGTTGTTTGCTTAAATTACGTGACGTTAAGGGTTAAACGAAACGGTCTTAAGTCCCCGTTCCGGACAATTTCCCAGCCTACATTCAGAGACTATCTACCCAGCAGTGCTGTCAGTGCTTTGATTGTCCATGTCGTAAGATAGGAGCAGTTGAGTTGCCGGATCCAATAATTAACTTTCACGTTTCCGTCTAATTGAATCTGACCAATAATTCCGTGTGGTTCGACCTAGTGCTGTTTTAATATTTATTGGTCTGTGTTTATGGTACAATAAACGCAAGAAATATGAAATACCACTGGGCTAAATGAGAATCTAACCCACGCCGGCATGGTATTTCATATTTCTCGCTATACACTTTTTTTCTGAAGTACTGGCATTAGTAATGATCCTGGGCCGGAATTCTTTATTGAAGTTCCTTTAAATCTTATATATATCAAAGTTGCCTCTTTTGATGCATGCAGATATGTATTTGAGTGATATCAAAATTATGCCTAACTTAGCGCAAATAGACACATGACATTACTTGTTTTGTACAAGTTATCTGTTTCTCTGTTCGCACAAACCACTTACCAAATCATTTCAAGGAAATGGAAATAAGGAACTCTATCCAGACATTTTATTTTTCTAAATCATACGTAGATTGCTCACACAAATGTACAGATGTACCTCAGTTTTTAAGTTTTGTTTGTATTATCCATCTTAGCGCATATAGGCACATGACATTCCTTTCTTTTGTACAGTTTATCTGTTCCTCTTTTCGCACAAAATTATGCAAATATTGCTCACACAATTGTACAGATGTACCTCAATTTGTATTTTTTTTTGTATTATGAAGTAATTTGGCATGTGGTAATGACCCGATTCATCTCACCAGCATCATTTGCACTTTTCGTTAAGCCTATTATCCATTAATGCATAGAAAGTCAGTATTCTCACCAACCTGTTAAATTGTATAGTTCGAGTTCCGGCAAAAGGACAATTGTCAATTTAACCATATAGGATTATGTAAATTCATGCATTCAGTTTCTTTTGTTAAATCAGCATGAAAAGCCAGTTATTAAATGCCCTAATGTTGTGTAAAGAAATCATGTTCAATACAAATGAAGGCTAAACGTATTTACTTCCGTATTTCAGCAAAACTATGGATAAGAAAGGGAACTAGATAAATATTGCTCCTTATTTTTTCACAAAAACAAAAAACAAAAAAAAAAAAAAAAAAAAAAAAAACCATGTTGTTGACACTAATTAGAAACGCATCGCGTACCCACAACATATAATTATTTACGTTGAGAAATAGGAAAATTATCAATACAGTTTGGTTGCGAAAAGTGCCTTAATTATCTGGAGCTTATATTTCAGTGGAGGAAATTATATTAAGGAACATCGTTAAAGACATTCTACAGGCTGTGCTATTGCGGATATAGGTCTTGGCATTATAATTGATTAGCTGTTGTACGTATGTTTTACTTCCTTCCGTAAATTTATAGTTTGTTTGGAGAGTTGTTGCTTTTCATAGATAATATAATATCGACAATTGTCATAGTTGAGAGCAAAAATATTAGACACTTGGCTTTCATGCAGTCTCGTATTGGAGAATGTCACAATAATGATTGGCTTGATAGCGGGTAGGCTATGCAATATTTCTGGGCCCAGTTGTTCAAAACTAACGATGTCGTTAGTTAGCGAATCGTTAAAATTTACATCGAGTGATACGCAAATATGCTGAATTTTTTTGCTGAAAAAATGTGAGTAGCTTTTGCAAAGCTAATCACATTTTTTTTCAGCAAAACATATCAGAATATTGTATATTGAATCCGCTAAAATAGCTAACGAAATGACTCTTAACGAGCTCGTTAAGCTAACGACGCTTTGAACAACAGGGTCCAGATTTTTCTGACAATCTTAGAGTTTGCAGTTGCTCCGGATGTACTTTAGGAAAGGTCATTGACTGGTTCAATGCTAATTTCCATTGACTGTTCAACATTATTATCACCAAGTATTAGCTTTCCCAAAAAGCTTGGCCTATGATTAGCGTAGACTAAGCTTTTTGTGAAAACTAATACTTATTGTTGTAAAGTTTGAATTAAAATAGATGACATGAGCTGCCCTGAAACATTGATATACATTAATATAAATGCGTACCAATGGCATAGCTATAATGCATCGTCTTCGAGAATGTTCATCATTCGGAAAACATTCAACGGTATGTATGATTATCTTTCCACTTCGTTTTAAGGAGTCTGGATATACTTGGCTGATTTTCGGCAACGTTTTACAAGAAGGCAAATTGTGTGACTTCCCCTTTGCATTCTATACCACGTTCTAGAAATAAATGTAGTCTAAAAGAAAAAAGAAATGGCATTTGCCGACATTTCCAGAAGGGTGACAAAATCAATTTTCACAGAGTTAGCTCTCCCCTAACAAATTCCCTTACATTCAATCTATCTACTCTCCACCGTTGTTTGGTTGTACGTTTTCAATATTGTTTGAATTAGAAAACATACGCAATGTCTGTTGTTGATCTTATTTATCAGCGAATGCGCAGGCTGATATAAAGCTTCGCAGGGCGCATATGTCCTAAGATACGCCTTCTGACGTTGCGGCGAATATTGCGTATGTTTACATTACTATGACGTCATTTGTGTGTCCATGAGGATATCCTTTGAACAGTATATATAACTTTATTGAGCTTATGAATGAGTTTGTCTCATCAAAAGTAGATAAAGGGATGTAATACATCTGGTAAATTTTCAGCCCAGTTTAATAAAGGAGGCAATTTTAGCGACTTCCTGTTTCCTTTCCTTGACACCAAATCCCTTCTGAAAAGGTGTCGACTATAAAATGAAAGAATTTGCTCCCCTAGAGAGGAGAGAGCATAACTGATGCTTTTAGAGTAGATAGAGTAGAAGGGAGACAGACACAAGCTTTACAATGTTGCCTCCCTTGAAATTGTATCCATATCCCTTAAGTGAATTGTCAGAGGTCTTCTCTTATTTGTGTAGTGGGCAGAATATCGGTAAAAGATAGGGGTGAATGAACTGCCTCACAATACTGTTTAAAATACGAAAAACGCCAGTTGCAATATCTTGTATACAAACCTGTCTGTTGTGTGTTATTCTGGGAAACAGAATTTAACAAGCTAATGTCTGTGTTTCCGTGTAGAAATGAGCGCACGAAAATAGTTATAGCTAATAAAAATGAAAACAGAGCTGGCAGAGAATTCAGGAAAATGTTTGTTATATCTTATTTATATTAAATTTAAGTCTTTCTGTTAAAGGCAATTTGTCCGTATGTTGACTGAATTTCGTCTACAATCAGAAAACTGCTACATATATTAATTGTATATTAATATTACTGTTACTGAATTACGCGTATTATGCACTATACGAGTAAAATTGGGGGATTAATCAGGCTGAAATTATTGAGGCTTTCAATTCATCTTCAAAATACCTTGATGATTTATTACGTAAATATTGACAATATTTACTTTGACCAAATGGTGGACCGTATATACCCTACAGAACTCCAATTAAATAGAGCAAATTCTTCCGATACCGAGGCACCTTTTTTGGATTTGAATCTATGTATATCTAATGGTATAGCTTCCACCAAAATTTATGATAAACGGTACGATTTTGATTTTGATAGTCAATTTCCCTTTTTTTTGGATGGCGATGTCCCCCGGCGTACCTCATATGGGGTATACATATCTCAACTTATTAGATTCGCTAGTGTTTCTTCAAATCTTAGCGACTTTAACTACCGTATTAAAGCCCTTACTGCCAAACTTCTTAGGCAGGGCTATCGTTATTTTGAACTTCATAAGGCGTTTTCGAAATTTGATCGTAGAAAAATATAGCGTCAGTCTGAAAACTTTTCTGCCACAAGGTATATCGGAACCAGAATTTTACGGTGACTTAGTGTACAGATTTAGAAAAAATGTAAGAAAATCTAACTTTACGGAGCAATTCAGAAAACTTATTAACCGTTATAAACGAATTGGCTATAGCCTGGATATTATGTGGCAGACTGCATGTCTAGTTGTCAACCCAATCATTGTTGATGGCTATGCTTCACTCTTTAATTGCACGACGGCGGTTCGGGCCTCAGACTCAATGACGGCCTCTTCGTAAAACTTTGACCAGTGGGTTGGGGCTTGACGATATGTCTTTGGCTTTGCCCGCCGTGGTTCTACTATTGGTTTTCATTTACTCTGGCATACTGTAGAATTAGCCATGAGTACTCGTTTTTGTTTATTATTTGATTAATTTGATTTTATGTTTTCGCTTTGATGCATTGACTGAGTTTGGAGCTTTTATGCGAACCGAATTTTTATGTATTTCTGTATTAAGAGTAGCATCGGGAGCCTTTATGCGAACCGAATTTTTATGTATTTCTGTATTAAGAGTAGCATCGGGACCCAGCGTGAAAGTGGCTAGCTGTAAAAGTGCTTTAACCCCCCCCCCCGCCCCACCCCGCCCCCACCCCGCTGGTTTACTCTAATGACCGTTCTAAGGCGGTGCTCCAGGTGTTAGTCTTACTTTTTGTTGCTTTGTGGTTTATTCTACGAGGCGATTTGTTTTATGCCTTACCTTGTGTCATTTTGTTCTTGTGTTTTTCAGTCCTTTTAGCATTGCGATTACCTTGCTTGGGGAAGAGAGAGCTACTCTTAGTGCTTTACGTACGTTTGTTTGATTTGTGCTTGTTTGGTTTTGTCGGTTTTCTCTTCCTCTTGGTGTCTAGGAAGGGCTGCAGTTTGTGACTGTGTCACTCCCTGGACTTTTCTCTTTCCCTTTTTTCAATGTTGTGTGCCTACTGGGATAGTCTTTTGATATTGGATGTGCAGTTTAACTCTTTCACTACCACAGAGGCTAATAATAGGCTTTTGCAAACAGCATAGATCCAGATGAGACGGCTCAATGAGCTGTCTCATCTGGATCTACGCTGTTTGACCTTTAATCTTTCAACTTTACATATAAACGTCTTTCCAAACGATAGTTTATTAAAATAAAAAAGCAGACGACAAATGTCGTCTGAAATTTGGCACCGAAAGAGTTAAGGGGACTGAATACACTTTCTGGGAAGACAACTTTGTCAAACAATTTAGCCTCGTTTCTGAAAAGAGGCCTACGCTGAACTGAATGATTTCTCTATTTGAAACGACTGCTTTCCTTTTAGAATAGTCCCCTTTTCAACAGGTGTTTGGTATGCAGGAAAGCAAACAGGAAGGCACAAAATGCGCAGAAAGTTGGCATTCTTTTTTTCAAATTTAGAACCGGTCAGTATGAAATGTAAGGACACTTATAGTATCAGTTGCTCAAATATGATTAGTAGATTTACCTTATATTAATTATATTACCAAACAAAGAGGAATCACGCAATTGATGAGCAAAAAAATATATCCTAGCCTTTATTAAAATTGTCAACACATCGAACATTGACAATATGTTTGTGGTAGGATCCATAGTGATCCTACTTTGTTTCGCCATAGAGTTTGTGACTGAATACGTTTAACTTTCATGTTTCAAATGACACAAGGTAAGACATAAAACAAATCGCCTCGTAGATTAGATCACAAAGCAACAAACAGTAAGACTAACACCAGGGCCATCGCCTTAGCACGGTCAGTAGAGTAAACCACCGGGTGGGAGGTTTAAAGCATTTTGACAGCTAGCCAACTTCACCCTGGGTCCCGATGCTACTCTTAATACAGAAATACATAAAAAGTCGGTTCGCATAAAGGCTCCCAGCTCAGTCAATGTATCAAAGCGAAAACATAAAAATCAAATTAATCACTATTGATAATAAACAAAGACGAGCATTCATGGCTAATTCTACTGTATGCCAGAGTAAATGAAAACCAATAGCTGTAAACAACGGCGGGCAAAGCCAAAGACATATCATCAAGCCCCAACCCACTGGTGAAAGTTTTACGAAGAGGTCGTCATTAGGTCTGAGGCCCGAACCGCCGTCGTGCAATATAAGAGTGAAGCATAGCCATCAACAATGATTGGGTTGACAACTAGGCATGCAGTCTGCCGCATAATATCCAGGCTATAGCCAATTCTTTTATAACAGTTAATAAGTTTTCTGTATTGCTCCGAAAAGTTAGATTTTCCTACAATTTTTCTAAATCTGTACACTAAGTCACCGTAAAATTCTGGTTCCGATATACCTTGTTGCAGAAGTGTTTTCAGACTGACGCTATATTGTTCTACCAAGGCACTGTGTTTGCGATAAAAATTCGAAAACGCCTTACGAAGTTTAAATTAACGATAGCCCTGCCTAAGGACATCACCATCCAGAAAAAGGAAACTGACTATATCAAAATCAAAATCGTCCCGTTTTCATAAATTTAGGTGGAAACTGTACCATTAGATGTACACAGATTCAAATCCCCGCCCCCTCCCCCCAACCCCCCCAAAAAATTGCCTTGGTATCGGAAGAATTTGCTCTATTTAACTAGAGTTCTGTAGGGTATATGCGGTAAACCACGTCGATTTAATCCAACGTCAATGCGTTGAATAAACATTGAGTTGACGTTGTTTCAACGTTGTGTGCCCGCTGTATAGGTAAAATAATGCAGAATTACGTTACATTTTTAAAAGAGTCATAGCTATAATTATCAGTTCGACAGTATAAAATAAATGTTTGCACTTTAATAGATACACATGGTAGATATAGATATTCGCCACCATAACAAAACAAGTAACTTTTGCGACTTCCTGTTTTTTTTTTTTTTTTTTTTTTTTTTTTTTTTTTTTTTTTTCACAAACAGAGGCGTTTTTGTAACAGCATTACTTTCCTCCACTCGACAACAAATTTGTTAATTCTGGAAAATGTAGAGCAGACCATCTTTCCGACAGGAGAAAAAAATGACAGAATTTTCTCTCCTGCAAATGTATATACTCCGTTTTCATAATACGATTAAACGTTAAGAACATATGAGCTGCAACTTGAGGAAACGTACTTTTTGAAATCTGCACCCAACGTAGACTCAAATCAGCTTCTGCATCTGTGCAGTCTGAGCCGAGTCTTCGTTGTCCACATGAAAACAAAATTGCATCGTCGCATTACGATAACATGCCTATTCAAATATACTGAAAATTTTAACACCAAAAAAAAAAAAAAAGATATTTTTTTTACATAAAAAAATCTTACATTTTTCATATTTCTGCTCAAAACATAGAGTGTGGGTAGCGTTAGAACCACCTCGCCGAGGCGGTTCTAACGCGTACCCACAATCTATGTTTTTGGGCAGAAATAAGAAAAAATGATGTATACCCCTGTAAACCCCAGTTTTACTATAAGAAAAGGGGGGGGGGGGGGGGGGTTAAGGGGGTCACTGTTATATAGGCATGTTTTAGTGATGGGCTATGCAAAATGCGCCCAGTAAAGATTCTGATCAGTCCAAGAGAATGCGAATGCTCAGGCTGATCTGAACCTGGAGGGTGCACATGTCTGGAGGTACGTTTTCTAATGTCGCAGTTCACAATAAACGTTACACACTAATTGCCGTAATGCATACTGATACAAGCTTGGGCAACTGTACAGACTCCTGTTGTATTTGAAATGAAGATGAACCAGTCATGTCAAAACAAATATGAAATTTCTACATAAATAACAAATAACTTCTTGTCATTTTTTGACATCTCATTTTTTTCTGGGTCATGAAGTTCACATTTCATTCCTCTGTTCCAAAAGTTTGTTTTATGTATGTCATATCAGTGATTTGAATCTTGACGAAAGGTCAAATACGAAGAGTTCAAGGCTTACAGATAAAATGGACGAATTTCTTAATACGCAATATACACAACAACTAAAAATGTATGAGATACCTGTTATATGTATTTACGGGCCCGATATCACTACCCTATCCCTATTCCCTCTCCCCTACGACTCTTCTTTATTCTCCGACAAACCCATGACCCGCACACGCCGATAGATATTATGACGCTTTGCCCTATTCAGTTTTTTTTTTTTTTCATTATAATTATTCATTTTATTAGCAAGGTTTGTGTAAGTCTATAGTTAATGTGATTACCTTACTACTCACTTTAAAATGTTAAGTAGGTAAACAAAATCGATTAATGTATCAATTTCCTTTAGCCATTTTGACATAATAAAATACAATGTCGTTCCTGTTTTCCTGTATTATATCGTGTTATGTTAGCATGTCTACTTACGGTGATGTTCGCATCCAAAACGTATTAATATTCGTGTATGTTATGATTATAATTAAAAACGCCTCACAGAGACACCTTTAATACATAACCACAATGTTTTGTGCAGAAATTAAGACACCAAAGATTCATCTCGGCCTTCATTGCTCGACCTATGGTTCACTGTTTTATAAAACTTGTGTAGACAATGTGTTTGTATTATGTAATCAGGGAATATCCAGTCGCTCAAAACGGAAAGTTCGGAACACCGAAAAACAAAGGAAATGTGCAGAAAGTAAAGATACAAAATAATGAATAAATAATCATTTTCACATGGCATAATTAAATTCTATATGCGTCATCAAAACACTACATAACGGGAATTGGCACATTTTCAAAGGAGGCAAGTATGTCAATTTTCTTCTTGCCTCCATTGTGAAATCGGTCTACTATAAAAGTATAGAGTTTGCTTCCAAAGAGGGAGGGGTGATGTACATATACATTATTTAAAGTAAACTTATTTTCAAATGGGTGCTGGTTTTAGATGGGTACCGGTGTTCCGGAAAGCAAAACAGACCATCACAAAAGTTTTCGTCCTTGTGAAACAGGGCCGAAAATCTAACACGAGTACCCAGTCTGGCAGGGCCAGAGGCTTATAACTCCACTAACGGGGTTATAATTCTTGAAACAACTAACAGGAGGAAAGTACCATATCATTAGCTAGCTGGCTCCAGTAGTGACTGATATATATGTATTTGTATAATCCTTGCTGCAAATTAAGAAAATCAGATTAAGAAATGTTTTTCAAGTTCTATTACCTTTACTGTGGTTTGTAACCTTTAGCATTCTCGTGGCAAATTCAGCAGACGACAGTTTGATGGTATTTTTCTGTTGTTGTCTTTTTTCTTCAGAAAACAGGGTTTGACATTTCATGCACAGTTTGCAAGGAATGTCAAACCCTGTTTTTTTTTTAACAAAACTAAGAAAACTATTTCAAAATGTCATTTGTTGAAATTTTTACCCAGATGCTAAGCGTTAACCAGCTATGTCTGGACAACTGGCATGTGCAATTGTTTTTATTCCTGATTATTCCCCGTCTGAAGCCAATCAGATGATAGGCAACCCGCACACAGCATGTTGTATACTCTGTACTAGGGAGATAAACGCCCCGTTAGTAGAATCATAAGCCTCTGCAGCGCCTAATGCAGCGCCTAATGTCAGTCTAACAGATGAACATTGCAATAGCTAAACAGCCAGTTACCGTGTTTGCCCTAAATATTCAGACATCATAATTACTTAAATACTCATCTTAATATTAAATGGGGCGTGTAAAGCGAAAATATGTCTTCGAACATGCAAAATGCATAGATTCAGATTCGACCTGCGCATGCGAAAAGTCTCATCTGGGCTCTTATTCTCCATTGGTACATTTTATAGTGTCCAATATTTTATGTCAGCGGACAGGGGAAGCCCTGATTAGATTGCACAGATGCGCAGGCTGATCTGGGTCTTTGCTGTCCGCATATGCTCGAAGACACGTTTCCGCATGGCGCTGCCCGAATAACAAATTTGTCTAACTGCTAACATGTCTGAAAAGTGCTGGCTAATAAAAAACAAATGAAACCATGATCAAAATACATTAATGATATGTTTAATCTGGGTCTACATAGGCTCTCGGAATTTTAGGTTAAAAACGGTAGCTGCGAAGGTACTGATCATAATGCCCAGCAAAAACACAACGTCCCAACAACGTCGTTACAACGTCGCTGCAACATCGTGACGTTGCAGCGACGTTGTTGCGACGTTATGTGTTTGTTGGGTGTCTAGATGTGGAGACAGGTCTTACTCATTGTTGTTCGCTTCAAAATATGTTGTAGCAGACATATTCCTTATTTGTATTAGATGCACGCAGAGCTTTCATAGAGTTGAGAGTTTCTGCACTCAGCTAAACATGTTATTATATGATAGAAACTCCCGAGAGAACTGTCACTTTCAAGCATTCCATAAAGGATGTCAATATAACATTTTCTGTAGATTAATAGTGATATGGCTGAAATATTGCTGAAGATGAATCCGTAAAATACATAGTATCATAGCTACAGATAAGCGGCGCTATCCACATAATATTCTTCTTATATCTCCTCAAAAAACAACACAAGTTGATGTTCTCATTGGAAGTGCCCCGGCGAGGCGTTTCTAATGAGTACCAATAATACATGTGTTAATGGAGAAATAATAAAAAAAAGTAGAGTATTTTTGGTTGATAATCCAGAGCTATGTAGTATACAGTGTCTTCGAATTGTTCGTGTATCGACCCTACTTTGATACACAGTATTCCTTCACTTGCAATAAGCTTTCATTGTTACACAGTACTCCCTCACTTGCATCAAGTGAACTTTGTTACACAGTATTCCGTCACTTGAATCGAGCTTATATTGTTACAAATATTCCCTCATGTGCATGGAACTTACATTGTTACACAGCATTCCAGACTTGCATCGAGCTCACATTTGTACACAGTATTCCCTCGCTTGCATCAAGTTATATTGTTACACAGTATTCCCTCACTTGTATCGAGCTTACATTGTTTCACAGTATGCCCTCACTTGCATCGAGCTTACATTGTTACACAGTATTCCCTCGCTTGCATCAAGGTTACATTGTTACACAGTATACCCACACTTGTATCGAGCTTACATTGTTACACAGTATTCACTCACTTGCATCGAGTTTACATTGTTTACACAGTATTCCCTCACTTGCATCGACCTTACATTGTTACAGGGTATTCCCTCACTTGCATCTATCTTACATTGTTACACAGTATTCCCTTACTTGCATGGAACTTACATTGTTACACAGTTTTCCAGACTTGCATCGAGCTAACATTAGTACACAGTATTGCCTCACTTGCATTGAGCTTACATCGTTACACGCATCAAGTTTACATCGTTACACAGTATTACGACACTTGCATAGAGCTTACATTGTTACACAATATTCCCTCACTTGCATCGAGCTTACATTGTTGCACAGTATACACTCAGTATCTTACAGTGCCATGAAATCGTTTAAATTCTTTCAGCTTTAGGGCTAACTTTAAAGTAAAAAAATCTGCTAAAGGCGGAATTCAACACATGACTGTACGGCACTTCATTGCACAATCATCCTTCCATAGTCTCGCTATGACTAAGATACTGCTGTCAGAGACGTCAAACATTAAACCACCACCACCAACAACAACATCATCATCATTATTATCGTCATCATCATCCGTATCACTAAGAAACACCTTTTGACTTCAAGTTTGCTTTCTTTCACATTAACCCCCTTCCTGAAAAGGATTACTCTAAACGTAATGAATTGCTCCCAGAGGGGTCTACTCTAGAAGGAAAGAAAATGATCAAACTTTTTTCTCTTTAGAGAAGACAAAATCAGTTGTGGCCGAGTCGGTTCTGACGAGTACCCACAATCTATGTTTTTGAGCAGAAATAAGAATAATAATGAATACCTCTGTAAACCCCCGTTTTACCATATAAAAGGGAAGTTTAAGGGGTTCAAAATTATATAGGTATGCTTTCGTGATGTCTCATTGTAAAGTACATTACTGATATTCTACAAGTTTATCCTGGAATTTTATCACAGTGTCTTTGAAAGGACTGTATTTACCGGACAGATAAGCTCCGGCAAGATCATTCTGTTCTACTGGTGTCGTACTATTATATGAGCCGCAAAGGCAGAATACGTACCTTTGGTCATGCGCGCCGAGCGAAAATTAAGGTCAGCTTGCACCTTTGCGCAGTCTGATCAAAATATAGCTAAGGATAGCCAAGGGTGCAAATTTTGTTCATGCAGTAAAATAAGACTCTGATCAGATTGTGTGAATGCGTAAACTGATTTGAGTTTTCGCACGGAGCACATGTAAGATGGTACGATTCACCATGTTATGGCCCATTCTGTCTTGCGATTTAAGGACGGTGTTTTATGATCTGCATTGCTTCATCAAAATAAATCAGTATGAAAAGCAAGCAGATATAATAAAATGCGCCGACATTACAATTAATGTAAAACAAGAAAGACACTGTCCGACTGTAAAATGACACATTATGTGTCTTTATGGCCGAACAGAATTTCACGTCTTTTTGTTATTGCACAACAAACCATAAAGACAGATTTGTTCTGAGAAACACGAAGATGTTGATGCTGAGTGTTATTGATAATTATGTATGTATACACATGTAAGCTACTGTTGAGTAGGTATGTATTTTGTCGCTGTACGCGTACGCTTACTGTATCTCTCATTAGAATTCAAAATATGGTCAATGCTGAAAACATTCTCAGAGTGTTGAAATGTGTTTTATGCCAGTTTGCGTATGACTTAAACCCTTTCAGTCCTGCAGATTGACACAGTTACTAATGCAAACAGTATGGATCCAGATGAGATGGCTCATATTGAGCCGTCTCTTCTGGATCTGCACTGTTTGCCAGTTTGTTGTGGATATAGACTAAAACCACTTTTGGCAACAATGAACATATCCAATTTCAAAGAAGGAACAGTCTATGTGGAATTTAGGGGTAAAAGGCTTAAACTGTGAGAGTACCTTTTTTGATACGAGTCTCCTAAGGACAAAAAACTTTTCATTATGCACATTCTAACTTACAATATGTGCAGCCTGGCCTGAATACGCTAGTTACTCAGACAATGTGTGGCTCTCATAGAGAAAACAAAATCGAGAGTGTGTTATAACGCTGCTAATCTATTTAAATTTTACCACTTGATTAGAAACTAATTGTGTATTCCGTAAGGCAATTGAATACTGTTCACCAATAATTTTGAAAATAACTGCCAGTGGGTATTTTCTCAGCATAACAGCCTATTTCATTTAAACACAAAGTTGGTCTCTGCCACTTACGAAAGCCGGGTAGGGACATTTCTTATTTCCAACTTCTAACTTCTTACTTCTAACTTCTAACTTCTTACTTCTTACTTCTTACTTCTTAATTCTAACTTCTAACTTCCATGTTCTATGTATGTATGTATGTATGTATGTATGCCAGTGTGTGTATGTGTATGTCCCTACCCCCACCCACCCCCCACACATTCATACATACATACATACACAAGCATGCATGCACGAGCGCATGCATACATACATATATACATACATGGAAGTAAGATGTTAGAAGAAAGAAGTAAGAAGTTAGAAGTTAGAAATAAGAAATGTCCTCACACACACACACACACACACACACACACACACACACACACACACACATACAACATGGAAGTTAGAAGTAAGAAGTTAGAAGTAAGAAGTTAGAAGTTAGAAGTAAGAAGTTGGAAGTTAGAAGTTAGAAAAAAGAAATTTCCCTTTCCCCCCCACATACATACATACATACATACATACATACATACATAATACATACAACATGGAAGTTAGAAGTAAGAAGTTAGAAGTTAGAAGTAATAAGTAAGAAGTTAGAAGTTGGAAGTTAGAAGTTAGAAAAAAGAAATGTCCCTACCCCCCTCCCCACCCCCACACATACATACATACATACAACATGGAAGTTAGAAGTTAGAAGTAAGAAGTAAGAAGTAAGAAGTTAGAAGTTAGAAGTAAGAAGTAAGAAGTTAGAAGTTAGATGTTAGAAATAAGAAATGTCCCTACCCGGCTTTCGTAGCCACTTGATTCTTATCGCAATACTACCACGTATCCTGCTTCAAAAAGCCAGCTTTATAAAGTCATTTTACACATTACATTTACTAAGATTTTCGAAACAATGGTTGATGAAAAGGGAGATAAAAGTTGTCTTTTTTTATGAAAAACAAACAAAACAAATGTATTTTGTTAATAAAAACGAATGAATGCAATACAACTATTATCAATGTAACGTAATAAATTATTGTTTTATGGTCAGACTAATTTCTCATTGAGAAATCTATAGCACAGGAATGTTCTGATATATCAAGTGCATTATTAGAATATTTCCTAAAGAGACAAATTGCATGGAATTGCAAAGCCTGTTTTCTGGGTAAACTAAGAAAACATGATCAATTTGTCGCCTTCTAAATTAGCCCATAGAGTGATAAAATTTACAGCACTGTCCATGTGCATTCAGTGACACTATCGATCACTCTAAGTGTCTCCGCGTCCACTCTAAGAAGTAGTACTAATAATCAAACAGCATTCCCAAATTTCGTGGTTTTCGAACCCATGATACCTTGCCTTCAGGTCAGACATACCTCCGTCTCAAGATGATGCCAAACACACTTCGTATATGTTAACAACATCAAAAATAGCAGTATTTGTCTATTCCAATCGCTCATTTATGTCATATTGAGTTAATACTTTTCCTGCCTATTTGGAACATATGAGCTGCTGCAGGAATATCCCCTATCAAGCAGAATAGCCCTTATTTAATAGTAATTTATGATACAAGTATAACTAAAATGTCCGCGCATGCGAACAATCTAATTAGGGTCAATGCTGTTGGTTTATGGAATCTTCACAATCAACATATACGAGTGATCTGAGCTCACGAGCAGACTGATCTAGATGCGCACGGATATCTTATGTTAAAAGGTCGTCTTTTACATGGATACGCATGAAACATATTGTACAGGTAGTAATTGTGCCGCAACATCACAAAACGTAATTTCGGATATTTGCGCCCAGTGAAGAATCAGATCAGTCTGCGCAGTCGCGCAGTCTGATCAAATTCCTCACTCGACGCATTTGGAAAGCCGAGGTACAAATGTACTTTATGTGGACAACGGAGACTCTAATCAGCATGCGCGGACGCGCGCGCGTCCGCGCAGGCTGATTTGAGTCTACGTTGGGTGCACGTCAGAAGGTATGTTTTCTCACGTTGAGATGTTATTAGATGTTTTTCTCATTTGGCATATTGGCATATATTACGTATTACAAAAGAGTTGTTATTGGAATAATAAGTATGGAATTCTGAACAAAGGATTAAAAAAACAAGGTATACGCATGAACAGTTTTTTAAGAATACCAAAGCTGCCAGTTTTTTAAAGAATACCAATGCATACCATGAAAAATCTGAATCCTGGACGTGTTTTAGGACGGCGCAGGTTGCGATAATCCTGCGCATCTGTGAATTTTTGACTACCCAGTAAATACAAAACGTTGTAACAATTTATTTCTCACGTCGCTGCGGCATTAAGACGTCGCGGATAACGTTCTGACGATAGCGAAATGACATTGTTACCACATTGTTCGTTTGCTGGTTAGTAATTTAGCTGACCGTTTTTTAAATTTATTGAATCTGTAAAACACAGCTGGCTCTTGTTATCACAAACTCAATGAGAGCAACATATTATACCTTACTTAGTTTGACTTAAGCAGTAACGAGTTTTGAATGTTTCAGATTGCGAATGTCAGGATATCAAAGGCAACCCTTTCACCCCTGAGTTTCTAAAATGGATACTTCTGTCCTTGAATCTGGACATCTCCATTGATGCAAACAGGGGTTCCAGACTAAAATTAAAAACACAATTTCAAACAGTGTAGATCCTGATAAGAAGGCCTCCTCATCTGACTCTACACCGTTTGCACAGATATCTAGTTTGATTTACAGGGCTGAAAGGGTTATCAAGACTGCGAATGCTGTTTAAAACGTTTGATACGTGCTGCTGCTACATGCTTCGAAGGTCCTTTTCTCATGAACTGACTCAAATATATATCAATGCCGCGATAAACGAATTATTGCATACGCGAAATGTATACAATGTAGATTCGTCATCATGCAAATCTGCATAATCTTATCGACTTTGGTTACTTTCAAAGGAAAGTATAGCCTATACAACCGCTAGCTTTCACAATAAGCGCAGACCGAGCTTGTTTGTGAAAGCTAATGCTTGTTTATAATAACGATGAACAGTCCATGGAAAATAGCATTGGACCAGTCCATGACCTTTCATAAACTTCTGCCGGAGCAATATTAAACCCTAAGATTGTCTACGTATTAGGCGTCCATTAGGCGTAGACAATGGATTGTACATCAGGGGAATGTTTGGGATAAATTGTTATTCGGTTCTTCGTTTGCCGCGGCCCATTAATATGGTGTACGACCTTTGCAGTTGCGGCAGTTTAAAAAGGACACAGGATAGAGTTGGTGGAAACGCCAACATTTTGTACAAGTGAGACGCCTTGCGTACGCAGCTTCACAAACTACAGTGTTGCATACGAAGAGACTCAGTCAAACCGAGTATCCGAGTTTCTTGATTTTGTGTGTTCTTCCAAGGGAAGCATTTTTTTTTTTTTTTTTTTTTTTTGTCTTTATTTAAAGTAGCCTCTTTCCAGGAGGGTGAGGAGGGTGTGTGTGTGTGTGGGGGGGGGGGGGTGGTAATTATTTGACAGCCTTGCCTCCCATAAAGTGTATCGGTTCAATTTAAATGGGGCCACAACGGCAGAAAATATACCTTTTGGCACATACCACCAGAGAGGAGGCCATTTTGCTAATTCTACGCAGCCTGGCCAGAGTCTTTCCTACTCATCAATATATTCTTATGTACGAAGGTCCTGCAAAAAGTTTAGTCACTGGGTTCGGATTACTTCAGTGGTACGTTTTATCAACATATTTTTATTACAAACCTTCAAAGTATTCTTTTGGTATCTGTTGGAGACACTGATAAATAGCGCTGCCAAGAGAACTTCTAGACGTATACTTATTTCCAGAAAGCATTTTCTGAAGCCTTGGAAATAAAAAGAAGTCACAGGGACTCAGGTCAGGTGAATAAGGTGGATGGTTTAAAACTTTCACCTTTTCAGAAGCCAAAAAAGACTTAACAACCTCACACTTATGAGAGGAGACGTTGACATGTAAAAGGTGGACTTCTGACCATCCTTTGCTTGGTCCATGTTCCAATGTAACAAGTAAATTGGTCAGTGTATATGACTGCATCTATTTCAATTTGAAATAACTCGGTCAGTTTGAAAGCAATTTCCACGAAATAAACGGGCATCGTTAGCTATTCAACACACCATTCAAATACAGTGAAGCAATTTAAAATATACCTGGGATAAAACTTAGGAAGCCTATTAGTGACAGAACTTTTTGCAGGGCCCTCGTGTCTAATCATTCTGTAAACGGACAATGAAGACCTTAATCAGACTGCGCTTATGCGCGGTAATATCAGGGCCTTTGTTATCCGCATATAAGTGATAAAAACTATTTTCGTTCAATTGTGTTTCTATTAATTTCATGATAGTTACCATGTACGGATCTGCTTTCATGATTGATTTAAACAAGATCTTAGGAAATCAAATATTCGAGAAGTGTTCTCAGTATTATAGTTTATGATAAATTCCAGCGAGCACGTAATTTAATTTTTAGCATGCTGGAAAAAATTTCAGCAGATATTATAAAATATTTTTCCAATGAGGAAACCTCAGACGTTAATTTTCTGAATAAATTAAGAAACATGTCATCAGTTTGTCGCCTACAGAATTTGCTCAGTGTTTGTGTAGTGTTAAAAGGAACAAAAATGGCCAGGAATGTATCCGAGATAAAAGCTCCTGACAAGTCAGGCACTTTGATGTATATTTTATCAAAATAAGTTAAAGGCTAATGCATTTTACGACGTCTAAAGATTGCAAAACTGTTGTTGTCAATGGCGCCGCGTTTTAAGTATACACAGTTCAAAATATGAATCAAATACTTTATTTCTAATGGAAAATGGAAAGATTATCAATCACAATCAATAAACTGTGGCGAAGAAGCTACATACACAGATATAAAGGTAAAACACTGTTTGACAAAATTAATTATAGTCGACTCTCGTTATCTCGACTTCGCTTATCTCGAAGTGAAAATCTGGTCCCTGTTTAAATATGAAAATCTTACAACAGGTAACACGTTATTGTGGAAGAGAGGAGAAATTGCTCCTAAGGAGCGATTTCTCCTCTTTTCCACAATATTTTTAATATATCTCTAACTTCAGGAGTCACCTTACATATTCTTTGTAAAATGTGGTTAGATGTATTTTTTCTTCAATTCTACTAATCTGATATGTCAATGTACGGATATCTCGAAGTATTTCAGAGAGTCCCTGGTACTTCGAGATAACAAGAATCGATTGTATTGAGTTTTGCATATTTAAATAAGGCCTAATTATATCATTAAACAATCAAATTGCGGCGCCAACAAAAATAATTTTGAACTTTTCAAACCTCAAGACCTTTCTTACCTTGCATCCGATTTTGATCATATTTACACCCAAATGCATGTTGTACTTCAAATACAATATTGATTGGTATTGCATTTTACTTCAAGCAATTCAGGGGAAATGTTAACATAACCTAAAAATATTTATATTAAAACAATGAAATTTGACTTTTTCCTACACATGCAATGTAATCCGATGATGTAGATGTTAGTGTCACGGTTATGCTTGACTGGGTGTGAAAGAAGAAGCAAATACTCGTGCCTTAAAACGTCTACATGGCAAATGCGAAAAACGGGCGCAGAGATTAGCCTTACTATCCGGCATGTATATTGACAAACAGAAAAGACCATGGACGAACAGGCCATGGTCTTTTCTGTTTGTCAATATAAATGTAGTTTTTAGTATATTGTGATTTAGTAAATGTATATTCGCCTTCACTGTCCGTACCTGCCAGAAACCACATTTTCTAGTCGACAGATATCGTTGTTTATACATGGTATAGAGTTTACTTGCTTAAAGAAGAATTTTAATCTGAAACACAACACATAATGTTTCCGTTTGGTAAGAATGACAGAAAAATGTAAATTTCAGAAGAATGTAAACATTGATTTTATCGGTTTCATATTCAATTTGGCAAAACTGAGGGAAGTAGAAAGTTGTAAACATTTTACTAAAAAACGCCGACCTCACCAGAAGAACAGACTATATAATGTAAAGCATTCGATACTAATTGGCATACCACTACACTGATCTTAACACTTTAGGATCTGAAAAATAGTACCTATTATCAGTGCCTTTAATATCAATTGTCGAAAAGCAATGGAATACTATTAATGCTAGAGTCATATTTTGAACACAGAATGCCCGTTTTTTTTTTAAGTGATTCTTAATACATTTATTATTATCGTCATAAGATTATCATATTTACCAGAAGGGTGATTGATATACTTTTACGGGGGACAACTCTGTTAAAATATTTTTCCTCCCTATTGAAAAGAGGTCTGTTCTAAAAGGAAAGAATTGGTTTCTCATTGGGAGCCATTTTTGTCCTTTTAGAATAGACCCCTTTTTAGAAGGGGATCGCTGTGCAAAAAGCAAACAGGAAGTCACAAAATTAGTCTCCTTTTTACAAAATAGTGGAACATCTACCCAGTGTATCCAGTCACCTTAACTACTGTGACAGTCAGGCGAGTGCAAACAGTGCATACCAGATCAGACGCCTCGAAAGGCGGCGTCTATTTCCTGCCTGTTCTTTTACTCATCCAGCAGTTTTAGGTGCATCGACAGGTGTTAGAATGGATTTTATCCTCTGGATCTATATTTAGGTAACTGTAAAAAATAATATCAAATATGACTTTACGCTGCAAGTAGCAACAGGAAAATAGAAGCCTTTACGCATATGCTGACAACGAAAGCCTGCCTGCGGAATCGCTCTGTTTGATCAGTGGTTCAAAGTCAGCGTACAGAATAATTGGTCTTCTAAGATATTA
Organism: Anodontia alba; assembly: GCA_964016985.1. Taxonomy (NCBI): domain Eukaryota; kingdom Metazoa; phylum Mollusca; class Bivalvia; order Lucinida; family Lucinidae; genus Anodontia; species Anodontia alba. Next base: position 42,596,245 of record OZ024830.1, on the reverse strand, counting down.
CAGTCGGACTGCAATGTCTCGAACATCTTTGGGATTATGGAAATTCCTTCTAAGCATGGGTAGTTCGAGCCACTGGGTTAATCAAAGCGCAAGGCCAGGAGGCAAATGGGGATCATTTTTGGCATTACGAAAACACGCCTATTCAAATATACAGAAAATTTTTACTCCACAAATTTAAAATTTTCAGATAAAAAAGCTGTGATATTTTTCATATTTCTGCTCAAAACATAGATTGTGGGTACTCGTTAGAACCGCCTCGATGAGGCGGTTCTAACGAGTACCCACAATCTATGTTTTGAGCAGAATTCAGAAAAATAACTTATACCCCTGCAAACCCCAGTTTTACTATAAAAAGGTGGGGTTTAAGGGGGTCAAAATTATATAGGTATGTTTTCGTGATGGGATGTATTTTTGATCTTCTATATAATCATGGCATGTTGTGTTTTCTTATTAGCATTGCCCAAGATGCTGTTCTAATCGCTATTCAAATGTGTATATGCAACATACAATTTTCATGATAAAATAAGAAAATTTCCCTAAAATATCCTTAAAATTTGTTTTCTTCTTCCATGGGAAAAATATTCATAGGGACTCAAAAACGAGTCCGAATCAACCACGGTAAACGAGCCATCGGTGTTCAAGTCATTGAAGTCTACTTATATCGACGCATCCCAGCGGGCACATGACATTTATGTAACGCCGGCTCACCGTCGATGCAACGTCATGATGTTGCATCGACGTTGCGGCGACGTTGTATAAACGTCATGTGTCTGCTGGGATAAAAATGGCTTTGGTCCTATCATTATCAGACTGCATTGAATGCGCGATTGGTCTGGGCTTTCGTTAGTAACATATAACAGGCGTGCAATGCCTATCTTTTGGCCTACTGATTATTATATTGATATGTTCAAGTCATTTAAATGATTTTATTTAAGCCAACATGCAGTGTAGATGCTAAAAACAATAAATACGCGAATGCGCTAGCTCAACTTGCTGAAACGATGCTACAAGGGGCTGAGTACAGTTACCTATTGTGATAAAAAGGTACATAGCACATGTATATATCCAATGTTCTAACTGCTTGTACATCTTGAAATGCGAATGAAATCATGGCAACGAAACACGTGCGGTAATAACAAGAATTTTATCGCCTTGCCTGTAAAATTTTGTGGTTAAGTCATGACCTCATCGTGCTTTAAAGAATTGCATGTTTGTTAACAATCCGAATGCATTATTGTTTTCACTTGATATGTTCCGTAAGTGCATCTAATGACTTGTCAGAGGGATGAGGTAAGTTTATTTCTTCAAAGATCTGTTTTTTATTTATTACTGTAAACGCGTTTAGTGGTTCCAGTAGAATCGCCTCGCCGTGGCGATTCTCATGAGTACCACCATGTATGTTTTAGTAGAAAAATAAGAGAAAATATCAACCGACTTTTACACGCAAAATAAGCTTATCTTCAGTTTTGGAACCTGTATGTGATCTAATAATGCAAATTATCACTGTTTTGTCTTGGTATTGTAATCGCATGCTGGTATTGTCTTGTTTATCAGATGCCACAGAATGGTGCCAATGCAATCAGCTGAATGTTTTAAGGTAAATGTATACATCTTAAGTAGAGTGTACTCTTAACAGAAGGATGTTTCGGCTTTTTCCCATCTCAAAATGGGTAACGAACAAGGAAAGAATTTGCTTCAGAGGAATTTCACATTTAATTGTTTGAAGATCAAAATTACCATCAAAATAGTATACAAGATGTCTAGGAAGAGCCATAATCACAGTACAATGACACAAAAAGAACAAACAAACAAACCATGGCAGACAGTAAACATGCCACAAATCAAAGAAAGCAAAACAACCAAATCTCTCTCCCCCGACGTGATCACAATGCCAGACAAAATCCATATTTTCTAGAACAGTGACTGCAGAATCTGTTCGTTTGCTTGTATCTTTACCATTGTCATGCTGAATAAATTAAGATGTCACGCCCATTTCTATCTGCCAGCCAATCAGATTACTTGATCCAGGATATTGATATCAATTCACACACTGAATGACAAACACTGAAGATCCAGATCAGTTCGCTTCTCAAGAAGCCAATTGATCTGGAGCTACACTGTTTGCTGAGGAAAGGCATATCCGGTTTCAGCAGGACTAGGGTGAATTCCTTTTCGTATCTGGACATCAAAAGGGGAATTGTACACTTTCAGAGGATTCAAATCTGTCTCGTTTGTGTCTCTCGTTTAAATTAAGGTTTATTTAAAAAAATACAAAAAAAACAAAAAAAAAAAAACAAAAAAAAAACAAACATTATTTCCTTTTATAGTAGACACTTATTCCGTAATGTAAACGAAAGCAATCAGGAAGTCACGAAATATCCCCCTTTTAAATTAAATGGGCGACCAACGGGAACTGCGAACATTTCCGGCGTGTGCACCATCGGATGTTTACTTTGATCTGTGTTTCCGAAATATAGGGTTAATACGATGTCTTCGCATTGCTAAAGGGATACCTTTTGTAATAGTTTTTCAGACAACTTGCATCCTGTGCCAATGTTATATCAGCTGTACTGTTCTTACATATGGCATGTGTCAGTCTGCGATCTTACAAGCCCCTTATGTCGGTTTGCTGTAACATCATACTTGTAACTTGGGTAATAACCTGTCATATGTAAGGATGTTTTGTGCTGATATTCCCAGGACAATTTTAGGATCTGTCATTAGAATGCACTTTTTGTCGGCTAATGGCTACTTCAAGCAGCTAAGATAGTGTCGTCGACCTTGCCCGACATTCGCGCGAGAATTTAGATCATCAGCTGTGGATTTGCTAGCGTTATTGCTTGATTTGGTTTGCATTCGGTCTGTATTTTTGTATTTTTATATTTTTGCATTAGTATCTGGACCTGCTTCAAGAGATAAGGGTAATGTTTTGGGGGCGTACAACTCGTATAGGCCATCGCGCAGAAGCTATTCTGCTGACCGTTCCAAAGCATCTGAAATGGGGATGCATTAGAAGTGCTGACCAAATAATAATAATAATAGTAATAATAATAAGCTGCATAATGAATGTTATATACACAACGCTAGTCCTATTTACAGTCCAACTTCAACATCACGAAAACACACCTATATAACTTTGACCCCCTTAAACCTCACTTTTATATAGTAAAACTTGGGTTTACAGGGGTATACATCATTTTTCCTATTTCTGCTCAAAAACATAGATTGTGGGTACTCGTTTGAACCGCCTCGCCGAGGCGGTTCTAACGAGTTTCATAATCTATGATTTGAGCAGAAATATAAAGAATATCAGAATTTATCATCTGATGTTTTTTTTTTTTTTTTTTTTTTTTTGGTGGTAAAATTTTCTGTATATTTGAATAGGCACGCTTTAGTAATGATGACTCGTACATCTTTGGGATCGTGCCAATTTGTTCTAGACATGTGTAGTTCGCCCCAATGAGGAATAATCATAGCACGACATCAGAAGGCAAATGAGAATAATTTTGGGATGTCTTTCCGATCTTCTATATAGCAGTGGTTGAGTGCACTATTAGAATCGCATTATCAACGTCATTCTAATAAGAACATTCCATCAAGAACACTGAATATATATACACAATTTACATTCTCATGATAAAATAAGAAATTTCCCTTAACTATTCTTAAATATTAGTGTTCTGGAGCTATAGCTATCGGAAGAATTTTGTAGGGGTTCAAAAACGAGTCCGAATCAGCCATGATAATCAACCATCCGTGTTCGAGTTAAAGGAAGTTTTACTGTAAATCAAACGTTCTTTAGGGGACATGATACACTTGATATATTGTCTAGCTTGCCCCACGGTTATAAACCTTTTTGCATGCTCAACTCAGCTGAGCATGAAATTTGTCCTGCTAATACATCTCAAATAACTAGCAATTGTATGTTCTTTATTCCTCAAAATAGCTGATCATGAACATTTCTCTGCTAATAATTATGAAAATGCCAATTATTGTTGGCATTTTCATTTTTATTAGCAGAGAAATTTTCATGCTCAGCTGTTGAGCATGAAAACAGTTTTATAACCTCTGGGCAAGTTTGTACTTCTGTGGCTTCTTGTTTGCTTTTGTGCACTTCAACCACTTCTGAAAAATACGAAACTCTTCTAGAAGAAAAGAATTTGCTTCCAAGGTTAATAGTTTGTTCCCGTTTAGAGAGGACTCCTTTTCAGAAAGAAGTCAATTTTGACAGAAACTTCTCGCTCGCCTGAATGTGTACAGTTCATTTAGTCCTTAAAGCGCTAAGCAAACTTATTGCAGACGACGTATCTAATTTATTATGTTTGTGTGATAAGTGTGAGTGCTGAGACTGGTTTTATGTAGCTTCAATCATAACTATTAAATCCGATTTAGTAAGTCCTCGTAAATGCCATATCCACTCAAGAAACACCAACCACAAGAGGGTCATCACAGCCGAACAAAGAAAACATAAACAAAAAGACACAGCCACGCATGCACACACATTTACTGAATACACCCAGGAAGCAAGTTGAGAATAGTTTTAATGAGAGGCTGGAGTCAGAGCTGTAGGAACTCGCTGGCAGTATTTACAGGTACATGTACAATAGCCATAGTCTAATAGCTATATAGGCATCATACATCCAAATCCAAGGATCAGTCTGTGGCGTCACATTGCACCCAACTCTGATCCCAAAGGTCCGCTTGACAGTTTTTGGCCTGGTCTGGGCTTGGCTTGCCAAGTCCAAGGCCAAAGTAGATATACCAGAATATTAACCCCTTACAAAGCATTTACGGAAAACCCCGAGTAAAAGTGCAAAGTACCGCTTGCATCTACTCTGAAAAAAAAAAAAAAAAAAAACAAGACCCGTGAAAATAAAAAAAACATGTATATTTGGGTTTGAACATAATAATTAGATTTAAGTTTACAACATACTTTGATGGATGTGCGATGTTAATTGTACGAAACTGTTTGACTAAGAAGTTTGAGGCTTGATGAGCTTATTCATAACTGCAAATTAGTACGCTGTAACATTGAAAGAAAACACGATTGTTTACGGAAATAGCTGGTCTAGATAGCCGATAGTAGAACGGAAAAGTACGAGTATTTGCGTACCTGGAAAGCTGAAAAAAATGTCAAACAATTTTGATATTTGAAACCGTATTGTGCCTCAAACCTTTTGATAACTTTCGGGATTAGAATCATTTTTCACACGTGCATAAATCAGGTTTGTCTTTTACCATTACGACTCTCTGGGAATATTCAGCAGACGACAAATTGATAATGATTTCTTTATTTTTTCAAAGAAGATAGGTATTGTCAAAGCTCAGGTAAAAACTAAGCAAAATATTTCAATGTGTCGTCTGCTGAATTTTTTACCCCGAGTACCAAGCGTTAATCCAATAATATTTTGTTGGATGTTTTGTCTTTAATTGCCTGTCATCTCGACAGATGAATAGTTCACAACCATAGATAAGAATATAATTTTAGTGATATTTTTGGTCATTTTGTTTTAAAACATATGTTGTGGGTAGGGTGATATCAGATGAATATTTTTCTTATTCCTCCATGAAAACATATGTTGTGGGAACTCATTAGAAGTGCCCTGCCGAGGCTCTTGTAATGAGTACCACAACATATATTTTCATGGAGAAATGGGACAAATATTCATACTGTTTGATTGAACAAAAGAATATTATCCAGAGCTATGGTAATAATAATTCACGCTTATGAAAACCTGTTGACAATAAAACACTATTCCGATGCCCAGGCCTCCAGCGCTTGCAGCGCTTTGATTTACATGCCTGAATGATATAGTCCTTCTGCCCTTTTGACACCACTCTGAAGACGTTAAAACTGTGTCGTTTGACGTTTTATTTTTTTATGAAAATATTTTGTTCTGATTGATTATGTTATCAGAAACCTTTTGTCGTTTCTGTGTCTGTGGCTTGATGTCAAACATTTACCCTACATTTTAATTTACGGCCAAACATTGGTCAGACCTATGCACTTTTTTATAGAAAAGTGCTATAGTGAAATGTTTAGCTGAGATTTTGTTTTTTTACTTTTCTTCGCTGATATTTCGTGACAATATTGTGAAAATTTCAGAAAATTTGAACAAGCAGAATATTTGAAAAGTAGCCACCAATTTTCCTACCCTACCGATTTTTGCATAATTTGGAGCCATTTTTACTGTGTGGAAAATAACAATTATATTTGTTTTATTTTTAAAAAAATGATTGGAGTGACATCTTTTGTGCATAGGTAGTTACGACAAATTGTTTTATAATTAATCATGACATTTAATTTTTTTTTCAAATTTCCTTCTCCTGTGTAGAGTGCCAGGGAAAAAAACAAACAAAAACAAAAAAAAAAAAAAACAAAAAAAACAAAAACAAAAAAAAACAAAAAAAAAAAAACGATTTTCCAAAATATGCCGAAAGGAGTGATAAATGCAAAATTGTATTCTGAATGTATTGTTTAACGGATTACGAATATCAATCGTGAAATATACTTAAAAATATGGATATTAACTTCCACAGAGAGTTAATATTCACTGTCAAAATTAGAAAGGTGTATTATTTATATGAATACGTTGTCAGTTAGGATTGAATCATTTATGTGCATTTTGTGGCTATTCTGTCTTTTTACGACTGTAGTATGAATGAACTTTAATGCCAGTTTTTATAAAGACATTGCTTACAGTTGGAGATATTGTGACATTTTCAGATTTAATTGCTTGTACCTTATCATTAGTAAATTTGTAGTTTTCTATACTTGTAAAACATACTTAAATTGGATAGTGAGATTACGTGGGATAGATACGCTTTCGGGGACAATGCAAACATTGTCTGTATCTCTGTCTTAATTGCGTTTACCTCCCTTCTGAAAAGACATGCACGCTTTTGCTCACACGAGAAGCACTTGTTTCCGTTTGTAGAGAGATAATTGCGTGAGAGGGAGAGTGTGCGTGTCCGTGCGCGATGTCGTTGTTTCAGCTGTCATTTTGTTTAGACTTTTTGTATATGGAACCAAGTCAAGTAACACTTGAGCAATAAGTAACGCGACGAACAAGGCAGACTCGCATCGGTTATCTTTTCAAGCGAAACTGGTAAGGTTTCTCGTTTGACATTTCTTGATTGACTAATAATTGTTCTATTTACTGAATTGCATGATAAGATGCATAATCCTGGCATTGTACTTAATATAATCAAATTAAATTGTCAATGGAAAGTGGGCAATTGGAATTGGTATAAAACAGCTGCAAAGGATAGATGCATTTGATACACAAATTAAGAATAGAACCCTTAACCAATATGAGGGAAACGAAGGCGTAAATCACTTGCGCTTCCACGTAGTCAGATCAGTAGTAGCTTCATCACGAAAACATGCCTATATAATATTGACCACCTTAAACCCCACTTTTATATAGTAAAACTGGGGTTTACAGGGGTATACATTATTTTTCTAATTTCTGTCCAAAAACATAGATTGTGGTACTCGTTAGAACCGCCTCGCCGAGGCGGTTCTAACGAGTACCCACAATCTATGTTTTGACCAGAAGTATGAGAAATATCCGAATTTTTATTTGAAAATTTTCATTTTTTGGTGGTTAAAATGTTCAGTATATTTGAATAGGCGTGTTTTCGTAATGCTTGGTATTTTAGAATACATCAACAAACGGAAGGTGCACGCGTCTTTACGAAAACACGCCAATTCAAATACATAGAAAATTTCATCTCCAAAATCTGAAAATTTTCAGATTAAAAAAAAACAACAAAAAACAAAAAAAAAAAAAAACTGATTTTTTTTTAATTTCTACTCAAAAACATAGATTGTGGGTACTCGTTAGAACCGCCTTACCTCTGCTCAAAAACATAGATTGTGGTACCTCGTTAGAACTGCCTCCCACAATCTCTGTTTGACTACATACAATTCTTACTCTTTGTTGCTTTGTGGTTTATTCTACGAGGCGATTTGTTTTAAGTCTTGCTTGTGTTATTTTGTTGTTGTTTTTTCAGTCGTTTTAGCATTGCGATTACCTCCCATGGAGAAGAGAGAGCTAATCTTAGGGATTTTTGTACGTTTGTTCGATTTGCGCTTGTTTGTTTTTTTTTTTTTTTTTTTTTTTTTTTTTTTTTTCTGTTTCCTTTTCCTCTGGCTGTCTGGGAAGGACTGCGGCTTGTGATTGTGGCACTCCCAGGACGTCTCTCTTAACATTTTAAGGGGGTCAAAATTATATAGGCGTGTTTTCGCGATGTTTGATTTTTAAATATCTGCTGGGTGTTAAAGATGAATAAAATTGGAACTGCAAAAACGTATACAATCGAATTTCAACGGCTTTAACATCTTTGGGACCATCCAATATGTTCTATACATGAGTAGTTCAAACCACTGAGGATGATCATAGCCCTAACTCAGAAGGCAACTGAGGATAATTTAGGGATGTCTTTTCGATCTTCTATAAAATACTGGTATATTGTGCGTATACATTAAAATGAACTCGATGAGGCGAATCTAATGAGTGCAAAATAAGAAAATGTCCCTTAAAAAAACATCAATATTTGTTCTTTTGAGCTATTGGAAGAATTTCCTAGGTACGCAAAAACAAGTTCGAATCAGCCACGGTAAACACGCCATCAGTGTTCGAGATATCGAAGTTTTACTGAAATGATAATAAGTAACACAAATCCAACCTAATTAAATACAGCGCCATTTTAACATTCATTTACATTTGCTTCTTTACTTCACTGTAGGTAGTGTTAAGTGCTGGGCGGCCGTAATACGTCTTCCCGTTCTTTACGATAGTGCAGATTGTATTTTGTATATACTTTGGGATCACTAGGCCGATTCTGGTTACTTTAAAATTTGAATACCACTTAAGCCGGTACAAGGAGGCGTATGCAGCCTCGCAAACAGCATACATCACGAAAACATGCCTATATAATTTTGACCCCCCTTAAACCCCACTTTTGTATAGTAAAACTGGGGTTTACAGGGGTATATATTATTTTTCTTATTTCTGTTCAAAACATCGATTGTGGGTACTCGTTAGAACCGCCTCATCGAGACGGTTCTAACGAGTACACACAATCGATGTTTTGAGCAGATATAAGCACAATATTAGAGTTTTTTATCTGAAAATTTTACATTTTTTGTTGGTAAAAATTTTCAGTATATTTGAATAGGCATGTTTTCGTAATGGTTGTAGTTTGTAAATGAACTGACTTGTTTATAAGACCGTGTCTCCGATTTTCGCTCTTTTTTTTTTCTTTCCAAAGGCAACCAATTAGGTTGTAATAAAAAGAGGGAATATAGGAGAAGAGAGATATGGTTAGGCAGTGTGCCATATTCACAACTTCAATACCACTTTCTAATTTAATATGTATCGGAAGCTCGTCTGTACGATATGTTTGATAGCTATCATTCATTTATATCGAACGCGGATAGTGTTACTGCATCACGTATCATAACACATGCAAACATTCCATTTGTTCTTAATATTGTTTTTCCCTCTAATCATCGGTTGAGTCAGTTAACGATCATATTACCACTTATGGAAAGCGTGTGTAGACGTACTTTGACTCGTCTCTGACACGAAGAATTACACATATCTATGCAACGTTATGCAACAGAATTGTAAAGTATTATTAAGCTGCTTTTAGTTAATTGAAAGTGCATTTACAGCTGTCAATAGGTGTCACGCAATCCATTTAATCAAATGTTTCTCAAATTTCTTCTGTACGACTAATAAATAAAACATAATCCGAGAGTGATACAGTATTAAGATCTGTTTCAATATACACAGTAGTGACACAATATTTTAATCTACCTAGTAATTACATGTAATGCACAAATGAAGTCCCGTTGCAAAAGTTTTGTCCAAATAGTAATTGTTGCAATGATGTATTGGTGCATAAAATCAGAGTCTACGTCTGTTAAATATGTGGCAAATATTCTAAATCTCTATTATTTGTGGAATGTAATTGTTACACAAAGACAAGATGTAGACAAGATACAAGATAACCCTTTCAACCCTGAGTTTCTGAAATAGACTTTTTCCATCATCTTTGTATTCAGACGCATCCATTGTTGCCAAAAGGTTAACAATTGTAAATCAAGAACAGAATGACAAACAGTGTCGATCCTGACGAGACGATTATGAGCCGTCTCATCTGGATCTACACTGTTTGCAAAAGTATCTGTCTTGGTCTGCGGGGCTGGAAGGGTTAATCTGGAAATGAGAAAGAGAAAATAGGGCTTTTATACCACTTTGCGTCTACATTCAAAGCAAAATATAAAATGGATAAGTGGTAGCAGAGCTCTTATGGGTGATTTGCTATGGCATTGACTAGCCTGCGCAATAATCGAAATACTCAGGCAATCGTGTTTGAGCCTTCCATATGCAGTAAAACTGCAATGACTCGAACACCGATGGTTCGTTTGCCATGGCTGATTCAAACCCGTTTTTGAGTCCCAAGGAACTTTTTTCTATAGCTCAAGAAAACAAATACTGCGGGATACTTAAAGGAGTTTTCTTATTCTATGCTGCAAATGGTTATTGTGTGTATACATTAAAATCGTCTCGTCCAGATGATTCTAATGAGTACACTGTTGTAAACCACTATTTTTAGAAGATCGAAAAGAATCTCTAAATTATCTCCATTTGCTTCCTGACGTGGCGCTATGATTAATCTTCAGCGGTTCGAACTACCCATGTCCAGAACAAAGCCGAAAGGCCTCAAAGATGTTCGAGCCACTGACGTTCGACTGTATATGTTTAGATCCAGCTACAATGCACTTGAATGACAACAACTTTTTCCCTCTCCGTTCCAGTCTAAGTTATCGAATTATAGCACAGCGCTAAGGCACAATACTTTTTCAAGATAGCGCTCTAATCTTATAATCATTACGAAAACACGCCTATTCAAATATATTGAAAATTTTACCACCAAAAATGGCAATTTTTCAGATAAAAAAATCTGATATTTTTCATATTTTCTGCTCAAAATATAGATTATGGGTAATCGTTAGAACCGCCTCGTCGAGGCGGTTCTAACGAGTACCCACAATCTATGTTTTTGAGCAGAAATAACAAACATAATGTATACCCCTGTAAACCCCAGTTTTTCTATATAAAAGTGAGGTTTAAGGGGGTCAAAATTATATAGGTATGTTTTCGTGATGGGTATGTTTTTTCTTGTCGTAGATCAGACGGAGTATGATGCGGACCGACGATATAATCCTTGCCGCTCAATCGTACAAACCTCAGATTTGTTTAATAACATACATGTATTTATGTCCGCTGTTTCACCTGGGGGCGGGGGGTTGAAATTGTTGAGTTTGAAAACAGTACCTAGGAGGAAAGTATTGTAGATGAAAAACCGCAACATTTTGCGATATAAGGGTAGTGTATTAATTTCAGGGGCCTCAAATCCACCCTTAAACAATTTGTTTGTACACACTTCATTTGGTGTTAAGTGCTGTTTGGATTTCGTAAAACGTCTCCCCGTGCTTCAGTTTAGAACAGTTTATATTTCCTGGCCCTTCGGGATCACTGCGTCTGTTTAAAGTAATAATAAAAAAAAAAAAAAAAAAAAAAAAAAAAAAAAAGCAAAAACAAGAAGTGTCTTTAAAAAAGATAATTGTCGAAGGTAAACACTCCAAACTTCTTTATGATTTGACTTTCAGGGCGAAGAACAACTTCAACACTTCACCCCGACAAACCAATTCGCAGTGATTGACTTGTACATACGCAAGAGAAAATAGTGTGGGAATTTTGGAAAAGAATAATAATCTGACTTGCAAATGACTCATAGTAAATACAATAAACTTCAAAAATGAGATATCTTTAAACTGTTAACCTTGACAAGTCGTATATTGACCCTTTAAATAAATTCTAAATAAACATCGCAAAAGGCGCAGTAATACATATTTAAAAATTACGGGAAAATATGAAGTGTTCGAGTGACGCTTTCGTTGACTCGCGGAGAAACTGATTCATTTCGGGAGAGTTTAAAAGCCGGAAGTAAAGGTCGGGACTAAATTTTGACAGTCTATTAAGGGCATTAAACATGCATATATCGAGATGAAATTTAAAACACTTGTAGAATATTGCTTCTTTTAAAAAATGCATATCAGATTATATCAGAAGATTAAATATTTTTCCCGTTATGAACCAAAATATTCGACTTCAGGCGTTTACAATTTTTTGCTGTATTTATTTTATAGTCGACTTACACATAGTCCATTTAATCAAGCGGTTTATTTTTTTTTGTGACGACTGTCGAACGCACCTGCAGATGGATCACATTTGCTACGTAATGCTATAAACTGTTCATATTATTATTATTTATTTCTTAATAAACAATATATTATATACTTCAAATCAATTTTAAATGGTGTATTATATCAAATAAAAAAAATCAGATAATTAGTACATAAAGATACAGTAATCAAAATTTTCATAATAAAATATTATCATCACGAAATCATGCCTATATAATATTGACCCCCTTAAACCCCACTTTTATATAGTAAAACTGGGGTTTACAGGGGTATACATTATTTTTCTTATTTCTGCTCAAAACATAGATTGTGGGTACCCGCTAGAACCGCCTCGTCGAGGCGGTTCTAACGAGTACCCACAATCTATGTTTTGAACAGAAATATGAAAAATATCAGAATTTTTTATCTGAAAATTTTCGTTTTTTGGTGGTAAAAGTTTCAGTATATTTAAATAGGTGTGTTTTCGTAATGGGTATATAATTGGGTTTTATATTCCACTGCAAACCTAATCTTAATATGTCTTCGACAAAAAACAAACACAAATTACTGCTAATACACGGCATGAGAGGTACTCAATATACTGACAGAAAGATTCAGTTAAAAAGAGTCTGCGTTTTTCACTTCTTAGGTGCTTTCAAACAATACATCCTTAAAAAATTTGTCTGTCAAAAATTGTTTGGGCTCTCGCATGAAGTATGGTCTATTCTAAAAAGACTAGACCCATTTTCAGAAGGGAACTTGTTTTGCAGGAAAGCAAACGGGAAGTCATAGTGGCTTCCCATGTCAAGTTTGCGGTAAACCCTACCAAGTGTATCAAGTCCTCTTAATTCTAATACAAAGAATTTGATTGGTCAAACCACAACAATCATGTTTTTGATTCGCTCTGTACTCCCAATGTAGAGCTCTTGTAGCATTTGTTTCCGACATTTGATCTCTATATGAATGAAGAAAAGAAAACAAGTATAACATATGAGCCAGCGCATGACAAAACCTACAATAAGACTTGTTCGATCAGCGAAGACTCAGCTCAGCCTGCGCATCCGCGCAGACTGATCAGAGTCTTTGCTGATCGCATGTGTCTTCTGCGTCTTCCGGGCTATCCATAGGAGGATGAACGAGAACCTTTGCCATACTGGGTGGATGTACAGGCTGATCTGAGTCTTTGCTGGTTACACCAGTCTTATTGTAGGTTTTTGTCGTGCGCTAGTCATATTTGTGTAGTCCAATTATCAAGGGAATCAAATCAGTTACAGATGTATTGATACCGACTTCCAGAACTACCGGAATTTGTTTACCTTGTCTGCCCACATAGTATACGGTGTCAATCTACAATACGACTTGATGGCTGACTTCCTAGATATTTGATGTATCAATTTTTAAGGAGATGCACTTTCGAAGGTTAACCTTTTCTGGGGTTCAGCATAGTTTATTAAAGTTTTACATCTCATCATTCAAACTAATATGGTAGCTTTTTGTTACTCAAAGTACTTGCATTCACAATCAGTAGTCGCTAAATAAATGTCCTTGTATTACTAACATAATGATGCATGTCATCCATACGAGGGTCATTCGCAAACAGTCCGCTTAAGGTCGTTACTATTTGCATTAAAGTTTGGAAGTTTGCATTTGGAGTTTGGAATAATGATAACAGTTAAAATCAAACACCCTTTAAACTGGACATAGACCTGTCCAGAGAGTGAGGTAAAAGAGATTAAAAGCCAGAAAAAATATGAACGAGTTATATTACCTTGCTCTTTATTATTCTTTTGGTATTGTCGAAATCCAATGGAGAACAAGAAAGTAATTTTGCAGCGTATTTAGAAAGATGGTACATGTAAAAGGAGAAATAGATGCATGCGTTTCTGTATGTGCTTTTATACATGTAGATATTGTCGATCACGTTCATATTTTCATACACTGCAGCAGTCTGTTGATTTTCAGTCTGACTTTTCAAGTGACTCGCTCCATTCTATTTCTCTACTGGTTATCTGATTTCTGTACTGGTGTACTCTACAAGAAATACAGCTTATTTTAGCATCCTTTTATAATATGATAAGATAGATTCTGATTAGTCTATTCCATTATTCACTGTGTTTATACATTAGATTAGCCTGGCCCCATGCTATGAGTAGTAGGTTTCTAATCTAACTAAAATAAATTACTCTTCCTTGACTATATTCCTACACATATCATCTCCCTTATCTGTCAAAAACTCATTATGATAACTGATCTGCCAAATCAGAGAGAAAGACATTCCACAAGATAGGATTGTTGTAAGGTATAAATCATTTTATGCTTATTATTCAAAATTAGTTTGACTTGAACCAGTCTAACAACATTAGGTATATACTGTATTGAATTTTGATAATTATCATTTCCGAGACACATGTATTTCCTTGTTCACTTACACCAACAAGTCATACCTAAGTCGACAATACGGCCAACATTAATACAGGAGGCCACTACTAGGAAGCACTCATATTCATTCTATGCTCTGAACGTATTTGGAACAAAGAAATGTGAAATTGTGCAACATATTTTTTTTTTTTTTTTTTTTTTTTTTTCAGGTGAGATCATAACATATCTTTATTATTGCATGTATAACACACACACAATAAAGGAAAAAAAAAAAAAAAAAAAATACATGTAATTATAATGGCTTTCAAAGTACAACGATCTTATTGAAATGACTTGCAAAGAAGCTTTGTTCAAAAGTATACCGCTTTGTCATTTAGGATTACTGCAATAGGTTAAAAACTAGCATGCAGTGGAGATGCTTGATACCAGACTCCATTGTCACCTGCATACGTGTGATTACAAAATAAACGTGAAATAGCAAACTGCAATTTCAGCAAACGCATAGTGTAAACTTACTGGTCGAATACTTTCGACCAGCAAGTTTACACAATGTGTTTGCTACCTCATATTTGTTTTGTTTTTGTTTTTGGTAAACACACTTTTAAGTTAGAAAAGAACGAAATGAGCCACAGGAAACGAGATCTTCGGGCATATGTGGACAACGCAGACCCGATGAGACTAATCCTACTCACAGTCTAATCAGGACATTCGCTCTCCAGGATTGTACACAAAAAGGCCTTAATAAGATTTCGTGTTTCAGCAGGTTGATCTGAATCTGTACTGTTCGTGTAACCCTGGGGACCCATTTTCCCATGGCTAGGCTCACATAAGTGACTGATGCTGTTAATATCTAAATACAAGAAAATACCTAACACCTAAACACACGAACATTTGGAACACAAAAGCCAAATAAGAATGGTATTACGATAGTCCCTGTTATTCTAGAAACAGTGGCGACTGAAAACAGATCATTTATAGACCGGTGGATGGAGTCACTTGAAATCAGTAGAGTGCTGCAATGTAGTGGACTACAGCTTTTAATGTAGACCTCTTTTCAGACAGTATATGTATTTTGAAAAAAGTTGCTTTAAAGTTCTGAAATACAGAACAGTGATCAAGGCAATACTTTGTATTTTCGATACCTACCTAAAACGGATGGCGATAATAGTGTTTGAATATAAATACTAATTCAGAGATCATAGTATATTTGATATTTTCTTTTGCGATTGGAATAGAAAGGCCATGGACTGATAGAGCTTCATTCAGCATTACTGCTTGAATATTTGAGTCCAATGGTCTCGTTTCGGGTGAATATAAATGAAAACTAGTTAATATTGTTTTTTATGTTTCCGTCTTGTATATGTATGTGAAGAGCTCTATCGTACAGCATATAGATCTTATTTGACATCTGTATATACAAAAACAAGTCCATTTTATTATTGTCCGTTCTGAAGCTGCGTTTCTGTTGCAAATCCTCTTCAGTTGTCCATTCAGTTTTCGCTGAAAATATTTATTTTGGTTTGTGTTTATATGTAATTATGCCCTTATCTGGTGCCTTAGGAGGGCAGTGTTCCGGGACTGGGTGTTTTCCTAGTAACCTCCATACATATTTGTGACACCATTCCGTTAGTATCGCATATCGCATGTGTTTATGAGCGAAGCATAATTTTAAATGCAGAAGAAAGCAATAGGTTTTGTGTTGAGGTTTTACGGCCCAGTCAACCCAATGGGGTCATGTCGAGCGCGGTCAGTTTACCTAACCACACGTTTACTGGGCAGGCTTAGTCCTCTAAGCGGTTAACCAGTATTGTGCACATTCTTCCGCCAGAAACTGACAACTGCCCTTCTTGAATCAGCGGAAGGGAGAGAATGACCGTAGAAAATATTTCATGATCAATCTCCACGAAAGAATGTTGCCGACCTCGGCGGGGGTTGAACCCGCGACCTCCTGGTCTCCAGTCGGACGGCGCATCCAACTGAGCCACCGAGGCAGGCTAAAGCAATAGGTAGTGACGGCAATAAACACTACTATTTTCCTTAACACACACGCACACACACACACACACACACACACACACACACAGACATATTCTAACATATAAGCAACATGATATATATGCATGATAAACTTAAAAGATATATATATATATATATATATATATATATATATATATATATATATATATATATATATATATATATATATATATATATATATATATATATATATATATCATGTTGCTTATATGTTAGAAAAAGAATCAAACTCATTTGTTTTTCTGTTTGGAAAATGAGTAACGATCCTGACTGATATATACATAAAAATCTTTTAAGTTTATCGTGTACAATCATCAACAATATTATTCCAACGTGAGAAATTACTTTTGGACATGTCCGCCCAACGCAGGCTCAAATCAACCTGCGCAACCACGCAGTCTGGTCAAAGTGTTCGTTGTCCGCATGCTATTTTTTTGCATCCTCGTCTATCCAGAATGTGCCCATTGCGAATTCTGATCATACTGCGCGAATGCGCGGGCTGATCTGAATTCGCATTGGCCGCACATGTCGGAAGATACGATTTCCGACTTTGCGGCTCATTTGTATTACATTCTTTTAAGTATATCATATACTATGACATCTCTAATTTGCTTTTTGTGCAACTATGCCCAGACAAACTGAACAGTGCCAAGCGAAATGGTGACAACGAGGCATAGTACGCTAGTAAAGTTAAAGATCCCTTTGAACATAGGTGGTGTCTGATCCAGGCATTGTCTTTCAGAATCATCAGATAATGCAAAATGTATGAAAGGAAGACAACGACCAGTATGGGTGTACGGGTTAGCATGATAATTGCAATTTAGTTCGCATTTTACTTATCCTTGAAGGTACCGTTTTCGTTTGACGAGTTCTAATTATTGTATTCTGATTTACGTTTCTGGAAATATTGGCAGCGTAACTTAGGAATAAGTTAGTGTGCTCGTAGACAAGTGCTACTTGAACTAACGTACATTGTTCTTGACAGCGTTTGGCTACAAAACACAATTGTGCCACAACCTGCTAAAACCTATTTTCTGAAACGTGCGCCCAAAGCATATTCAAATCAGCCTGTGCATCTCTCTGACTTTTCGTCTTCCGCGTGAAGAAATGTTGCATCCTTGGCTATCCAAAATGCGCCCAGATATGGTTCTGATTAGAATGCGCAAATTCGTATGCTGATCTGAATCTTTGCTAGGCGCACATGTTTGAAGGTGCTTATCACAAAAACACGCATATATAGTTTTGACCCCCTTAAACCCCACTTTTATACATTAAAACTGGAGTTTACAGAGGTACAGAGGTAACCATAAATTGTCTTATTTCTGCTCAAAAACATAGATTGATACCGACTTCCAGAACTACCGGAATTTGTTTTACCGATGAGACTAATCCTACTCACAGTCTAATCAGGACATTCGCTCTCCAGGATTGTACACAAAAAGGCCTTAATAAGATTTCGTACCTTCAAGGATAAGTAAAATGCGAACTAAATTGCAATTATCCTGCTACCCCGTACACCCATACTGGTCGTTGTCTTCCTTTCATACATTTTGCATTATCTGATGATTCTGAAAGACAATGCCTGGATCAGACACCGAGGCGGTTCTAACAAGTATCCACAAACTATGTTTTGAGCAGAAATATGAAAACTACCAGACTTTTTTATCTGAAAACTACCAGACTTTTTTATCTGAATTTTTTTATTTTTAGTGGTAAAAGTCTCAATATACAGTCGACTCTCGTTATCTCGAATTCCAAGGGACTCACAGAAACACTTCGAGATATCCGTACCTCGACATATCAGAGTTGAGAGAGTGAGTAAAACAATAAATTGAACAACCACATTTAACAAATGAATATGTAATTTGACTCCTGAAGTTATATATATATATATATATATATATATATATATATATATATATATATATTTATATATATATATATATATATGTAATGTGGAAAAGAGGAGAAATTGCTCCTGAGGAGCAATTTCTCCTCTTTTTCCACATTATTTTGGTACCTGTTGTCATAGATTCATGTTAAAACAGGGACCAGATCTTTACAGATAAGCTGTAATTTGAAATAAGCAAGTTCGAGATAACGATGCTCGACTGTATTTGAATAGGCGTGTTTTTGTAATGTTTTCTGATGTTTCGGCTCACTTCTGTTGTCTACTTTGCATACTTTAATGATGCCTAATTTGTCTTTATAACAAGGCGTACAAGTGTACTGTCCCTGAAATTATCTGGATGTCTTTCGCATTACAGTCTACAGTATCTTTTTTTAATTCGAGCACAATATAAGTGCACGTAACTTTTGACACAATACAACTTTGTTTACCATCTCTTTTAAAGACTGTCTGCAAATTATACTGTCTGTAAATTATACGTGTCAAAGTGTCTTCCAAATCATTTTGTTCATACCGATTTACTTTGAATACAGTCGAACTTCAACGGCTCGAACATCTTCGGGACATGGAAACTTGTTCGAGATATTGGGTAGTTCGAGCCACTGAGGGTTAATCATAGCATCAGGTCATGAAGCAAATGGCGATAATTTAGGGAAATCTTTTCGATCTTCCGCGCAATTATGGAATGTTGAGTGCACTCTTAGAATTGCCTCGATGAAGCGATGAGTAATGAGTAAATGAGTAAATACCAATGAGTAATGAGTATATACAATATACATTTTAAGATAAGATAGAAAAAAAAAATCCCTAAATATTTGTTTTCTTGAGCTATCGGAAGAATTTCGTTGGGACTAAAAACGAGTTCGAATTAGCCATGGTAAACAAGCCTTCGGTGTTCGAGCTATTGAGGTTCGACTATATTTGGACACTTTAATTTTAACTTTCGAAAACAAGTCCTTTTCTACCCATTTATCTGTCTGGTCTATTGGATGAATGGCTAATAGTGTAGATTTTGACTATATTTGGACATTTTAATTTTAACTTTCAAAAGCCAAGTCCTTTTTCTACCCGTTTATCTATCTAAACTGCTGGATAAATGGCAAATAGTGTAGATTTTCATCTGCGGTAACTTACGTAGTTACAATACAGGGTTATATACAAATATTTCATTGAAAAACAATAAGCACGAACGCCCGAAAGATATCTGG